>JALMGJ010000016.1:19533883-20733883 GCA_023362775.1 Charina bottae | reverse complement strand
ATCAAAAGGAAGTGAAAAAGGCAGGGGCGAAATTACAATGGACTGCAGAGTGTCAAAAGGCCTTTGAACAGTTAAAGTCATTATTTACGTCAGAGCCTGTGTTGAAACATCCTGACCCTATGAAGCAATTCATAGTGCAGGTAGATGCGTCAGATGTCGCCACTGGAGAGATTTTGTTACAAAAGGATGAAGGGGGGGCCCTGAGGCCTTGTGTTTACCTCTCCCGTAAATTTACCAACACAGAACGACATTGGCATGTATGGGAAAAAGAAGCATTTGTGATGCTTCGTTCGATGGGCTTTGCTGACATGGAGGCATTTGCTGGAGGGACAATCTCAGCCATTTGAAGTATGGACAGATCGCAAGAATTTAGAGGCATCGTGGGCCACCGGGAAACTGAACCCTAAACAAGTTAGATGGGCTTAATTTTTCAGTAGGTTCAACTTTACCCTCAAGTACTTGCCTGGAGGGAAAAACTTTTTGGCTGATGCTCTATCACGGTTGCCCCAACACAACAATTAGAGAGAGGAGGTGGTAGACTCAATTTTTCCAACCCAGCAGTTTGGAATGGTTGCGGTTACAAGGAGTCAGAAGGCTGCACTGACTTTAAAGGTGGAAGAAGGCTTACAGACTAAATTACTTTCTGAGTTAAAGAAGGACACTTGGTTGCAAGCCAATAAAGCAAACTTATCAGAAAAGCAGGGATATTGGTGAAATGGTGATAGACTGTGAATGGACTAACCAGGTGTTGGAACAGTACCTCAGGTGTTACATCAGTTATCAGCAGGATGCTTGGGTGGACTTACTCCCGTTTGCAGAAGTGGCGTATAACAATTCAGTGCATCAAAGCACAGGAGTTTCTCCTTTCCAGGTGGTGAATGGGCAAAAATTTGTGGCCTTCCCAGAATTGCCTAAGGATCAGACTAAAATCATTTCATTGGATGAATGGATAAAATACATAAGTGATAGTTGGCCAGTAATAGAAAAAGCACTGGAACATGCTAAGGAAACCTACAAGAAATATGCTGATCGCAAGAGGGTGCCAGAATGGAAGCTGCAAGTAGGAGACAAAGTGTATCTGTCTACAAAATATCTAAAAACTTGGCAACCATCAAAGAAACTGTGTCCAAAATGTGTGGGTCCTTTCCCTATTGTTAAAGTAATAAATGATGTGACAGTGGAATTACAATTACCTAAAAATATGAGGAAAATTCACTCAGTTTTTCATTGCAGTTTGCTGAAGCCGTATAGTTGGAAGAGTGGCATCCAGAACAGCCTGTACCAGATCCTGTACTGATTGATGGGGAGCAGCATTTCGAATAAAAAACATATTGGACTTCCGACATCAGCGGGAAGTGTTGCAGTATTTAGTCCAATGGAAACATTTCCCTAAATCTTATATTGAGTGGGTGAATAGCCATCATGTGAGGGCACCTGTGTTAACAAAAATGTTCCATGATCAATTCCCAGAAAAACCTAAGTGGGGGTGAAAAGCCTGTGGAATCAAAGTCAGTGAGAGTGTTTTGTAGTATGTTCTTTCTGTTTAAACCTCTCCAGAGTGGGGGAATTGTTTTCAGGGGGGCAGTATGTCAGGATGGCAATGGCATCCTGCCAAAGATAGATGGGGTTTGTAGTTATTAGGTAGATGAGCAGTAATCAGCATGCTTGCAGGGCATTACAGATAGGCAAGGAATGCAAGGTGGTGGAATGTGGGGGTAGAGAGGAACCAGCCTCCCAAGGCCATTCAGCTGGGATCATCAAAGGACTAACAGTTTAGAGTTATGGGAACTGAGTCGGTAGTGGAGGGTTTGGTGAGGAGTAAGTGGGAACTGGCATGTTTAAAGTTGTGATTGCGTGCGCTTTTGCTCAATCTGCTCTTTGCATCGATTCTATTCACTTGTATTAATAAAAGAACTTTTTCATATCCTACCATGGCTTGTGCTAAGAGTTTCTAAATATCAAAGGAGTGGATTGTCACAGGATGTTTCCTTGAAATGAAATGGCCTTAGCCGAGATAAGGGGATTTCATGACATTGAGCAAGTTCCTGTCCCTCTTTCTGATTTAACTTCAGCATTGTGCTACCCTTTATTTCTGGATCCTCTCCTTTTATAAGAAGAAAGTGATCTGGTTTGAACAGATTCTAACTGGTGTATTTGGAATGCTCTCAAAAATTATTTAATGTAAAACAGCATTGAAGGAAAGATGGCCTTCTTAAATTCAATTATAATTCTGACACCATCATAGTAAAATGGTAACCATTCTGTAATCCCCAGATCAACAGGATAGATTTATTTTGCATCGGCTGTCTCTGTTTAGAATTGCTCTACCTGAGCTCCATTTTCTTCTATTAATATTGACCCATCTCATTTGTAGGAGCAGTCGGTTTATTGGAGAATCCATCTGATACCTGAATTGTTCTTGACGTTGTAGAAGGAGAGCCATGTTAATCTATGGTAGCAAAAAACCAGAAGAGTCTGGTAGCACCTTTTCTGGCTAACAAATTTTATTAAAAGCATAAGCTTTTGTGAGCTGCAGCTCACTTCAGCACTGATTAAAAGGTGCTACCAGGCTGGTTCTGAATTGCTTTTGTCACTTAAAGAAAGAAGCTTTGTAATTGGGTCAATAAGTTTCTCTGAGGCTTCATTATTCCCTTGAGCTGGTTTTGTTCTGCTCTTTCTTCTATTCTGGCTTTCCTCTTTAATGTCACTCAGGATTTTACTTTCTGTATGGCCAGACATATTCTAATTCTGGCTATTTAGGTAATTTCAACGTTTCTGTAGTTTTTGTATCCTTGTCTGAATGCTTATGTATAAACAAATAAAAAAGTTGCTTTACTTCTTCCACCTTGTAGATCTTATCTACGTGTTCAAAAATAGAAAGCACAGTTTGCATAGGTAAAAGGCATTGTTTAGGTATGAATTCAGTTGTTAATTTATAATCATTCATAGTTTCTCTGGGTTGCATCAGAGACTAATTTATTCTATAGATGTTGCTGTGGCTATATCTATGTTCAGCCTGCTTTTTTTAATAAAGCTAATACCTCACATTGATTGTTCAGTGTTACTAAATTTAAATTATTCCAAGTATTTACCAAGGCTTTGGATGTCAGCAAAAGCTGTCAATTTTCAGTTTTTTTGACATTCTGTTCAATGGTTGTTCAGACCTTATCCTGCCTTGTTTTTTAGATTTATTTTTATTTCCCATCTCTGGTGCCTCCTGTTACTTTCTTAGGTCCAACGACAGCACAAGTTTTAAATATATCATTTAAATAGTGAGGTGATAAAAATAAAAGCCATTTCTAATAAAGATAGTGAGTTACAGCAGAGCTCAGTCTGTGTCCTGCTACTTACCTCCTTTAGTATGAATAAATAGTACATATCATATACTATGTAATATGATATATTATGGGGCTGTGCAAAGAATTTGAAAGCATTTGGTTTTAATTTAATAAAACCAAAAAAGGGAAAAAAGAAAGCAACACAGCAAAATAAAAAATTATAAGGAGTTCTCTCTCTTACACACACACAAACGAATGAAGTTTTATCCAATAGTTTGATAAAGGATGGTCATATTTCATTGCAATTGCCCATCCATAATCTATGTCTATAAGCAACTCATTCATAAGTCACAAGTAACATGAGGTGTTAAATCCATTGAGTGTTTGGGGTCATAAATGTACCTTTCCAGTGTTGAAGGACTAAGTCTCTTAGGAGTAAGGATAGTACTATAGATTCACCATTGTCCAACCATCATTGTAATAGTAGTTCAAAAAAACATGGATGTCTGAAAATATTAAACTTCGTCTGAAAGTCAATATATGTAATTACTTCTTCCTAGAATTTAATAACATTAGGATATCCCAGAAATATGATTTTATGTCATAGCATTTCCAACAGTATGAGGATTTACTCATATTTGCATATTTTATATGCAAATACAGTGGGGTCCATTAATTCCTTTTTTTAAATAGCACTTTTATTGGATTTTAAGCAAAGATAAAAACTACAAAAAAGAAAAAAAAATTAAAAAGTGTGAAAACACAAGAGGAAAAAAGTTTTTAAAGATTACATAAAGAAGTGACTTCCAACTTTAAACAGAAAGAATATACAGCAATTTCCATAATCCCTTACTCTATATCAAACTAAAGTCACATTATTTCTATAAATCATTCCATTAGCATATTATAAAAATCACTAAATACAATTGCTCCTTCCCCTTACATTAAAAGAAAAAGAAATATATAAACCTCCTAATTAACTTCCCCCAAAAATCATTTATTTAATTATTTCCTTCCTACCACTATTCTATTTATTTTATTTTTATTTATTATTTCAATTTATTCCCCGCCCATCTCCCTTGCAAGGGACTCTGGGCGGGTTACAACAATTGAAAGTTTAAAAACTATAAAAATATCCTCTAAAAATACAATAATAAATAATACTATACAGTAATAAATTATCTATGTATTCTATACATTTCTGTCCACTATAATAAAGATCAAACTAAAAAACATGTAAATTATCTGCTCTTATAATGAATAAAACTGCAATTATAACTCTCTTAATTCTATTAAACCTAAAACCAAGCATTTATTGTTTATACCTTATTAATCTTGATCAAAGTCATTAAGAAAGCATATGAAATCAAACAAGCCTTAAAAGCAATCCAAATGAACATTCTTAAATCTTTACCCCACTTCAAAATATACCAAAGCATTCACATATCTCCACATTACACACACAGCATTTTTCATAAAAAAAATCAAACAGCCCAACTGCCCCCCTTAAAAACTCCGACTTCTCAGCAGAAAACCACCCATAGAGAAAAACCTCCTCCTTCCCATAACTTTCCATCAGAAAAACAATTCCATTTATAGTTTGCAATTCTAAGTGTCTCTGTAATTCCTTCAAATCCACAATCTGGTCATCATCAAAAGCTTCGGTCACGCTATCGGTAGAAACATTTCTATTGATGTTGAGCCCCTCAACCTCTTCCACAGCATCCCCAGCCAGATGACACATTTTAAAGCTGAAGTTTTCTACAATGTCCCAAATATCTTGCATAATAGCTTGACAGGAATCTTAAAAGAATCTGTCTGAAATTCTGTTTAAACTCACAACAAAACTCTGAGAAAGTCTGCTTGAGATCTTCCATGTTTCAGGCAGTAGATTATGGCGCCCCCTAGATTGACTAGCGAAAGTAGGAGTTAATGGAAAATTTCCAAAAGATGTTGACACAAGTGAAAATATGCTAACAGGCAGCTCCCAGGGAAAGTGGCAAAAGAAAACTTAAGATTCAAAACAGCAGATTCAACATGTAGGAAAATAGTAAATTCTTCAAATTCAGTACAAAAATAATAGCAGGGAGGCAATTATTTATTCTCAATCCTCCTTAGGAAGGATGGGAAACAAGCCAAAACTTTAAAAAGATTTTTTTAAAAAATTAATCCCAAAGATAATGATAAGCACCAAGAGAGATCACTTCTCCTTTCTGTAGAAAGCCTCTCTTAGGGTACATAAACTTAAAAAAATATGAATTGGGTGATTTAGAAATGGGGTGGCTCGACTTAGTGTCTCTTTAAGGCTACAGCACGGCTTGGAAATGGTGACGTCCCAGCCTCCTGGTGGCTCTTACCCGATCAACGCGAAGACTGTTTGTGGTTCTCAGGCTGCAAGTCACCGTTCTGGAGGACAGATGGGATAATTCCGAGCGTTTTCTTTGTCCGTGAAAACGCTCCAGGGCTTCAGGAAAAGATCTGCCTGAGCCCAAAAAACCACCGTGTTGTCAGTTCTGTCCATAGAGCCTGCGGGCACAGCTGTTCAGTCAGCCATGTACCCACCAGAAGTCGGGTCCATTAATTCCAAAATATTTTCTGTTGAATAGGTTATCCAATATAAGATCTATTGAAATTTTTGATACTGAGGTTAAAACAGTTTCCCTTTGTTCAGACAAAATGAGGATCTCCAATTCCTTATTCCATTCCATCTTTAACATTTTTATATCTTATTTATCAATACCAGGATTGTAGGATTGATTGATCACTGTTAAGAATTTAGGTAACTCAGGCTGAAAATGTCTCTGGTCCAAATTAAGATGTTATTAAATATTGTAATTATAAATACTGCCAGTGGATGGCAATGGACAAATGGTATTGTTCTTTTAAGAAAGAAAATGATAAAACAATTCATTGTCATCAAATAGTAGATCTAAAGTAAAAATGGTAGGATCCATCCAGATTTTCCATATAACATCTCTATCGATTTTAAGATCTGGATTATACCGTAACATCAATTTGCATGAGAAAAAAGATCAAAGTATGGTGGTTGTTGTTTTAAAAAAGGATATCACAATTTTCAGTTTGATATGATAACGACAGGAGATATGTATCTGATATTTTGAAGCCAAAATAGTCAAAATAACGAAAGGTGCTACATATGAATATTCCAAAAGGGCCCAGGAAGGAAAATTTATGCTAAAGTGAACACATCCAAAATTTGGTACTGGTTCAAAGGTATGCATAATAGTATAATTCAAGATTCAGGAAACTGAAATCGCAAAATATAAAGTAACCCAGAATTACATTCATGTTGAGACTATGTACCCAAAGGGTAGGGCTTAAAGACTTCCATCTATCAATATACAAAAAAACCTCTTTATATATTTTATCCCACCTTTTCCATGTTCTATGGGCACAATCTGTGTATTATAGGAATTTGAGCAGATCTACCCTGCAGGAACATGGATAGGAGTTGTTGGTACATACCCTCATCAAAGCACAAAGATAATTAGGTTGGGTCATATAGAGAAGGCTATAACTCTCCCTTGAAAAAATTAGGAAACTGACAAAAAAAATAAGTGGGTAAAATTAAACTATACTGTGTCTAGAATTGTAAAATACAATCTCAGTGTAAAATACATAACATAACTCTGAATAGATACACCATTTCCGGAATTAGGGCTTTCTTACAAGTGGATTGAAATGTATAATTAGAGATGAGGTGAGTCAACCAAGATGGATTATAGCTAAGTTTGTGCCAATAATTAACAACTACAATCCAGGCTCTGGTTTCAACTCTGGCAGATACTGAAAACAGTATTGGCAACATGCTTAGGAGTGATTTCTGTGTTTGTATTTGTAATGCTTTGAACACAATTAGTGGCATTGCAGTATGACCCTCCTATTATTTTTAAATACAATGCCAAGGCACTTAAAAATTTTAACCTCTTCAAATGGTGGTTTTTAATACCCTATCTGTGGACTTTGGGTTTATTGGCAAATACCATTACTTTGGGGTTTTTTGATAATTAATCACCAAGTGTTGTTCCACTCAATATTGGAAAGTGAATTAAAAAAGATCTTCACTTTAGATTTGGGGGTTGCATAGAGTATTTGGACCCATTTTATAAATCCCTTGAGAAATCCACTTTTGGCTAAAGTAACATACATATATGATTTATACATTTTATCAAAAGCTTTTTTTTTTTACATCAAGTGACAGAATTGCAGCTTTGTCTTTTCTGTTCTTGTTCAAATCAATCAAATCTACTACCTGCCAAGCATTATGTGATCCATGTATAGTTTAATAAAGCCCACTTGATCATTCTTAACCACTGAAAAATTACTTGTTGAAATTTATTAGCTAAAACAAAATATCTGAACTATCAGTGAAATAGGATTGTAGTTAACACATAATGTATGATCTTTTCCAGGTTTTGATATAATTGTAATATATGCTTCACTAACTAAAGATAAAACACCATTTTTGTATGGTTGATAGAATTTAGGAGCAAGTATATCAATAAATGTTTTATGCCATTCCACAGGAAATCCATCCAGACCTGGTAGGATCTTGGCAAACCGCTTGAAGTGAAAAAAAAAAGAGATGAAAAAGATGGGGATGATAAGATATATAGTTCTGCTGAAGATATACATTTTCCATTTTTAAAACATTACTTGGACTTATATAGTAAACTGAAAACTTTATCTGATGAAGATACAGAGGTTTTTTTTTAGCTAAAATTGACTGTCTGCAATTAGAATTTGAAAGCATGCATAGACCCTGGGACCACCAGTGGCGTGTGGTGGCTGTGCATGCCCACAGATGAGGAGACAGCCTTCCGAGCAGTTGAGCGAGCCTTGCAGAGGAGGGCCTGGAAGAGGTGCTTTCTGCTAACGCACCTTCCGAACCACCCATTTAAAATGCTTTGCACAGCCCAAATATGTTATTTCTTTTCAAACAGGTATACCAACAAAACTACTACTCTGTACTTAATTGTGAAATAATGGTTTAGCGTGTCATGAGGAGTTACCAGACACCTTTTCTTTTGTTTGTAATGTGGTGATGATTGCCTTTTCTTTTTCCCGTCCAACTGATGGCTGCCTTCCCCTTCTCATAGCCTGTTGCTCCAAGTTCTCTGCTTTGCACCTGCTGTCATTATAAGAACATAGCCTGTTAACCTTTACGTGCATTCTAACAGAACAAAAAATTACTCTCTAATTACACCTGCTATTTCAATTCTGTTTTGATCTTAAATTTATATTAATATAAATTTACAAACCTTCCTTTTTCTGTCTTACCATGTGTTGTGAACTTTTAACCTTTTTGAGGATGTGGCTGTAGGAACAAAGAAAAATACAACTTCAAAAGGTGCTTCAAACAATTTTTTAAGGCGCAGTATGTTTCAGTTCAGCCAAGTCACTTTCATCAAGAATCACACCTGTGATTGAATCATTTATTAAGAGAATCTGAGGTACACATCTGAGATACGATCTGTGCTTATGTCGTCCTTGTGGGATACAATGAGAAAGTCTCGTTTCAGTAGGAAAAGGACAACAGTGAGAATGGGACAGAATGTTTGGAAGGAATGTGAGAGTGTAGGCAAGTTCCAGTAATCCATGAATGCTTACTGGAATGTAACCACATTCTCTGACATCCTCTCAGAATAGTCAGTATTTTGAGGAGCAGTTGATGTTTGGAATTAAGACATGTGTTGAGACTATGTTAATATCAAGATACGACGGTAAGCATTTTCTGTCCTCTGTCTGTAAAATAATTACTGTAATTTTATGTTGCAGTGTTAGTAGAAATAAGGTTGGCTACAAAACGTATTGATCAATTGGATGCTTGCATTCCTTTTTTTGAATGGAAGAAAATCACTAGTGATGGAAAAACCTCACATGCTATTTTATTCATTCTCATTTTCCCAATTGTATACCTGTTTAAGTGTATTTCTGCATCAGTTT
Organism: Charina bottae; assembly: GCA_023362775.1. Lineage (NCBI taxonomy): Eukaryota > Metazoa > Chordata > Lepidosauria > Squamata > Charinaidae > Charina > Charina bottae. The sequence continues at coordinate 20,724,638 of JALMGJ010000016.1, read as the reverse complement.
TGAACTTGAAAAATAAAAGTTGATCTAGAATTTCATAGATATTTTTGTATGCACTTTGCCCCGAATATAAGCAATTTTTGAGATGTAAAAATTACATTGCACAATTCTAAAAAGCATTGGACATGCAAAAGGTTTAGTTCAGGATAAATTTGAAAGTGCAATTTCTATAAATATTTGGACTGACTGAATTTGTCACTCTAACCAATAGAAAAGGATGATAGGATAGTCTTGCATCTGCATCAAAATACCACCATCTGGAATTGAAAGGGTAGAAGGAGAGAAATGGGACTTAGTTGGATTTTTTCTCAAACATTGTTCTTTCCCCTTATGCTAATTTCACCTATGAAAAATCAGCTTAAAACATGGCATAAATGTGTGGTTACATTTTCTGTTTGGAGACAATAGTGCTCCATACAACTATACCATATGTTCATTAAGCTGTGAGCATTTGGCAAATTTTATCAGAGAAGGACTTTGTGTAAATCACAGATAGCCAAGGCTAACAGTCAATACAAGAATAGCAGGTGAATAACTTTTGTATTCTTAGACCCCTTACAGGTACTCTGCTTCTGGACTCCGGGCATGCATGTGCACCACGAACCCCATTGCTGTAACTGGGGATTAAAAGACAAGGCACCTCACATAGGTAATCAAATGGGGAGGTATTCACCAGGGAAGAGTGTTCATACCTGAAACTCCTGAACATTGTCTATCCTTTCTAAGCACTATCAAAATGAGCAGTGTACTCCTGTTCGTAGTTAGACCGTTTTGCCCCGTTACTTCTGAAGATTTCAGAAACACTGTATTAGCTAAATAACAACCTGCTACTTACTAGAACATAACAGTAATGCTTGTAATGTTTGCCAAACTTTGTGATGTATTCTTTCTTTCAGAATCAGAGATGGGTGACATTGCAACAGAACAGCTGCTGGACAAAGAGTTCCGGTGTGATTCCCTACATTTGATGAGTGAGTATTCTGTCCAGAGTAACAATACCTCTCCCACAAGGCGTTCTTCCAAACCACAGAATGAAAACTTGATGGGATAATGGGGATAATGGCAGAAGAATGTAGAATGGCAGCCTCTTAAGTGAGGGCTCTTTTTCTTACTTCTTGCTGTTCATTGACTGAGTTACAGAGAAATGTTTCATATGTAGCAGACCTTGCACAGTATTTCCCCATGTCTTTTTGTTTTTCCACAGGTAACCAGGCAGCCATTCAACATACACAGAAGCAAGGATATTCTTCTCACACCTTGTCATGTAGACAACAAGGAAGATCTACAGCTTCAGCAGCTGCCAGTGAGAAGGCAACTATTCCTATATGGGGTAGTCACCATTTTGTTCCAAGAGGGTTTTTGTCTCTTTAAAAGCTATAAGATACAATACGTAGGGGGCAATAGGTGCAGCTGTACTTGGCATATGAATGTAGTGCTGGGGAAAGCTGCATCCATTTGCTCCTTTGTTGTGCAGCTTTCAGAAGGACAGTCATCCCTTTGAACAAATAGGAGCCATTTTTACTCTGTAATGTTGTCTAAACTTGCTCCACAATTGAAACTGCTCAATAAATGTGGTGACTCTTTCACGTTATTCATCATTGATGACCAGAGCCAAGTGAATGCATTTTTTTCTCAGAGCATTGTTGTTGGAGTCAAGGAGATGATCCCAGCAATTTCATGTCTTCCTGATTTAATCCCCTTCCTTCAGTTACTGCTAAGATAATAAACTGAGCAGAATTAATGCAGTGATATGAAGAAGAAAATGTTGCTGTCAAATGAATGTGGGAGATGAACATGACTATTTGTGGCCTAGGCATGAATGAGTTAGGCAATTACTTGAATATGGCTGCAAATCAATGTCTGCTACTCTGTAAATGGCTGTATTAAGTTGGGTGACAGGGAGGGAGAGGAGAAGTAGGCTCTTGTCATCTCAAGATAGCACTGAGACCTCCTATATATGTCCTGAGTGTGCTGTTCTACTTAGGGCAGGGTTCCCCAAAGTGGTCAGTATCGGCCCCCAAGGGTTGATGGGACTATACAAGCAGTTGGTGGTGTTGTTTGTAGTACTATTAGTTAAAAGTATTTATTAAATTATTTTCATATAATAAATGTTTGGGGGTTGATGAACAATCTAAAACTTCATGAAGGGGTCAATGAGTTGAAGAGTTTGGGGAACCCTGACTTAGGGACAGCTCTGTTAAGGAAGTCGTCTCTGTTGGGCTGTGGTGCTGGGATTTCTGGGTTTCATGCACAGAGCTGGAAAGGGAATCTCTGTTGTGCTAACCCTATAGGTCAGTTCTTTTATTTGATAATGAATAGCTTTTTTGTCTAATCCTGTGGCTACAGAATTAAGATACATCCAAAATATTTGTTGTCTGCATTCAAAGAATTGCCTTGCATTGTAGCTTCCATACTTGCTCCTTCTTCAGACATAAAATTAAAGCTGTATTTCCTATTAACCACTGCATTGTTCTATGCCATGGAGCAATTTCTGGGTGTGTTAAACAAGTCTCTTTCAAGGGGAAGGTCATAAAGATACCAACATAATGTACGCATGGTCTACTAAGCTGTACAACATTTTAAATTCAGTTTCAAAAGTTTCTTTGGAGCGCATGGAATGTGAGTGACATACGGAATAAGCTGCACTGTTTGAAGTAAGCACACTTGCTTTAAGTCACCAACAGATGTTGCATTCATGTTCCTCTGTGCTCCAAAACAACTTTTTCAGAATCAAATCAAAAATATTGCACAGGCCAATTATTTAAATTATGTAGCATAATCTCCCCAACATAGTGCCTTCTGTTAGCAATATGAAGGTAATGTGAATTTATAATGGATGATCAGAGGGTGTTGCACTAGGGAAGGCTACCTTGGTTTCACAAGACTAAAACATACCTGTTGGAGAACTGCTGTCTGCTGATTCTTTGTGCTTCTCTAACCAATGAATGTCTGGCAGTTAAAATTGGAGTGACAGTCCTTGCTTGCTTGTTCAGTCTTGGCTATTTATCGTACAAACAATGGCTTGCAAGCCGCTGCTGCATGTGAGTTGCCAGTGGACTTGGGCTCCTGTCTGTGGAGCTTTGGGTGCGAGTACCAGCTGCTGTCTTCTTGTCCACAGAGATATGTGCAAAGCTGTCTTGGGGCAGTAGGGTTGTTCCTAGATGTAAATGGGTTCTGTCAGACCATTATGGTATCAAACGTTGACTGTGCGTTCTATGAATGGATAAAGTGGGTAGGAGGAAATTAAAACCAGTGTCATTGGGTCTGGCTTGCCAAAGAGTCTCTTGATCCACTTAAAAAAATAGTGGAGAGGAAAATTTATAAGATACATAAAAATAATATGTCTAAGCCCTGTCTGAAATGAAGGAACCTGACTTCTGAAACCAGTTTTCTTCACTAGCTTGTGTTGCGATTCTGTTCACTTTCAGTTATCAAATATTATAATTAGAGGTTTTTTACTTAGATCTTGTACATTTAATTTTTAAAGTCCTTTTTTCTCTTCCCCCATCATTGCCTTGATTCTTTGAAACCAAACTTTCAAAGAATGCTGTACAAATGTCAAGAGGGAAAACAGTGTTGAAGAATCCACAGATACGAAAGAATTACTAGACAATGAAGAACATCTTCAAGATTTTAATATGGTGAGTAAAAAAAAATATTGGATATGATAAATTCATCTAAAATATGTAAATGTCTGCTGAAGAACCGAAGACATGTTACGATTCCTTGTTAAGTTTGTAATAAAATTAAAGCTGAGTTGGGGAACAGCTTTTAATTTTAAATCTTCTGATAGAGGTATATAGGTAGTGCCTATTTAGCGACCACAACTGGGACCGGCAACTCAGTGGTTAAGCGAAGCGGTCTCTAAGTGAAACCGCAACTGTGCTTACAATCTTATTTCAGCTTTCCTTTGCTTTATAGACCTGCAAAGGTTGTAAAGGCGAAGATTGATTGCAAATTTACAATTTCATCACCATGATAATGCGAATGGTCACTAAACAAGGCAGTTGCTAAACAAGGACTACCTCTGTTTTAAAGGCATAGAATCAAATAATTCAATGTGACAAAACCAAACAAAAAGAAATCCAAACTAAAAGGAAAGATGTTGCTGATAGTTCTTTTCAAACCATAGCTCTTTACATATCAAATTTTGCTACAGATTTGAGGAGTCAAAGGAGCTTTAGTGAAAAGCAAGCTAAGGTGGAAGGCCTCACTGTATACATTTCAGGATTCATACTGATAAATCAAAACTCCCAAGGTTTAAAAATTGGTTGGACCCAGCCTTGCTCTTCTGGTGAGGAAGGCCTTTTTCCAGGGGCTGATGAGCTGAGTTCCAGCAGATGACGGAGGCATTTCTCTCATATTCCGCCTTTCTCACAGCACCATTCACCACATTATCCCAGAGGGTTCCCCAGAACCTCAAACTGGTGCTAAGGGCTGCAGGGGAAAGAGCCATCAGGGCTCCCTTTTCTCTAGTGCCAGCAGAACTCTGCCTAGTATACATTTGGATCCAGTCATTTCTTTAAAATTGCTATATGAAAACATGAAGGATTTTTATTTTTCTTCATTTTCTTCTGGAAAAAAGTTAATATTTTCTCCTTTTACAAAATTATAACTTGTAATGTTTTTAAATGCAAACCCGTAGGTTTCTTCCATGCATGAAGCAAGGTGTGCAGATCCTAGAGATTCTGAAATAAAATCAAATGGCTTTAGAAAGAAGTTGTACTCCAGTGACAGCTCCAGTTCTGAAGGTGCAGCATCAGAAGGTGGAAATGGATGGACAGATCCTTGTGAAGAGGAGCTTTTTTCTCGAACTCACCTATAAAGCTATAGAATAAAAGGATGGTTTGAAGAATAACATGAGATGGTAAATTCTTCCAGAAGGCTTGTAACTCAGCAACAAATTGAGTTCTTCCTTCATATAATGGATTCAGAAGTGTATTTATCTTTCTCTTCTTGGTATTTTATTTTTAATAGTGGGGTATGGTCCCGCTAGAAGCTTTTTTTCCCCTTTTCTCCAAACTATTAGCTCCTTGGCTATTTGGACCTAGAGTAGATTGTGTTGTCAAATCAAGAATGGATGTGCATGTGATTGTCTTAGTAGTATCACTGCTCTTTTGCATCCTAGCTGCAGTTATTTTTATTTTCAACTGCAGCTCTATCAGTATTACTATCCTACTAGCATTGCAGTGTCTACGACTATTCAGAGGTTTTATCTTTTAGCACATTTAGGCTTTTAAGATTTGGGAGATAAATACTTAACACTGTAATCTATCAGTGCCTTTCTGAATGTGAGAGGAAAGCATGTATGGCTTGTCCTGTCTTTTAAGAACTTGGGAGTAGAAATACTAGGGCTGTGCTTTAGAGACTTTCAGAAACTGTACTTTCTATTCTAGGATCTCTTCTCCTAACATGCATAGAAACAAACAGAGTTGGAACAATTGTTTGTTACCTTCTTGCGAACTGAAAAAGCTATGGGTTTTTGCAGGGATGGGGAGGAAGAAACATGATTATTCCCCCCTTTTCCCCTCTTGTTTTCAGGGCTTAGTATTTCTTCTTTTTCAGGACTCAGTGTTGAAAAGTAGATGATCCAACAAATGACACTACAGCCTGAACCAAGCACACTTACTTCAATGATACATACTTGTAAGTGTACTTAGGATTGCATTGTGGGGAAATTAATGAACAGTGAACTTTATAACAAGCTTCATATAGTTGGCCTGAACAACTAAAGAAATCTTAAGAGTCAATGTTCAATATTTTATATGCAGAGGATTAGTATATCACTCAAAATAAATCCAGTGGCTCCTGCAGTTAGCTACTATTATGGCTGTAATTTAGTAAAATTTGTAGCTAACTTTGTGTCCTGAGAGAGTGTTAGGAGTAAGTTGTGTGTTGTGGGCGGGAGTGGGAACATGATTTACATGTGTGATTGCAGTAGTGATTGTTGCTTTATGTGACCTGCTCTTAACGTTTATTTTAACATAGTCAATGCATCTGTCAAAATGTAACTGTGCAAGACTATCAACTCCCTGTGCTACTAATGTATTATGCAAATCGTAAGAGTCAGGAGGAGCAATATTGGTTTATACCATTTCATCGTTTTAAAAACTATACAATAGCAGCATGTTTAAGACACCAGAAAGAACAGAAAGCTTACTGTTGACTTGAAAATGCTAAGCCATTAATTTTAATAGGCAAGAAACTCTTTAACAATTATAGTTGTTTGAAATGGTAAGCTGAACTGGCTTTAAAATTTTATTCTGTGCTAGTGAGCTTAATTGAATTGAACGAAGTTTTTTGCCTTTTCTTAATTGATAGTACATGATTTAAGATCTAGGGTATCAACTCCTTGTACGGGTTGTATATTATCCTTTCAGTTGAAACTTCAATTCCATTGGCTTGGTTTGTACCTTCCAGGGAAATGTTATTAATAACATTAATAATGGCTTTTAAGCTACTTTATTTTAGCATCCATACTACAAATCTTTACAGTGTTTTTTTTTCTTATTTGAAATTTTGGATATGTGTTTAAATATTTACTTTCTTCTGGAGCTTCCTTTAAACTGTTGTATAGCACATGCACTAAGGATATTGTCGTCAGTATGAAAGCAAAAAAGAACAAAACTGATAAATCCTAGTGATTAATGTAAAGAATCATTGTTAGAATTATGAAAAGCCAAATGGGAATATTTGGGGAGGGAACAACCCACACTTTGAAAATTCAGCTTATTTCAATAGAGATCTCAGTGAAAGGCTGGTTCATTTCATTATGATTCAATACTCGTAACACCTTTGAAAACATGTATGTTACATGTGTGGGCAATAACAAATAATATTTATTTGTTTCATAACTGAATGGATAAAATTCTGAAGCTTTCCAGTGAGAAAGTGGATGTGTGAGTTCGTGTTTCTGTTTTTCTGCAAGGATAATTTAAAAGTGGAGATGCTGAAATGCACTGTGGTATGAAGCGCATTGCATATCCATAGCACTGAAGTATCAGTTTTTCATTCCTGGGCTGAACTTGTTTCTACCTTTTCGCTTCAAGTGGTTGTATTGTTCTGATTTCACATAATACATCAGAGTAACTGAATTTGTTTTTTTGTGGAGTTACTTAACACCAAATAAAAAATAAAAGGATAATTAAATTGTGTTGTCTTTGTTCAATATGCAAAATTCCTCCTTAAATAGCTCTGTACAAATCTGAGAACTTTGTACAGTACAGCGAAACCTCAATTTTATGGACCCCAATTTAGTTGCCTTCTGAATAGATAAAATGTTTGTTTTTGGCCTCTCCCCCCTCCCCAGATAGCATGTCAAGTCTGCTACCAAAGCAATCCAGCCAATTAACACAATTTATGTCATTTGCATAATTGTGTAATTTGTGTCCATTTAAGTCACTTGCATAATGACAAAAATAACATCAATTGTATCAGTTAATTATGCTGATTGTGTAAATTGATGCAATTGATTTAAATCACATCAGTTAAATTCATCTTTAACAGGCATCCTTTCTCCCAAACTGGTCCATAAAATCAAAGTTTTGCTATAGTATATAGCAGCCTTTCTCAACTTTTTGACCCTGGAGGAACCCTTGAAATATTTTTCAGGCCTCCGGGAACCCCTGCACATTCAGGCTCAAATATAGGCCAGAAGTTACAAAATTATTCATTTCATGTGTAGGCTTGTATATATGCATTAACAGAGTTTTTAAACTAAAAATAAAGAATGAAACTTGCCTCTCTAATGTGAAGTTGTCTGAATTTGAAATAATTTTTTAAAATAAATTGTGATCTCCCAGGGAGCCCCTAGTGACCTCTCGCAGAACCCTAGGGTTCCATGGAACCCTGTTTGAGAATCCCTGGTATATAGTATATAGTCAAAGGCCTTTATTGTCTCATACTGAATCATAAAACAATTTATATGTATCTATTAGAAAGCAGTGCAAAATTAGCATAAAAATATTGCTTGCTAATGTCATGCCATCTCTTCTCACACTAAATTGAGCAGCTTTAAAAAAAATCCTGATTATCAGCTTCTATCCCTGAATAATATAAACAATTATGCTTGCATGTCTCAAGGAAATTCCCTTAACTCTCATCTTCAGGCACAAAAGAGAAATAGCTGTAAATGCTGACTTGGCAGGTGGTACATGAAGTACGCTAACTAGTGTGGATGTAAGTGTTACTGCATGGTTAGATGCTGTTAGGTAATGTTACAGGGAGTTTGGTTTTGTTTCCCCAAGTTAAATAGAAGCTGATACACCTTTAGACAGGAAGTATATACAGTGGCTTAGGCATTCAGATAAACGAAAAGTTCCTTATATAAACTTCCCAACGCATATACCTTACACTTGTGCTAACCAGAGACTCAAGAAGATTGAATTCAGTGCACGCTGTTGAGAAAACAACATCTGAGTTCCCATACTGAGACATCTTGTATTATAGAGGTTTCATAGCCAAAACCAAAAAGGTTCAAAGCCTCTAGGCAAACTGAATGGTCACAGCAGTTAATTTTGTGGTTTGAATCCTGGACTTTTTATTCAGGTAGTATTGCATATCAGTTCCTTCTTATAAGTTGTTATTATGCTGTGAATCTTGAAAAAGCAATTTCAGCCCAACCTGAGAATTTATGAAAGCATCAGCTACAGAGCAGAATATAATCATACTGTTAATAAAAGTGTTTTCAAAAATATTTCTAGAAATGCACATTGAATCAGAAGATAATAGAGTGAACTCACAAGGCCTTAGCAGTGAACTCCCCACATGGCAACTTTTCAGCAAATTGCCAGATCTGTCAAAGTAAAAGATAAATGATAGACTTACCATATTAAATGTCCTTGTGTATTTTTTCTATTTTTTAATCAAACATGTTGAAGAAGATACATAAACAAGAAACAGGAAGAAGAGATAAAATAATAAAATACAGATGAGTAAATGTATAAAAAGGGGATTTACAAATATTGTGGAGGTTATAGTTTTCCAATATATTATTACATAATTAGTTAATAAGGAGTAATTGAATATATTATATTATTTTCAAGGACTAAAAATCGCTCTTAAGCTTGAAGCAAAATTTGAATATCAATAATCATGATAAAAACTATAAATTACCAAGTGAAATTGCAATCTACAATAAATTCTATCCATGTTCCTAAAAGACTGCTCTGATATGGAAATTCTATATAGCAGGGCTTTCCAAAGTTTTTCCCGCGGCGACACACCAACCGGCGTTGGTGTGTCGCCCCGGGAAAACCCGGAAGTGCCGTCCTTGCGGCAGCGCGCAAAAACCCGGAAGCGCTGCTGCCGCTTTCAAGTTTTGCACACTGCAGTTGGTGTGTCACCGCGGGAAAACTGTGTGTTGCAACACAAAAGTGTGTAGCCACTCACAGTCTGGTGTGTCGCCACACAACCAGGAAGCGCTGATGATGATCAGCGCTTCCGGGTTGTGTGGCAACACACCAGACTGTGAGTGGCGACACACTTTTGTGTCGCGACACACAGTTTGGAAAGCTCTGCTATATAGACTTCAAGCATATAAATCCAATTTTTTTTATTTGGTACAAGTCCCTGTATTAGATTATAGTCTAAGAACAGCTTTCAATTTTACTTTAATTCCGAATCAGATTTACTTTGAAGGGGACTTCCGGTGCAGGAGAATGGCGAGCGGACGTGTGGATCCACAGCTCGTCTAAATTTTCAATCATTAACTTCTAAATGAAGATAAGCAAGCCGGTCGTGCGGAGTCTTTCTGACAAGCACATTGCAGCAGGAATGCTAAAAGAAGAGTAATCCTGTAAAGAAGAAACCAGCGGCTTCTAGACGGTGGCGGGGAAACAAGCAGCTGCCACTTTCGCTTTCTTCATTGGTCTTCAAGCTCACAGTGAAAGTAGCGAAAGCAGCCGGGAAGCTGGGTACACGCTTATCTCGTTAGATGCCTAAGTTGCTTAGGCTGCGCTGCCGCTTTTCCTGCGCTGAATTTTGGGATCTATGACTATCTTAAGGAGAAGAAAATTTATTTACTATACTGTCTAACAGAAAACTAAAAATTTGAGGAGACTCTGAAACTAAACGGAACTTGGAAAGATAAGATATATATTTAATTATTTAAGACGCCATTTCTGCTTTGTAAGGCTCTCTATTTTTCCCATTGGTGAATTATATTCTTCGTTACTGATATTATATATATATATTTATACTTGTACCTATATTACCATATTATTTAAGCTATAGTGTGCATATATTTTTTAGTTGAAATAGATAAGTTGTTAAGTTAGTGGTATTATTAGTATAAGAGTTATTGTTATAAGACTAAACTTAAATATTAATTAAGGATGAATACCAGAAAAGTTCAAAGAAGGAAATCTGACTCAGAGGATAACAGAGGGGACTGGATGAAATCTCTTTTTGAAGAATTCACTAAAAAAGCCATACAAAGTATAACTTCTAATGTGACCACTTTATTAGAAGAAAAAATTAAAGGGTTTGAAAATAGCTTAGACAAAAAATTAGATAGCATGGAGCTGAAGTTTCAAACAGAAATTAAAGGAGTAAAAGAAAGTACAAAAAATGGAAAAACAAAATGAGGAAGAATTAGATAAGCTCACTTTACTAGAAATTAAACAAAAGGAAAAATGTATAAGAATAAGAGGGATTATAGAAGGGAGAGAATTAGAAATGAAAAATATTGTAACAAAAATGTTGGCAAATCTGATTGATTGGGATCCTGAGCAGTTAGAGGAAGAAACTGAAGGGATATATAGGGTGAATTCGAAATATGCCAGGGAACACAATCTGCCTAGAGATATGGTAATGGAGTTCAGCAGAAAGAAACTTAGAGACATGATAATTCAGACTGCTTACAATAAAGAAATAGAAATTGAAGGTAAAACCATTAAAATATTTAAGGAGATTCCAAATACAATATTAAGAAAAAGAAAGGATTACTTTTTCCTAACCGAAATTTTGAAGAAAAATAAGATCATGTATAGATGGGAGACCTTGGAAGGGGTTTTGGTTAATTATAAAGAACAGAGATATAAATTGAATTTGATAGAAAAAGCGAAAGATTTTCTTAGAAAACTGGAAAGGGATAACCAACAAATGAGAGGCAACAAAGGTAAAAAAGAAGGGACAAAAGAAAACTTTAGAATAGATCCCCAAGCCTCCAGTTCCAAAGATCTGAGCAGCCATTCAAATAATGAATAACTTAAAATGCTTATCATGGAACATCAATGGGCTAAATGCCCCTGCAAAAAGAAAAAAAATCTTTCATACGGTTAGTAAATTAAATCCAGATGTTGTATGTCTCCAGGAAACTCATATTAGATCCAGAGATGTTAAATTACTCATAAATAAAAAATTAGGTTTAGACTTCATATCTGCAAACGAAAGGAAAAAAATTGGAGTGGTTTGTTACATAAAACCCTTTCTAAAACCAAGATTACTATTAATAGACCCCAGAGGAAGATTTATTGCCATTGAAATCGAAATACAAAATTTAAAAGTAATTTTGGTTGGAGTATACGTTCCAAATGATAAACAAATTTTTTTTAAACCTTATTTAATTCTTTAGCAGATATACCCAACAAAAATTGGCTCATAATGGGGGATTATAATGAAGTGACAACACCTACACTTGATAGAAAATCGGACAAGCCAATTAAGCAAAATCAGGGAAAATTACCAGAGGAATTTTTTGAACTTGCAAACAATTTAGATTTGATAGATGCATGGAGACACAAAATGGGGAATGCTAAAGAATTTACATTCTTTTCGGATAGACACAAATCATTCTCCAGAATAGATATGATCTGGCTTTCTAAAAATTTAATAAACAAAATAAAGGATATAAAAATATTGGCTAAAACATTTTCAGATCATAATGCGGTCCAATTAGATTTAAAAATTACATCCAAAGTATATAGATGGAGACTAAATGAAACTATACTAAGAAATAAACAACATCTAGAAGATAGTAAAAAAATTAAAATAATTTTTTGAGATAAATTTGAATGATGAAGTAAACATTAATAAAATTTGGGACGCAGGTAAGGCCTATATTAGGGGTCATTTTGTGTCTCTGGGCAACCACATTAGAAAATTAAAACAACAAAAATTCCTACAAATCTGTGATCAAATTAAAACAAAAGAAAATGAACTTCAAAGTAACCCCAATGATAAAAATATTAAAAATCAAATAAAAATTTTACAAAAGCAATTGGAACTCCAAACAACAGATGAAATAGAAAAGAATTTAAGATACGTAAGACAGAGACACTTTCAACACGCCAATAAAGCAGGGAAATGGTTAGCCTACAAATTAAGAAAGGAGGCGAATAAAAAGATTATTAATAAAAGAAAAGAAAATGGAGAAGAAATTACTGACAATCTTGGTATTAGAAAGGCGTTCTATGACTTTTATAATAAATTATATCAAAAGCAACAACTAGCACAGGATGAATGTAAAGCTTATTTACAGAAATGTAAAATGGACAAAATTTCTCAAATGCAAAGAGATCTTGAACGAACCAATTACAAACCAAGAAATAATAGAAGCCATAAAAAAATTAAAACCAGGCAAAACACCAGGACCGGACGGTTTCACGGCATCATATTATAAACACTTTCAGGAATTTCTTATAATGCCGTTCAACATGCTCCTAAATTCAATAATGGAAGGTAACACAATACCTGATTCATGGATAGATGCAAATATTATTTTAATACCCAAGGAAGACCAAGATTCAACCCTATGTAAAAATCACAGACCAATCTCTCTCCTAAATACAGATTATAAAATATTTACCACTATTCTGGCTAATAGACTAAAAAGAGTTTTACAGGATACAATAAATTTGGACCAAAGTGGCTTTCTACCAAAAAGACATATAAAAGATAATATAAGAACTGTTTTAAACATAATTGAATATGCAAAAAAGCATAATGACAAACAAATTACCTTATTATTTTTAGATGCAGAAAAAGCATTTGACAATTTAAATTGGGAATTTTTGATTAAAACGCTAACAAGTTTAGAATATGGAAGCAAATTTATCAATGCTATTCAAGCAATCTATACAAATCAAAAAGCCAGGATAGTGGTAAATAATGACACAACCCAAAATTGCAATATAGGTAAGGGCACTAGACAAGGTTGCCCAATATCTCCTCTTTTATTCATTCTGGTTTTGGAAGTTCTTTTAGAAAATATCAGGAAAGATAGTCAGATTGAAGGAATAAAAATAAAACAGGAAAATTATAAGCTTAGGGCATTTGCGGACGATATTGTTATTATCTTACAAAACCTGAATAATTCATTAAGTCACTTACTAAAAATGATACAAGAGTTTGGAGAGCTTGCTGGATTTAAAATAAACAACCAAAAAACTAAGATGATAAATTTAAACATGTCAGCAAATGATATCCAGACTATGGAATTGGCCACAGGATTTAAAAATGTTAAAAAAATAAGATTTAGGAATTGAAATTACATCAAAAAATTCAGATCTATTCAAAAATAATTATACAAAAATTTGAACGAGATACAACAAGATTTACATAAATGGACAAAGCTCCAAATTTCTCTCCTTGGTAGGATTTCCACAATTAAAATGAATATACTCCCTAGAATACTGTTCCTATTCCAAACAGTTCCAATAATAATTACGGAGAAAACATTTCTCAACTGGCAAAAAGATCTTGCCAAATTCATATGGCAAGGGAAGAAACCCAGAATTAAATACAAATATTTACAAGATACCAAAGAAAACGGAGGATTTGGCTTACCAGATTTAAGATTATATTACGAAGCAAGTGTATTGGTTTGGATGAGAGATTGGATAAAATTAGATAATAGAAAAGTATTGAATTTAGAGGGGTACGATCTCAGATTTGGATGGCACGGCTACCTTTGGTATGGTAAAATAAAAGCAAATTTGGCATTTACGCATCATCCAATCAGGAAATCCATTTTAAAAACTTGGGAGAAATACAAGAAATTGATAGTACCAATTCTACCACAGTGGACCTCTCCACATGAAGCATTTGCACTGCAAGGTATCACAACTAGGAATAAATGGTTAAATTATAAAGACTTGTTGTTTTTTGAGGGTTCGAACTATAAACTTAAATCAAGGGAGGATTTAGAAAACGAGGGCCACTCATGCAATTGGTATACGTACTTACAAATAAAAGCGCAATTTAAGATCGACTCTAAAAACTTTAAATTTAAAAACGGCTATGCCAATTGGGACAATATATTGTGGAATGAGGAGGATCACCTAATTGCAAAAACTTACAAAACGTTAATCCAAAATAAAACCTCCAAATTACCAATAAAAAACTCTATAATTAAATGGGAACAAAATGTGGGGCATAGCATTCAAAGTGAGAAGTGGGAGAAAGTATGGGCAAAAGATTTGAAATTTACTTTAAATTATAATATGAGAGAAAACTTTTTCAAAATGATGTATAGATGGTACCTCACCCCCAATTTATTGGCAAAAATGAATCCTGTCATACCAAATTATTGTTGGAAATGTAAAAAAGAATTGGGAACTTTTTATCATCTATGGTGGACGTGTCGAAAAACAAGGAATTATTGGGACAAAATTCATAAAACTGTTTGTGAAATTATACAAGAAGACACCATCAAAGATCCAGAACTCTACCTATTGGGTTTTATAAATCCAGAACTGCACAATAAATTTGGAAAACTATTATGTAATAACTGCTGCCAGAATCGTCTTCGCCAAATATTGGAAAGAAGAATATATACCTTCGACAGAGGAATGGATTATAAAGATAATGGAACTAATGCAAATGGCAAAATTGACTGATCAAATTAATGACAGAAATATGGAAGAATTTAATATAGTTTGGAGTCCTTTTTTTAGATTTATTCAAAAATCGCAAAATATCCAATTAGGGAATTAATATCAATAATGTGATTAAGAAAAAGAGAAACAATTTGGTACAGAAATAGGAGATGGAAAGATTAGACGGGAAGTAAGAAGTCTTTTTTTTTGTCTTTTGTGTGTTTTTACATGTTTTTTTTTTAGAAAGGGCAAGGGGAGAAGAGGTAGAGGTAAGATTAGAGAGAGTAAGGAAGTGGAGAAGAAAGAGGAAGAAAGAAGATGATGAGAAGAAGAAAGGAAGATGGTTATTGATAATCATCAACTTAAAGAGTGTAGAGATTGGATAGTTATGTCATATAGGAGAAAGTATGTTTTTTTTTTTTTGCCTTGTTAGGCTAGATTAGATTAGTTTAAAGTTAATTAGATAAGGTTATAGAATGTTAGGTTATGTTAAGCTAGGTTATATTATGTTATATATATATGTTATATTATGTTATATTATGCAATGTCTGGTTTTGTCTGTCATTTTGTAATGCATTGTAAAAATAAAAATTTTTATAAAAAAAAAGATTTACTTTGAAGGGAGGATTATTGAAGCACACTCCTACAGCTTGGTTAGCCATTCTTCCATTGAAGGGATCTTATGACTTTTCCAGTAAAGAGTGTATAATATCTTTGCAGCAATTGGTATGTATAAAGCTAGTTCAGTATACTTTGAGGAAATCAATGGTTCAGTAAAGTTTAATAAAATTATTGCAGGTTAAAATGAGAAATCAACTTTTAAATTTGTTTTATTCTTTTATGAATTATTTTTCGGAATTGTTGCAATTGTTACAATGTTGCTACCAGATATAAAAGAATGATCCACCTGCTTATTATATCTCCAACTATTTTTAGAAAATGAATTACCAATTTTAGCAATCAATACTGGAGCAATATACCAACATTAAAACGTCTTATACCAATTTTCTCTTAAGTAATTTTTGGGGTTAATGTAATACTTGTCTATTGAAATGCCATTGTTGCAAATCTATTACTACATCTAAATTCTGCATCCATGTAATCATATAGTCTTTGACTTTTTGGTTTCTGAATCATATTGCACCAGCAATTTATAAAAAAGGCCCAGCAGATGCTCCAAATTATGTGCTAAAAGATTTTCAGATTCAATCAGGTCTCTAAATGTTCTTTGTTTCTGCAATTCTTTTGATTCTGGGCTATTTATGTGAAGATACTAAAATCAGTCCAATGAACTAGACCATTGTGAAGTAAGAATCTCAAAAGTTTTTATCTTTGTGTTATTAATAATACAATTTTTCAATCTAAACTAATTGATATCTTTCCATGGAGCAGATTTCTTTGTGTTTTCAAAAAAATAAACATTTAATAATAACAAAGCAAGAGGGGAAAAGTCTTCTTTTCATTCTTTTCCTGTATTTATCCAGATGTTCAATTTAAATCTAGATTCTGCCCATGTGGTGAAGAAGCCATAAAAACCTCCAAACATACCTTACTGTAATGTCCATTTCATGCTAACACTTGACATGAGCTTTTAACTCCCTGGCAACTCTGATTAGTTCTATATAAACCTCTTTGCTCTCAGATTCAAATGACTTTATTTACTTAGGAGTGGCCAAATTCTGTCACATAATATGTAAGATGTGCAGCAGTTTGATTGACAAATCTGTTACTTAATTAGATAATATCCATTTTATGTATTCAAGTGTTTTATGGACTGGTCATTGATTGCAATAAAGATTCTGATTCTAAATGTTCAATACATTGCTTATTATTGCATGATCTCATATAAATTATTTATTTCTGTTTGTATCAGTCCAGAGATATTTATGCTGACTGGAACTCCTGCCGTTTCTGTATTTGGGCCATAAGGAGATATGATCCACTCTGTAATCCATGTTAAGCAACTAGCATGATAGTACAATTTAAAGTTTAGAGCCACCAATCCACTTTGTTCTTTCAAAACCTGTAAAATATTAAATTTAATCCTTGGTTTTTTTTATTGGACCATATGTTGTTCATTATGCCACTCAGTGAATACCTGATTTTCAATATGTATTGGAATCATTTGGAAAAAAATTAAGTTCTGGTAAAATATTCATTTTGATGGCTGCAATTCTTCCTAATCAAGAAAGTTCATTTTTTCCCTCTGGAAACAACTGCTGTTATCTTTTTCCAGCACTTTAAATAATTATTTTTAAATAAATCATTTTTTGTCTAAATTTAACCTTTTTCTCAGAAGTGTTAAAACCCATTACTAGATGTAGGTATTGTTTTTCTTCTTCTGTTAGATTCCATGTCAGAGTTATGTAAATATATATGCTATTAACAGTATTGAGTCTTTTGGTTGAGTGCCTGTGAATATAACTTCATTGGCATA
This sequence comes from Charina bottae, assembly GCA_023362775.1. Classification (NCBI taxonomy): domain Eukaryota; kingdom Metazoa; phylum Chordata; class Lepidosauria; order Squamata; family Charinaidae; genus Charina; species Charina bottae. The sequence continues at coordinate 20,707,385 of JALMGJ010000016.1, read as the reverse complement.
TAATTTCAGTTTGCGTTCATGAGTTGCTACTTTAACTCCAGAGGTTTTACTTTTCTTGACATATTTTCATTTCCATTGATTCTAATGCCAGTAAAAAAGAAGGGGAAAGGGGACAATATTGTCTTGTCCCCTTCTATATGATGCATTGTGGTGGTAAGTAGTAATTTACTATTATCTTGACTTTTTGTTCTTTATAAATACTCTGTATCCATGTGAAAAAAAATTGAGCTACATCTTTTTCAAAACTGCAAGCATAAAAGACCATTCTAGATTGTCAAAAGCTTTTTCTCCATAAACAAAGATTTTAGCCACTTTTTTGTTTTGATATAATCAGTAACATTCAATAAAAGACTAATGTTGTCTCTCATATATCTCTTCAGAACAAATCCAGTCTGATTAGGATGTATTATTTCAATTTAAAAACCATTTGTTTGAGTATTGCCATGAAAAGCTTATAATCCACATTCAGTAAAGAAATTAGGCCGTATGGCAACAGGCTAGGAACCAGGTGACTGAGTTCTAGTCCCGCCTTAGGCATGAAAGCCGCTGGGTGACGTTGGGCCAGTCACTCACTCTCAGCCCAACTCACCTCACAGGGTTGTTGTGGGGAAAACAGGAGGAGGAAGGAATATTAGGTATGTTCGCTGCCTTGAGTTATTTATAAAAATAATAAAGGGTTAGAAAATAAAAATAAATCTTTAATTTATAGATAAAGGGGAGGTTCTTTGTGTTCCTAAATCTCTTTCATTATTGAGTAATAGTTTTAACCATAATTTGTTGGAAAGTTTTATGGTATATTGCAAAAATGTCATCATATCCTGGCGCTTTATTCATTTTTTAAATTGCCTCTTTAGTTTGAAATGAAGATCTCCAATTCCTTATTCAGTCTGTAAAATATTCATATCACATTGATTTATCAATACCAAGGTCATAAGATTTAGTGATCACTGTTAATAACTTAGGTATCTTTGAAACTGAAAATGTCTCTGAGATGCCAATAAATATTGTAACTGTAAATACTGCTGGTGGATAGCAACGGACAAACGGTATTGATTTTCTAACAAAGAAAATGATGAAATCCCATCCTTGTCATCAGGTAGTTGATCTAAAGTAAAAGTCCTGGGATCCATCCAAAACTTTCATGTAATTTTTAAATCAAATTTAAAGTCTGAAGTATGCCATAGCATCAATTTGCCATGAGAAAAAGGATCAAAGTCAATCTTCCACAAATAGGATACCACACATTTCAATTTGATATGATAAAAAGACAGGGGAAATATCTGAGCTATTGTACTTTGAAGCCCAGACAATCCATTTAATTAAAAATGGTACATAGGAAAATTTCAGAAGGATCCAGGAAGAAGAATTTATACTAAGTGAAGGCCTCCAAAACTTGGTACTAGTCAAAAGGTATGCATAATAGTATAATTAAAGATTTGGGAAACTAACTGACAATTGCAAAATATAAAGTATCCTGGGGAATATATTCATTTTGAGAATGCTTACTCTACCCCAAGGGCTAAGGCTATCTATCAATATCCAAGAAAACCTCTTTATATATCTTACTCGTTTCTAATGTAATTATTTGAAAAAGATTTGATAAGAAATCTAAATAGTTAACAAATCCTGTGCAAATGACAATCACAGTGTATAAATAAACATATTTTTGCCTATTGGCAAGAATTCTGACTTAGACCACTTAATAGATTATCCCCACAATTCACCCAAATGCATTTATCAAGTGCATCGGAGCTGGAATTGAAATAGGGTTTGAGAAATACAAAAAAAATAATGTCATTATTTCCATCATCATACCAATTTATATTTTAATTAAGCAAAAACAATTGATAATGATCTTTAATAGCACAAGGTAGTGCTAAACAAAAGTAAAGGGGAAAGTACACATTTTTGACTTAGCTTGATAGTGTGAAAAATTAGATGAAAAAAGATTATTGAGTCTTCGCCTTAGATTTTGGGCTACATAGAGAATTTGGAGCCATTTTATGAATCCTTAGGGCAGAGCTTTCCAAACTCTGTGTCGCGACACAAAAGTGTGTTGCCACACACAGTCTGGTGTGTCGCCACACAACCTGGAAGCGCTGATCATCATCAGCGCTTCCGGGTTTTCCTGCGGCGACACACCAATGGCGGCGCGCAAAAGCGGCAGCAGCGCTTCCGGGTTTTTGCACGCTGCCGCAATGGCGGCACTTCCGGGTTTTCCTGCGGCGACACACCAACGGAGGTTGGTGTGTCGCCGCGGGAAAACTTTGGAAAGCCCTGCCTTAGGGAAAGGTAATATACATATATTGTATATCAAAAGCTTTTTCTTCATCAAAGAATAGAATTGCCATTTTGTCTTCTCTCTCTCTGTTCAGTCAGATCCACTACTGGCCAAATATCCATGTCTAGTTTTGATAAACCCCAGTTGACCATTCTTGACACTAAAGAAATAATTTTTGAAGTTGTTGACAAAACTAATAGTTACAGATATCAAAACTGAGAATTATACAGTTCTAAAGATAGAAAATTTCAATTTTACTCTGAGATATATAATACTGTAAACCTGAGAGCCTACCCTATGGAGATATAGAAGCTTCTTAAGCTAAAACTGACCTGCAATTAGATTCCTTACAACAACAGTTAATAGTTGCTGCTTTGACTATGCATGGAATCAAATAAATTATTTTGAATAAGAGTAGCGGTAAAGCAGCAGGAGCGGCGATGGGTGCACCATTGGAAGACCTTCATCATGAAGAAAATCTATGTGGTTGCTAAGAGTCAACAGTGATTTGATGGCACATAATCAAACAAGCAGCTGGACTGATGGATCTCCTGTGTAATGGTACAACATATTTACTGATATACTTGCCCCTAACATTTTTTCAACTATAGAAGGTAAAGGTTTCCTCACACAGTCGTGTCTGACTCTAGGGGCCGGTGCTCATCTCCGTTTCTTAGCCAAAGAGCCAGTGTTGTCGGAAGATGCTTCCGCGGTCATGTGGCCAGCATGACGCACGCGGAACGCTGTTACCTTCCCACTGAAGTACCTATTTATCTACTTGCATTTGCATGTTTTTGAATTGCTAGTTTGGCAAGAGCTGGGGCGAGTGCAGGAGCTCACTCTGTCATGCGGGGCTAGGGTCTCGAACCTCTGAACTTGCAGCCTTCTGATCGACAAGCCTGGCATCTTAACCGCTAAGCCATCGCACCCTTTTTTTCAACTATACCAGGCGATTTTTGGAAGTAGCATTTTATCTTTCTCATTTTATGAAGGATATATTACAGTTATGTGAAAAACCAATTAAGGTCACTCGGGGGTTTACAGATAGACTACACAATTAAAATGTCCACAGTAAAAAGTTAAATGTAAAGATAAAACCTAGTAGAAAAACAATAAACATAATCAGTCCCCAAATGCTTTACAAAACAGCTCTGATTGGGAAGGAGCCAGGAGGCTGTTCTGAGGTGGCAGTGCTACCACTGAGAAACCGCCTTGACCTCCCTCATGTCCTGAAAGTGGGAACCATACACTCCTCCTCCTGGAAGTCAGTACAAGTTGGGCCAGTTCCAGCTGGGGAAAGTGATCCTGGAGGTGACCTGGTGCCAAGCCATATTACATGTATTTTTTTAGTCTTGGGTTTGGGAACAGCAGCATTGTAAAGAAAGGTATGTTCAGATTTCACACCTATTAGAACACGGCCACACAGCCCGGAAGACCCACAACAGCCATTGAACTCCGGCCGTGAAAGCCTTCAACAATACATTTTCACACCTATCTTTGAACAATCCTGCTGCATCTGTGCTAATACTTGGAATCTCCGCTGTCTTGCAATAACAACAGTGAACAAGTTAGCTCTGCTAATGTGTAGTATCTCACATTCATCATATGCTATATTTTGCATGATACCTTTAGATGGTATCTTGCAAATTACATCTACAATGACTATGAAGCCTCAAGCATGCAAATGTTCTGGCAATTTGCAGCTCTTGAATGTGTGTGTGTGTGTGAATGCACTATTCTCCCTAAACATAGCACAGAAAACTAGCAACAATTTCCCACCATTTTGAGAAAGAAGATGCAGAAGAGTTGTGTATGCCTAAAAGGTTTAATACAGAGTAGAACAAAAGAACAAATTAAGACACAGGAAAAAAATCCCACAAAACTATGGTATAGATTTTGAGAAGATATGACCAAGTTTGCTTTGGTGTAACCAGACACTTCAGGTATGTTTATTTATTTATTTTAAAATTTATATTACCGCCCATCTCCCCCATTGGGGGCCCTGGGCAGTTCACAATAAAAGTAGATAAATAGGTACTACTTCGGTGGGATGGCAACTGCATACTTTGAGAGATCTGAGGATTTGTAGCACATAAAAAAAACATAAATAGGTGAGGAGTCATTAATTAAGAACCTGACTAAATAGGTTAATACACAACAATGAGTAGCAGCACAAAAATCCAATATTTGTAACACAAAGCCCCCTTTTTAAAAAAGTATGGAGTAACCACCATATTCTGGGGTTTGTTAACAGAGCAAATAGTACTTGACTATCATATTGAGCAACACAGTTTGAATATCTCAGTATCTGACATGCTAAATATTATCCCTTACTTGCATTCAGTCATATCTTCCAGCTGCCACACGTACACTCTGCTAAGCCCAACATGTAAAAGCCATAGATAAGCGAAGCTCTTGCTTTTTGTTTCAAACTTATAGTAGTTCTTTAACCACACTGTGAATATTGAAACCAATCCTATAAGGTTCTTCAATTCTAATTATGTTGAAAGACAGACTAAATGGGTCGGTTAAAAACTATATAGTAAATTTGGTGGGAAAAGCTACATAAAGTTACAACTTTCTTTAAAAACATACACATAATTCCACTTAAAATCAGTAAGAAATAACCAAATCCAGTTGCAAAGCACCAGATTACCAAAAACTCAAAGCAGACAAGCTGACAAATTTTATCACATTGTTTAAAGGTATACCCTCCTCATATTCTGGGAAAAACGCTAAGCTATTCAGAAATGTTTCTTCAAGAGAAACCACCACATACACTCCAAAAACTTCAAAGCCCTTTGCCCTATCACAATTTGCTGAGCACTTCTGTCATCTCCTACTTCCCACACATACACATTTAGAGACATTTTTTTAAAAGAGTGTGGAAAGCCATCTTTATCGAGGAAAGAACCAAATAGCTAAATAACAAATGAGCTTGTACTTTGTTTCAAAAGATGTTGATATACAACATTTTCTAATTTAGTAGGACAATTTTGACATTAAAGGGGCAAGGAAAAAATGAAGATAATCTATTACTATGCCTAATTACATAAAGAAGGCAAATGTCCCAAATGGAGGCTAAGCACTTTACGATTTTATTATGCTTATTCATTAATAGTTGCCAACACTTCCTTATAGTCTACTTTTTACATTAAAAATTGAATACACTCAAGATTCAATTAACAGTTTAGCTTTGTATACTTTTTACTGTCAGTTATACACTAATACAATATTTATGAATTTATTATTAAAGTGATACCCCATTTTCTGCTTATATAAGCACTCAAGGTGGCTATTTAGTTTTGAGGCACAATTGTCTCCTGACAATACACACATTTAGAATATAATCTAAAGGCACAAACAAGTATGTTCTATTTGATCTTTTTCCACACATCACTTTGTCCTGTTTACCATTAAAGACATTTAGAATGGCAGAAAAGATTTTGCCCCTTTGATTTTCTTCTTGATTCCATTGCAAGTAAGGCAGAGTCCAGCATGATGACGCTTCAATGTTTCCAACCTGTCTTTCAGTATCTCAGCAGCATCAACTTTCTCCTCAAAGTCCCTCAATAACAATGTATTTCCAAGTAAGCCACATTTCTGCTGAAGCCTCTGATTGTCTCTTCGCAATTTATCACGAGCCTGCTTTGTCCTTGTTAGTATATCTCTGTTTTGGGCTGCTAAACCCTCCACTGCCATTAGCTGAGCCTTCTGGCCTTGATTCTCTGCTTCCACAAATTGCAGTTTTTCTTTTACTTGAGACAGGACTTGCACTGTATTGGTGACCTTTCTCCGGAGCTTCTGAATTTCCTCATTGCGCTCTTCAATCTTCTCATTGTATGTCTGGTTTTCTATCTTCAGCTGCTCAAAGTCTATTAAGTGTAGGCCTTCAGCCAGTTGTTCTTGGGCTTTTAGACTCGCATCAAGTTTTTGGATCCTGTGTTTCAATTTTATATTTTCAAGACGAACCTAAAATGATAGAAACGGGCTAATGATAATACCACCAAATAATTGTTTTATGTTGGAGCAATACTAATTTGAAATACTGGTTTGGCATGCCATGGGAAAACAGCCATTCCTTAGCCATTCTCTAGCTTAGAGATCCAGATAATAGCTCTGAAGAGTCTTTAGGAGTGGTTTGCAAAGACCTCTGCAGTCAATTAAAGAGAAATTCTCTCTTTCTGATCTCTGATAAGGTACAGGGCAATTCTGTCCACACTTTCAGATAAGCCCCACTGACCTAATCTTAAAAGAGCATGGGATTTGAGGTTTAGCTTTCATTAACACAATCAGAGATGAATCTTCTATATTTTGATTTTAATAGAATTTGTCCCAGATTTTAGCCTTGCATCCCAACTGTATTTCAAAATAAGTCCAAATGAGTTGAACAGAGCTGGCCTTGATAGATAACTTTTCCCCTATGACCACTTGTGAAACACAGTCCTGATATGATAGCCAACAAAACTATATATATTTCCAAAAGAGGAATCACACTTTCATCACATTACATATTTTTAGTTTGGGTGTGCTCCTGGACTTAGCTTTACATCTGGATGCCCAGGGCCCTACTTGCAACCTGCCACTATCAGAGGCACATTTGATGAGAATAGAGAGAGGGCTTTCTTTATGGCTACTCCAGTCTTTGGACATCAAGGCAGGCCTCTGTCATGTGAGAGAGTTATTGTTGATGGTGCTGGATGGCATACTGCATACTATGGCATCTTTGAATGATATTGTTAACCATCTGGAGCACCATTCAATATGTGGATCATCACATCAAGTCTCACAACTACTAAAATATTTAAGCTCATCTTGGTTATTTCCTATACTTTGAATTTTAGAATATACAGTACCGAGTCAAGGGCATGAACTTTATGAATCAATGTTCTTCCTGATTTTGTAATTGAGTGCTTTAATTGATCATTCAGCTATTATATTCTGTGACTGCTTCTTTTTAGCAAACATATTTGACATCTGTACCAAAGACTCTGATGACTTACAACTAGAATACAATGGAGTTCATGTGAGTAGGTGGTCATAGATAACAGTCTATGAAAAAACTGAACACTATAGAAAGCACATTAAAATGGACTCAAAAAGGAATTGATAACTAATACACCTGTTTCAGCAAAGCAGTGATGTCACACCTTCAAGAGACACTACTCACCAACTCTGGAAGGCAACTGTAGAATAAAGAAATATAAGGAAATTGCAGAGAAGCTAAATAATTTCTAAAGTTTACTACAGAAAACACAGAGCAGAAACAATAGCTTAAGCTGATATTTTCAGGAAAGGAATACAAAATAAAAAGAATGAAGGTACACATCCATGTCCACTTGGCACTTTCCTTCTGCCTACTGTGGCCCTATTCCCAAAGCATGACCTCTGGTTGCCCAATGGTTTCCTACTGATATACAAGCAGACGTTGTGCAGACAAGTATGAAGACTAGCATGACCCAGCAGGTACTATTTAATTGGACTTTCAAAAGTTTTGTGATACAATCTAGACCATTGTATTTATTTATTTATCACATTTATATCCTGCCCATCTCCCTCACAAGGAGGGACCCAGGGAGGTTATTCCTGGCTACCATGAGAACAGAATAGTAGACTTTGTTATCATCCAATATAACTCTTAAGTTTGGGGTGTTTATCCTCCCCTTACTGCTTTTTCACCAGTTAAGCCAGTGAAAGATTGAATATAGAAGAACAAACTGAAACTTATCTAGACTAGCAATTGTTTTACAAAAGAGTTCATATTAATCCTGATAAAAAGCTGTATAAATTAAAACAGAATGAATTATTCCTCATCATCCTGTTGCTGTAGCACAAGTACTAATCTAGGCTATGTATCTGCACTTGAAGATTACAGTTTCTGCCATAATAAAGGTTTACTTACCTTGCAAGTTAGGAATTTTACAGGGCTTATTTGCAAGGCTGGGCATAACAATGCAAAATCCAGGAAATGCTTTTGGTTTGGATTAACTTTGCTTTTTCTAAGAATGACATTTCAATGTGTTTCCATTCCTCCTAGTCATGAAGTTGTTGGTGCCCTTAACAGGCCTTACAGTTATGAGATAATATATGCCTGTTCAGTGTAAGTCTCAAAGACTCCCTGGACTGAAAGATGTAGAAAAAGAAACTGCCACATCTTAAAATTAATGAATGCTATTATCCCAACAGCAGGCTGCTTAGATAGGGCATTTAACATCTCTATGCAGGGCTCACCTCTGTCATCTCCTTTTCCTTGTTTTGTTCTCTAGCTTGGATCTTGTCCACTTCCTTGATGGCAGCTTGTTTACCTCCCAGCCGCCGCCCCATGGTATATACAGCTACCTCCTTCTTGACTGCCTGGTAGGTCTTCCATTCACCGTCCACCTTGGCCAGTTTCTGATCGCAGGACCGCTGGAGAGTATCGATCTCTTTCTGGTACCAAGCCATCTCCTCCGCCTGCTGGTTCCGCAACTCCTCTAGCATGGCCAGGTAGCGGCTGTAGCGCTGCTCCCGGTCCGAGATGTGCTGCTCTAGTTCTTCTCGGACGTGCTCCTTGCCCTTGGCTTTGTTCAAGAGCTCGGCCAGTTTGGCCTGCAGCTTCGTGTTGTATTGGCGGAGGCGGCCTCGCTCGGCCAGCAGCTGCCGATACTGCTCCATGAGTTCAATTCGCCGCCGCTGTTCCTCGGCCGCGCGCTGCTTTGCCTGCTCCGCCGTCTCTTTGTCCACCTCGCTCTCGTCGCTGTCCTGGCTGCCACCAACGACTAAGGACGGTCTGCTTAAGCAACTCTGCTCCAGCTCCCAGAGGCTGCGGCTGATCCTGCGGCCCAGTTCCACGCCCACCTGCAACGGAGATGGCTCCACCAGCTCGCCCTTAGTGAAGGAGGCGCTGGTGGGCAAATCGCCGAAGAGCGCTAACTGGGAGGGAACCTCCTCCGCCTCGCTCTCTTCTGACAGTTTCTCCAGAGAAGAAGTTGCCGACGGAGTCCTCTTGCCCTCTTCCGCATCCTTTGCTGCCTCTCCTCCTAGACCTTCGCTCGAGGTTGAGTGCTCCGGCTGCTCCTCCGCCAGAGCCTCCTTGTCCGCTCCTTCTAACGCTGGCGGCTCTTCAGCCGTTAGTTCTGGCTCCTCTTCTATGGTCGCCTCCGCTCCTGCTCCTTCCTTCGCCGGTGTCAGCGGCTCTTCAGAGGGGGGACTCTTCACCACCTCTGCTGTCTCCGCATCCTTGGGCGACTTCTGTGGTTCTGGGGGAATCGGGACAACAGTATCCTTAGGATCTGAACTAGCGGCCTCCTTCTCCTCCATGGCATCCCAGCTGCAGATCCACGCTTCTCTCTCCGTAAACAAACCGTTTTGCTCCGTCGCTAGGCAACAGAAGTTCCTTTGGTCAACCAATGGGAAGAAAGTAAGAGAAGCGAGGCTTGATTGGAAGTTGCGCGTGGAACAGCGCAACAAATTTCGAAGCTGATTGGCTATTTCTTCTTGGGAAACACCCACAAAGTTCTGCCTTGGTTAGTGGGCGGGAGTTGCTCCCTGTCGCAAACTTGGACGTCAAACCTGCGCTGCTCTTTTTGCCTTTGAGGGGAGAAAGCAAGATGGCGGAACTAGGGAAAAAGTATTGCGTGTACTGCTTGGCCGAGGTTAGCTCGCTCCGTTTTCGCTGCACCGAATGTACCGACATCGAGCTTTGCCCCGAGTGCTTCTCAGCGGGCGCCGAGATTGGTCCGCATAGGCGCTGGCACGGCTACCAGCTGGTAGATGGTGGGCGCTTCACGCTTTGGGGTGCCGAGGCCGAGGGTGGCTGGAGCAGCCGCGAGGAGCAGCTCTTACTGGATGCTATCGAGCAGTTCGGCTTCGGCAACTGGGTGAGAAGTTCCATGCTGGTTTGTCAGCCGGCCCTCTCCTTCCGGGGCGGGGAAATTCTCCTGTTCCCGTAGCGGTTCCTCAATTCTCATTTTCAATAGCACGACTGTTGTTCATGCAGCTGGGCCCTTGTTCAGCTAAGGGGAAAACAATGGCTGGAAATATTGGGCAAAGCTGAAGGTGGTTACTTACTCCGTTCCGTGTCCTGGCCTACATTTAAAACACAGGTCAAGCAATAGAATGAATACAAACCCAAACTTTATATATTGTTGGACTTAAAATTAACCTACATTTATCTGTATCATATCTCTGTAATCAGACACACTGCCTTTAAAGTTATCCAGTAATTCAATATAATAAAAACATGGTGAATAATCTATATATCCAAAATGCTGCATCTCACATTTGGGCAACCCAAAATCATACAATCATGTTTAGCCAACTGCCATGAAAAGTGATGGGAATGTATCTTGTCTGGCCAAAGCTGTGTGCATGACACCTGTCTTGCTCAAAGTAAGCAGAAATTAATAAGTAATCAGACATCTACATCCACACACATACATAGTCACCCAAATCATACAGCCACATGCCCAAGAGAGTCCTTGATGTAATGGGAATGTATTTTGTCCAGTTCAAAGTTTACCTGGTTGTGCATGGTACTCTCAATAGAGGCACACCATTCCAATTTTGAATAAAATTGATAGAAATGACCTAAATAACCAGGATGCTGCACCCCAAAGTATGGGGGAACAACAGAAATAATAAATTGATATGTGCACCAATTGTGTTGCTATAGGCCTTTCTTGACACAAATAGATTGGAAAAAAAGAAGTAACTTGGTCTCTGTACTGTGCAGAAGTGTTATGGATAATCAAAAACAAGGTTACTTTTACAGTGATTAGTATAAAGGATGAAATCAGATGATCTACTGTTCAGTAAGACTTACATATCTCCAAGAAGGAATAAAGTTATAAAAAATGTGTGGAAAAATGCTAAGTAAAGAAACACTTGAAGATCAAAATTGTGCTAAGATATGTATAGCTGGACGTTGTAACAAAATGAAAATGTATATAGCTCAACAAATTTGAAATGAAGGAAACCTTGACTGTCAGAATGTTTCTAAATTGTTTCAGGACTATATAAATATACTGAATAGATGAGATGCTTCAGAAACTGAACCATGTAAACCTGAACATTGTTAACAAAAATACAGTGTTCTGTCACCATTCATGTAATGGATGTTTGTCAGAATTTCAGTCTTTCATTGCATCTGTCAGTCTTTAGACTGCTCAAGTGGGATTACATCATAGATCATCTGGAACTGTGGTTGTATGATTTCAGGTGGCCTAAAATGATTTGGGTACAGATGCATTATTATTATTATTATTATTATTATTATTATTATTATTAACTACTTTGAGCAAGATAGGGTTGTGCTACCATAGTTAATCTGTAGCTTGAATCATGCCAACTGGATTTCTATTTTCTCAGTGGAAACATTTCGCTCCTTATCCAAGGAGCTTCTTCAGTCTGAGCAAAGTTAGTAAGGGAATCCTAAATATGTTTCTAGGTAGCTGTGTGACCTTACACCTGGGGCTAGGTCATGGTTATATTGAGATGTCATTTTAAGTCCTTTTATCATCTAAAGGAGGATCGTTAAGATCACCATGCTGCTGTTGAGCTTGTGAAATGGTCTTAATCTTCCTAGGCACAGAAGACAAAGCAGGGAGGAAGATGGGGGAAAGATTATGCCTGAGGCCCCCACCTCTATTCAAGGAAGGATTTTCCAAGTTGGCATAAATGGATTCCTTGACACCTCTCTCAAACCACCTATCTTCTCTGTCTAAAATGTGAACATTAATGTCCTCAAATGAGTGTCCTTTTTCCTTTAGATGAAGATAAACTGCTGACTCTGGTCCTGTGGTGTTACTTCTCCTGTGTTGGGCCATCCTCCTGTACAAAAGTTGTTTGGTTTCTCCAATGTAGAGTTCAGAGCACTCCTCACTGCACTGGATTGCATAAACTACATTGCTTTTGTGGCTGTTGTGGGTCTTCCGGGCTGTGTGGCCGTGTTCTGGAAGTTGTGGTTCCTAACGTTTCGCCAGCATCTGTGGCCAGCATCTTCAGAGGGCAGGAGCACAGATAGAAGCAAAATCTCTGTGCCCAGGTAGAGTGGCAATGTTCTATTTATAGAGCTAAATTATAGGAGATTAGGTGGGGTTTTTTGTTGTGTTGAAATGTTAACGAGTGGCTGATGAGTGTGATTAGCATGTTCATTGTGATAAGAATTCCCATGTCCTGGTGGTTGGACTGAGCTCAGTCCAACCACCAGGACATGGGAATTCTTCTCACAATGAACATGCTAATCACGCTCATCAGCCACTCGTTAACATTTCAACACAACAAAAAACCCCACCTAATCTCCTATAATTTAGCTCTATAAATAGAACATTGCCACTCTACCTGGGCACAGAGATTTTGCTTCTATCTGTGCTCCTGCCCTCTGAAGATGCTGGCCACAGATGCTGGCGAAACGTTAGGAACCACAACTTCCAGAACACGGCCACACAGCCCGGAAGACCCACAACAGCCATTGAACTCCGGCCGTGAAAGCCTTCGACAATACATTGCTTTTCTTGTGTTTTGGAGTTTGATCTTTGGGGTGTACAAGACTGTCTCAGTGTGTTCCAGTGTGTTGTACACCCCAAAGATCAAACTCCAAAACACAAGAAAAGCAATGTAGTTTATGCAATCCAGTGCAGTGAGGAGTGCTCTGAACTCTACATTGGAGAAACCAAACAACTTTTGTACAGGAGGATGGCCCAACACAGGAGAAGTAACACCACAGGACCAGAGTCAGCAGTTTATCTTCATCTAAAGGAAAAAGGACACTCATTTGAGGACATTAATGTTCACATTTTAGACAGAGAAGATAGGTGGTTTGAGAGAGGTGTCAAGGAATCCATTTATGCCAACTTGGAAAATCCTTCCTTGAATAGAGGTGGGGGCCTCAGGCATAATCTTTCCCCCATCTTCCTCCCTGCTTTGTCTTCTGTGCCTAGGAAGATTAAGACCATTTCACAAGCTCAACAGCAGCATGGTGATCTTAACGATCCTCCTTTAGATGATAAAAGGACTTAAAATGACATCTCAATATAACCATGACCTAGCCCCAGGTGTAAGGTCACACAGCTACCTAGAAACATATTTAGGATTCCCTTACTAACTTTGCTCAGACTGAAGAAGCTCCTTGGATAAGGAGCGAAATGTTTCCACTGAGAAAATAGAAATCCAGTTGACATGATTCAAGCTACAGACAATTCCACCTGGATGACTGAGAACCTTCATAGACATATTACCATAGTTAATGATGCTGTGCATGTAAAGAAAAGTTTGGTCTGGACAAGGTACATTCCTACAACATTCAGGACAATGAGCTAACATGGGTGTATGACTTGGGATGGCCCAAAGCTAACAGAAAGGCAGTGTATACTGTTGGAGGTATAACATAGTTTCTTTTCTGCTTAATTTTAGGTCCAGCATTTATACAAGCTCTAGGTTTATAATTGCTTTTCTGATTGAGCTTCTTTTGAAGTTTTGTGCAAATAAGGAACTGAGATTAAGTAATCAACTTGCCTCATAATATTAGTTGGAATCTCACCCATTCTAAATGTCAGCTGTTTCTGTCTTTTCTCTTGTGTTTTAACTCTGTTGTTGAAAATAAATTGTAATGAGAGTTTGCCAATAAAATGTTGAAAAAATACTTAGTGCTTTCCAGACTATCAGGTGGCAGCTGTGAGCAGGAATTGTTCACTTGTACCTATTTACTATATTCTAGATAAAATAATCTGATAACTGTTGCACATGCATTGGTTATTATACTAAATTAAACTTCTAAATTTAGATTAGTTTTAAGAGGACTATTATAATATGTGCCCTCAGAAACCAGCTGGTGTGGAATGCTGTGGCTGGGTTACTTTTTAAATATGATTATCAAATGACATTTTGGGTGTGTTCACACATACCAAAACTTAGTTCTGGCCTTGAGAAGGAAGTGGAAGAGGTGAAATAGTTGCTTAGCCTAGGGAAAGTAAAAAAATGTGAGAAAGGGACTCAGAATAGTTCAGCCTTGTTGTCCTTTAAAAAGGGGCAGTTAAGGTTTTCTACAGGCTTTCAAGATTTTTAGTATACGTTACAACAGGGCTTTCCAAAGTTTTCCCGCGGCGACACACCAACCGCTGTTGGTGTGTCGCCGCGGGAAAACCCGGAAGTGCCGCCGTTGCGGCAGCGCGCAAAACCCCGGAAGCGCTGCTGCCGCTTTCGGATTTTTGCGCGCTGTCGTTGGTGTGTCGCCGCGGGAAAACCCAGAAGTGCTGATGATGATCAGCGCTTCCGGGTTGTGTGGCGACACACCAGACTGTGTGGCGACACACTTTTGTGTCGCGACACACAGTTTGTAAAGCTCTGCGTTACAACAATAAAATAGCATTTCTGGAATCTCTACTGTGACTGTTTCTTGACCTGGCCTTCCTTGAGCAGCTAACATCACATCAGATGCTGCTTCTTGGTTAAATTAATCCAGGTTTACTCTATTAATCCAATTTTATGAATCTGCATGACATCCTGAACCATAAATTTATGACATAAGCTGAATTTGTACAATGTGCTAGGCAATAATGCGGTTGTAAAATAGCTTTTAAGCAGAAGACAACAGGTAGTTTCTCAGCCAAATTTAAAGGATGTTTTTAAAAGCTTAAGTGAACTGGGACTGAGGTGTTTAAAAAATCTGGTCCCATAACATCCAGTTGAGACTATGAGGTCCTCAGGTAACTTTTGCATCCTGATTTTTTATAGTGACCATACAATATAGCACTTTCTCTGTTGTATCATTCAAGATTAATGGTACTCCTATAAAGGCTATAATAATCTGGTTTCTGACAGACAGTATACATTTTTTTTAAAAAAAAATCCAAATAAAGATGGCTTTATGACAGTATTACCAGTATGATAAAACTATAATTTTAATTTGATTTCTTGAAGGTTAGCTTGGTTTATGTTTAGGATATTATAGTTTGAATACACTGTTGATACTGTAATTTGATTGTGAATTGTAAGTTTGCTTTCTTTGAAGGACCTTTGCTGGATTCATAAACAGGTTGTTTCTCATTATAACTAATCCTAATAGGATCAATAAATATAGTCAATATTTCTCCGCTCTTATTGCATCCGCAGAGTGCCGCCCAGTGGCCCTGTTCAAGATCACCCAATTTCTCTTGGGGAAGGTGGGCCCAGTAACCCACCTACAGGGCCGCGCAGAGGAGTTTTCCAGGCATCTGGAGGATAAAATCACTCAGATTCGTTCCAAGTTGGACGCCAAGCATGGGGCATGGCCTGTGGAGATGCCTGGGGAATATACTTACCCGGTTATCTGGGAACAGATTGATCCTGTTGGGTCCGAGGAAGTGAACAGGATCCTCTGGTCTGTAAATGCCACCACATGCCAATTAGATCCATGCCCCTCTTGGCTGGTGAAGGCATCATGGGAGGTGACGTGTGAGTGGGTCCAGATGATGGTGAATTCATCCTTGAAGGAGGGGGTGTTTCCGACAACCTTTAAAGAGGCGCTGGTGCACCCCCTCCTCAAGAAACCATAGCTGGATCTCACCATACTGGACAATTTTCATCCAGTCTTCCACCTCCCCTTTTTAGGGAAGGTGGTTGAGAAAGTGGTGGCGTTGCAGCTCCAGAGGATCCTGGATGAAACGGATTATTTGGACCCTTTCCAGTTGGGTTTCAGGCCCGGATATGGGACGGAAACAGCATCGGTCGCACTTTTGGATCTCTGGCGGTAGCAGGATGGGGGCAGTGCATCCATCCTTGCTCTTCTTGACCTCTCAGCAGTTTTCGATACCATCAACCATGGTATCCTTTTGGGTTGGCTTAGGGAGTTGGGGGTGGGTTTGCACTGGTTCACCTCCTTCCTCCAGGGCCGGTCCCAATCGGTGTTGATAGGGAGCGAGAGATCCGGCCCACGGCCCGTTTGTGGGGTGCTGCAGGGTTCGGTACTCTCTCGGCTCCTTTTTAACATCTACATGAAACCGCTGGGTGAGATCATCCACCACCATGGGATGAGGTATCATCAATATGCTGAGGATACCCAACTATACATCAATATCCCGGGCGACCTAAGTGATGCTGTGACCACCCTCTTTCGGTGCCTGGAGGCTGTAGGGGTCTGGATGGGGAACTGGCTTCAGCTGAACCCTGGTAAGACAGAGTGGCTGTGGGTTTATTTATTTTTTTATTTATTTATTCAATTTATTCCCCGCCCATCTCCCATACAAGGGACTCTGGGCGGGTTACAATAATTAAAACTTAAAAATTTAAAATTTTTAAAACCATACAAGATAGAAAATATATAAAAATATATCCAATATAAAATAAAATAAAATCCAAGATGGATTGGGGACCGTAGCACAAGATGGGTTGGGGGCCCCTCGGCATCTGGGAACTTATCATCCTTAATTCTGGATGGGGTCGAACTGCCCGAGACAGACCTGGTGCGGAACCTGGGGGTTCTCCTGGACTCACGACTCCTGCTCGAAGAGCAGGTGGCAGCCGTGGCCAGGGGAGCCTTTGCCCAACTTCGTGTTAATGGATGTCCCAGAGTAAACTTAGATTTAGAGGCTGCAGGGACAGGAAGGAAGATCTTTTTTCTTTTTTTCCCTTATATGAACTTAAATAATGTGTTTGTGGGTCATTTCTCCTGAGTTACTTAATATATTTACATCTTAAACAAACATGAAATTAAACCTTTATATTTTAAGATTGGCTTTTCTGAGAATATTTCAATTCATTTGGGAATTTTTAATAGGGCTTTTTAGTGCTTCAGAACTAAAGGAGAAAATGTGCTTCAGGAGCACTTGCATAGTACTTGCCAGCATTTCCTTCTTTGGGTTGTATGGCTACCCTTTGCAGCTGCAATAGAATCCTGGGTAAAAGCATGTTTAGTTATTGCTGACAGGTACTAGATGCACTCCCACACATGCTCTGAAGCACCTTTTCCCCTTCGAATCCCAAGCACTGCACAGCCCTATTTTTAAAGTTAATTCTAGATTTATTAGAGACTTGGTTACAAAGTTCCAATTTCATACATGATTAGCAAAAAATGAATTTATGGGGAAAGCTTTAAATAAAATTCCTCCAGTTTAGAACTTTCTCTGTTTGAATTCAGCAAACTAGAATAGCTACTTTAAGATCGCCATGATATGAATAAGCACTAATACTTTGAAGTTCGTATTCATTGGCTGTATAAAAGAATGTGAAATGTTGGGTTGTGACAAGCATTACAGTTGTATCTATATCTACAGTGGGGCAAAAAAGTAAGCTGCTCAAAAAAATAAAGGGAACACTGAAATAAGACATCCTAGATCTGAATGAATGAAATATTCGTATTAATTACTTTGTTCATTACATAGTTGAATGTGCTGACAACAAAATCACACAAAAAGCAATGGAAATCAAATGTAAGCAACCCCTGGAGGTCTGGATGTGGAGTTACACTCAAAAATTAAAGTGGAAAAGAACACTACAGGCTGATCCAACGTTGATGTAATGTCCTTAAAACAAGTCAAAATGAGGCTCAGTAGTGTGTGTGGCCTCCACGTGCCTGTATGACCTCCCTACAACGCCTGGGCATGCTCCTGATGAGATGGCGGATGGTCTCCTGAGGGATCTCCTCCCACACCTGGACTAAAGCATCCCCCAACTCCTGGACAGTCTGTGGTGCAACGTGGCGTTGGTGGATGGAGCGAGACATGATGTCCCAGATGTGCTCAATTGGATTCAGGTCTGGGGAACGGGCGGGCCAGTCCATAGCATCAATGCCTTCGTCTTGCAGGAACTGCTGGCACACTCCAGCCACATGAGGTCTAGCATTGTCTTGCATTAGGAGGAACCCAGGGCCAACCACACCAGCACATCGTCTCACAAGGGGTCTGAGGATCTCATCTCGGTACCTAATGGCAGTCAGGCTACCTCTGGCGAGCACATGGAGGGCTGTGCGGCCCCCTAAAGAAATGCCACCCCACACCATTACTGACCCACTGCCAAACCGGTCATGCTGGAGGATGTTGCAGGCAGCAGAACGTTCTCCACGGCGTCTCCAGACCCTGTCACGTCTGTCACATGTGCTCAGTGTGAACCTGCTTTCATCTGTGAAGAGCACAGGGCGCCAGTGGCGAAGTTGCCAATCTTGTGTTCTCTGGCAAATGCCAAACGTCCTGCACGGTGTTGGGCTGTAAGCACAACCCCCACCTGTGGACGTCGGGCCCTCATGCCACCCTCATGGAGTCTGTTTCTGACCGTTTGAGCAGCCACACGCACATTTGTGGCCCACTGGAGGTCATTTTGCAGGGCTCTGGCAGTGCTCCTCCTGTCCCTCCTTGCACAAAGGCGGAGGTAGCGGTCCTGCTGCTGGGTTGTTGCCCTCCTACGGCCTCCTCCACGTCTCCTGATGTGCTGACCTGTCTCCTGGTAGCGCCTCCATGCTCTGGACACTACGCTGACAGACACAGCAAACCTTCTTGCCACAGCTCGCATTGATGTGCCATCCTGGATGAGCTGCACTACCTGAGCCACTTGTGTGGGTTGTAGACTCCGTCTCATGCTACCACTAGAGTGGAAGCACCGCCAGCATTCAAAAGTGACCAAACCATCAGCCAGAAAGCATAGGAACTGAGAAGTGGTCTGTGGTCACCACCTGCAGATCCACTCCTTTATTGGGGATGTCTTGCTAACTGCCTATGCTTTCCGCCTGTTGTCTATTCCATGTGCACAACAGCATGTGAAATTGATTGTCAATCAGTGTTGCTACCTAAGTGGACAGTTTGATTTCACAGAAGTGTGATTGACTTGGACTTACATTGTGTTGTTTCAGTGTTCCCTTTATTTTTTTGAGCAGTGTATTTAGTCAGCCACCAATTGTGCAAGTTCTCCCACTTAAAAAGATGAGAGAGGCCTGTAATTGACATCATAGGTAGACCTCAACTATGAGACAAAATGAGAAAACAAATCCAGACAATCACATTGTCTGATTCGGAAAGAATTCATTTGCAAATTATGGTGGAAAATAAGTATTTGGTCAATATCAAAAGTTCATCTCAATACTTTGTTATATATCCTTTGTTGGCAATGACAGAGGTCAAACGTTTTCTGTAAGTCTTCACAAGGTTGGCACACACTGTTGCTGGTATGTTGGCCCATTCCTCCATGCAGATCTCCTCTAGAGCAGTGATGTTTTGGGGCTGTCGCTGGGCAACACGGACTTTCAACTCCCTCCAAAGGTTTTCTATGGGGTTGAGATCTGGAGACTGGCTAGGCCACTCCAGGACCTTGAAATGCTTCTTACGAAGCCACTCCTTCGTTGCCCGGGCGGTGTGTTTGGGATCATTGTCATGCTGAAAGACCCAGCCACGTTTCATCTTCAATGCCCTTGCTGATGGAAGGAGGTTTGCACTCAAAATCTCACGATACATGGCCCCATTCACTCTTTCCTGTACACAGAACAGTCGTCCTGGTCCCTTTGCAGAGAAACAGCCCCAAAGCATGATGTTGCCACCCCCATGCTTCACAGTAGGTATGGTGTTCTTTGGATGCAACTCAGCATTCTCTCTCCTCCAAACACGACGAGTTGTGTTTCTACCAAACAGTTCTACTTTGGTTTCATCTGACCATATGACATTCTCCCAATCCTCTTCTGGATCATCCAAACGCTCTCTAGCAAACTTCAGATGGGCCCGGACATGTACTGGCTTAAGCAGGGGGACACGTCTGGCACTGCAGGATCTGAGTCCCTGGCGGCGTAGTGTGTTACTGATGGTAGCCTTTGTTACATTGGTCCCAGCTCTCTGCAGGTCATTCACTAGGTCCCCCCGTGTGGTTCTGGGATTTTTGCTCACCGTTCTTGTGATCATTTTGACCCCACGGGGTGAGATCTTGCGTGGAGCCCCAGATCGAGGGAGATTATCAGTGGTCTTGTATGTCTTCCATTTTCTAATTATTGCTCCCACAGTTGATTTCTTCACACCAAGCTGCTTGCCTATTGCAGATTCAGTCTTCCCAGCCTGGTGCAGGTCTACAATTTTGTTTCTGGTGTCCTTCGACAGCTCTTTGGTCTTCACCATAGTGGAGTTTGGAGTGTGACTGTTTGAGGTTGTGGACAGGTGTCTTTTATACTGATAACAAGTTCAAACAGGTGCCATTACTACAGGTAATGAGTGGAGGACAGAGGAGCCTCTTAAAGAAGTTGTTACAGGTCTGTGAGAGCCAGAAATCTTGCTTGTTTGTAGGTGACCAAATACTTATTTTCCACCATAATTTGCAAATAAATTCTTTCCGAATCAGACAATGTGATTGTCTGGATTTGTTTTCTCATTTTGTCTCTCATAGTTGAGGTCTACCTATGATGTCAATTACAGGCCTCTCTCATCTTTTTAAGTGGGAGAACTTGCACAATTGGTGGCTGACTAAATACTTTTTTGCCCCACTGTAGTACATGTATGTTCTTGAGACAGATGATTCAAAAAATTCATTGTTTTTCTTCTTTATTGTAGGAAGATATGGCTACTCATGTTGGAGCATCACGAACTCCTCAAGAAGTTATGGAACACTATGTAAGCATGTATATACATGGCAATCTTGGAAAAGCCTGCATTCCTGACATCATTCCAAATAGAGTGACTGATCATACTTGCCCAAGCGGTGGTCCACTTTCTCCTAGCCTTACCATGCCTCTGCCACCTTTAGATATATCAGTGGCTGAACAACAACAGCTTGGATATATGCCACTTCGAGATGATTATGAGATTGAGTATGATCAAGATGCTGAGACTCTAATTAGTGGCCTTTCAGTTAATTATGACGACGATGATGTGGAAATAGAATTAAAAAGAGCTCATGTGGATATGTATGTAAGAAAACTGAAGGAGAGGCAGCGGCGAAAGAACATTGCCCGTGACTACAACTTGGTTCCTGCTTTTTTAGGGAAGGATAGGAGAGATAAAGAAAAACCTTCAAAACGCAAAACTACAAAAGAAGAAAAGGAACTGAGGTTAAAACTGAGGTCTCTTTACCAGTTTATGTCTTGCAAAGAATTTGATGATTTCTTTGAAAACCTGCACAAGGAAAAGGTACTTCGAACAAAAATAAGAGAACTCCAACGGTATCGCCGAAATGGCATAACAAAAATGGAAGAGTCTGCAGAATATGAAGCAGCTAGACACAAACGAGAGAAAAGGAAAGAAAATAAAAACATTGGTACTTCTAAAAGAGGAAAGGAGGATGGTAAAGATGGAGAATTCTCTGCAATTGAAAATCTTCCTGGGTTTGAACTGTTATCCGACCGAGAGAAAGTACTTTGTAACTCTATTAATCTGAGTCCAGCACGCTATGTGACTGTTAAAACTATAATTATTAAAGATCATCTCCAAAAAAGGCAGGGCATCCCCTCAAAAAGTCGCCTTCCTAGTTACTTGGATAAGATACTAAAGAAAAGGATTTTGAATTTTTTGACAGAAAGTGGTTGGATATCCAGGGATGCTTCTTAAATCTTGACTACTTTGAAATAGCATCAGTATGAACAGAGGAACCATCATTGGCCATTGATCTTTTACCAGCCTTTTTAAACATCTAATATCTTGTAAAAAGCTCACTTCTGAACAACTGGGTTTTCCGTAATGGATCATGTACATGTTAGATCTTGTGAACCACTTTACATGCCACCTTAAAAGAACACACTGGGTGAAGTGGCTTTTTACCTGTTGACCAGTGTATCAGAAGTGAGATGTAAAACTCTGACAATGCTTACTGAACTCTACCTCTGCTGCACAAGCTTGTATTTTAGACATGCTGGCTAAGGTTGCTATTCTCCACATATTTACTTGGAAGTATGCCCCACTACGTTCAGTGGTATTTACTGTCACATAAGACCGTATCAGATTGGGCTACTTATGTATCCTACTAAATCCTGGGTAATGAACTTGAACACAAATCACGATTTCATATTGCATATGTATACTACACGTTTGTTACATTTTTTCACACGCCAATGCATTCTGCTATATTGCCACAAGAGCAGAGAGAATGCAACACTGAGTAATATAAAATGGTTTAGCACAACACATCCTATGATTAAAATGAGTAGAGTAGCTCCACTATCTAGCTTGCATAGAATCATTGGAAACCTTCGGCAAGTAAGAGGCATTCCAGTTGTAAACATAGTGGTGGCTAGCTAACTGCTTTGGTGTATGTACTAATGTTCCACTTCTGTACAATTTGAAAAATGAAAGGAGGAATCTGCATGTGGTTTCATTTAAGTATAAGCATCATCTAAGAAAATTAGGAATACATAGGTTATGAGAATTGGAATATACGGACATATTTGCTTAAGCAACTATGCGCTGCTTGTGACTAACCAACCCAAACTGTTCTTCAGGTTTATATTGTATGTAGAGTTTAAACACTTTCCCAGTCTTGGGCAAGAATCCCAAAATGGGAAAGTACGTACTGCCAGGCTACACGTGGATATAACAGGTGAGCACACAGTACAAGTGTGATTAGTGTATGATGGTGTGTGTACTTCAGATGTTTTAACAACATAGCAGTTGACACAAGGCATGGACTGTTGTCCTAAAAGGACTGTATTTGCTTACCTGTTATTTTTATCACCACTGAAGCCACAAGTCTTTTACTTTCTTAATGGCCTTTATAATAGCTGTGCTTCTCACAGTGCCCTGCAAGCTGCTTCTTAAAAGGGAAAGGGGGACACTTTTCTTATATTATTGGGTATGAACAATCCCAGCTTTTATATATAGGCAAGATTCTGGTAAAATGTCCATTACTAAAACAGTACTTCTGGTCCATTCACTTTGCTGGAGAATGAGTCTTGATGGCTTTTTGTTAAGCTTATTCATAAACGGTCTTTCGGGCCCTTGAATGCAGAGTTTAATTTACTACATGTGCAGCAGAAGAATAAGTGTTTCATTTGTCAGTGCAACTTAGTTACTAGTAAATGTACTTTGAATTACAACCTTAAAGTTTCTTGTGTTCTCAAACTTAGAAATTGGAATCACTATGCAGTTGCATGCAAAAGTTCAGAACAAATTGTATGCTTCTGTGAATCCCTAACAAACAGAAGCCAACAAAACCACCACGTGGTACAAAGTTAAACACAGCATCTTTCTGCAAATCTGAATGCATACTATACATAAACAGTTCTTTCGATTAAAAATGTTTTTAAATGTGAATATGGAAGATGCACAACTTTGGATATCTTTTCAGTCAGAATTTCTAGCATTTTTTCTCTCTCTCTTCCTTGCAAGTCTTTAAGCTCAGAAATATTCTTAAGCCCACCTGCATGCACAGCATGTTTATCTCCCCAAATATGGGGACAGTGAAGGCCATTCCAAAACACTCATTTTTCTTTCCTGCAAGGACTTTATGGTTGATTTGGGCCTATGTTTTGGACAGTCTTGCTGGAATATCTGACATCTGAAAGGGTGTCCAACATTATGCATAGTAAGTATGCATTCAAACTTCAACTTACTTATATTTCATTGTAATATACAATTTGATTAGGCATGCATAAACTTTTGCATGCAACTGTACATGCTGCATGACTAATTTCTGCTTAGGCAGTTTAGAACAGTTTTCGTGCTAATACATGCTGATTTACTAAACAGTACAGGACAAGGATAATAGATATACTTGCAGTCAATAGAAATAGATCTGATTATTCATTCTGCAAACCTTATTTACCTGCCACAAGTAGCCTATTATTGCACACGTGGGGCTGGCAACATAATGCATGCAGACACAATTTAATCTAAAAAAATAACAAAAATCTCCCAAGATAGGAGATATCATGGAACAATATAGCTAAACATTTTTTAAATTAAAGTTCATATGTTGTCATTTTCTGGTGCCTGCATTGTATGATGGTACCCAATGGCCAGGGAAAAATTGCATACACCAGTGTATACAAAAGTCACCAATCTATTAGAGTTCTTTTTAGCACTTTCTTACGAAGTAACAGAAGTACAAAGACCACTGTTCCTGAAGCAGTACCCTTCTTCAGCCTGATGAAACCTCATTTTGTGCGACTTTTATTACAAGTAATCTCTCATCACACTAACTTATATTGACATTATAAACTTTACCCCTTTACCCCAAAAGGGCACATTCAAGATAAAATGTTAATTGAATAATCATTAATCAAAATTGCCTATAAGATAAGGCACTACAGTTAAAAAAATATTGATCCCCCTCTGCATATACCAACTACTACTTACACACAGACCAATCATACAAAGAAATGTGTATGATACCCCTATTTCCCACCCTCCAGGAAAAATAGAGATGGGACATAGTAACTTCATTGGGAATAGTAACTGCATTGGGAAGAAATTGGGGAACAAGACTGAAGTGAGATGAAGTGAAGGAAAGAGAAAACTGGATAAAGGAGGAAAGGAGACAAGCAGCTGTGCTGTTACAGGAAGGACTGAAATCCAGGAGGAAAGCAGACCCTCCCAAGCATGAGCCGATCTTCAAGGGCATTCACGTTTAGCTGCATGCCATAGTCATCTATATCTCCTACTCATTTTTTTTGTTTTGTTTCCAATAGTGTCTTCTAAGTGATGTAAGACAACCCTCAATTCAAAGGTAAACAGAAAACAATTATCAGTATTATACCAATTGCATATTACTTTAGTGTTATACTTTCTAAGACACCTTCATATGGATTAAAACAGTTATTAGATGCTAAGTGGCACCAACCAGGAATGGATTCCAATGACCTCACTGCACACATAGGATGACGCCATTACTGGCTGTGCACATATGTCTCGCCACCTTCTTTGCTCCACCATAGCGCCATCTCAGCTTAAGGATAGGGCTTGGTGGTGTAAAAGCATAAACAACATGACACCAACAGTTCAAAAGATTTCAATTTGGAAATAACCTATATGGCATTCTTCTTGTTGCCCAGTCACTATACAGGTTACCCTTGAGGAATCCCATTAATGAAAAGGTACCATATATAATTTGAGGTTGTAATTTATGTTATTCGTTTGTATTCTCTCCACGTTATATGCATTCATTTAAAAAACATTTTCAGCATTGCTTTATATGCATTACCCCCCATCCATTATTTTCCTCTGTATCCCACCTCATTTGGTGAATCACCCCTATGTTTAGTGGGGCATTATTAAGAAATTTAACTAATATTTATGTGATGCTTATTGATTCTTTCAGATTAGACTGCTATGGTTCTTTCACAACACCTACCAATGCAGGCCTCAAGGTACGGCTGTGCAATTTATAGCCAACCTTTGATACTAAAGCAACAGTGCCAGGTTCTTTCCCTTCCATGGGGACATGAAATAATGCTTCATGTTCATAAGGATCAAATTTGGCTCCAAGAGGATTCAATTTCACCAATCCATGTTTTTTGAACACTTTCTGTATTTGAATTTCAGTCATGGCAAGACCTTCATAAAGATTTTTCAAATGGGGGTTTTCATCCTTTAGTTCTTCTTTGGGAACAGACTCAGTTGCTTTTTCCAGAACATCAGCAACTTCCAATAAGTCCTTGCAGAAACTCTGAATTCCTAAAGTACAAAACCATAGTAAAATTATACTCAATCCTTAAAGATAGGTTAATGTTTCAACCACATGTAAAATGGTATTCGAAAACAATGCATTTTCACTACATTTTGATTTTGCTATAACATGTTGAAGCTGAGAATCAGACTGAATTGATCATGCTGCAGTTTCACCAAAATCAACAGAACATGTTTATTATAACTAAT
Source organism: Charina bottae (assembly GCA_023362775.1). Classification (NCBI taxonomy): domain Eukaryota; kingdom Metazoa; phylum Chordata; class Lepidosauria; order Squamata; family Charinaidae; genus Charina; species Charina bottae. The sequence continues at coordinate 20,681,381 of JALMGJ010000016.1, read as the reverse complement.
TTAAGTACCATTAATTTCAGTGGGACTATAGCATGACTTTTTAAATATATATCCAATCAATGGCTTTTTAAAAACTACAGCATTAAATTTGTGAGAATATTACCAATAATTTAAATATTTTCAGACCCAGTGTTTGCTCCAATTTATAATAAAAGAGCTTCTATATGGTAAAATAATTGTGCTCTACTTTTTCCTCTGTAGAATTACCAGGTGTTAAAGATCACCCTCCTGTTTAGTGGTTTTCTAAGGGTTATACAGCGTTCCACGCGCGTCATGCGACCACATGACCGTGGAAGCGTCTTCGGACAACGCTAGCTCTTCGGCTAACAAACGGAGATGAGCACAGGCCCCTAGAGTCAGACACGACTGCACAAATGTGCGGGGGGAACCTTTACTTTAAGAGTTATTTGCCAAATTTCCAGATGACAAAATCTTCTGAAATTATTTCCTACAGTTTCTTCAAATAAAGTATCCAGCTCTCACATCCTTTTTTGTCTCCCATTCTTACAAAGCCTAAACAAAAGAAAATCAAGCATTGGTAACACTCCCAGCAGAAAACTAATAGGTGGTTTTAGATTCAATCAATGACCACTGCATGAATTAAAAAAAAACCCACTAGTAACCATGATGTACTGTATAAACTCTAATTGGTTGGCTTGTACAATGTACAAAACCATAAAACATGGTTAACAAATTACAACAGCTGAGTTCACATACTGAACCAAGACCAAACAAGCCATATTATGACTTAGTGTGATGCACAAACCCAGTCAAAATGTGTAAGATTCAAAATGTATGCTCATGATTGCACCAGCATTCTAGTCTCAATAAGCAAAATGTGTATGTACCATATAACTTTGCTTCTTCTACCAATTTCTGAGTTCTCTGCCGCAGATTTTCTGCATCTGCCAGGGCACGTTTATATTTATCCTGAAAGAGAGAAAGAAGTGTGGAGATGCAAGATGAAACTCAAGAGGCAGACAGACAAATGGCACTACTCTCACACCATCCCCTTTGATCCATTTAACTTTAGAGTGAGATCTTCAATAGTACTTTATTCTGATTTTTTTGTAAGTCCCAAATAGGCATGACTACAGGTTCAGATGACATGCTAAACTTTCAACTCTAGTTAATGAATCACAAGCTATGGAGGGTAGCATGGACATGCATGCATTCCCATTAATCCTTTCTTGTGACTTAAGATGTTGTGTGAACACTGCCAGTGAAAGATACCAGTCAAATCTGGATAAAAATATAAAGCAACCTACTACTGCAGCAATTTGTCTGTTGAATAGGATGATGGGGCAGTCCTAATGAATCCCTTCTTATATGCACAGAGCAATCTGTTGCTTGTTTTGCACATACTAAGCTATATGTGTTTATGGTTGATTTTAATTTAACATTGGATTACAAACCATTAAACATGGTTTAGCATAATACAGGTAGTCCTTGACTTACAATGGCAATTGGGACCTGAATTTCCATCACTAAGCGATGCACTCTTAAAGCACGACCACTTCACATAGCAACAGCAATCCCTGCAGTCCCAGTTGCCATCATTAACTGAATCCCACAGTCCTTAGGCGAGGCAACTTCCTGCCAGCTTCCCACAACCAAATCAGTGAAGTTGCAGGTCCCAAGTGGCTCGCAAGCAGGCCGGCACACAGGTAAGTAGCTACTGCTGGATGAGGGAGGGCGCAAGGTAATGTAGGAGAGGCAAGGCAAGGATCAGGGAGAGTGTGCAAGGTGGGGGCTGCGGGGGAGGCGCAGCGAGGGTGCATGATGATGCACAGGGGAGGCATGGCACGGTCAGGGAGGGTGCACAACAGTGCAGGGAAGGTATGGTGAGGATGCACAGGGGTGCGTGATGTGCGAGGGAGGTGCAGCGAGGGCGCATGAGGGCACGAGGGAAGCACGATGAGGCCCAGGGAGGGGGTTAGAGGGAGGCACAGGTCAGGGAGGGTGCACAAGGGTGCAGGGGAGGTGCAGTGAGGGTTGGGGAGGGCGTGCAAGAATGCAGGGTGAGGGTCAGGGATGGTGCAAGGGGGTGGGCGAGGGAGGTGCGGCACGGGTCAGGGAAGGTGTGCGGAGTTGTGCGACGGTGCGAGGGAGGTATGGAGCAAGTTGGGGAGGGTGTGCAAGGGTGCACGGGTGGGGAGGTGCAAGGGAGGTGTGGCGTGGGTTGGGGAGGGTGCACGAGGTGTTGCAAGGGTTGGGACAGGTGTGCAAGGGTACATGGGGATGTATGAGTGGAGGGGGAGGTGAGAGGCTTGGGATGGGTGCGCGGGGATGTGCACATGGCTGGCGTGGTGCAAGGGCAGAGAAACTGGGGGAGGGTACGCAGGTGTGGGAGACTTACCCCAGCGACTTGCGACCTTCCCTGCCAGCCTCCCCACTGACTTTCTGGGAGAGCTGGCAGGGAAGACTGCAAATGACGATTGTGTGATCATGGGGCACTGCAACTGGTCATGTGAGCTGGTTGCCAAGCACCCAGATTGCAATCACGTGACCATGGGGGTGCTGGGACGGTCAGAACTCTCAAGGACCAGTCGTAACCACCATTTGTTCAGCACTGTCGTAGCTTTGAACAGTTGCTGAATGAATGGCCATAGGTCAAGGACTACCTGTAAAAGAACCCAACCTAACTGCAGAGATACAGGTAGTTCTCAGTTTAACTACCATAATTGGGACCGGGAACTCTGTCGCTAAGCAATGCGGTTGTTAAGTGAAAAACCACGACTGCACTGACTCATGACAACAGTTGTAGTTGTTAAGTGAATCATGCATGGTCATTAAGTGCAATGTCACGTAACTGCAACTTGCGACTTCCTGCCAACTTCCCCATTGACTTCGTCAGAAGTCGGCAGTGAAAGCTGCAAATGACGATCACGTGACCGCGGGACACGACTGTCATAATTGCACCCCGGTTGTGAGCGCCCAAATCACGATCATATGACTGCAGAGATGGTGCAACAGCCGCAACTTCGAGGACTGGCCATAAGTCTCTTTGTTCAGTGCCATCATAACTTTGAACGGTAGCTGAACAAGTGGTCGCTAACTGAGGGCTACCTGTATTGGAAATGGCTTTAACAATAGCTGGTTTCACAAAGTACACTAAGGTATCGTAATAGATTGCAGAATGAATAGTTCCCTCTGACTTTCTCACCCATTATTTATTTCCGTAATCAGCCCAGAATCACCGTGAGTTGGGCGGCCATATTTATTTCTTAAATAAATAAACTGCAGCCCATTAATCAAGTTCAGAGGCCACATGTTTCATGCATCAAGAGTCACTCCACTGTTGTTTTTGAAACCACGATTTGAAACCTATAGTAAGCCTTAATTTCAAATGTTGGCTTCTGCAAACTGACAATGATGGCCACTCCAGGTTTGTACAACTCATGTGCTTTCAGGTAAGTCTCCAAACCTGGTTGACAAAATATACAAGACTAAGGATAAAATAGCAAGCAACAGTGTACTTATGGAAATACAGCCAATGATTCATTAACTCATAACCTTTCACCAATCTTTTGATTTTCTTAAGGCTGAGCATGTCATCCAAACCTGGAATAACCACAATTTTTAGTTTGTGCTGTGACCAACCATTAATTCAAATTCTTATTCACTTAGAAATCCTACTTGTTCCCAAAAGACAAAGACAACAGTGTCTATGTGATCCTGTTGTCCAGAGTTGCTTAGCAGATTATCCAAGCACTCCTAAATGTCCTCCTTTGTTTAAAATGGGAAGCAATGGGACTCATATTTCTGTGGCATTGGAATTATTTGTTTTTAAGCATGGTACAGCATTAAACTGTCTCCCAGGACACCGATTAGCTCTTTAATTAACTGTAAAACCTAATGATCGCCTTTTTGAAGATGAAATTCAATACGCTGATGAGAGAAAAATAAGTTTGCATTTCTATAATTCAGTAAAGTTAAAGTTAGGAGCAGGAAGTAGGCTGACCATACACACGTCTCGGCCACACCTGGTTTTATTTTTAATATTTTCTCTTAAAAACAAATAAAAAAGCTAGTATGACCTCAAACAGTGTCAACCTCCAGCTTCATCCTTATTTCCAAGAATGATTCTAGTCCCCACAGGCAATCCTAGATAATAAAACTCTGTGATTGCAGAGTAACATTTTGTTTGGAAATGTGTTCATCTGCCCCAAAATAGACCAAGATGGTATTGAAGGGAATGGAGGTAAAGAGTAATGTCACCAATTTACCTTTTGTTAAACAAGTGTTCTGCGGCTGGTTGGCTATGTCCACTGTTAGCTTTATAAAAATAAACACTCCCTGTGACATGTGGCTCAATCCCAAGTGCCGCTAGGCTACAATAGTTGTTTTCCCTGCAATAAATAATTTAAGAATATACAACCCAGAAAGATCCTTACAGTTATTTCCTTTAACTGCTCTTCCAGTTTGGTCTTTTCCTCTGTTAATATGTTTGTATCAGAGCAAGAATCAGGTTTTTGTTCACTGTGGCTCTGGTTTTGTTCTTCCTCAAAATTTGGTCCCGTGCTTTTCTCCTGGGTCATTGTGCAAAGCAGTTGAGAAGACCTGAAACAAGACTAGAATCAATAACATTCTAACAAATTAGTAATATGAGTGCACACAAGTCCAGAGTATTTTAGAGCAAGAAAAAGGAGTATTCCTTTGTATTAGAAAAACAGTTACCATGGTGCTTAACACACACTGACCCCAAACCGCTGTGGCTAGTGTGTCTTTTGCCAACTGCATATAAACTAAGCCTCTCTGGGTGGTCACTTATCCTTGTATTAAAATAAAATAAGTACTTTTAAGCTAAGCATATTTAGTTGTCCTTTATTTGACATTTCATAACAACTTAATTCTCAGTTACAACCCCAGCCATTAAAATAAAGTAAAAAAAAACCTCTGACATTAAACGTATTTTCATGTCATCTATAAAAGCACTTTTCTATGATAAGTTTAACATGACCGTTGTAGATCCCAAAATGGTGCCAGAAGCTTTCATTCTAGTCCAACACCCATCATTCTATTTCAAGAGGTTATTCTAGACTCATCCCATCCCAGGGACCTTAACTGTTCTGTTATTCAAATCCCATGCCTATCTTAGTCAAAGTGAACATTACTGTAGACCACCTACAGCCTCTCATTTGTTCTATCTATCTATCTATCTATCTATCTATCTATCTATCTATCTATCTATCTACCTACCTCCTTTTTCTATGCGATTATGACCTACTTTAGGCGGCTTTTAAAAATAAGAAAACAGAAAGAATAATGTTTTTAGGTTTAGGTAGAATATTTTAACATAATATTAAAACAAATAGGGAGTTAACCCTTAAAATAATATAAATCAGGCAACATTTTATTTCAGTCCAATTCTTGGCCCATTCCATCTTCTTTCACAATCAATTCTATATTTTATTTGCACTCTGCTACATTTAAATACTCCAGCAAAGGAGATCGTTACCTTGTCGTGGTGCTGGAGCTTGAGCACCTCAATGAAACCATGAGCTAAACCGTGAAGGGACACCCAAGATGGGAAGGTCGTGGCAGAGAGGTCAGACTAAATACGATCCCTGGGGAAGGTAATGGCAACCCACCCCAGTATTCTTGCCATGAAAACTAAATGGATCAGTACAACCAAAGATATGTCGGTATACCATCGGAAGATGGGACTCCCAGGTCGGAAGATGGTCAAAATGCTACTGGGGAGGAACAGAGGATACGTTCAACTAGCCCCAGATGTGATGACGCAGCTAGCTCAAAGCCGAAAGGACGGCTAGCGGCCGACGGTGCTGGTGGTGAACGACGAATCCGATGTTCTAAAGATCAACACACCATAGGAACCTGGAATGTAAGATCTATGAGCCAGGGCAAATTGGATGTGGTTATTGGTGAGATGTCAAGATTAAATATAGACATTTTAGGTGTCAGTGAACTGAAATGGACTGGGATGGGCCACTTCACATCAGATGACCACCAGATCTACTACTGTGGACAACAGGACCACAGAAGAAATGGAGTAGCCTTCATAATTAATAAAGTGGCTAAAGCAGTGCTTGGATACAATCCAAAAAACGATAGAATGATCTCAATTCAAATTCAGGGTAAGCCATTTAACATCACAGTGATCCAAATATACGCCCCAACCACAGATGCTGAAGAAGCAGAAGTAGATCAGTTCTATGAAGATCTGCAGCACCTACTAGATAATACACCAAAAAGAGATGTTATTTTCATTACAGGAGACTGGAATGCTAAGGTGGGTAGTCAGACGACACCTGGAATTACAGGCAAGCATGGTCTGGGAGAACAAAATGAAGCAGGACATAGGCTGATAGAATTTTGCCAAGACAACTCACTGTGCATAACAAACACTCTCTTCCAACAACCTAAAAGACGACTTTATACATGGACTTCACCAGACGGTCGACACCGAAATCAGATTGACTACATCCTTTGCAGCCAAAGGTGGCGGACATCTATACAGTCGGTAAAAACAAGACCTGGAGCTGACTGTAGTTCAGATCACGAACTTCTTAATGCAAAATTTAGAATCAGACTAAAGAGAATAGGGAAGACCCACAGATCAGTTAGATATGAGCTCACTAATATTCCTAAGGAATATGCAGTGGAGGTGAAGAATAGATTTAAGGGACTAGATTTAGTAGATAGGGTCCCAGAAGAACTATGGACAGAAGTTTGCAACATTGTTCAGGAGGCGGCAACAAAAAACGTCCCAAAGAAAAAGAAAACCAAGAAGGCAAGATGGCTGTCTGCTGAAACACTGGAAGTAGCCCAAGAAAGAAGGAAAGCAAAAGGCAACAGTGATAGGGGGAGATATGCCCAATTAAATGCAAAATTCCAGAGGTTAGCGAGAAGAGATAAGGAATTATTTTTAAACAAGCAATGTGCGGAAGTGGAAGAAGACAATAGAATAGGAAGGACAAGAGACCTCTTCCAGAAAATTAGAAACATCGGAGGTAAATTCCAGGCAAAAATGGGTATGATCAAAAACAAAGATGGTAAGGACCTAACAGAAGTAGAAGAGATCAAGAAAAGGTGGCAAGAATATACGGAAGATCTGTATAGGAAGGATAATAATATTGGAGATAGCTTTGACGGTGTGGTCAGTGAGTTAGAGCCAGACATCCTGAAGAGTGAGGTTGAATGGGCCTTAAGAAGCATTGCTAATAACAAGGCAGCAGGAGACGACGGTATCCCAGCTGAACTGTTTAAAATCTTGCAAGATGATGCTGTCAAGGTGATGCATGCCATATGCCAGCAAATTTGGAAAACACAAGAATGGCCATCAGATTGGAAAAAATCAACTTATATCCCCATACCAAAAAAGGGAAGCACTAAAGAATGTTCAAATTATCGAACAGTGGCACTTATTTCACATGCCAGTAAGGTAATGCTCAAGATCTTGCAAGGTAGACTCCAGCAATTCATGGAGCGAGAATTGCCAGATGTACAAGCTGGGTTTAGAAAAGGCAGAGGAACTAGAGACCAAATTGCCAATATCCGCTGGATAATGGAGAAAGCCAGGGAATTTCAGAAAAACATCTATTTCTGTTTTATTGACTATTCTAAAGCCTTTGACTGTGTGGATCATAACAAATTGTGGCAAGTTCTTGGTGGTATGGGGATACCAAGTCATCTTGTCTGCCTCCTGAGGAATCTGTATAACGACCAAGTAGCAACGGTAAGAACAGAGCACGGAACAACGGACTGGTTTAAAATTGGGAAAGGAGTACGGCAGGGTTGTATACTCTCACCCTACCTATTCAACCTGTACGCAGAACACATCATGCGACATGCTGGGCTTGAGGAATCCAAGGCTGGAGTTAAAATCGCTGGAAGAAACATTAACAATCTCAGATACGCAGATGATACCACTTTGATGGCTGAAAGCGAGGAGGAGTTGAGGAGCCTTATGACGAAGGTGAAAGAAGAAAGTGCAAAAGCTGGGTTGCAGCTAAACCTCAAAAAAACCAAGATTATGGCAACGAGCTTGATTGATGACTGGCAAATAGAGGGAGAAAAAGTGGAGGCAGTGACAGACTTTGTATTTCTAGGCGCAAAGATTACTGCAGACGCTGACTGCAGCCAGGAAATCAGAAGACGTCTACTTCTTGGGAGGAGAGCAATGGCAAATCTTGATAAAATAGTTAAGAGCAGAGACATCACACTGACAACAAAGGTCCGCATAGTTAAAGCAATGGTATTCCCCGTAGTAACCTATGGCTGCGAGAGCTGGACCATAAGGAAGGCTGAGCGAAGGAAGATAGATGCTTTTGAACTGTGGTGTTGGAGGAAAATTCTGAGAGTGCCTTGGACTGCAAGAAGATCAAACCAGTCCATACTCCAGGAAATCAAGCCAGACTGCTCACTTGAGGGAATGATATTAAAGGCAAAACTGAAGTACTTTGGCCACATAATGAGAAGACAGGATACCCTGGAGAAGAAGCTGATGCTAGGGAAAGTGGAAGGCAAAAGGAAGAGGGGCCGACCAAGGGCAAGATGGATGGATGGTATTCTGGAGGTGACGGACTCAACCATTGGGGAGCTGGGGATGGTGACGGCCGACAGAAAGCTCTGGCGTGGACTGGTCCATGAAGTCACGAAGAGTCGGAAACGACTGAACGAATAAACAACAAACATTTAAATAAAGCCCAGATGTCAACAGTTATTCTGAGCTACCATTATATGCTATGGACATTCATGTCCTTTCTTTCACTATGACCAGCAAACTGCTATTTAATTTTCTGCATCTTTACAGACAGGGAGTAGAAATACTGTCCAGGATTTTGAAAATCTAGATTTTGTGTTTTGGGAAGTAAAATCAGTTGATCATCATGAGGTAAAATTGAAAAGAAAGAGGTGGCTGGGTGGAAAGAGAAAAGGCTTGCTAAGCCCTGAAGCAGTGAACGACTTTTTAATCCAAGGGACTCGCTTGCCTGCTGGACTAAAATACTACCTTTTGCTTGCTTTTGGGAGCATTTAGTTTTGAAGAGATTTAGAAAGCAGCATTACCAGACACACACACAAGCTTTTCAAAAACTTAAAGATACGCCCTCGAAGCATCGCCGAGAAAGTCCGAAAAGCAAAAACAGGGAAGGTCAGACCATCCCTCCCACTTTCGCAAGAGCAAGGTGGCCCAGCTCTAGACCCACGCTTCACCACTTACAGGACAGGCCTTCCTGCCTGCCCGGCCGGCCGGGCGCCCCCTCCCCCTCCGTTCCTCCTGGCTCTCGCAGCGCAGCACCTTCCCAACTCCAACTCCTCCAAATGTCTTATTGGTTGAAAGCTGTTGCTGCACTACACGCCATTCTGGGAAGGCTGAGATACGTCGCCTCCTTAAAGAGCGAGAGGCCCTGCCCCAAACACGCTACGTATCTTTCCTTCGGCCTTTCCCAGCCGCGCTTCTCTCCCCGAAAGAGAGAAGCGCCGCTTCCATCTTCTCCATCTTACCGCCACGAAGCCCCTGAGAAGAGAAAAGCCGCTCGTCCCGCTAGCCGCCGCGCACCGCACACGACAACCGCCGCCATGCCGCCACCTGAGTCCCTTCCGCTTAACTTCCAACGGAAACTGACTCCAACCAATCAGATGGAACATCTGTCGTACTTGGCGGTACACTTAGCCAATCAGGAACACCCTTGATACCACATGAATGAAGAGAAGGCTATCGTCTTCTGCAGCTCAAGAGCGTTTAAGGGGAGGGATCGGTCTCCGCTTTTGCGGAGATAAAGTGATGGTTCATCGGCGGAGTCATAGTTGCGTAACAGCTCCGTTTTCCCAGGTACTAGGAAGAAAATGTCTGAGTTCTTGCAACACACAAAGTCAAATTTAACTGAATTGTACTTTAGGTGCCTGTTGTTGTTAATTTTTTGTGCCTTCGAGTCAGTGTTGATTCCTGGCGACTGCCTGGACTAATCTTTGCAGTTTTTTGGCAAGATTTCAGAAGTGGTTTGCCCTTGCCTGCTTCCTAGGGTTGAGAGAGAGTGACTGGCCCAAGGTCACCCAGCTGGCTTTGCACCTAAAAGTTGGACTAGAACTCCCTGTCTCCTGGTTTCTAGCTTGGTGCCTTAACAAGTACGCCAAATTGACTCTCGCGCCAAACTGGCTCTCTGCTGGGGTTTCTACTTAAATCACAACAACCACAACATGCTGAGCTAAACACTAATCAATTAGTCTAAACACTAACCAATTGTGCTGTGAACCTGGCCAATCTCAGGGGCCACACTGCATTTAGCAATGATTTTCTAAATCATGGAGGTACTAAAAAAGTTCTACTTGAAATTACGACAGCGCTGAAAAAATGGACTTAGGACCAGTGCCCGAAGATACGGCCGTTGCAGCGCCCCCACCGTCACATGATCAAAATTCGGGCGCTTGGCAGCCAACCCACAGTTACAACCAGCTGCAACGCCCCCCACCCGCCTATCTCCCCCCTCGATGCCTTTTTGGCCCCTTGCCACCCTGCACTCTGCCACCCCAGCTGACCTTCGCCAGCTTCTCGCTCCTGCTGATGATGAGGCATGCCCGGCTTGGCTGCTGAGCCGGGCTGGGGGGGAAAGGCCAAAGCGACCCCTTTGCAAAGAGCTGCTGGGCGGGGCTGAGCTAGTTTTTTTTTAAGCGAAGCTAACTCAGCCCCACCCAGCAGCTCTTTGCAAAGCGGTCGCTTTGGCCTTTTTTTTTCTTTTTCGGAGCCAAAGCCAGCTCCGGGCTGGAGCGCGGCGAAAAGGGGCATTTTGGCACACTGCCGTTGAGGGGCTACCTTTAGCATTTTTTTTTCTTTTTCTGCAGCCAAAGCCGGCCCAGCCCGGCCCAGCAGCCAGGCTGGGCATGCCTTGTCAGCAGCAGGAGCAAGAAGACAGCAAGGTCAGCTGGGGCAGCGGAGCTGTCAGGATGTCATCCTGTCCTGCTGCTAGAATAGACTGGGATGGGTTAGTTTAGAGGGCTCTATGTTATTTAGCCAGGGATGGAACTAGGGTCTGTGTCACCCGGGGCAAACATGGATTCCCCGCCCCCCGCCCATGGGTTATTTTGTCATTTTGGTGCCCCCCTGGCCGTCATTTTGGCACACACCCCAGCATGATCTCCTCCCTCCCGACCTTTAGGAAAGAGCTGAAGACCTGGTTCTGCTGCCTGGCATGGGATGGAGGAAGGGATAGTTCATCATGGAGATGGCTAATCCCTTGATTTTATTGTCCTTCTTTAACGAATATCTTATACATCTGGATTCATAATTTATAATTATTTTATATGGTCTGTAATTTTTATGTATAGTTTTTTAACCATTTTATCCTGTAAACCGCCCAGAGTCCCTTATTCCGGGAAATGGGCGGGGATAAATTTAAATAATAAATAAAATTAATAAATGGCGCCCTGGGCACATGCCCCGCTTGCCCCCCCCCCAGTTGCGGCCCTGTATTTAGCTAGGGTAGTTTAGGGTGGGTAACGACGGGGTAGAGCTAGATGGGATATGTAGTTGTTAGAGGGCTAACAGGCCTGTAGTGTTAGACTGCTCAGCTGGCAGTGGGATGCTTGGTAGAGATAGGGATGGAATAGCTAGATGGAATATGTATTTGTTAGAGGGCTAACGGGCCTGTGGTGGCTCAGCGGGTAAGACGCCAGGCTTGTCGATTGGAAGGTCGCAGGTTCGGAGGTTCGAATCCCTAGCCCTGCATGCGGAGTGAGCTCCCGCACTCGCCCCAGTTCTTGCCAACCTAGCAGTTCGAAAGCATGCAAATGCAAGTAGATGAATAGGTACCACTTTGGTGGGTAGGTAACAGCGTTCCGCGCGCGTCATGCGGCCACATGACCGTGGAAGCGTCTTCGGACAACGCTGGCTCTTTGGCTAACAAACGGAGATGAGCACCGGCCCCTAGAGTCGGACACGACTGCACAAATGTGCGGGGGGAACCTTTACCTTTTACCTGTAATTCACACAGAAGCTAAACCAAGCCACATTATGGTTGAATTTACATGACACACATTAACCGTAGCTACATCTGGTCTGAACTTTGGGCACCTGACTTACCCACTGATCCCATGTCAGAGTATCTTTCCTGACTGTATGAGAGCAGTCATTTTACACAGCATCCTAACTACCCTTGTGAAAAGCTATCTAGGCTTTCCTGATTTTTTTAACATTTAGCAAAACAAGACAGATTAGTGAAAGGTTTAGCCTTCTCTCACCCCTTTTGCTCCCATTTCACCTCTCCCAACCAGCTAGAAGGGAGGGATGAAAATACCTCCTCCTACAATGCTGCTGGCAGAACCTCATTTTATAAAGCTGCGCTAGCTTCTCATCTTTCTATTCCTCTGTCTGGAGACCAACAGGGAAGGTTAGCCCGAAGTTTTCTTTCACGTTTTGATATAAGAAGTCATGCATAAATCTGGATGACAGCAAGCAAATATTGAAAATGTTGCAACCATTTAATGGTTATTCTGATTGTTGCAACCTAGATCTTGTAGCTCTATTTAACTTGTTCTTGGGCTATTTAACTTATTCTTGGGGGCTTCTGAATTAATTTGGCCATGTTCCTGACCCAACCTACTGAGCTTGCAAGGCCCAAGGGCTGTTATTTATTTATTTATTAAATTTCTATAACTGTTAACATGCTGAACCATATAAACTGGTCATTTCCAGGTCAGAGCTTGCTAAGTAATTCAATTACCTGAGTTTGCACAGCACAATGAATCTCAAGCCACATTTAGCCTAGCATGTTATATGAGTCTTTGTGATTAATATATGGTTCAGAGTGTATTGCAAATTCAGAAAATTAGATTTAGTAAAACTTGGTTACATTAACTACAGATAAGACTTCCTTCTCCCTGGTTAAATTAACCTCTTCCTCAAGACAAATTATGCTTTCTTGCATGCAGAATGGTTGCTGTTTTAAAAAAAAAAACAACCATTCTTCAATGCTAATGTTTGGTTTTTTAACCTCCTCACCCACAGGACAAAATAGTATATGCACACTAGGAATATATAGCTTCACGTGTTACAGAGCTCTGCTTATATATACTAATAGTGATTTTGTTCCCTAAATCTATCCTTATGCATCCAAAATACTATAATCCAGAAATAAAAGGGAAGAATCATCAAGTTTGGAGAAAGCACATTTGCATAAAAACAAAAATCGGGAACAAAACCATTTAAGGAAGTAGAAAAGTAATAAAAGAGAATGGCTAGAAACCAGAGCAGGAAGAACCACATTTTAGCTTCGCATGCTGTTTAACCCTGGCCTATATGGTGATAAATGGTTTAGTATGTTAAGCAAACCCAGAAAATAATTGTGGTTAAGTGCAATGTGTTTATGAACAGCAGTTTTAATTCTATTGATACAAGTGGATATTGCAGTTCTAGAAGAAACCATGGTTGTGTAGGATAAAGAAAAAAGCTATTAAGAATATAGACAGCAAAATAACTCAGAAAACAATGACATCATGTTGTAGAAAGGAAAAACAACAACTGATACCTGAGGATTATTAGACCACTGATATGGGGAAATGATAAATTGTAGTTAAGACATGGTTCAATAAAGATGTAGCCTCTATAGGGATGGAGGGTGTGCGCGCGTTTCCTGATGGTCTTAGCTTTTTATGAAACTAATTCTATTGCTTTGCAATCTGCCTTGTTTCAGTGCCTTAAAAGGTAAAGGTTCCCCCCGCACATTTGTGCAGTCGTGTCCGACTCTAGGGGCCGGTGCTCATCTCCGTTTGTTAGCCAAAGAGCCAGCGTTGTCCGAAGATGCTTCCACGGTCATGTGGCCGCATGACGCGCGCGGAACGCTGTTACCTACCCACCAAAGTGGTACCTATTCATCTACTTGCATTTGCATGCTTTCGAACTGCTAGGTTGGCAAGAGCTGGAGCTAGTGCGGGAGCTCACTCCGCACGCAGGGCTAGGGATTCGAACCTCCGAACTTGCGACCTTCCGATCGACAAGCCTGGCGTCTTACCCGCTGAGCCACCACAGTGCCTTAACCATAACTATATAGTACACTCGTAATATGCACAATAATCTGAAATGATATGATATACAGTAACCTGGTACACAAATCACACTAAGCCATGATGAAGTTTGCCTGGTTTTGCCTTACTGGGTAGACTCAGGCAACTATGGTTTATTCAGCAAACCATAATTAACACAAAGATCCAGCCAATTAATTTAAATTGCTTGGAAAGAAATAATGGCTTTAAGTTTATCTTCAAGAGACTGCTCATGTCATATATCGGTGTTGAAGTGCTGCCCAGATGCCTGGAGGTTGTTTGGGACTGGATGGGGTGGAAGAGGTTGAGGCTTAATTCCAGCATGACTATCCAATTCCAGAGAAGTCCAGCTTTAGTTCTGGAGAGGGCCATGCTTCCCTCTGTTCCCACAGTTTGGGAATTCTCCTGGACTCAGAGGGCGGGCCTTTGCAGTTGGACTACTGCAGGGTTGGGCAACGTCAGGCCCGCAGGCCATATAAGGCCCACGGGGCTCCCGCCTGCAAACCCCGCCCCTTCCACGCGATTGGCTCCCACCTGCAAACCCCGCCCCCAGCGCTTGTGATTGGCTCCCGCCCGCAAACTCCGGCCCCCAGTCCACGGAAATCCCAGAAACCCTGTCCCCGCCCCCCCGGTCCCCGGTTATAAATATCCAAATGGCCCTTGGCAGAAAAAAGGTTCCCCACCCCTGGACTACTGCAATGTGCTCTGCATTGGGCTACCCTTGAACTGTGTTCAGAAGCTATAGCTGATTTAGAATATAATGGCCCAATAGTCATGGGGAGTTCTTATTGCACTCATGTATCACCATTGCTGGGGACATGGTGGCTCAGCAGGTAAGACACCAGGCTTGTTGATCGGAAGATTGCAAGTTCGGAGGTTCGAATCCCTAGCCCCGCGTGACGGAGTGAGCTCCCGCACTCGCCCCAGCTCTTGCCAACCTAGCAATTCGAAAGCATGCAAATGCAAGTACTGTAGATGAATAGGTACCACTTCGGTGGGATGGTAACAGCGTTCTGCGTGCGTCATGCCGGCCACGTGACCGCAGAAGTGTCTTCGGACAACGCTGGCTTTTCGGCTAACAAACGGAGATGAGCACCGGCCCCTAGAGTCAGAGACGACTGCACAAATGTGTGGGGGGAACCTTTACCTTTTTATCACCATTGCTGCCAGAACTGCACTGATTGCCCACTGGTTTCTGGGTGCAATTCAAGGTACTGGTTGTTACCTTTAAAACCCTTTATGGCTCAGGGCCTAGATATCTGCAGGATTGCCTTCTCCCATCTGATAAGATCAAGTAGGGCGGGCTCCCTCTGCATCCCCTTGCTCAAGGAGTGCCACCTGCAAGTTCCACGATAGCAGGCCTTCTCTGTTTGTGCCCCCATCTTGTGGAAGAGCATTCCCTTAGACTTCCCTTTCGACATTTTGGAAATCTGTCGAGATCCAGCTATTTAAACAGGCCTGGGGTCTGAATGATTGCTTCCCCCCCCCCAAGCAATTGGAAATTGTTACTTGTGTTTGCTGATTGTGTTTTATTCCTGAATCTTATATTAGGCATTATTATTGATTATGTTATATGACAGTACATTGTTATATTTTTTATTTTGATTTACAGAGCAGGACTTGTATGCTCTCAGAATTGGTTCTGGTTGGAACATCTAAAAGCCTTGCAAATAAAGTAGATTGCACTTGTATTATGAAATATGCCCGTGTCCTCCATTTCTCTTGCTTTTTCAGTTTTTCTTACATAGGAACGTATCATTCATGGTGCACAATTCTTACCTAGAGTTTTAAGGTGAACGCAAAGTTGTCGATTTACAATTGATGACAATTGCAGTAGGCTACTGGAAGAGAAAGGAAGAGTCATTTCATGAATCCTCATTATTGTCATCTAACTCTTGAGTTCAGTATTTTAACCCAAAGAAGTGTATAATAGCCATAAAGAGAGCCAGTTTTGTCTAGTGGTTAAGGCAATGGGTTAGAAACCAGGAGAATGGGAGTTCTAGTCCTGCCTTAGGCATGAAAGCCGGCTGGGTGACCTTGGGCCAGTCACTCCCTCTCAGCCCAACTCACCTCACAGGGTTGTTGTGGGGAAAATAGGAGGAGAAAGGAGTATTAGGTATGTTCGCCATCTTGAGTTATTTGTAAAAATAATAAAGGTGGGATAGAAAATAAATAAATAAACAAACAAATAAGTAATGTAGATAGAGGCTGTCATTAACCCATTACTTTCTTCCTGATTGGTAGCTTGGTCTCATCATGTTTCCTACTTGCTCTTCTGTTGGGAGTATCCAGGGCTGCCTCTTGCTACAGCAAGATGCTAAATGCTGGAATGATCAAAGCCTTATCTTGCAGAGCTATTGCTGTTTTCAGGTTTGACACCATAAAGTGAAATGCTAAATCCTGCTGTTCTCAGCATACCCTACCTTAGAAGGTTGTTGTGAGGATGAAATCACAGATGAGAGCCATTTATGCAGCTCTGAGGAAGAGTCATTGTCATTGGCGATCACTCGTAGCCGAGTAAGATTGTCTTCCAAAGGTAAAATTTTAACGGTGGATCTGTAAGTAGCTATAAAGGCCAATTCTGGATCAGCACAACCTCCCACAATGAGGGCATAGGTTTCCGGGTGGGAGACAGACATGATGAGGGTTTGCTTGACGTGCCTTCCTTTTAGCTCTTTTCTCCCTTTCTCCCTGTACTTGTGCTTCTTCAAAGTCCATCGCGCCTTTAATAAAGGCTGATCTCCAATTGAAACGCTCATGAGTTAGGGCTTCCCAGTTCTCAATGCTGATATTACATTTTTTAAAATTAGCTTTGAGAGTATCTTTGAATCTCTTTTGCTGTCCACCAATATTCCGTTTTCCATTCTTAAGTTGGGAGTAAAGTAGCTGTGAAATGGGTCCAAGTCTGGATCTTTCCAAGAACTCTCAACGCCCTGTATTATCCCTCAAGGTGAAACAATACCTGTTCGTATTCTCAGAGGAATGTTGTTTGATATTCCTTGTTACTCTGTTTTCTAGAATAGAACCCGTTCCGATGACTGTCCCTTAGAAAGGGGTCTGCGATTTGGATTAACCTAGGGGCTCGCTCAGAAGGTGGCACTTCAAACCCGTCGTGGGAACGAGATGATGGTGTTGTTGTTGGCCAAGGGCTGACAATTGCTCCGACACGCTTTCCTCACAGCAGCAGAGTTGCGCAGTCTCGCCTGCTACGGGAGAATTAACCAACCGTCTGGTCTGCTCCTGGGCGTCCAGCAAACCCACCAAGGAGCGCCGGCAGAGGGCAGCGCTGCTCCTTGGCTGGGCGTGGAGGCTCAGACACGTTGTTTCCCACGCAGCGCAACATCGCGACGCTCCCTCCATCTCGGGCTCAGCCGCCCTCTCTCGCTCATCTGCCAGACTCCTGTCTTTGCCCGGCGGCAGTGCAGCGGAGGCCGAGCGTGGCGCCAGCAGCTCTCCGGGAAAGTGGAGCGCCGAGCTTCGGGATGCCGCTGCCGCTACCGCTGCTGCTGCTGCTGCTGCTGCTTGCGCTGGATGCCTCCCGGGCGGCGCGTCCCCACAACTGGCTGAACCGCCAGAGACGGAGCAGCCCGCGGGAGGAGGAGGAGGAGGGCCTGCGGGATCGCGCTGCGGGAGCTCCGGAAGCGGCTTCCTTGCTTAGCACCTCTTTCGTCCTGAAAGGTGACGCGGCTCACAACCAAGCGATGGTGCATTGGACGGGCGACAATAGCAGCGTAAGTGCTTGGTCGGTGCCGCTCGCCTTTCGGTCTGGGATCCCCCCTCGAGCTGCGGGCTTTCCTGCCGGTAGAGTTGGGTCCTCATGGCGCCCTCGCCGGCAGCGGGGAGGGGGAGGGGTAGTGACGTGCCACGTTTGGGTGGGGAAGGGAAGACCCTCTTCGGTCCTCCTCTAAGGAGCAACATGGGATCGCATGGATGCCTTTCGGAAGCTTAGCGAAGGCTTTTCCAGAGGTCTGGGAAAGCGATCCCCATCCTCAACTGGCCAGACAGACCTCAGGCATCCGACCCGGGGGAAAGAAAGCTTGACACGTAAATGAGCGAATGGGACTCAACTCTTCTTGGGTTTTCATGCTTCGGCGTATTGAGCCGTACAAATGCCGTTTGCTTCTTTGGAATAAGTTAGTATCTCCAACGGGGCCTTCTCCGAACAGGGGCTTCAGAGAAACAATGAGATCAGCCCTTGCTTCTTCCCCCACTGTTGGTGACAAGAACCCCATTTTTCATAGCAATTTCTTGCTCTCCCAGAGGTCAGTGGAAATAAATTTGGCCATTTAAATTTAAGATATTTTTCATCCCCCAGGTAACTGTAGGAACACATTTTTGCCCTCTCTGGGATTGTGGTAGTAGGAGAATCTTCCCCCTCTACACCTTAGAAATGCCTGCTCTTCCCAGATTGCCTTGTTATACATTGGGACTCCTGCAGTGTCCCCCCCCCCACCTTGATGGTTACAAATGGACACAAAGAGACACTAGCTTTCTCTTGAAAATGTAAGAATGGACCCGCAGTTTGAGATCCTCTGGGACATCCCATTTAGATGAGTGGTGTTCTGATACTCGCGAAAATTAGAATCTAGTTCCCATCCTATCCCATTATATGACAGTTTTTGAAGAACATGATTTCAGAGGCTAAAGTAATGGCCTTTAAACCCACAAGGTATTTTTAAGATCTTCAGAAACACCAATACCATGTAGTAACCATTTGACCAAAAACTCTGTATCTTGAAATCAAGGCAGGTATTTTAACAATTTGGAGGCATTCTGAATCTGTGTTGGTTATTTCATGCCATTATTTTTTGTGCTTTCTAAGATTAGTGACACTTTTAGACAAGATTTTATTGGGCAACTATTGTAACCAATTCATTCAAATTTTGTGGAATCTCTGCACATTATCACATTTGTAAACACTTGTTTTTTCTCCAGACAGCAGCTGCTTTTTTTAAAAAAAATTGAAGACTGTTGTCCATTTTTTATAGAAAGATGGAATGATAATACACTCCCCACAGCTGCAGATATATTGAGCATTGGCATTCTGTTTTTTCAAGAAGAGGTTGGATGTGGTCAGTGATTCACAGAGCAGCTCAAATTCCAAAGCACAAACATGCATTCAGTATAATCTTTGCAACGAAAGTGACTTTTATCTCTGGTTTATTTTATTCCTTGGTTTTTAAAATAGCAAGCAAACACTTTTCTGGCTATTTAAAAAGAAAGAAATTATATAGAAAGAAAGAAAGTAAGAAAAAGCAAGACAATCTCCCATAAAAACATACCTTTATTATCTATTAATCAAAACCAGTCTTACATATATATTTATGTCACAGTGCACAATTTAATTAATAACTTTTAAATCAGTTTTCTTAACAGTGAGAAAAGAGGAAATTAACCATATTAACCACTTTTATGCAGTCCAGATTCCCAAATGTCTTTGTTTTCTTTTTTAAAATATTTTATTTTATCATATGTTTGAAAGTGTAACAAAGAAAAAAGAGGGGGAAAATAAAGGAACAAAAAGGAAATAGGTTTACAAGCTAGTCTGCATCCATGTAATCATACATTCTTTGACTTGTTCAGTTTCTGGATCATATTTCAATAACGACTTATAAACAGGGTTTCTGAATTTTGTGTTATAAGCTTTTCAAATTCAGTAAAGTGTGACTGTTCTACTTATTTTTGTAATTCCTTTTGAAGTATATTACTTATTTGAATATATTGGAACCAATGAGGAGTTCTGATCATTCCAACAAGAGATTTCTAAATAGTCCTAGAGCTAAGACTCCTGACAATTAAATATTTATGCAAATATAGAAAAAGAAGAACATTATTTAGACTAGCACAGAATAAGGAATACATGAATGTTGGTGGAAGATCATCTTGCCAGCTATTATGTCATATTTCAATAAATCTAAAATTATAAATAATTAAGGAAAAATATTATTTCAGCTAATTGTTGGAGTTCTCAACTTTTTGACCCTGGAAGAACCCTTGAAATATTTTTCAGGCCTCGGGGAACCCCTGCACCAGGACTTTCCAAAGTTTTTCCCGCGGCGATACACCAACCGGCGGTGTGTCACCGCGGGAAAACCTGGATGTGCCGTCCTTGCGGCAGCGCGCAAAAACCCGGAAGCGCTGCTGCCGCTTTCGGGTTTTGCACACTGCAGTTGGTGTGTCGCCGCGGGAAAACCCAGAAGTGCTGATGATGATTAGCGCTTCCGGGTTGTGTGGCGACACACCAGACTGTGTGTGGCGACACACTTTTGTGTCGCCACACACAGTTTGGAAAGCTCTGCCCTGCACATTCAGGCTCAAATATAGGCCAGAAATTACAAAATTATTATATTTGTTTCATGTGTAGGCCTGTATACATATATGCATTAACAGTGTTCTTAAACTAAAAATAAAGTATGAAACTTACTTCTTCAATGTGAAGTTGCCCGAATTTGAAATAAATTTTAAAATAAATCATGATTTCCCAGGGAACCCCTAGTGACTTCTCATGGAACCCTAGGGTTCCATGAAACCCTGGTTGAGAAACCCTGATTTAGACCATTGCTTAATTAATGGAGAATGGATGATCTCCAAGTTTTTTTGTGATGATAAAAGTATGCATTAGCCTTTTCCATAAACCTCCTGGGTTTTTCCTCCCACACCACTGGTGTATAATTCAAAAGAATATGAGCATCTACAAAAACCAGTGATGCTTCTAAAACAAAATTAATAGGTCAAATAATTTTCACTTAGAAAAGAATCCCATGACAATCAGTGTTGTATTTGAGCTCCACAACTCCCAACAATTAGCTGAAATAATATTTTTCCTTAATTATTTATAATTTTAGATTTATTAAATATGACATAATAGCTGGCAAGACGATCTTCCACCAACATTCATGTATTCCTTATTCTGTGCTTATACACTTGTACTACAGGAATCATGTATAGTTAGTAATGGCTTATTATAGTTAGAAATTTGCTAAATACTGTAATTCTAAAGGGATTCTAAAGTAGTTAGGACAGTTGATCCATATTCAGACGTGAAAAGGTATTTTAACTGAAGTTACTGCTCCTTTAACTTGAGCGTAAGGATCAAACCAGAATTGATGTGCTGTTGCCTGCCACGTCTCAATAGCAACTACTGTAGTACAGGGGAAATTCCATACTTCCCAAGGCAGGGAAGAAGGGGGTCAAATGTGCAGAATCCAAGGTGGTCCGTGGCAGCAAGTTTCCAGGAAACAAAACTTGCCATTAATTAACTTGAGAAAGAAGATACATATTACCAGTTTAAATTTAAGACCATCTTCTTTAGTTAACCATTGAAGCTTCCTGGATGAAAAACTATGGAGAGTTTTTCTCCAAATAATCCTCCCAAATTTTGTTAATTAATTGAAAATAGGAATATATGTTATAGAATATATAGGGGAATACATATATACAGTATGAGCTGTGTTTTATGTTGACAATGTGATTAATGGCAGTGGCTATCATTTTTAATTATTTTAAAACACTATTTTAGGGTATATTACTGGTTCGACCATTTATGTCGTGAAGCTTGGAATTCTCTAAACTGCCATTTTAAATTATACAAAGAGAATCCTGGTTCTTGTACAATTTCTGAGTTAATGACATTGAAAAAACAGTATAAACAGATAACCTGTCAAAAAAAGATAAAAAACTCAATTTTTGAACTTCTGTCTAAAGTTAAAAAAAAAAAAGCATACATTCATACATTTTTAAAAAATATACACAGAACAGTCCATTGCAGGAAACGGTTTTTATATTATATGCCAGAATTTAAGTTAGTGGATATTTCGGTGATGGAACAATATTCTGCATACACCTGTTTAGGCAACAATAGTTCAGAAGCAGGTTCTAAGTGACAGCTCTCTCCATTTGATCTGATGCTGAGAAAATGCTGGTCTTTTTGTACCAAAGCAGCTTTGTTACCCTTGCTGAATGGAGAATTAAAACAGGTCAGATAGTATTGTTTAAGGGGGAGATTATTAACTGCATGGAGAGTAATCATATTAACTGTATCCAGTTTCATTGTCATTATGTTTTAATTCAATCACATTTTACCCTGGGTCCACCAGCATTTTGGAAGTGTAGCCCTGTTCACTGGCTCTTAAATGTGGCTGTCAGCTTGAAAGGAAATATGTGCTCTGTGAGGAATGAAATATGTCCATGCACACTCTCTCTTTCTCTCTCTCTCTCTATATATATATTTCTTCTTCCACCAAATTCTTAAAGAGGCTAATTAGCTGTCCCTACCTTCAGCAAGAGGGGCATGGTGGCTCAGCGGGTAAGACACCAGGCTTGTCGATCGGAAGATCGCAAATTCGGAGGTTCGAATCCCTAGTCCCGCGTGATGGAGCGAGCTCCCGCACTTGCCCCAGTCCTTGCCAACCTAGCAATTCGAAAGCATGCAAATGCAAGTAGATGAATAGGTACCACTTCGGTGGGAAGGTAACAGCGTTCCGCGCACATCATGCCAGCCACATGACCATGGAAGCGTCTTTGGACAGCGCTGGCTCTTCGGCTAACAAACGGAGATGAGCACCGGCCCCTAGAGTCAGACACGACTGCACAAGTGTGTGGGGGGAACCTTTACCTTTACCTTTTACCCTCAGCAGGGAGGAGAAAAAAAGAACATCTTATGTACCACCATGGTTACTGTCCCTCCCCAGCACTGTCATTGCAATTGCTACAGAACTGAAACCCAGGTGGACAATTTTCTGACAGGGCTACATTCTCATCACTGCCCAGCCAAGTCTTGGTAATACCTACCAGGTCAGCACCCTCATCCACCATCATATCAGAATTGGATGCAACCTGATTATGCCCTGACCTGGCCTTTACAAACAGCAGCTGTAAGCTGGAGACCAAGGCACCAAACATTTTGAGACCTGGGCCTAGAACTGGGACAGCCCCCTTCTGTAGCAGCCTACCCAGGGTGCTGTGCTGTAGCTTCCCCTGCCAATTTGGCCCCCATTGCCTTAGCCCCAGAGGCAGACAATAACCTCTTCCTCCCATCTATCTTCCCATGCCTCACTCATCCCCACCTTTGGGTACACCTTTGGCGTACCCTGGTGTGTACAAGCAAACATACTGCACTAACTACATATACAATCCCTGCTACTCCAAGGTCCTATCTGTCTACCCTGATACTTATCCTACTTTCCGTTGTCTTCGGCCACATAACCAGCCTCCTCCAAACCTTCCCAGGAGCTTTCCCATGCTCTCCAAGCAGTACCATGCATTACCTAGGAAAATCACACACACACACCTTTTCTCTTTCAGCACTCCTCAGCTGCATCCACAGCGTGTGATCCGAAAAGTCCAAGCCCAGGTTTGATTACCCTAGCTCTGCTGGGGCTTCTAGGTCACTTCCTTTCTGGTTCCAGAGATTGAAAACTGCAGCCGTGGTATTCCTTCTCTCTCTTTCTCCATGTCACCGGTCCCCATGAGTTCCTTTCTGAAGTAGCCAGTCTAAAATCTCCATCGCTGCTGTCCTTTCTTTCCTTGATTTCCTGCAAAAAGAAGTGCCAGGTTCTACCCTCTTGCATTGACCTTGGTTGCCTTCCAGTCATTCATGGCAACTCTCTGTTGTCCTCTGCAGCTGTTTCCATGTAGGGGTTCGCATTACTCCTGGTTGATATTTCTATTGCAGCCCAAGAGCTCAGCCCTCTCCAATTCAGCTCTCTTGTGGGTATGGAGCAGGGACTGGTTTCATCAACCTGGACGGTCTTTTCTTCCATCTGCCCTACTTCACCAATCTCTTCCTTCCCTCTGGGACTCATTTAAGAGTACTTGCAATCTCCAATCATCCATCACTTTCATCCTACTCAGTTTCCTCGCTCTCCTCTTCTCACCTCTCATTACCCTGCAGTAACATAATCAATAACACCAACAATGATTAAGCTGACTAACTTAAACATCTAACCAGGGTGCTATTTAAAAAAATCATCTGCCTGGTAGTTCATATGCAGTCTCCCAAATGCTGGCTGCCCTGAGTGATGGGCAGTTGTGAGACAGAGTTGTGGAATTCCTGCAAAGTTTCATAAGCCACATCTTAGTCTTGGGAGGAAAAAGTGCTTATCAAGCACCAGATTTGGCCAGCACAGAACAGAAACTATGGGTGCATGTTGTCTGTAGCTTGAATCATGTCAACTGGATTTCTATTTTCTCAGTGGAAACATTTCGCTCCTTATCCAAGGAGCTTCTTCAGTCTGAGCAAAGTTAGTAAGGGAATCCTTAAATATGTTTCTAGGTGGCTGTGTGACCTTGCACCTGGGGCTAGGTCATGGTTATTTTGAGATGTTATTTCTAAGTCCCTTTATCATCTAAAGGAGGATCGTTAAGATCACCATGCTGCTGTAGAGCTTGCGAAATGGTCTTAATCTTCCTAGGCACAGAAGACGAAGCAGGAAGGAAAATAGGGGAAAGATTGTGCCTGAGGCCCCCACCTCTATTCAAGGAAGGATTTTCCAAGTTGGCATAAATGGATTCCTTGACCCCTCTCTCAAACCACCTATCTTCTCTGTCTAAAATGTGAACATTAATGTCCTCAAATGAGTGTCCTTTTTCCTTTAGATGAAGATAAACTGCTGACTCTGGTCCTGTGGTGTTACTTCTCCTGTGTTGGGCCATCCTCCTGTACAAAGGTTGTTTGGTTTCTCCAATGTAGAGTTCAGAGCACTCCTCACTGCACTGGATTGCATAAACTACATTGCTTTTCTTGTGTTTTGGAGTTTGATCTTTGGGGTGTACAAGCCTCTGTCTCAGTGTGTTGGTGGGTTTGAAATATACAGGCATGTGGTGTTTGAGAACAGCTCTGAAGGCCTGTGGATATCCAAATTGGGCGTTCACTAAATCTAAATCTACCAGACCTAAAACAGCGACAGATAGGGCTGAGACTCAGAGTAAACGGAAGAACCTGGTCATTCCTTACATGGCTGGCGTGTCTGAAAAGATAAAACGTATATTTAGCAAACACCACATACCTGTATATTTCAAACCCACCAACACACTGAGACAGAGGCTTGTACACCCCAAAGATCAAACTCCGAAAAGCAATGTAGTTTATGCAATCCAGTGCAGACTGAAGAAGCTCCTTGGATAAGGAGCGAAATGTTTCCACTGAGAAAATAGAAATCCAGTTGACATGATTCAAGCTACAGACAATTCCACCTGGATGACTGAGAACCTTCATAGACATATGGGTGCATGTTGTAGAACTAAATCCTCCTTGAGATACTAGAACCTCTGATATGTGAGCCTCCGATAAGGCATGACAGAAAATTGTTGTGTCTGTCTTTAATCCCTTAGAAAGAATAGGGCTAATTTTGGAAAAGGAATATGTATGTCCTCAGTTCATCTGGAATCAAACAATAATGAACAACAATAATTAATACAACAAACCTATATTTAGAGAAAATATAAATACCGCTCTGGTTCAGTGACAAATCAACAGGATGATAATTGCCTTCTAGTCCTGAGCTAGATATTCATCCTTAAAGTTCTGTTAGAGAATAATAAATTGAGTGGTGTGACCCTGCTGAAGTCCCAGTTTTTTCAACAAGGTAATAGCTGATTTCAGCACACAATTATGGGGTTTCCAGAAGACCTCTAGAACGTCTTGGGGGGAAAGAGCAATGGAAAATAAAGCCTGCTCTCTGTACATTGAAAGATCAATATTTACCACCTCTTCAGGTATTGTGCAGCTCAAATTATGCTAGATCCCCACTTCCCCTTGCTTTTGAGATCCCTTTCATTCTGCTGGATCTGCAGCTGAGAGGGTAGGCAGCCAGTCTTAAAAGACAGGGTGAGGGCATTAAGCAACATTTGTTACCAAGCAGCACGTAGCCAAAGAGCTAATTTGGGAAAAGCTTCATTGAGAGCAAGGGAGCTGTACGAGCAGTTCGCCTTGCCTCCCACCTCTGTTTCTTGGTAGGTGGCTTGAGTAAGGAACACAAACAATTCAGAGATAAACTGTAGGTTCTGCTTCAGCGATCATAAGAAACTACATTGTGAACACACCACATTCTCTAAGCCATGGTTTCAAAGGAAGTTTTGCTGCCAGAAAAAAAAAACACCCTCAAATTTCATTCATGGGATGACTTCAGGTATAAGAAACAGGCAAACAACATGATGGCTTAGCATTATGTGAGAATGTGTTTTAATAAAGCTTAACTATAGTAAAAATAGTTTACCTATAATAGTTAATAGAAAACCTTTCTGGAATTTTATGTGTCCATTTAAACTGTAAACCTATATACACTTTCCTAGGAATAAGTCCCCATTTAATTTCATAATTCTGAGTAATATCTGCATCAATTTGTTCTATTGGTTTTCTGAGACATTCTTAGTGTACAATGCAAACCTGGATTTGTCTGTCTGGAGGTAAGCCCTTTTGATACCCCTCTCACCACAAAAAGTCAAAGAAGCAATGCTTGGCATTTTTAAAAACAGGGATAACAATGGATAACTTAATAATTCTTAGAATTCAGGCCTTGTCAGTTCATTTATTTTATTGCATGTTATTATGGATAATTTAAGTAGCCTAGCACATATCGCTTAGTTTTCTTTTTGCATGTTTTCCTTTAGGTGATTCTGATCCTTACCAAGTATTACCACACTGATATGGGCAAAGTGTTGGAGAGTTCTTTGTGGAGGTATGTTTGTTGCTATAAACTTATATTC
Source organism: Charina bottae (assembly GCA_023362775.1). Lineage (NCBI taxonomy): Eukaryota > Metazoa > Chordata > Lepidosauria > Squamata > Charinaidae > Charina > Charina bottae. The sequence continues at coordinate 20,654,675 of JALMGJ010000016.1, read as the reverse complement.
TTAGCTTTTCTACAAATCAAAGAGGAACTATTTCATGCTTGAGGGGGGGGGGTTTGCTACTGTGAATGGGGCAAGGAGACAAAGTGGGCAAGGCCAATGTCTTCTATTTTTTTCCTTAAATTATGTTAAGTGTATTTTACTTCATATTTACTTCAAAATTATGGGAAACCGCCACATTGATTTTTAGTACTTGCACTCAGCAATGTGATAGTAGAAGCTCTGCGAGCTGCAAGAAAGGGGATCTGGAATTTGCAGACTGCCCACTCTTGGTCATAAAATTAATCTACTATATGATTAGCTCGATTCACATTAGCTCCAGTGTCAATTTGTTTTAGTTCAAATGAACATCTTTGGAACTGTAGAGATTAAAAAAAGCATTCTAAATCTGCAATCCGTGTACCCTAAGTCCCACTGCTCTTAATCCAGATTGCTGTCAAATAAGTGTGAGCATAAAGATTTCAGCCAAAAAAACCCCAACTTTCACAATGAAAATATACAGGAAATTAGAAATTATGGGGAAGCAAACCTATAAAGTCAGGACGGTGTTCTCCCATGTTCTATATCGATTATAATACTGTGATGAATAAAAAAAGCTTTGTCCATATGCTGAGTTTCTAATTTTAATCATGACATCATTGAGTACAGAATTAGAATAGGGTTTGCTTATGCTGCCTTGATGCTAAAAATGTTTACCAAGGAATAAGCACTATTTCATTGTAGAAAAGGATACTAGATTTTTAAAATAAAGGTGTGAGCAAATAAGAGCATTATTATCTGTAGGACTGGTGGCTTAAATCTATTTCATTTTTATCCCACTCTCGTTCCATGGAGTTAATGGTATAAAACTAACCACAGAACAATAGCACAGGATGGAATTGTCTACCTCTACAAACCTTCTTATAAAAATATAAATCCATACCTTGATGATTACTTAGATCAGGAAATTTAACATTAAAACATGCATTAAAGGGAGCTGCATATAGCTAATTAGCTTCCCAGTTAGCAATACCAATACTTGAGAAACAACACTAAATCTGGTGTCACTAAGAAATAATAATAATACTATCTATTAACTCAGAAGCCCTGTTACTAGCATCAGTGGAAAGTAGGACTGGAAAGCTATATGGGCAGAAAAGTAAGAGTCAAGCAGGTACTGTGTGATTATTTACAGTACCTCTTAAGTACCTGTAACATATGTGTCTTTATTTACTCCTAAGCTTGTATATGATTTTGTGCTAATGAAGTAGAAGATGAAGGAACACAAAGGCCACACGCAGCTTGCCAGCATTCCTCCCAAGAGTTCCCCAAATGCGTGGGGGCAAATTTTGATCCTTTTTGGAGATTTTGAAGGGTTTATTATGTATTATGGCTGCCCATCTCAAATGCATGACTCTAGGCAGCTAACAATATTTAACAATTAAGAATAATATCTAACAATTAATAATTAATAATAATTAATAATAACAATTAATAATTAATTAATAATATCTAACAATTAAGAATAATAAAACCATGTAAAAATATAAAATGCATAGCAGCTGAGAAAAAATTACAAAAACATCATACAGTCAACACAACCAGAAAATGGGCTCCATCACACACCTGGGGCCCTATGCTTGAGCATAGAACCAAGTTTTTGAGGCCTTGCAGAAGACCAGCAGAGTCGGGACCAATCTAATCTCCGGAGGGATGATATTCCAGAGGACTGGTGCCATGGCTCTGTCAGAAGGGCTTTGCTCTTTGGCCCTGCCAAATGACACTCCATAGCAGACAGGACCTGGAGCATGCCCGGCCTGCTGGACCGGATGGGGCAGGTAGAAACAACTGGGGAGAGACAGTCCTAGTAACCTGGACGCAAGCCATGAAGGGCTTTAAAGATGACTATCAGCATCTTGAATTGCACCTGGAAGCATACTGGTGGCCAGTGCAGCTTGTAGAGCAGAGTTGTCACATGTGCCAAATAGCAGACTCATTTAACATTTGCCTGCACTGCCGCATTCTGCACCAGCTGAAGCTTCCAAATGCTCATCAAGGGCAGCCCTATGTATAGCGCATTGCAGTAGTCCAATCAGGAGGTCACTAGGGCATGAGTGTCTGTGAGCAGGGCCTCCCGGTCCAGGAATGGGCACAACTCACACACAACCCATGGCTGTGCAAAGGCCCTCCTAGCCATGGCTGCCATCTGCTCCTTGAGCAGAAGCTGTGAGCTTAGATGATTGTGCAACCCCATCCAGAACCAAAGATGGAAGGTTCCCAGAACCAGGGGGCACAAAAAACCCAGAGTCACTTGGTCTTGCTAGAGTTGAGCTGTTGTGATCCATCCAGACCCCCACAGCCACCAGGCACACAGAACCTCCATGGCATCACTCAGATGACCTAGGGTAGAAAAATAAAGCTGAGTATCATCAGCACACTAGATTTTTATGCTCTCCAAAATGGTTTCTGGAGAATCTCCAAAGATTCTTAGTCTTTGAACATTTCCTTGACATTTATTTCTTATTTCCTCTTATTTGTTTTATTTTTATTTATCTTATTTATCTTATTTTTATTTATTTACTTATACAATTTATTGGCTGCCCAACTCCCAACAATTCTGAGAGGCTTACAATTAAGAATAAAAAATTAAAAAACACAAAGAAGGAATCATGAATGGGCCAGAAACAATGTATAACTAAAGATAATCCATCCAACAGGGATCAACCTTCTCTCTGTCCCAGAGCCTGGGACAATAGCCAGGTCTTTAATAGCTTCCTGAGCATCAACAGGATAGAAGCCTTAGAGATCACTAAGGGTTTATCATTTGAGAGGGCAGGTGCCGTGACACAGAAGGCATGCTTCCTGGATCCCACAAGACAATACACCAGATGGGCAGAAACAAGCAGAGAAAGACAGTCCCTCAAATAACCAGGTCATTTACTATGAAGGGTTTATAGGTGATAACCAGCACCTTGAATTGCACCCAGAAGCCAACTGATAATCCGTGCAGCTCATGGAGCAGTGGGGTCACACGGACATAACAAGGCATGTCAACACTGCCCACACCGCTGCATTCTTAACCAGCAATAGCTTCCAAGTAAAGGGCAGCCCCATGTAGTGCACATTACAGTAATCCATTTGTGAGATGACTAAAGCATGAGTAACTATCTAAAGGGCCTCCTGGTCCAGGAACTGGTACAGGTACAACTGGTACACTAGGTGTACTTGTGCAAAGACCATCTTGGCCACAGCTGCCACCTGCTCTTTCAGCAGGCGCTATGAGTCCAATATGACCACCAAGTTGTGCACCAGTCTTGAGTGGTGCAACCTTATCCAAGTCCAACCTTATCCAAGAACAAAGATGGAAGATTTTCAGGCTTGTCAGGATTGAGCCTGAGTCTTCTTCCCCATCCAGATCCTGACACTCCAGATAGCAGGTCAGTACGTTGATAGCTTCACATGCACAGCCTAAGGATGAGATGTACAGTTGGGTATCATCACATACCAACGATACTGGATCCCAAAGTGACGAATGACCTCACCCAGAGGTTTCATGTAGATGTTAAACAGGGGGGTAAGAACATCTATCCCTCAGTCACTCCACAAGTAAGGCTCATTCTCTCCCCTCCTGTCAAGTGGGACCAACCACTGAGGAAGGAGGCAAACCCACTGCAGCACAGTTCCCCCCACTCCCAACTCCCGTAGCTGGTCTGGAAGTATACCATGGCTGATGGTATCAAAAGATGCTGAGAGATTAAAGAACACAAAGATGGATTCTCCACCCCCGTCCCAGCTCCGCCAAAGGTAATCAACAAGCATGACCAGTGCTGTCTCTGTATTGTACCCTGCCTTGGAACCTGACTGAAATGGGTCCAGATAGTCCACTTCCACCAAGACCCTCTGCAGCTGCTCTCCAACCACCTTCTCAACCACCTTCCCCACAAATAGAAGGTTGGAAACTGGACAATAGCTGTCCAGCATGGAAACATCACTGCCTCCTTCAAGGCTGAGGGGACCACTCTCTCCCTCAAATATGTTGTTGGCATCATATGGACCCCCCACAAGTCACCTCCCTGGCTACCTCAACAACCCAGGAGGGCCTGGATTTAACAAACAAGTGGCTGAATTTACAGCTCGAAGGACCTTGTCCACTGTATCAGGAGTCACAGAATCAAACTCGGCCCAGATTGCATTGTGAGACTGTGCCCCAGACAACACACTTGAGTCCAACTCTGAGCAAATCTGAGTGACTTTATCTGCCAGGTAGCATGAATACTCCTCACTGCAACCCTGTAGGTGTTCCTGGGACCCATCCCTCTGCAGCAAGGAATGGGTAACCCTTAAGAGCATAGCTTTCCAAACTGTGTGTCGCGACACTTTAGTGTGTCGCAACACACAGTTTAGTGTGTCGCGACACAACCCGGAAGTGGCGGCGGGGGCGTGCACGGCGGGGTGGTGTGCACGGCAGCGGCGGTAGCAGCGGCGTGCCATCAGCGCTTCCGCGTTTTAGCGGAAAACACGAGGCCGCTGCTGCCTCTGCCACCATGCACACCACCACCGCTGCGCATCCCCCCCACACCGCCACCATGCACGCCCCCGCCAATGCGCGCGCCGACGCCGTTGGTGTGTCGCCAATGGTGGCAGTTTGGAAAGCACTGCTTAAGAGGGCTGCAGGGCTGTTATTGGTGGATGCAATAAAGGCAGACAAATAACTTGCTTGCATACATTGCCTGCCCATTGCAGATAGGAGAAACTGTTTCTTCTCTCACTAAAGTTACAAAGTTTAGTGTGATCATTTCTACAGGTTTATCTGGTGACCTTTTCCCCTTATCACAAACCAGCTGGCTTATTGTCCAGATTTCTTCTACCCATTGATCAAACTTGTAATGTCTGAATTCCACTGAACATAGCATTGTTTTGTCCCCTTTTTCCTCTGGCCCTATCATCTCTCCAGAAAGCATTCTTCATATCTTGGAATTTTATACAATCTTTTTCACCCTGATCATATTATTTCCTATGAAGCACACAGAGCCCTTTCTTAGAATTTTTCATTACAGTGGGCAAATCTTGGGATGGAGTATAAATGGGGAGATACCAACTTTTTATTGTGATTTGCTATTAGATTTTCTCAGCAAAGAATTATTCGGATATATGTTGTTGAGTAGAAAACAGCCTTCACCTGTAGGTCTTCAGTTAAAGCAATATGTGTAGTCTTATTTTTTCAGCAACATATGTACCTGTGTAGGTGGTAGCCTATATCCAAGAGCAGTTATATATAAAATAAGAAAGATAGTAATGCAATAATTCTGACATAAGATATCTTCTTAATGAACTATATATTATAAGGAAAACTGTCAAACAAAAATTGAGCAAGTCAGTTTTAGTGGGTAACTAAAATAACAAAGAGCCAGTTTGGTGTAGTGGTTTAAGGCATCAGGCTAAAAACCAGGAGACCATGAGTTCTAGTCCCGCCTAAGACACAAAGCCAGCTGGGTGACCTTGGGCCAGTCACTCTCTCTCAGCCCTAGGAAGGAGGCAATGGCAAACCACTTCTGAAAAACCTTGCCAAGAAAACTGCAGGGAGTAGTCCAAGCAGTCACCAGGAGTCAAGACTGACTTGAAGGTGCCAGAAATAAATAAATAACCAACCAACCAAAATATGGAACGCATTACTTTATTTATTTATTTATTTATTTATTTATTTATTTATTTATTTATTTATATTTCTAGCTTATATCACCGCCCATCTCCCCCCATTCCGGAGGGGACTCTGGGCAGTTTACACCAAGCCAGCAATTAAAACATATAAAAATTTATAAAATAGAATACATAATTTAATTAAATATATAAGATCCAAGAGGCTCTGATGTTAGGCTTTAAAGAACCCTATAGAGCAAGCCAACCCCAAGAGGAGCTATTACTCCCCCCATCCCAAGCGAGGTGGCAGAGCCAGGTCTTCAGTTGTTTCCGGAAGGTCATAAGTGTGGGGGCTAGCCTCACCTCCAGGGGCAGAATATTCCAGAGGGCGGGTGCCACTGCCGAGAAAGCCCACCTCCTGGACCCCATCAGGTGGAATTCTCTTATAGACGGGGTCCGAAGCAAGCCCTCTCTGCATAGCCGGGTGGAACGGGTCGATGTTCTGGGGATGAGGCGGTCCTTTAGGTAACCTGGTCCCATGCCATGTAGGGCTTTAAAGGTGACAACCAACACCTTGAATTGGACCCGGAAGCAAACCGGTAACCAATGCAGCTCGCGCAGCAGAGGTGTCACATGTGCCGACCTTGGGGCACCCATAACTGCGCGCGCAGCCGCATTCTGGACCAGTTGAAGCTTCCGGATACTCTTCAAGGGTAGCCCCATGTAGAGCGCATTGCAGTAGTCTATGTGGGAGATGACCAGGGCATGAGTGACTGTACGGAGGGCGTCTCGGTCCAAGAAAGGGCGTAGCTGGCGCACAACTCGTGGTGCACAAGTTGTACAAATGCCCTTCTGGCCATGGCTGCCACCTGCTCTTCAAGCAGGAGTCGTGAGTCCAGAAGGACACCCAGGTTCCGCACTTTGTCTGAACAGGGTAGTGCCACCCCGTCCAGATCTAAAGATGACAACTCCCTGGATCTCGAGGCACCATCAATCCACAGCCACTCCGTCTTACTTACACTCCGTTCAGCTGAAGCCTGTTGTTCCCCATCCAGGCCCCCACAGCCTTCAGACACTGAGAAAGGGCAGCCACTGCATCACTTAACTCACCCAGGATGAGATATATAATTGAGTATCATCAGCATATTGATGATACCTCATCCCGTGTTGGTGGATGATCTCACCCAGCGGTTTCATGTAGATATTAAATAGGAGAGGGGAGAGAACCGAACCCTGTGGCACCCCACAAAGTAGGGGCTGAGGGTCGGACCTCTCATCTCCTATAACCACCGATTGGGATCGGCCCTGGGGGAAGGAGTTGAACCAGTGTAAAACCACGCCGCCAATCCCCAACCCCCTAAGCCATCCCAAAAGGATACCATGGTCGATGGTATCGAAAGCCGCGGAGAGGTCAAGAAGGGCTAGGATGGATGCACTGCCGCCATCCCGTGCCCGCCAGAGATCATCAGTAAGTGCGACCAATGCAGTTTCTACCCCATATCCCGGTCTGAATCCTGACTGAAAGGGGTCTAGATAATCCGTATCATCCAGAATCCTCTGGAGCTGTAATGCTACCATTTTCTCAACCACCTTCCCCAAAAAGGGGAGGTGGGAGGCAGGACGAAAGTTATCCAACACTGTAGGGTCCAGCGATGGCTTCTTGAGGAGGGGGTGCACCAGCGCCTCCTTAAAGGCTGCCGGAAACACTCCCTCTCCCAAGGATGTAAGAACCATTGCATGGACCCAGCCACATGTCACCTCACTGGCTGCTTTCACCAGCCAGGAGGGGCATGGGTCAAGATGACAAGTAGTGGCCCTTACAGTCTGGAGGATCCTGTCCACTTCCTCAGGTCCAACAGGATCAAACTGTTCCCAGATAACCGGGCACAGACGCTCCCTCGGCATCTCCCCAGACCATGTGTCACGCTTGGAGTCTAACTTAGAACGAATCCGAGCGATTTTATCCATCAGATGCTCTGCAAATTCCTCCGCACGGCCCTGCAGGTGGGTCACTGGGCCCACCTTACCTAGGAGACATCGAGTAATCCTAAACAGGGCCGTCGGGCGGCATTCTGCGGACGCAATAAGAGCGGAGAAATATTGACGTTTCGCCACTCTTACCGCCACAAGGTAGGCTTTAACTGCGGCTCTAGCTTGTGTTCGGTCTGATTCAGTCTTTGTCTTTCTCCAGCGGCGCTCTAGGCGTCTCTTGACCCTCTTCAGTACCCTCAATCCCTCTGTATACCACGGGGAATATCGGGTCGGATGGGACAAGAGAGGTCGCATAGGCGCGATCCTGTCCAAGGCCCCGGCCGCCCTCTTATTCCAGACTGCGGCCAGGGCCTCCGCTGGACTGTGCATTAGATCCTCGGATATAACCCCCAGCTCCCTCTGAAACCCTATCGGGTCCATTAGTCGCCGGGGGCGGACCAAACGAATGGGTCCAGCCTCCCTGCGGAGTGGGGCAGCATATGAGAATCTCAGGGTCACCAGGGCATGATCTGACCATGACAACGGGGAAAGATGCAGCTCTCCCCCCAGATCATCTTGCCATTGCTCCGACAGGAAAACCAAGTCCAGAGTGAGGCCACTGTCTCGAGTCGGGTCCCGAATAATCTGGACCAGGCCCATGGCTGCCATGGTAGCCATGAACTCCCGAGCTGCCTCCGAGGCACGTCCCAGGGACGGCAGATTGAAATCCCCCAGAACCATAAGTCTGGGGAATTCCACCGCCAACCCCGAAACAGCCTGCAGCAGCTCGGGAAGGGAGGTTGCTACGCAGCAGGGAGGCTGGTACAGCAGCAACACTCCCAACTGCTCTTGGGAACCCAACTTGAAAAAACAGAGTCTCACATCCGGCCACCTGTGGAGCCATGCCCCTGAAGGCCACTATAGACTCTCGAATGATAACTGCCACCCCGCCTCCCCTACCCCGATGTCTCGGCTGGTGCCATACCTGAAACCCGGCCGGGCAGATCTCCGAGAGGGCAACCCCTCCTCCAGGGCCCAGCCAGGTCTCGGTAATACATGCCAGGTCGCCCCCCTCCTCCACGATCAAATCACATATGAGGGGGCCCTTGTTATTAACCGACCTGGCATTAAGCATCAACAGCCGGAGGTCAGGGCACTCGAGGATCCGCTGACCAGGGCCTAGGTTTGAACCCGGAGGGCCGGAACACACCACCGGTAATAAACACTGGGGGCGTCTTCCCCAACGATGGCCTGCCCTCCGGTTCCCGCCATAACATCCCCGACCCGTCACCACTTCAATAGGACAATCCGTCCCAGAGCCCCTAGAGTTCCGAGGCCCAGCTGCCTCCACCACCGGACCTTCGAAGACCCTAGATTGAAACAAGGGGCCCCTCTCCCAGGCACACATCTTCCTAACTCAGTCAACCTCAGGGGGCAGTAGGGCCACCAGCGTACCAGCATATGCTTTCGGCGCTAGTAGAACCTGACCACCCCCTACCACTCACTCCACACTCACTACGCGCCCCTTCAGCTTCTCTCACTGGTCGAAGGGGCACCATTCACTCCTGCCCACCACCTGTCTCTCACTCAGGGGCGGGCACTCTAATATACAATCATACACCTCTGGCCTCCTCCAGGGTCTCTCACACCCAGGAGGGATACCACTCTCACACCAGGGGGACCCCAAGTCTCTGCCACCTCTAACAATGGGGGAGAATAGGAACCGCCGTCCAAACCAAAGCCCCTTCTTCATAATCCTCTTGTTGACTCCGGGATTATTTAAAGATGATAAAAGTCTTGGGATTATTTAAGATGATAAAAGTCTTGGAGGACCCCACCAGAACTATAGCATCTGCTAAGATCTTATAGGTCCACAGCATAGTCAAGGAGTAAACACGCGGAATACACTGTTATTATTATTATTCGGGCCCTCTGCACCCTGAAATTTCCAAAGCTGATATTACAATGTTGCAGCCCTTGCTTCATGACACTCTGCCCCTGCCCACACTCTCTCGTCTCTCCAACGAGGCAACCAAGTCCCAGATAATAATAGGTGATAGTAGGCAATAGCAGGGGTCCGTTTGGAATGGTTTGGAATCACCATTCACACCACCGTCTCTGTATTTCCGCACTCCGCTGAGCTCCGCTGATCAGTTGTACTCCGCCGATCAGCTGTACTCCGCCACTCAGCTGTGCTCCGATACCCAGCTGTTCGCTCTGCTGTTCCCTCCAAGCCGTCTCCTTGCTCGACTACCAGCTCTCAAAAAGCCGAGGAACCCACAAAGTTCTTAATCTTAAGTCTATTGTTAAGTTTGTTGTGCTCGCTGTGCTCCCCACACACTCAACTCCGTCCCCGGGACTTGCCACGCCCAGAGATTGGGCTCCGTTGGAATAGCCTCGGAGTCGCTGTGCTGTGCACCCCACAATTCTAATCCACACGTGCAGCTCCGTCACAGCTCCAGCCCAGCAATCTCAAAAACAGACTGGGGAGCATCCATGGCCCCACGTGGTGGACTCCACCAAGCTCCGCTGGGTTCTGCCAGATTCCGCCGCAATCCCTGGGCTCCGCGTCACAGAGACCCTTGGGATTCTGCCAAACTCCACCGCAATACTCCGTCCGAGGAAGTCCATCCACCCGAACACAGTTGTAAGTTCTATAAGTTCTATAAGTTCTCTACACCCCAAAGATAGAATTCAGGGGTATCGAGAAAAGTTTGGAGGGATTACAAACTATTTACGGAGTCTTCCTTCTGGAGCAGCAGCCGGCAGTGGCTTGCGGTCGCCATCTTGGATCTTATATCTTATATCTTATTTGCTCGATATTTTTTGCACAGCTGAAAGAACATTGCCTAGACATTGGAAGGGCTGAGAAAAATAAACAACAACAAAAAGTTTTATTTTTTCATTTTTTTTGCCTTCCTTTTTTTTAATTGGAAAAATGAAAAATGTAAAATATTTTGTTTTAGAAAATGAATAAATGTTTCAGACAAGGTATTCTTATATTGGAACTCTTTATTCAACCTAAACCTTGTCCCTAAAAACAATGCGGTAGAAATAATAATGACAACATTTAATCTGAGGACAAAAGCAATTTTTGCAATATCTCATTGGCACAAGAGAAGAAGGAGGATTCAGTGTGTTCTGTGCTTGTGGGTGCCCTTATTTACTTTTGTCAATATTGATAAATATTGCTGTGCTCTTGCTTAGCCTGACTAGGTCTCAAAGGACTGGGAGAATAATAGTGGGTAACAGTCCATTCATTCCTGCAGAAATTAGATTAGAAGCTGATTGTCTAGTTGCTCATGAGGACTCGGCAGATGCATTATTTGCAGAATTACAAATAACAGTGAAGTGGAAAGCAAGCATTATCCTTTAGTGAAATATGTAAGCTCTAGATTCCATTTTTAAACTCAACTTTAGTTACTAAAATAGTACATTTTAATAAGCTTTGTATATTGCAATTGAATTCTTAAAAAGGTAAAGATTCCCCACGCACATTTGTGCAGTTATGTCCGACTCTAGAGGCCGGTGCTCATCTCCGTTTGTTAACCGAAGAGCCAGCATTGTCCGAAGACACTTCCACGGTCATGTGGCCGCACGACACGCGTGGAACGCTGTTACCTTCCCACCGAAGTGGTACCTATTCATCTACTTGCATTTGCATGCTTTCGAATTGCTAGGTTGGCAAGAGCTGGGGCAAGTGCGGGAGCTCACTCCATCACACGGGACTAGGGATTCGAACCTCCGAGCTTGCGATCTTCCGATCGACAAGCCTGGCGACTTACCCGCTGAGCCACCACGCCCCCCAATTGAATTCTTAGTAATCTGTTATTTTGTGCAAAATTATCCATATAATCATATTTCTAAATTTATAACCCTAACACAGTAATTTTATGAGGAAGCCAAATTATAGATCACACCACTGATGTTCCAAAGTGACAGGTGGAGATTTCTTCATGTCCTGCTCAATTTGTCCTGCCCCCAAGAGATAAGGACGGCTTCGTCTCTCCTGGGGTTCCGGAAATCTTTGAAAACCTGGCTTTGGTCCCAAAAGGGACTATTTGGGTTGATGTTTGTTATTTGTTTAATGGCCCCTGTTTTGTTTTGTGGATTTTGTTATGAGAACATTTTAGTCTGGGCTGCCTGTTGATTTATTTATTTATTTGATTGATTGATTGATTTATATTACCGCCCATCTTCTCTACAAGGAGAACTCTGGGCGGTTCACAGATTTAATATCTTTAGCTGTTTTTATGTCTTTTTTAGTTTTGTGCACCGCCCAGAGTCCACTGGAGTTGGGTGACCCATAAATTTAAATTAATCAATTAATTAAATTTTCTGGGGATTATATAGATATTTCCATATAGTTTTCTTACCAAGAATCTGGAAGAGGTTTGCCATTGCCTTCTTCCTGAATGTTTGTGTGACTTCCCATTCTAGCCTAGAGCCCTGAAATTTCCAGGTGATCTCCAAGTACTAACTAGATGCAGCCCTGTAATGGGACTTTAAAGTTACCCTCCCATTTTCTTCCCTCCTTTAAAATAAAAACCCTTCAAATTTCATGAAACTTTACATTTGTCGCTTGTCTGTCTACCTTGAGATCCAGGTGATTCTCTTTCTGATGACGTTGAATGATGACATTTGTCCATATGCTATTGAAGTTCCAGTTCCATTATCTTAGGTTTTTGAAAGTGTCTACCAATCGTAGAAATATTGAAATAAATGAAACATGAAAACATAAAGACTTGACTTTGTATTTGCCTTTTTCCTGTTTCCTGTTTCCTGTTGATTTGTTATCTTTTTAAATTGAGATGTAATATCCAACCTTTGGTTTGTATTTATCATAGTTCTCCTGTGGAATACTGCTGCTGTCTTTGAAGATCCTTCCAATACTACAGTAAATTCAGAGGGCTAGATTCACACAATATAATATCACAAAATATAGATTCACAACACAATAAGATAAAATGTTAATTTCTTCCTTAGTGTATTGTGTGAACTCAGCCAGTGTGATTTGTAAATCATTGTTTACACTTTACTGTGTCATATTTACCTGGTCAAATGTTTATTCAAGAAACCATTGTTAAACAAAATATGGTTTAATATGTTATGTGAATACAGATAAAATTTGGCAATTGTTATCTGGAACTGATCTCAGAAAATATGTAACACCCATTTTGAAGCTGTGCCATCTTGCAGTGTTCTACTGTATCTGGAACCAACTTTTGGTTTTGACCTCCAAGACCGAAGTTAGTTGGGCCAGATTCTTCTCTTCTGTTGCCTTTCATATAGAATAACATTTTTCAAGGAAGCCTTCCTACCTTCTGAAAGTGAGTTGGGAAAGATGTTTCCTGACAGCCCCTATTCACGTGTCAAAGAGGTCTGGTATATACTTTTTAGACATGATGTTTTAGGAAGTTAATTACTGAAGATCTTGCTTAGTTTGGCTTTATTTGTTCTGAATAATCAAACCCTAGTTCTGTTATTATTTTAATATATGTTTTAAAATTATTTGTAGAGAAACTTGTATCTTTTGCACTACGTGGTAAGATGAAAATGGAAATTAATTCATGAAGTACATCTGGGGTTGTTTCAGATTTCACTCTATATACTAGTGGGTCACCATCCCATGTTTCCTATTTTGCAGTTGGGAGTTTCAAGCGCCTTTGCTATTTTCTGTATTCAAAAATAAAACATAGTTGCACAAGAAGAGCAAAGGAGGAAAACATAATGTGATTCAAACTGCACAGGAAGAAATTAAATCTCAGCTGCTTTGAAAGATGGATGCTTCTCAGCAGGAAATGAAAGAAGCATTACTTGTAAGAATAGAAAATTGAGATGGGTTGCTAGGAAACTAATAAATTAATTGAAAGATAGGTTCAGAGGGAAAATTGAAGAGTTGCAACCTATTGTTACTGTCACATTCATTCCTATTTCTGGGCAACCCCTTTACTACAGCCAACCAAAGGTTACAAAAGGATATGCAAGTTTTTGAATTCTCCTGAACTCTTCATCATGGAAGATGAAGGGAAAAAAAAGCTGGGAGAAAAATGGATGCTTTAGTCATGAGATCTGTAGTTCAGAATTGGTTCCAAAATGGAAGCTGTGGATTGAATGTATAGGTAATGATGCCGCGACTTGAAAACAGGGAGGCTGGAGTGGCTATTGTTATGTGAGGGGCTCTGATAGCTTTCAGAGGCACTGGCCCATCCATAACGGGAGGTGAGACCGTGTTAGGTTGGGCTCTAAGGTTCAGTGAGGATTGCTTGTTTTACCAGCCTCCCTGTTGCACAGCAACTTCCCTGCAAAGCTGCTTAAGCTGTTGCTGGGCTGGTGGTGGACTTTACTACGATATTGGTTCTGGGAGACTTAATTTCAGTGCAGAATCTAATGTTCATGGCCCTCAGGCGGTCATGGACCTGACCCGGGTTATTGAGGGCCCAACACTTGTTGCTAGTCACATGTTGGATCTGGGTTTTGTCTCAGGGCAGCTGCAGTGTGATCTGGTGATGGAGGACATTAATATCTATCCTGTGTTGTAGTCAGATCACTTTCTGATTTCTTTGGGGCTTTCTAGTGCTGCTTACACACACATACACACATGCACGATAAGGAGAATGGACTAATCAGTAGGTGTGCCTTAGAGGGTTGATGGATCCAGTTGGTTTTCAGATAGTGCTTGGGGAGTTTCCTAAGGCTCTGAAATGACAATAGCCTTCGGTAGAATTGCACCTGAACAGCCTCTTTCTGTTTGCCAATCCTGGAGGCTCCCTGGTTCTCTGAGGAGCTGTGGGAGATGGTGGCAGAATAAACCTTTTCAGTGCTGTTGGAAGAAGATAAAGTGTGAGTCTGACCAAATACATGTTCAAGCCTATGCTAAGACCTACAATGTATGATAACAGTAGCAAAACATGCTTTTGTTTTTACTCCTCTCACATCCAGATATTGCTAACTGGTGGCGCTTTTAGACTTACTTGGACCTTTTTAGGGAAAAAGGGGCATGAAGAACATCTTAAGGACCACTGTGATGGTGTTCCAGGCATCAACACCTAGATCCATTCTGAGATGGACTTTGACTAGTCAGGTCCTACTGAGTTGGCTGGGGCAGGGTCTTGCCCTGCAATTTGAGCAGAGTTTGAGCCTCAGTAAATTGAACAGGATTCTTGGGGCTGTTAGTGTGGTTGTCTGTGTATTAGAACAATGTCTGTCCTGGTTGATTAAAGTTGCCTGGGAAGTGACATGCAGCTGGTGAGCTGTGGCCAGGAGGGCATTTGTATAGATCCATCCTGTGTGACAATTACATCCTTTCCTGGATCAGGAGGCTTTACTCATGGTCACGCATGCCTTAGTCATTTTGTGGTTGAATTATTGCAACACACCGATCTGGGGCTGCCCTTGAAGATCACATAGAAGCTATAGCTGATCAAGAATGCAGTGGCATGAGTAGCAATGGGCACACTTCTATTCCCTCAGGAAACACCTCTGCTCCATGAGTTGCACTAGTTGCCATTAGGCTTCTGGGAGGAATTCAAGGTGCTGGTCATCATCTATAAAGGTCTTCATAACTCAGGACCTGTGTGTCTGCCTTTCTGAAGTTATGTCTGCTCATCCTATAGATTTAGTAGAGGGGGCATACTCAAGGTCCCATTGTTAACATTATATCATCTTGTAGGACATTGGAAATACCTCTTTTTGGTGGCTGCACCTGCCCTGTGGGATAATATCCTTACCCCGGATCCACCCAGCCCTGACCCTGTTGTTTAGGAAAGACTGTAAAACATGGTTTTTCCATCATGCCTTGGGATAGGAGCGTTGTGAATTTTCACTGATACTGGGACTTTATTCTTTGGTTCTTAGTAATATATTTTTGTTGTTGTTGTTTTCTACTTTATTGTTTTAATATGTTCTACATCACATAGTTGCTTGGACAACTGAGGTTGATGAAATAGATGATAGATAGATAGATAGATAGATAGATAGATAGATAGATAGATAGATAGATAGATAGATAGATAGATGCTAGATTCATGGCAAGAGATACATAAGGGATCTAATGGCTTTTTATATTTTTGGACCTGGGGGAAGCAACCATTTTCTTTATCCCTTAATGCTATATAACTTTGTCCAGAAGAAGTGGGGAAGCCCTTGAAGCATCTTTCCAAATGGTTCACAGAAATCTGATGAATATGTTGTTACGTGAATGTTTAAAACAGGCCTCTGGAAGATACTTCTTAAGATACATTATTAGAGCAATTTGTGGAAAAATGCAGGCCCAGTTATTGTTCAACATTCAAATCTAGAATTTCTAATTGCTTTTGGACCTTCACACAGCCTAAAACATAAGGCAATTTCAGTAGCCTCCCTCCCTCTAGTTAATTAAAAACTACAGTGTCTTGACTCACTTTCAAGAAAACAATTCACCCATTATTATTCAAAGAGGCAAATTCCAGTAGTATGTAGATAGAGTGTATTTTTCTCAGGGCAAAATACAAAATCATATTTTAGAAATTTGGATTTTTAAAAAAGAGAGAGTAAATAGCATTTAAGAGGAAGCAAAGTTCTGTAAATGGCACAAAGTATCAGAAGTGGTCTAGACAAGAGCTAACAGTAGGTGAGATGGCAGTCAGGAGTTTGAAGGAAATAGGATAAAATTTCTCTTGTAATTTACATTTCCAAATTGAACATTTTCCTTATAGCTTGCGAATGTAGTTCACGTTTCCCACTGCTAATATCATTTCTATGAATTCTCAAAAGAGCACAGCTAAAATTCAGCACACACTTCAGGAATATTTGGATCAGTGAATAACTTTGGGAGGAAAACAGTCAGAAGTGAGTCTGATGCCACTTTAGAAAGAAATAAAAATTAAACAAATACAATATCTTTTACAGAATTCAGGCAAACTAAAAATGGCACCCCAAACTCCTCGGAGAACACAAAAACAAAGTGCAGCTGTAAAAAAAGAGGTCAGAAAAGAAAGGTAAGCATAGAGATTAAGCTAATATAAATAAACTGATCCAGACATGGTGATTATTTTTTTTAATGAAAAGTAATATTCATAACATTTTAGAGGAAAGCCTAAAAGGGAGGGAAAAAGATATGGTTGGACTAAAATCATCCTCCAGAGTGGTGCAAAAGAATTATAAAAAAGGTAAAGGTTCCCCCTGCACAGTTGTGCAGTCGTGTCCGACTCTAGGGGCCGGTGCTCATCTCCGTTTGTTATCCGAAGAGCCAGCGTTGTCTGAAGATGCTTCCACGGTCATGTGGCCGCATGACGCGTGCGGAACGCTGTTACCTACCCACCGAAGTGGTACCTATTCATCTACTTGCATTTGCATGCTTTCGAATTGCTAGGTTGGCAAGAGCTGGGGCGAGTGTGGGAGCTCACTCCATCACGCGGGGCTAGGGATTCGAACCTCCGAACTTGCAATCTTCTGATCGACAAGCCTGGCGTCTTACCCGCTGAGCCACCACGCCCCTGCAAAAGAATTATAATATAATATAATATAATATGATTTGATTTGATTTGATTTGATTTGATTTGAATTGAATTGAATTGAATTGAATTGAATTGAATTGAATTATAATAGTAAAATCTGCTTTTAACAGAGAAAGTATTTGGGAAATTTGCATTGTTAGTGGGCTTAGAGCAGAGACGGCAAATCTTCGGCTTGTGTAGTGTTTCTAGCCAGCCTACAATCTTCTCTCTTTGCTTGTCGCATAGCAGTTAGGCTTGATAAAAGTCTTTTTTTTTAATTAATGGTAGATCTTTTTTCATGTCTAATTGTTGCAGAGATATTTCTTCCATTGTAGTATGAATGTGTGTCTTAAAAAATGAACAAATGAAGTGTCTGTATTATTGTGTGAGAATTAACCAAAGTATGTGTCCATTATATGTGAGATTGTGAATGAGTACATGAATGTGTATATTGTGTGTAGATACTGTATGTATGTGGATGCTGTGTTATCCAACACAGTTTTTGCCTTGGCTATGTCCACTTTAACTCTAAAAATTAGTTATGAGAGAATGTATTGAATTTTTACACCAAATGGGTACTGAAATTGCACAGTGGTTTATTTTAAATATAAAGCAGAAGAAAACATGAAAACAACAATTTCAAGATAAATTGAAATGAACTATTTAAAGACAGTTTGAAAAAAATGTATGTATAAAGCCTTCATGAATGCTAAGAAGGGGGGCAGTTCTTCTCTTCTGCAGGGAGAATATTTGAGAGCCCATGGGCAACTATAGAGAAGGTTAGATCCTGCATCACGGAGAGAGGAGCTTGCAGCATTTTAAGGCAATCTTGGTGACAGTCCTGAGGAAAGCAGATTATTGTGAATCATTATTGTGAAACTGGCTTCAGAGAGGGTTACAGGACTCTGATTGCTCTGATCAGCCTGATGAGTGATCTGTATTTAGGGATCAACTGAGGGAGTGTGACCCTATTGGTTTCTCACTGTTGCAGTGGCTTTCAATACCATTTATAATATTACCTTTCTGGACTGCCTGAAATATTTGGAAATTGCAATGTCTTGACAGATTTCAGATGGTGCAGTTGGAGACAGCTGTTTTTGGAGGAAAAAGTAGTTAAGATATGATCTCTCACATGGCTCTACTCAGTCACCAGTGCTTTTTGATCTCAACATGAAACCACTAGGGGAGAGCAAGAGGAGATTTGGAGCTGGGTCCTATCAATAGGCTGATGACAACCAAATCCATTTCTCAATAATATCTCTAGGTCAGAGCTTTCCAAACTTTTCATTTTGGTGACACACTTTTTAGACATGCATCATTTCGCGACACACTCTTACAGCAGGGCACAAGGCAGGCACTAGGACCTGCGTGGAATTACAGCAGGTTTGGAGGCAACAAGGCACAAGGCAGGCACTAGGACCTGCGCGGAATCCTGGCAGGGCAGGTTTGGAGGCAGCCAGGCACAAGGCAGGCACTAGGACCTGTGCGGAATCCTGGCAGGGCTCAGAGGCAGCAGCAGCTGCGACACACCCAGACACTGCAGCCGACACACTAACATGTCCCGACACACAGTTTGGAAGGCTCTGCTCTGGGTAATGGTTGACATGGTTGACTGCATTCAGGCATCCCTTGGAAGAAACTGAAAATACAGTATACACACTGATAATCTCCAGAGTTAACTACTGCAATATGTAGGACTGCCTTTAGTGCAGAAAGTTCAGTTAGGATAGAATTATGGAACCAAGTTGGTTGGTCTCTGTGATTCAGAGACCATACTTCATGTGTGCTGAAAACACCACACTTGGTATGTCGATGAAGGTTCTCAGTCATCCAGGTGGAATTGTCTGTAGCTTGAATCATGTCAACTGCATTTCTATTTTCTCAGTGGAAACATTTCGCTCCTTATCCAAGAAGCTTCTTCAGTCTGAGCAAAGTTTGTAAGGGAATCCTTGAATCATGTCAACTGGATTTCTATTTTCTCAGTGGAAACGTTTCGCTCCTTATCCAAGAAGCTTCTTCAGTCTGAGCAAAGTTTGTAAGGGAATCCTTAAATATGTTTCTAGGGTGGCTGTGTGACCTTGCACCTGGGGCTAGGTCATGGTTATTTTGAGCCCCAGGTGCAAGGTCACACAGCCACCCTAGAAACATATTTAAGGATTCCCTTACTAACTTTGCTCAGACTGAAGAAGCTTCTTGGGTAAGGAGCGAAACGTTTCCACTGAGAAAATAGAAATCCAGTTGACATGATTCAAGCTACAGACACACTTGGTATATTACAAGCCACAGTAGCTTGGTTTGGGTTACCTGAGAATGTCTTCTTCTACACAGTCCCCCTTTCCCCTTCTGTTGGCCATCTGGAGAGCTTTGCCTATACAGGCTGCAATTTCATCTCTGGCCTATTCCCCACATAGTGTAGGGGGAAAAAGTTAAGACAATGTGACATAAGAGAGAAATAGAGTAGAAAATGTTAGTGATGGATATCAAATGAGTTAAAAAACGTGAAGTGTGAAGCTGCATTCCTGTCTTTTGAAGGCAGAAATAGGTATGCTTGAATAAGGTAAAGAAAAAAGAAAAATATGCATATAAACTATTACATGATTAAGATATTATGTGTACTAATATTTTAAACAATTTTTTCAAAGTTGTTGATATATTTTTTATTAAAATATGTGCAGGAAAATTAGTGAAAAAAAGAAACAGGAGCCATAAAAGTGAAGGAAAAGAATATATAAAATATAAAAAACTATAGTAGCACAAGAAGCCACATGAAACTCCATAGAACCTGCTTTTAAATAAGCATGTATAGAATGTTATACTTAAAAATTCTACTCTCTCTGTATAATGTACACTAAAAATGCACAGATGGACTTGTGGTATTTGGAAAATTATTATAGCTCCCATGAGATCTGAGGGAGGTCTCATGCATATCACAAGATCAGGGGATAGGTCATTGTAGATAAGCATGTGACACACAGCCAATTCAGCAGAGCAGATTGACTGGAGAGGAACTATTTTGGACTTGAGACGCGTACACAAAAAGTGAGTCACAAGAAATGAGACACAAGGGAAGAAGTAGATATAAATATTTTAATTACCGTCATATTAATCTGTTTGCTGTCTTCACTTGCTGAGCAAGAAATACTTTCTGGCTTATATAGTACACAAACATCACGTAAAAAGTGTAACTTGATCATTCATGAGATAAGAAATATGTGGGTTGGAAAAAGGATGGAGAAAATAAGCATTTCATTGTAGAGAAAATTCATATAAATCAATGGCAATACTTTAGGAATACCTTTCGTCCTCTCTACTGTCATTTTTTAAAATGACATCTCTGTCTCCCTGATCTTGCAGAAGCTAACAGAAGTACAAAATCAGACAACAGCCCATTAAAGGCCACAGCTCGCTCTCTCCAGAATGGAGAACCATCTATCACACAAATCTTTTCATCTTACATGGGATTCCAGGTCATGTCAGTCTTATGCCAAGGCAACATCCTGAAATATGGAACAAAGTTCCAAGCAGCGCTGTACTCCTGGATACTGTCCATGGTGCTGACTTCCCTTCTCTGCTGCTTAAAATTGTTTTGACCCTGATCTCACCTGTCTTGGGCTTCAAGAAGAGACTTGGCCTGACAGTGCCCACTTATTTGAACTGCACAGTGTGTGCTACAGAGGGAAGAGACTAAGATGCAATAGGTGAGGTGGTATATTGGAAACGGGCATTTTGCCTGCATTAACCTCCTTCAGCCACAGTTGTGGTTGCAAGTGTTTAGTCATTCTGGTGATTTCAGCATACTGATACTTGCCAGTGCCTGATTTGCCCCAACTTTATCATTACCTAGTTGATTTGAAATTACCTAGTTGATATGAAAAATTAGCTTGTCTTTTGAATTTTAAAACAATGTTTCCTGCCAGTCTTCTCATAGTCCCCAATTCACACATCCAGATGATACATTGGAAGATATAGAAAAAAAAAGGACTGCAATGCTTTCCTTGTGGTTTTTAAAAATGTTTTGGCCAAGCTAGGAAGTACATAATACCCTTTGGCTTGGTGAGGCTAGGAGGTGATGTTGGAGAAATGATAGTGCAGTTGACGATACAGCAGTTGAGACTCCTAATCTGGAAAATGATGGTTCCTTGGTAGCAGCAGGTTCCTTTTACTTTTCAAGGTTGACTCAGAGGCAGTTTGTCAAATACCCCAGCTGCTGCTGCTGTGAACTCAGGAAAACATTGTGTCAGGTATCCCTGCAGAGGCTAAAGCAAAGAAACATAAAACTTCATTATGGAAAAAGAAATGAACAGAGTATAATAGGAAATTAAATTTAGATTTGAACCTTAAGAATTGCACAAAACTCAGAGTTCTTGAAGTGTAAATTCAAAGGAGCAGGAGCAATTGCAGCAATCTCAGAAAGAAAGAGAGGTTGGCAGCTACTTGAAGGAGAACTAGCAGACGAGTAACCTTGCCACTTTCGTTCTTGGGCCTGTGTCTAAAGGTCCTTCCTTTGCATCAGATTGCTGGGATCGTTGGGTACTTGTTATTAATACCTGAGCTTCAAGCTTGAGTTAGTTTTTTTCCCATCTGCTGGCTCAGTGTTGGCCCAGGGCCCGTTAAACTCTGGGTAGAAGGGAGAAATACCAAAACAGTGTTTGGGAGGCCTCTAATAAGGCGTGAAATCCAGGGTTTCTCCGTTCTGGTTTGTTTATGTGTATTTGTATGGAAGTGTGTGTGCATGCCTGCAGAGACAAACTAGGAGTCATCAGGACATTGTCACACAGAGCAGAAACCATCCCCACCTCCATGGATTCCAAAAAGAATGAAAATCAGCACCTGAGAACAGCTCTGAAGGCCTGTGGATATCCAAATTGGGCCTTCACTAAATCTAAGTCTACCAGACCTAAAACAGCGACAGATAGGACTGAGACTCAGAGTAAACGGAAGAACCTGGTCATTCCTTACATGGCTGGCGTGTCTGAAAAGATAAAATGGATATTTGGCAAACACCACATACCTGTATATTTCAAACCCACCAACACACTGAGACAGAGGCTTGTACACCCCAAAGATCACAAACTCCAAAACACAAGAAAAGCAATGTAGTGTATGCAATCCAGTGCAGTGAGGAGTGCTCTGAACTCTACATTGGAGAAACCAAACAACCTTTGTACAGGAGGATGGCCCAACACAGGAGAAGTAACACCACAGGACCAGAGTCAGCAGTTTATCTTCATCTAAAGGAAAAAGGACACTCATTTGAGGACATTAATGTTCACATTTTAGACAGAGAAGATAGGTGGTTTGAGAGAGGGGTCAAGGAATCCATTTATGCCAACTTGGAAAATCCTTCCTTGAATAGAGGTGGGGGCCTCAGGCACAATCTTTCCCCTATTTTCCTTCCTGCTTTGTCTTCTGTGCCTAGGAAGATTAAGACCATTTCACAAGCTCAACAGCAGCATGGTAATCTTAACGATCCTCCTTTAGATGATAAAGGGACTTAGAAATAAACATCTCAAAATAACCATGACCTAGCCCCAGGTGCAAGGTCACACAGCCACCCTAGAAACATATTTAAGGATTCCCTTACTAACTTTGCTCAGACTGAAGAAGCTTCTTGGATAAGGAGCGAAACGTTTCCACTGAGAAAATAGAAATCCAGTTGACATGATTCAAGCTACAGACTGTTCCACCTGGATGACTGAGAACCTTCATCGACATGCCTGCAGAGAGGCCTCCCTTTTGTTGGGTAAAGGCATATAATTGCTCCCACTGAGGTCTAGTGTTGGGATGATTACTGGCAAGACTAGATATGGCGAGAGATTTCAATCTAGCCTTTGTAGGGAAACAATGGCAGATAACTGATGGACTTCGGGTGCCAGTGTCCACACTGTAGCTGTTCAGGCAGGAGCACCTCAGGAGACCAGGCCGTCTGTGGCAGCCATGGACCTGTTCCAGTCGGTCTCCGCCCAATGAATCCAGAAGGGCGTACTCTAGATCTGGAACTCCATTAAGCTGGATGAGCTCTTGGTAACTCTGTTATCATATTTTAGGCAGTCCACTGGTGCTTATCCCCAAAGCGGTAGTGGGCAGTTACAATTATGTACCCCATGTTTCCTTATGGATCCAAATAGTTTAGTGATACTGTCAAAACACTGGCTGATTTATGGACTATGGAAATAATAGAAGAGAATATATGTAGCTCAGGGTTGAACTGTGGAGTCCTTGGTGCTCTCTGAGCTTGGTTGTTTGCTTGTAGATGTGTCATTACCTGACTAGGTAACATCATCAGTGCTATTGAGAAGAATAGTAGATGTGTATCAATCTCACATAGACTAAAGCTCATTTGCGGCAATATTCCATGGTGATGGGTGCAGCAAAGAATTCTTTCTTCACAGCATCTGCTGAGAAGTTCTGCGACTTTTCTTGCTGTGTAGCTCATTGCGATCAGTCTGAGTATTGTTTACAGATTGAATTGCTTGGATCCACCTCAACTTGGTTTCTAATGTTGAAGCAGAGTATAATGATTTAACCATGGCAACTGTTTGAGCTGTTGTTTTGAATTCTTTTCAGATTATGGATCTCAAGGATTCAGACAAGCCTGTCTGGAAAGATATGGGCTGCCACTTGCTTGTTTAATTCTTGCCTCTCCTGGCTAGTTAAATTGGTTGGAAGAGGCCTGGACCCACAGTAAGAAGTAAATTAGTGCTTTTGGTCTGTCCTTCCATCCCTAAAGGAGACAGTGATGACCATTATTAAAGAAACATTCCCTTGACCAAGAAGAGGTTAGAAACTATTGACTAGTCTCAAATTTACCATTCTTGGCTAAGGCTATAGAGATAATGATGACCTTGCAACACAGACACACGTGGCTTATATTGTTTACCTGGACCTATTTTTATTGGGTTTTCAGATGGGATAATTTAATTGGCCTTTAAAATTTTATATGATCCATTTCAGGAACAAGTATGATAACCTCCCCATCATTGACTAAAAATCAGATATCTTCAGTGTCTGCTTTTAACAGAGGTAGTGCAAGTTCCTTTCCTGGTGCTCCCTTTTCCCTCCAGAGAGAAGTTAAGGATACCAGCAACCATCCCCATAAACAAATGTGGTCCTTTCTCTACTTGACATCCTTGCTTTTACCCAAATGGATTCAGGATTCAATTTCATTATAAATCCTTTGCACAATTGTATCAAAATCTAAATGCAGACAAATTGAGGAAACTCTATTATGATTTCTTCTCACATCATTGGGGAATAAAATCCACCTTACAAATCTTGTTACTCGGAATAAAAAGAATATATAGAAACTAAATTTCAAGAAGGTGAAACAGAACCAGTCTTCCTTCTGCAAATCAGAGGACTGGAACTGAAATGAGAAGACCCTTTCTTGATGTGCCCTGTTCTTTATCAGCACTGGCCTAGAACGGCCATAGAAAAGTGTGCTACTTTTAAAGGATGATTAATTTATTTTTTATTTTATTTTATTTTATTTATTTTTATTTTATTTTTATTTTTACTTTATTATTATAATTTTATAATTATATGTTGTTGTTTATTCGTTCAGTCGCTTCCGACTCTTCGTGACTTCATGGACCAGTTCACGCCAGAGCTTTCTGTCGGCCGTCACCATCCCCAGCTCCCCAATGGTTGAGTCCATCACCTCCAGAATATCATCCATCCATCTTGCCCTTGGTCGGCCCCTCTTCCTTTTGCCTTCCACTTTTCCTAGCATCAGCATCTTCTCCAGGGTATCCTGTCTTCTCATTATGTGGCCAAAGTACTTCAGTTTTGCCTTTAATATCATTCCTTCAAGTGAGCAGTCTGGCTTTATTTCCTGGAGTATGGACTGGTTTGATCTTCTTGCAGTCCAAGGCACTCTCAGAATTTTCCTCCAACACCACAGTTCAAAAGCATCTATCTTCCTTCGCTCAGCCTTCCTTATGGTCCAGCTCTCGCAGCCATAGGTTACTACAGGGAATACCATTGCTTTAACTATGCGGACCTTTGTTGTCAGTGTGATGTCTCTGCTCTTAACTATTTTATCAAGATTTGCTATTGCTCTCCTCCCAAGAAGTAGACGTCTTCTGATTTCCTGGCTGCAGTCAGCGTCTGCAGTAATCTTTGCGCCTAGAAATACAAAGTCTGTCACTGCCTCCACTTTTTCTCCCTCTATTTGCCAGTCATCAATCAAGCTGGTTGCCATAATCTTGGTTTTTTTGAGGTTTAACTGCAACCCAGCTTTTGCACTTTCTTCTTTCACCTTCGTCATAAGGCTCCTCAACTCCTCCTCGCTTTCAGCCATCAAAGTGGTATCATCTGCATATCTGAGATTGTTAATGTTTCTTCCAGCAATTTTAACTCCAGCCTTGGATTCCTCAAGCCCAGCATGTCGCATGATGTGTTCTGCGTACAGGTTGAATAGGTAGGGTGAGAGTATACAACCCTGCCGTACTCCTTTCCCAATCTTAAACCAGTCTGTTGTTCCGTGCTCTGTTCTTACCGTTGCTACTTGGTCGTTATACAGATTCCTCAGGAGGCAGACAAGATGACTTGGTATCCCCATACCACCAAGAACTTGCCACAATTTGTTATGATCCACATAATTATATAAATTATTTATATAATTTATTATTTTTTATAAATAACTCAAGGCAGCAAACATACCTAATACTCCTTCTGTCAGAGATCGGCGGATCTCCGCCATTAGGGAGAGACAAGAGAGGGAAAACCCGAGAGACGGAAACTGACAGGAAAGAGAGACAGCCTGCCGGAGCTGTGAAGTAGACCGGTTCACACCTACACGGCCAGCGCGAATTAACATCTCCGCAAGCCAGCGTCTGAGCACCCAATAAGACAAGCACACGTGGGGACATCAAAGGACTCGGGGGGGGGGGGGCTGAAGGTTTAAATGTACTTGCTTTACTTTACTCTAGCATTCAAGTCTTTGTTCGTGCTAACTTCTATATGCTGTAATAAACTCTTTTGCTTCTAAGAACCCTCGCGTCTGTGGGTTACTCTAGAGCAGGGAGATTACTGATATTGGATGGAGCACTTTACATAAAGACTTGAATCAAAAAAATTTTTTTTGACTAACCATCCCGGGGAGTACGCTGAACCCTCGGTTGAAGGTAGTCACGCACACAAACACCCCCCGTCACCGCAGCACGAGATGGGACCGGTAGAGGTGGCAGGAACCAGTGAAGAAGCGGGACCCAACTCATCAAGCAACCAAACGATGGAAGGAGCAGCCGGCGAACGAGGGGGAAGGAAAGCCCAGAAGAAGGAAAAACACCTAGAGGTAACCAAACCCCCCACAAATCTCAGCAACACCAAGCCAAGGCTGGCGCGATGGTCCGTCGCCGTGGGCGAAGGGATTGAGGAGAAAGGGGGGAAAGGCACAAAAAAAAGGGTCACCCCAACCCAGCGCATCGAGCGTCTGGAAGACCAGGTGTCACATTTGCACCTGGACGTAGGACTAATAAATGACAAATTGGACTCTCTGGGGGCAGCCTTGGAAAGACTGATGGGGAAATTAGATGAACCCAGAGAGAAAGAACAGAGCACGGGGATATCCGACGATGAGGAAGACATCGTGGATTCGGGCGACGAAAACAATGGGGGGGAGGAAGAACTTCACCCTCACAGTCGCTCATTCATGACACCTTACTATGAGCAACGAAGGTCCCCGTAGGGGGGCAAGAGCCCAGGTGACAGAGGCGAATTGAGGGCGAAATTCGATGGAGATCCCAAGAAATTGGCATGCTTTTTAATGCATGTACAGGGATTCATGGAGGATTTCGAACACACCTTCCGCACGGAGGTGAGCAAAGTCAGGTACGTCTCCAGCTGTTTGGAAGGGGAGGCGGGTGACTGGCTGGTCGCTTTGCACGACAGCGGAGCACAGGAACTTTTGAACTTCCAAAAATTTATGTACGCTCTCCGCAAGAGATTTGAAGACACTCTGTCGAAAGTATCAGCACGGGCACAGATCCGGAGGTTAAGGCAGGGAAATAAATCAGTAGCTGAATATGCTATGGACTTTAAAAGGCTCCTGTCAAAACTACCGGACTGGCCGGAATCGTTCAAAATTGAGAATTTCCAGTATGGACTGCGACAGGACCTACTGGAAAGGGCTCTAGACAGAGATGACCCAGGAACTTTGGAAGGGTGGATCCAACTCGCAGGGAAAATCGAAAGCAACAAATTGCAACTGCAGAATATCAGAAGTCTGCAATTCAGGCAGAATAAGGAAGAAAATTTCTTCACCCATCCACGTAAGAACGCGAAACAGCAGAATTGGGAAGAGGAGAAGGATCGTCGGCTAAAAGAGGGTCTGTGTTTCCGCTGCGGAAAGGAGGGACATAGACTAAACGCTTGCACGCAGGGGAAACAGCTCGTCAAAGAAAAGATTCGACCAAAGAAGCCAGCACACGGGGGCAACTACAAAGCGACACCCAACAAAGGCAAAGGGGCAGTAGTGGCAATGGTGGACCCACGCCAGGGTCCGGACCTGGAAGAGGACAGCGATGACTCTGACTACGAGTTCCAGCCAGCAGGAAACGAGCGAGGTCTGTTCTGATTAGCGCCAATGGGCAGACCACCACAAAAGGGCGCAACGGAAGGGGACACACCAGTCCAACCATGTACCTAAAGGTACAGTTGAGGACTTTAGGTGGGAGGGGAAAATATGTGGGAGTCGCAATGCTAGACTCAGGATGCTCAAGAAACCTGCTGCAGGCGGACGTGGCTAAAAAGATGGGACTAAAACTTTTTAAACTTAGAACACCCATCGCATTCTGTCAATTGGACGGATCAGAACTGAAAGGGGGGCCGGTGGAGTTTTACACAGAAGAACTGCAAATGACTTTGGGGACTCACGTAGAGACTTTGCGTTTCCTAGTAGCTCCCATTGCAACGCAACCCATTGTGTTAGGATTAAAATGGTTAAGGGCAAGAAACCCCAGGGTTGACTGGGTGTCGGGTGAAATGGACTTTATGGATGGAACGGGTCTAGAAAAAGACAGTGACAGCACACCGGACAGCCGGGAGATGGGGGCAACCGGGACGGAGATTGAGGATTAAGAACCCTCGCGTCTGTGGGTTACTCTAGAGCAGGGAGATTACTGATATTGGATGGAGCGCTTTACACCTTCCTCCTCCTATTTTCCCCACAACAACAACCCTGTGAGGTGAGTTGGTTTAAAGATAAAGAATCCTAAAAGAAGGATTGCAGGGACTATAAGATTACCAATCAATAGCTAACTTTCGGACAGCAAACTGAGTAGATAAAACAGGCCACCTGGACACATTCTTTCTCATGGTGGTGAGATATGCTATATTGTCATTCCAAATTTGCACTATACATCTATATTAACTCTCAACTTCCATACAGATTTGTACCACCTTTTGCCAACTTGCTTTGGTGACAGATTTTTTGTCTTTTAGCATTATGTAAATGGTCATTGTGTGCTGCACTGACTCTCACATTTGTCTACATGTACTAAGATCCCCACTGAACATATTGTACGGGCATTGCACCTTTTATGGTCTGGAATGTTTCCTGCTTCCTGTTTCCAAAAGTCCTAAAAAATTCAAGGAGGGGGCAGGCAGACAGGTGAACTGGCTAGTTATATCAATTAGAATGCCCCTGTTTCTTTCAGTGTCACTCAGCTGAGCATAACAACGATCAATATCTTTTAGTGTTTGGGAATATATTAGGAATCTGTAGGTCAGAGCTTTCCAAACTGTGTGTCGGGACACGTTAGTGTGTCGGCTGCAGTGTCTGGGTGTGTCGCGGCTGCTGCTGCCTCCGAGCCCTGCCTGGATTCCGCGCAGGTCCTGGTGCCTGCCTTGTGCCTTGCTGCCTCCAAACCTGCCCTGCCAGGATTCCGCGCAGGTCCTAGTGCCTGCCTTGTGCCCTGCTGTAAGAGTGTGTCGCGAAATGATGCATGTCTAAAAAGTGTGTCACCAACATGAAAAGTTTGGAAAGCTCTGCTGCAGGTGTTTTGAGAGGCAATTATATAAGGTATGTTATAAATGCATTTTGTTCAATTTTCTTTCTTTTCTCTGCTGGTTTAAAAATTCCTAAAAATTATCCTAAAGTTAATGTGTTTTAAAGAAATTGCCTTTCTCAAGGGCTTGACTGACTGATTTTATAGTTGAGCTAGGTGTGACATTTTTAAAACAACAAAGGCCATGAAACTGATACAAATACATTTTCACAACTTTGTAATTAAAAGTGTCTTTTCATGCATTTACCCATGCTGGTGTGAGTTGCTTTAAATAAACAGCCATCATATTGTAGTATTCTCCAAGCTGCTGTTCTCCATATCTGCTCGACTACAAGACCTACAGCAACCAGCCAGCACTCAAAAAAAAACCAGGCTGTCTGGAAGTTATGCGAGTTGTAGTCTAACACATTTGTAAGAGTCTGTTAGGAAATGCAGCAATATTATATGCTGTTTTTTTAAACTGGCTGAGTTTTGAATGGATGTGATTACTCTTTCTGCCTGATCCCCAATCTTTCAGCCATTTACTATCACTGGAATTGGCACAGAGAATTTTCTAAGAAGTACTTTTCAAGGAGCCTTTGAGCCAATATGCACACGTGTCTCCCTTAAAATGCTGTAGTGCCACATTCAGATCTGCATCAAATATATGGCATCTGTTCAGCTACCTAAATAGGTTTTGTAATGTGGAAGAGTATGCAAACAAGATTTCCCGTTTAACCCAATCTGTCTTTTCCTCTCCATTGCTCTGCTGAGAGCAGAACTTATCCTAATGTGTGTTTCCATTGCATTGCAATCCGTTTTATTTTGAAAACACAGTGGTAGAGCAGATATAGTTTGAAGGGTATCTCACATATCAGAAGAAGGGTTCTTGGTCCCCTCAGATTTCTTAGTAATTATCCTATCTGTTTATAAGTTTGTAAAAAAAAATAACAATATAGTTCTGCTCTAAGCTTTCATAAATAACATTTCAGCTGCTATTACAAATTGCCTTTTTGTGTACAATGTTGTTACAAATATATTTCTTGATTAATTGTATCTATATTGTCAAAGAAAAAATAATTGAAATTCTCTAAACCCTGTGCGAATTAAAACAGTGAATTAAAGAGTATATTTCTGTATTACTTTAGGATGAGTGAGAATGTATTCTGCAAATGGAAAGCTGTTAAAAAGAAGAGAAATGCAATCACAAGTTGCATTTGGCTCCCATTCTCTCTGCTTTTAGGAAATCCGTAAAGCACATCTTTTTAGCCAACTCTTTAATGATCAACTATTTTATTTTTTGTTTTACTCTTTGTAGAGTTGTGTTTTTGTTTCTTTGTATGTTTTAAATTATAAGTCCCTCTAACTGTTCATTTGAAGGTAGCACTTAAATTAAAATGTTTTGTGTGGTAGCTAGATTTAAAGTCTTTTTAGGGTTTTCTCTTTTATACTTGTGCTTGATAAACTTTATTCTTTGTTGTAGAACTTATCTTTTCTTCTGATAGATTCAATACTTTTGTTTTTCAGAAGTGGATATTTTATAATAATATTAGTCATTTAGTTGGTTGTTGTGGGTTTTCCGGGCTGTGTGGCCGTGTTCTGGCAACTATACATTAGTCATTCGACTATACATTAGTCATTTAGGTTTCTTACTTGCATGAAATTTGGTACTTATTTCAAATGTCAAATGTAAAATTCATGAAGTGCATACTTCCTAGTTATCTTTTAAAGTTGGAAATACATGCAGATCATCAGAATACCATTGTTGTTTTTTTCTTGTCTCCCAGGTCCTCAGATTTTGGAACATTATATACAAAATTAAACCTACAGCCTGGAATTGTTACAGTCATTGAAAATTTCTACATCTGTCCTGCTAACAAGAAGAAGGTATGGGGATAATTGTTTATTTCAATAGGGCAGCCCAGAAAAAAATATTTATTTGTGTTTAGTAGAATAAAAATTCTAGCAGAGCATGTCAGTCACATGTAGCTCATGGAAGAGAAACCATTAGAAGTACTAATTATATAAAATCAAAACTTGGTTAGAAATTATCTAACTATAATCAAGTAATAATTGTGCTAACCATAGGTAGATTCATTCAAGCTTCTTCTGCCATCTTGCATGAGAAAATGACAATAATATGCATGAAAAGGTAAAACCAGACAATACTGTTAACTGGAGCATAAATAATGTACACACATACACACATACTGCAAAAAAACCCCAAAAACCTGAGGATATCTGCTACAAGAGCAGGAGAAAACCATAATTTATTTGAAAGCATTTCATAGCACAAGGGAGGGTTAAGATTAGGGTGTAGTTCTTGTTTTCTGAAATCCTTTGATTATTCGTTGCACAGATGGCTAATACTATTTTAGCATTGCTACTCTGGCATCAGATCTTCCAGTCTACCTGAGTAGCTTTTCTGGGAGAGGGGGAGAGGGTGAAAATAAGTTGTTTGTTCCCTCTGATAGTAATTCACACTCAAACAATTTGTATTCAACCTCTCCATCCTCCTTATCACTCTCTCTAGCAGCCTTTCTCAACCTTTTGACCCTGGAGGAACCCTTGAAATATTTTTCAGGCCCTGAGGGAACCCCTGAACATTCAGGCTCAAACATAGGCCAGAAGTTACAAAATTATTATATTTGTTTCATGTGTGGGCCTGTATATATGCATGTGTTCTTAAACTAAAAACGAAAAATGAAACTTAGCTCTTTAATGTGAAGTTGCCCGAATTTGAAATAATTTTTAAATAAATCGTGATCTCCCAGGGAACCCCTAGTGACCTCTCACGGAACCCTAGGGTTCCACGGAACCCTGGCTGAGAAACCCTGCTCTCTAGTATGTGTATTTCTCTTGGTGAATCTTGGTGAATACACATGTAACATTTTCCTTAGAACATAATTTGGCCTTAGAACATACATCATAATGCAGAGTAGGATTGTGTGGATAAAAGGCTACCGTATGTATATAGGGTTGATTCTCTGTCTTTGAGTTCTGTGTAGCATTATATTTAAAGACATTTTTTTCACTTGCCTATTAGATATTCTCCTGAAGCAGAGGATATATCTGTTTAATCTTGCAACTAGAAAATCAAAATTGGTTATTTTGCTATACACATATATCCCTGTTGTGTCTGTCCACCAAATGGACTGCACCTGTCATTGAAGTGAAGTCCTCCATGCTTCTCAAGCTGTCCTAGAAAATTGGGGAACCTCCTGGAGCAGATTTTAAAAATGCAGGGGGAGGAAAGAAAAGTCCACTGTATGAATTCAGGTATGCTTACACAGTCTTGGGTATCATTCTGTGAAATGGAATTTATCTGAGAATTGACAAAACTGAAGTCTTCCCCCAAACTTTGTCCATATCAGGGACAAATGTCAGATTTAATTCCCAGCTTACCTGTCACAAGCACCTCTTTTATTTTGTCCAGTGCACATTTCTAAAACTTATTTAAATGGTATCTATTATTGTAGAATGAGCCAGTTTGGTGTAGTGGTTAAGGCCTCAGGCTAGAAACCAGGAGACCATGAGTTCTAGTCCTGCCTTGGGCATGAAGCCAGCCTGGTGACCTTGGGCCAGTCACTCTCTCTCAGCCCTAGGAAGAAGGCAATGGCAAACCACTTCTGAAAAATGTTATCAAGAAAACTGCAGGGACTTGTCCAGGCAGTCTCTGAGAATCAGACACGATTGAACGGATAAAAAAAAATTATTGTAGAGGAATCCTGCAGCTTAATTGTGACAATCTCAGCAGATGTGCTCTAAAACAACTATTAATTATTCAATACCCTGTGAGATATCTTTTTAAAAATTAAAATGTTTTCACTTAAAACCATAACATGTTTTACTCATTACAAGGAAAGGAAGAACGCTTCAAAATGTACCGTAAAAACAAGCAACAGAACTAAAAGACCTCAACACAAATATTGTAACATAGCATAAGATAGAAGTAATTACGAATAACTGGAAAACGTTTTGACAGAAAGTCAATTCCATTCGCACCCCTCTATAATGCTATGGAAGCTGGTTCTGTGTGGCAATCAGGAATATATGCAAATGAAGCACCCAGCTGGGGCTGGCTGCCTGCATGATTTTTTCACATGTTTGTTTCTCCTTCTCCTTTCCTTTCCTGCCGACAGATAGCTAGATGAACATTTTATGCCATTGACCTCAGTTTTATAGTTGCTTCCTTCACACACACCTTCTACCACCCCTATGTCAGATGGCAGCATGATGAAGCAGTATACAGTATATCGGGTAGGCTGCAGTCTCCTTGTTCATGCATTGAACCTGGCTTCTTGTAAAGTCCTTGGGCTAATTCCAGCACATGACATATTGTATTTTTGTTCTTGCTGGTGTGAAATACTTCCCTTCTTGGCTGCTGGAAGACATAGGTGGTTGGCCCTGTGATGAACTATAGATTAAACCATTTTTGTAAACGTTGAATCTGACAAAATCTCTGAATTCTTCATTCTTCACTTGGAGCTTTTGAAAAACCCTTGTTTCCATTTCCTGTTCTGAGTACACTGGCCTCTTTGTTAGGATGGAATGGGGCATTTCTAAGATTGCAAGACTTCCTGGCTTTCTTTGTGTGTCACCCTTGTTTTAGTGCCCAAGTCAGACAATAATTGAAGTCTTGTTAGGATGCACGCTTGAAGGAATGGGGTAAATTATAGACTGCTGTTAAATGAAGTGACCAAAGCTGAAAACATATTGATAATGCCTGGTAGTTTGGCTTATTTGTCAATCAGATGTTTCAGATGACATTTGAAGGCCAGTTGGAGCCAAAGATGTCCGAAGCTGGAGTTTGGAACGTAATGAATGCTTCTTCGTTCTCATGACATGCCATCAATTATGGGTTGTCTCAAGACAAAAGAATTGTTAGTGCCTTTGGAGCTTGATCATTAGTAAAGAGATACGGAACTATAGTACTTATCACAGAAACAGTCAAGAAAGTATAAGGTTGCAATGTAACCAAGGAAGTCCTAATGACAGTAAAGATCCTTCAGCTTAAAGATCTTCTTTTTAAAGTCAGGTCAGTGATAAAAATCAGCACTTTCATCCAGGACTGTTAGATGTTTTGCCAGCAATTAACCTGGTTTGGGAAAAGGAGGGGATTCATCCCTCCTAATTCATCCTTACTCCAAGATGTAGCAAGCTAGGTCTGTAGTGGGAGGGGAAGGGGTGAGTGTATAATATATGGAATTCTGTCTCACTGATTAGATACTGTATATCTTCAAACACAATACTGTTTTGAGCGCCTCTGTTGATCTTAGGCTGCTGGGATAATGTAGATAGTTGACTGATGTATTTGTGTGCTGTTGGGATAACATTTGGTTGGCGTACTATGTGTGACAGTTGGGCAGACTCTGGCATGATGTAGGATTACTCTAAGTTTCTTGTCCTGGAGTTTTGCGGTGACCATGCTGAGGTTGCCCAGTCAGAAAAAGCTCAGGATTTCAAGTCTGCTGTGGCACCCCTGGATGCATCACCACTAGTATGCTTGGAAAGAAAAAAAGTAGTACCCTAGACCAAGTTATGAGACGTCGGACACTAAGGCTGACATTCTCGTACGTACTTGGGTAGAGAGTTTGTTGGATTAAATGGGATTGCAAAATAACTTTCCCAATGCCTTTTTTAACAATTAAAAACTGTTCAGACAGATTAGCTTCAGAGAGCAATGTTAGGAAAAGAGCATGTGTGTGCCTCCTCTGCATTGTTTTCCTAATTAAAATTCTTCACATCCCCACAAGCTGCTAAGAGCTTAACTGGGAAGTATGGGGCAAGGAATTTCTTCTTCTACTCCCTGTCTGCTTTTTAGCTTTAAAAAAAACCCATGATATCTTATTAAATTGTTATTTGTATTATTTCTTTTATTCCGTTACTCTGTTCTTCTCTTTTCTAATCCAGATGTTCATTTTCTTATCTAATTTCTTGTTTTAATGCACCTAAAATTTTAAGTTGCCCAGAGTCATTTAAATTGAATGAACAAACAAACAAACAAATTGCAAAAGGATTGTATGCAATCCGAGATTGGGAAACATAAAATGAAAGAAATTTTTCATTTATTTATGGTACTGTAGATTTACTACTATAATGTTACTGAACATTAGTTTCCCCATTATTAAGCAGGGAGACAGGAGAAAAAGCAAAGGTTATAGAAAAGAGCTAAATTATAAATTATTAAATGGGAAAAAATGTGGAAATCGTATGAATATGCTTTGTGGTGAGGAAAAGTGTAACTAAAAAATAGGTTTCATATTATCGTTATGGGGAGTGTGGGAAAATGTCAGGGAGCCAGAGTTGTTGGGCAGCAGTAAAACAGTCTGCGCAGGAAGCCAAGCCTGAGTAGGAGCCAGCGTGTGGAGATCTTCCAATAAAAAGGACCACAGACAATTTCAAATCTGTTAAATACCGTGCCACAATTAAGAAAGTTACAAAGAAGTGAAGAAAATAAAGAGGAAATTGTCAGATTAAGATCAGTCACATGTAACAGCATGCTCAAATCTTTTGAGCTACTCCAGTGATGACAGAGGTCTTTCCTCAAGCACTTAATAGTCTTGTCTTGACTTTCAGACTATAAACTCATTGCCGTAGCAGATCATAGGGTCAAGAAAAGAAAACCAGACTCTCATTCACATTTGTGACACAAGATCCTAGAACACTGAAATCCACGAATCCTTGTCTGATAATAGATTTGTTAATCCATAGGTACCCTAAAACTTGGGGAGGGGTTGCAGGGATGGCCCTAAATCACTTCTTTTGGAAGCACCTGGAATACTTTACTACTCTTCTGCCTTATAGATATTTATGGCAACTAAAATAGAAATCCAAATATATAGGCATAACAAACTGAATATGCAGTGAGGATGCAAGTTTGGATTGTAGATGTAGACCTCCAGGTTGTGATGATAGTAAAAACGGTAATTTTTGTATAATTTGTTAAGTCCTCCCTTAAGCAAACAAACTGAAAAAAGTATTATTCCCTAGTATGTCCAGGCTGTTCCCATTCTGAATATTACCTGCAAGCTTAAATTTTAATTTTAAATCCACTACAGGCTTCTCTGCGCTTCCTATCTATTTCTATCTGAGAGCTTGCTTATAATGGAAACTTGAGGAAAGCATACAAAGCTTTTGATGAAAGATTTATACAGTCCTTAATTTCACACCATCCAAGTTGCCACTTTTAGCTCTGGCTTCCGTACAGCAAGAGATTTAATTAGCCACTCCACAAACTTCCCTCCTCCGCTCACCTTGATCGCTTTTCCCACAGATTATAGAGATGTTATGTATCACATTCCAGAAAATTCTTTGTGGTTGGGAAGCAGGCACAAGGTGTTTAAAAGGAGTTCTGCAGATTAAAAAGAAAAAAAGCCATTTAGGAACTGCCACATAACAGGGACAGGCAACCCCTCTAACCAAAACTCCCCCAAAAAGTGTCTTCAGGAAGCATCCACTTAGACAACTCTTTCTCTCCTTTTGCCTTTTTTTTATCCATTCAATCATGTCCGATTCTTGGAGACTGCCTGGACAAGTCCCTGCAGTTTTCTTGGCAAGGTTATTCAGAAGTGGTTTGCCATTGCCTCCTTCTTAGGGCTAAGAGAGAGTGACTGGCCCAAGGTCATCCAGCTGGCTTTGTGCTTAAGGCGGGACTAGAGCTCACGGCCTCCTGGTCTCTCTCTATCTCTCTCTCTCTCTCTCTGTATGTATGTGTGTGTGTGTGTCTGTGTGTGTGTGTGTGTGTGTGTGTATGTATGTATGTATGTGTGTATATATATATATATATATATATATATATATATATATATATCCCCCTTAAGAC
Source organism: Charina bottae (assembly GCA_023362775.1). NCBI lineage: Eukaryota > Metazoa > Chordata > Lepidosauria > Squamata > Charinaidae > Charina > Charina bottae. Next base: position 20,617,800 of record JALMGJ010000016.1, on the reverse strand, counting down.
TTGGCTGTTTCAGCAGGTTTTGGGGCCCGAAGGATTGTTTGTAGCAGTCTTTATTGCGGTCATTAACCAGCACAAAAGGGTTGTTCTTATTTCTCCTGGGGACTGAGTGTGTATTGATTGTTCCTTGACATACAGTAGGTCACCTTGTTGTGTCCTAGTTTTAAATATATTACTGTTTTGGAGGAGGTCTATAAGCTGGTCAGAGTTAGGGCTGATTGGAGTGGCATGTGGGCATAATAAAGTAATAAATAGGTTTTAAAGAAGGCTAAATATGTATCTTTTGATCTTATGATTGTTTAATTTGTCAAAGGATACCCTTTCAAATGTATTGGATATCTCAGAATGTTTAAAAAGGACTGGAGGTGAACTTCAGTACAGTGGGAATGTAAAATAATGGAGGTGTCGTGTGTAGATGCAGAAATAACACGCCGAGGCCTGGAATCTAGTCTCTAGTGTTTATTGCATACCTACAAGCAGAAATCCTGCTAAACTAACAGTGCCTGAAGATTCCCAAGTATATCAGCTCAACCTAGGGTGGAGCTTTCTTCTGACGTTTGGGGAAATAGGCTAGGCTCTCTGAGCTGCGTGCTCGCTTCTTATCCAGTGCTCCGCCCTCCTCTCTGCTTCCCCCGACAGGAGGGGACATGGATGCATCTGCTTTAGTCCTTCTGATGATTGTCCTGGTTTGGTTTAATATTGTTAAGTTTGTCAATATGGAACTGGGAAGAGAAATAAGAACTCTGGATTTACCAAGCATACACTATAGCTAAAATCATGGCTTTTCTTCACTGTGCTAGACCAGATTTTAAATTTTGTTCTGATGATATGTATTCACTTTCCAGCTATGAATTGATTCCACACTGACATAGAGGAAAGATTGATCAGTATTTTCCTGTGTGGTCAGTTTATTAAAACCAAACAATTACTTTTTCTCTTTTCTCTTTTCTCTCTTTTTTTTTGTTCCTTTGAGTCAGTTTTTGACTCCTGGTCACTGCCTGGATTGCCCTGCAGTTTTCTTGGCAAGGTTTTTTTTTAGAAGTGGTTTGTCATTGCCTCCTTCCTAGGGCTGAGAGAGAGTGACTGGCCCAAGGTCACCCAGCTGGCTTTGTGCCTAAGGCAGGACTTGAATTCATGGTGCCTTAACCACTACACCAAACTGGTTCTCTTTATACTAGAGTCATCCATCTTCATCCATGTTTCTGAGGAATATTTCTTTCCCACGCGTGTAGGAGCTGCAGGGACTAACTCTTCTACCTGCCTCAAGCGCTGTCAGCTTGATTTCAATCCCAACAGGACAACACATTTGGATGTCGAGCATCCTTGGTGCTCACCGCTAGGTGAATCCGCTTGCTGTTTACCCACATTCATTTCAGAGGCCATAGTGAAGAACTGGTGACCTACATGTAACTGTGATGGAATGTGAGGGTGACCTTGGAAGATGGAAGGAAGAGATGCCGCCTAGGGAATGATCAGATAAAAGAGACAGGTGCCCGCAACAGAGTAACGGCCAGAGAAAGAAACTTAGGAAGGACCCGCCCTAACTACTCAGGCAGTAAATAGGGAGGGTGTGAGATTTGTACTTTCAGACTTGCAAGATTCTGTTAATGTAGCCTTACAATAAACTAGAATTAGCCCATCTAGTCGTGTTTCCTGTCTGGTTTACCTGGGAGGGCTGACATCAATCTAGCAAGTCTGAAAGTACAAATCTTAGGGCGGGTCCTTCCTAAGTTTCTTTCTCTGGCCGTTACTCTGTTGCGGGCACCTTTCTCTTTTATCTGATCATTCCCTAGGTGGCATCTCTTCCTCCTGTCTTCCAAGGTCACCTTCATATTCCATCACAGTAACAGAGATTTTTTTAGTGTGAATTCACACAATATTTCCCCTTCAGAAGTTCCTTTTGATTTCAGTGGTCACTAAATGTAGGTCAAGATGAGGTCAGAGGGCTGGGCAGAAAATATTGTCTAGAAACAGTCCAAGAGTCCAGATAATAGGTACAGGAAAACACAAAGTCCAAATATAAGAAAAAACTTCTTTATGTATAGGCTGACCATACGTCCCGTCTTGAACAGGACAGTCCCATTTTTTAAACAATTCCCGACCGTCCCGTCATTTTAATCAAAATGTCCATTTTGTCCCGTTCTCAATGAGAGAGCGCCCACCCTCCCCGTTTGCTGGGGCTTTGTTAGACGGAGTGCGTGCGGGCATGCGGGTCCCATTTTTCTCTCAAGGAAATATGGTCAGCCTATGTATGTAGGGGTTGCCTGCCTCACCTGTGGGTGAGAGCCAAGATGGTGGGGGGGGGGCTAGAATGCACCACTGGAACAATATACCTGTGGCACCGTCCCCAAGAGCAGCCAGTCCCCTGTCTCCCATCTTATTTATTTATTTATTTATTTATTTATTTATTTATTTTTATCCCGCCTTTATTATTTTTATAAATAACTCAAGGTGGGTCACCCAGCCGGCTTTCATGCCTAAGGCGGGACTGGAACTCACAGACTCCTGGTTTCTAGCCCAGCACCTTAAGCATATCTCCTACCTGTCATCACCAAGAATTTATAGCTGACCCCAACTCTTCAGAGACCTCCCCTCTCCCCTGGTCATGTTGGTCCCCTCCCAAGCTCAACCCTACTAACAAAACCAACCACCCTCTCCAAGGGGTTCACTAAACCCAAGATGCTTTTGCAGCAGCACTCAACACCTACAATCAGTAATCAACAGATGATTTAGCCTCTGGTTCACAGAGGAACTAAGGGAAAATAAGTGAGAGAAGAGACACCTAGAGCATTGCTGGAGGATGATGAGGAGCAAACTTGATAGAACACGGGCTAGCACCACTATTAGAGCCTACCTTGTGGCGGCGAGGGCGATGAAATGTTGGTATTTCTATTATTTCTATAATATTCCTGTATTGCATCTGCGGCTAGCTGTCCAGTGGCCTTGTTTAGGGTGACCTGATCCCTCCTGGGAGAGCGTGGTCCAGGGATCCATCTGCAAAGCAACTGATGGATAAAGTCAGTTGGATCTGTTCTAAGTTGGACTCTGGCCTTGGAGCACCTTCTGTGGAAGCTGCAGGGGCTGGGACTGGAGGCAGGGAGGGTTGATCCTGTTGGGCTAGAGGAAGTGGACAGGGTTCTTATGGCTGTTAGTTCAGCCACCTCTGTGTTAGACCCATATCCCTCCTGGTTAGTTAAGTCTGCCCAAGAGGGGGATGTATGGCTGGGTCCAGGCAGTGCTTAATTCCTCTTTGAGAGAGGGGTGGTCCTGCCATCTCTTAAGAAGGTGGTGGTGTGTCCCTTCCTCAAAGAGGCTGTCACTAGACCCTACTATTCTGGACAATTTTTGTCCAGTCCCCAATCTTCCCTTTTTTAGGGAAGGTTGTAGAGATGGTGGCTGCACTGCAGTATAAAGGACTCTTGAAGGTGCATTATCTGGACCCCTTTAAGTCAAGGTTCAGGCCTGGGTATGGGACTGAGATGGCATTGATCACACTCTTCGATGACTTCTTGGCAAGTCCATCCTTGCTCTTCTTGACCTCTCAGCAGCTTTCAATCCCATCGATCTTGGTATCCTCCTGGACTGGCTTCGGGAGTTGGGAGTGGGCAGCACTGTATTGTGCTAGTTCTCCTCCTTCCTCTGGGTTGGTTTCAGTCGGTGTTGATGGAGGGGAGAGTTCCAGCCCATGGCCCCTCCTTTGTGAGGTACTTTCTCGATGTGATGGACTACAGTAACACAGCTGGTTCTCAAGAAGGAGGGAGCACATTCCAAGGAGGGGGGCAAGACAAGAGACAACACAGCCTGTAGCTGGACCATGGGAAGGCAAAGAGATTCAGAATAGCAATGCCCTAGAGCAGAGCTATCCAAACTGTGTGTCGCCACACAAAAGTGTGTAGCCACACACAGTCTGGTGTGTCGCCACACAACCCGGAAGCGCTGATCATCATCAGCGCTTCCGGGTTTTCCCGCGGCGACACACCAACTGCAGAGCGCAAAAACCAAAAGCGGCAGCAGCGCTTCCGGGTTTTTGCGTGCTGCCGCACTTCCGGGTTTTCCCGTGGCGACACACCAACGCCGGTTGGTGTGTCGCCGCGGGAAAAACTTTGGAAATCCCTGCCCTAGAGTCTCCCAGGTTATATCCTTTAGATTAGAGTAGTATAGGTTTAGTCTGGCAAGATTCTGTCTATACAGTGTAAGCAAATAAAGAACTGAAATTTGGCTGGATTGCTTCCTTGTCATTCTTGGGCTAGGCCTGACACTCCCCTCCTGTTTAACATCTACCTCTACTTTATATGTCAGCTTTATATTTCCACCCCAGGTGGTCTGAGCGATCCATCGAGGTTCTGTCTTGGTGTTTGGAGGCTGTGGGGGCCTGTTGGCCTTCTGCAAGGCCTTGAAAACATAGTTTTGTGCCCGAGCCTGAGGGCCTGAGTGTGAGACAGAGCCCGTCTCCTGGTTATGTTAATGTTTGTTTTACAACGCTCAGCTGCTATGTGTTTTTATTTTTTGTATGTATTTTATTTATTTTTATTGTAAGATGCCTATAGTCATGTATATGAGATGGGGCAGCTATAGGTAAAGGTAAAGGTTCCCCCTGCTAAACAAACAAACAGACTGAATCAGCATCCAAGAAATCGGTTTGAATGTTCAGGGCTGGGTTCAAGGGAACAGGCTACAGGCACCCGTAACGTATGCATGTTGTTTCCAGTGCAAGCAGAGAGCTTTATATAAAAGGCTTCTAGCTTTCATCTCAATTCAGTTGGTAGGTATATACAGTATTTCATTCAGAAAGCTGGGAGTAACAGTGAGATCATTAGTTCCAAGGAATTTTTTTCTTACCTTTTCACACTTCTGTATGAGAGTCCTTTGACTCCCTTCCTGGCTATCAGTCTCTACCAGCTGCCAGGATGTCTGCAGCAAGCTGAGATTTTTTTCAAAATGAAAAAACATGCATCATGATGTCACAGTTCCATCCTTTACAAACTTGTGTACAGTAACGTAGTGCAAGTATGAAAGGGGCAGAATTTGCATCACAATACATGTTTGACATTGCCCACAGCTTGTCCCCTTCATGGGTAGGCTGACCATACGTCCTGTTTTGAACGGGACAGTCCCGTTTTTTTCCCCTTCTCTCAACCGTCCCATCATTTTAACATAAATGCCAGTTTTGTCCCATTTTTTAGGAACAGGTGGAGGCAGAGCAGCCGACTGGAGGGAACCCGGAGGAGGAATTGCCCCCACCCACCAGCGCACGGCAAAGGAGGTGGGAGAGGCGGGCCCAGCACCGTGACAGGCGGGGGCGATTCCCCTTCCGGGTTCCCTCCAATCAGCTGCTCTGCCCCCGCCCATCGCGCTGCCCGCCCCGCCCCTCCCACGTGCTGATAGGCAGAGGTGAACTCCCCCAGGGCCCCCCAACCAGCCGCTCTGCCCCCACCCCCCGCGCCGCCTGGCCCACCCCCCCTTCCAGGTTCTCTCCAATCAGCTGCTCTGCCCCGCCCATCGTGCTGCCCGGCCCGCCCCTCCCGCGTGCTGATAAACAGAGGCGAACCTCCCCACCCGTTCCTCTTGTCCCGTTTTTGTCTCAAGGAAATATGGTCAGTCTATCCATGGGCATCCATCACAGTCACTCCTTCAAGCTTACAGGTTACAGTGAGGAATCCAGAGCAGAATCTAGGGCTACAGGTCCTGTGATTACAGAGTCCTTTTCTTCTCTGCTTGATGTTGGGTCCTGAGTCAATTAATTCATTGGTTTCCAAGGCCCCTTCGGTTCCTCCTCATCATACAAGTCTTCCACAAGTTTTATAACAAATAATAGAGTTTTGTTATATTCATTTTCCTAGCATGCATGACTGTATTAGGAAGGTAAGTTGAATATATAATAGACATATAATTCTTCCAACTTCATGATACTTCCTATGTTGCTTCCTCCTCCCAAGACTTCTTTGCTGATTCTGACACAAAGTAGACCTTAACTCTGCAATTCCACTTACTAGAACACAGGGAGCATGCCTACGTTTGTGTTATAAAACTTGCTGCTTCTCTTCACAAAATCCTGAGATCTGTAGTTATGTGAAAACTTCTAGGGATTAGCTAGAAAATCCCCTGCAGTTTTGCTAAGCTTCAGTTTTTAGGAGTCTTTAGATAAGCCATGAGAGTTTAGAAGATTATCAAAATACTTGGCAGAATACTTCTTTTAATCTATTTGGGATCAATTGATCCTGAGGCATTGCTTATTTAGTTCCTATATTTTTTCCTTTTTAATTAGATAAAAATATGTGCAGATAGAATTAGACATTGGCTGATTTGTTTGTTTTGCTTTTTTCTTTTATAGATAATTCTTGTAAGTTCTTCCCACAATGACCTGGACCAGAGTCTTTTTATTAGTACAGATGAAGGTGCTACTTTTCAAAAGCAGCCCATTAATTTTTTTGCGGAAACACTGATATTTCATCCAAAGCAGGAAGATAAGGTGCTTGCCTACACCAAGGAGGGACAGGTAAATAACTAAAAAATGTTGCGTGGCTTTGCTTTTGATATTTCTGAAATGGGTTCTGGACAGTTTGGAGGAACAGTATGAAGTAAATATTAAATGATTTTACAATGGAAAAGAATATAACCAATATAGAAAAGCTCTCAAAAATAGTTTATATCACATCTGCATGCATATCCCTTTTCAGCTGTCGCAGATGAATTGTCACATATAGAGTTAAATCATATTTTAAATGACATTAAACTTAACATTTAGGGACAATGATTTATTTGCGCATGTACGTCATTAGTTGATCCTGCATTTAATGAGTGATAGATTTGTGTATGTGAACCAGTTTCTATGCTCTGTGATCATTTATAGGAATACAAATACTGTTTCATTTTCAATCATGTTTTCTTAATATTGTAATGAATCTGTATTAAAAATCTGTAACAGACACATGAGCTATTGGCCGTTTTGGCTCTCTAGTATTACTTCGGCTTTCAGTACTAATTTGTCTATGCTTTATTCCTTGGCAAAAGCGATTATACATAAGAATATGTAAAGTACGTTTTAAATACGTTTTAAATATTTTAAAATATGGAAGAGCCAGGTGGGTAATGGCTAAGATGTTAGACTACAGCCATGAAAATTGACTAGGTGACTTTGAGCCATTCACTGTCTTTCCACTCCACCTCACAAGCTGTTGAAGGGAAAAGTTGGAAGAGTCCTGTGTATATCACCTTGCACACTTGGAGGAAATAATACTATGTTTTGTTCTTCCTTTTCATTTTTAGCTCTATGCATCTCTTGATTTGGGAATAAAATGGACTCACGTACAAGATCATGTGTCAAAGGATCATGTTTATTGGTAAGAGGCATATTCTTGCTAGCCAGAATTACATGAAAAGAACATTTATAGAGAAAAGTGATCTTGTTCAATCTTTGAGAGTATTCTACCCAACACTAACAGAGAATATCTATAACCCCCTCACTAATATTCATAGCAGGTTAGAAAGTTTAAAAGGCAGACTTACCATGATAGGGAAAACATCTTCCATTCTTTCTGCTTTACTTAAGTAATTTACACTTAATCTTCCATTCATTATGTTTTGCTGAAATATTTCCTACCATATCCCATTCTAAAATGTGGCCCTCAGAAAGTCACATTCTTTGCTTCAAAGTACCTGTACTGTGAAATAGGACTAAGTTTTAGAATGTCACTCTTTTGGCGTTGAAGATTTTTCTGCCAAGAATTATTTGATTATCTATATGCCAATTATTAAATCAAATACCATTGCACAAGACATTGTACATATTCTCCAGAGCAGAGCTTTCCAAACTGTGTGTCGGGACACGTTAGTGTGTCGGCTGCAGTGTCTGGGTGTGTCGCGGCTGCTGCTGCCTCCAAGCCCTGTCAGGATTCTGCACAGGTCCTAGTGCCTGCCTTGTGTCTTGCTGCCTCCAAACCTGCCCTGCCAGGATTCCACGCAGGTCCTAGTGCCTGCCTTGTGTCTTGCTGCCTCCAAACCTGCTGTGATTCCGCGCAGGTCCTAGTGCCTGCCTTGTGCCCTGCTGTAAGAGTGTGTCACGAAATGATGCCCTGCTGTAAGAGTGTGTCGCGAAATGATGCATGTCTAAAAAGTGTGTCACCAACATGAAAAGTTTGGAAAGCTCTGCTCCAGAGCTTTTACCTTCTTTTTTGCCAAACTGCGCCCTTGTCCATATTGGGAATTCACATTGGGCTGTATTTTTTTAAATAAAATATTGTCAACTCTTAGTTACATACAAATGTAGCTTGTTTTTCAAGTAGATTTTATAACATAACTGTTTAAATGTTTAAATTATATCTGTAACCGAATCCTACACAGTTTATCGGGAGTTCTCTCAACACCATGATTAATCTCCTGCTGATGCCTTAATGAACATGTGTTTTGTTACCTTTGGTTGTTCAGAGACCATAGTTTAGTCATCTAAATTACAGCTGGAAGCCTCTGCCTCTCCAGACGTTGCTGGGCTTCAATTCCCAGTAGGCCCAACCAGTATAGTGAACAGCTAAATAAGTTGGAGCTTCCAATTCACCAACACTGCAAATCTGTGTCCCCATCTGCAGAGTCCCAACCAGTCTGCCAGTCACATGATAGCAAGTTGCAGAGGATTACTTTCACTGGAAGGAACTCAGGAGCCTGTGGTTTTTCCTTTCTTCCCAGAGAAACTTTTTAAAAATACTCTGTTCCTCTTGCAATAGCAGCAAGAATGCAGGAGTTTTTCCCCACCCCACACCCTTTCATTGGGAGGAAAACAAAGTTTCTCTAGACAATTGGCATGCTTCAGGGGGTTCTTTCTTGGGAAAAAACAAACGTGGGTATGTTGCCTTTCCACCTAGTGAAAAAAAAACCCTGTATGTTTATATGTATGAGAAAGTTTTTTTATATTTAAAGTTATTATTTTATTTTTTTAATGTATTTGTATGTCATACAGTGACTTGCATGTTTGTGTATAGGCGTTTCCTTATGTCTGAAAATGTACTTTCCTCCTGTCCTTGAGTTGTGAGGAAAGTATGTTGCTACTAAAGGTACTGCTCCCACAGCCTACCCTTACTGCATCTCTGCAATGGGGCTGGTCAGTGTGTTCCTGTGTCCTCTATAATGTGGGCTAGTTTCAGGGCAGGGATTTGTGGAACCCTGCTGTCCTCCTCCCTCCCACCAAGCATCCTCCACCTCTAAGAAGAAGAGTTTTGATGACATTAATCATGATGATTGATCCAGGCTACTGGATCATTAAAATAGTGGACTAGTGGACTAAAAGCATTAAAATAGTGAACAAGGGAGGCCTGAGTACAAATCTTGATGCAGATTTGCAATTCAATAGGTAACCTGGAAGCAGTCACCCTCTCTAATATACCACACAGGATTCTTGTATGTATAATAAGTTGCCCTAAACTCCTTGAAGAAGGACAACATAAAAATGAAATTAAATAATGAATTTAGCTATAATCATAAATTAGCATCTTCTGTAAACTTATCTAATTCTTTGATTTAAGTCATCTGAGTTTGTAAGATAATAATATTTGTAAATGCCATTCAAATATTCAGCAGGATGAACTCTGTAGTACAGGGCTTTCCAAACTGTGTGTTGTGACACAGTACTGTGTCGCCTGGGGGCCCCAAGTGTGTTGCGCGACAACCCGGAAGCGCTGATGGCGCACTGCTGCCACCACACATGGCAGCGGCGGGCCATCAATGCTTCCGGGTTGTCGCGTGACATACCAGGACGCTGCCGCTGCTGCCACTGCCACAGCGCACAAAAACCCGAAAGTGCGATGGCGGCGGCAACCCGGAAGTGCCGCCGCCAGTGCTTCCGGGGTTTTGCGCACCGCGGCGGCGGCGCTTCTGGGTTTTTGTGTACTGCGGCGGCAGCGCTTCTGGGTTTTTGCGCACCATGGTGCCGCTTCCGGGTTTTTGTGCGCCGGCCGTTGGTGTGTCGCCAACAGCAAAAGTTTGGAAAGCCCCGCTGTAGTAGATTGGGAAGATCTCCTAAAGGATCCCTCCTTATATAAACAGGCAGTGAAATAGCAGAGAGATGTAAAGTGATAGATACTAAGAAAGGTGCAATGGTTTCACATATGAACTGACTATGATTTCTTAGGGAAGAGGTTTGCAGCCCTGTAGGTATCCAATGAAACTAATAATATCATAGGAAGTAGAATGGTGTGGGAACCCTTTTGCTATCCAGGGTTATGTACCTCAGCCGTCTATTCAGAATCTTTTAAAAATTCCAGATGGCCTTCTGTGCATGCCTTGCAAGCCTAGGAACAACTGCCACTGATCTCCTTCTGTGGGTGTTTGATTGCCACAGCAATAGGACATTCTTTCTCATAGCTTGTCAGTTGTTCTGGAATTTTTCCACTTTGCTTACTTTATTTTGTATTACTTATTTTGCTCATTTTTCTTGTACGTGAAGGGTTCGAGGATCTAGGTCACCATCCTTCCTTCCTTTTGGCTCCATCTCATGATCTTAAAGACCCCATTTTCCAAATGCCAGCGTTGTTGTAGCAAAGATCCTCCTTCAGATGGAACATAATCTTTGTTTTTTGTTCTCTGGGCAAGGCCGTGCAGTAGGCTTTCCTAAACCAGCTCAATGTATTCATTTATTCTGTTTGGGAACAACACTTTGGGAGCAAGTGGGCTCTGTGTGCCTTTGGCTATATCTATAGATTGGATACTGTATGTCTGAGAAGTTGAGTGGGGCCTCTTGTGCCTTATATCAAGCATGTTCAAGATCTTCATTTCCTACTGGGAATTCTCATGACTCTGCAATATTAACAGCATAGGGGGAATCACCCTCAGTGCTGGTCCAGATCATCTTTTTCCCTTTGGGTCCTTCTTAGGCCTGTTTTGATAGGCCTCCACAAATTCTTTTTCAAGGTCAGATGGTCCAGATTGTATCAGACAATACTAAACCAGCCTGGTATCACCCCAATTTTATATCCCATATTGCAGATATGGCGTTGGTCCATCTTGCATTCCATTTTTATTGTTACAATCCACAATGCTGGGAGATGACAGTGATCTGGCCTACCTGGCCAGCCTTATCCAGTCACCCACTCATGAAGGGCAGTTAGATGCCGTGGAAATAGCCTGAATCAACTCCCACTGAGGCATACATATTGCATGGCAGGGGGCAAGATACTAGGAGGAAATGATGACATCTGGAAGAGTTGTTGCATCTGTGGAAGTCTGTAGATGGAGTTACTTGGCATGGAGTTTGAGAGGAGTTTTTTTGTGTGTGTCTGACTGATCAACTTTGATTAAATGACAACATGGAGGAAAAATGGGCACCCACCAAATAAGTTTAAACATTTAACCTCTTCCTGGAGACAGTCCTACTGGCAGTGGTAGTTGGCTTGAAGGAACAACAGCTGGAAGCAGGTACCAACTGGGGAGACCAAAATGGAGATCAATGCAGCAAAGGTCTGGTGGCTAGTAGTGCTGGGCTGTGGAGGGTGCTGTACTTGTGGCTCTGCTGGTTCCTGGGCTGACCCAGCATGCATCCAGCCCTCACATGCATGTATTGTGATTGCAGAAAGGAAGTGTGGCTGGGATTTTTCTCCTCCTACCCACACAAGTGGATGGTCTTGCTGGATATAAGTTGGCAAACTCAGTGTCCAAGACATACAAACTTGCTGATGTGGCTTCAGGAAGCAGCTAACTAAAGTGCAACAGGAAGAAGCTGGGTGATGGGAGTGGGTTGAGGGTTGTTGTTATTGTTACTATTATTGAGATTGGTTGTTATTGAGCCAATCTCAATAAAGGTAGTTATAGTAATTCTGTGGAGTTGATTTCCTGGTCTGGTCTACCTAGTGGGGCTGACATAAGTCTTGCAAGTCTGATTGTACTATATCATAACCTCTGCCCCCTTATACTTCAGTGAATCGGGGAGGCATCTGAGTTGCCTCCAAATATGATTTTGTTTCCTAGGGATTATAAAAAGTTTCAGCCCCCTTTTTCTGGGTAACAGTTCTTGCATATCTCCATCAAGGTCATCTTCCTTACTGTCTGCATAGGGCCTGGTTATCTAAGGGACTCTGTCTTCTGTAGTTTCAGCCCATCTTATATAATGAGGCAGTTTGTATGCTCCAGGTCCTATCTGTTATTAAACTACCATCTGATGGGATCTAGGAAGCATACCTTCTCTGCCACAGTAAGTAATTAAGCCTTCTGGAACAACATCCTCCCAGAGGTTTTGTTTGGCCCCTACCGTGACCTGGTTTAAAAGAGCTCTTAAAATTTGGGTCTTCCCCCAGGCCTTAGGCTAGAGTGTGTGGGCCCCTTTTGTATTATATTGCTCTTTTTAGAGCTTGTAGTTTTATTTTTTTCTGGATGCCTGTTGTTCTTTAGATTGTGCTTTTGAACTGTTTTAATATTATATGCTGTCCAGAGTTGCAATAGAGTTAGGCAGGCCTTCAGAATAAATCAATCAATCTCAAGACAACAATAATGCCTATTTACAGGGTTCCCTCCAACTGCATCTCTGTTACCTTGTGGAGGCCTCAGCCAGCAATTCCACTAGTACAGGTGGTTTGCTGAAATTATAATTATATATATATATATATATATATATATATATATATATATATATATATATATCTCCATCCATCCATCCATCCATCCATCCATCCATCCATCCAGAACAGGTATACAGTTCTTGACTCCCTTTGCATCACAGTTTGGAGAATTTAATTCTGGTTTCCTGTAGAGCTAGGGTAGATCAGATGTTCCTAGCTTCTTGGAAGTCCACAAAGAACTTCTAATGCAGCTAAGTGGAGATCCTTTATGGATCACGCCTAAAAGGAGAACTTTGAAGCCCTTCAATATCAGGTTCATCATATTTTGGTATTCCTTCTAACATTTGTCAGAATGTGACTTGATGTTTTCTCCCATAAAACCTCATCTTGCAACCTTTTCTTCCTTTTCCCTCTGATGGAAGGTGTTGCCCTCCTTTCCAGTTCATTGGTGAAATGTTTAATTAAGAGTTTGATGTGCCTTTGTTTGTACTCTACCAATCCCTGCTTTGTCTCTTTCTTGGGTTCTCTCCATGCTGATGCTGAAGCTTTTTCAATTTATAGCTACTGATCCTATTCAATTAATCTCATGGAAGACAGCACTTTTAATAGTCATGGATCAGCCCCACTCAGCAGACAAGACCAGGAAATGAACTTCACAGAAACAACTTTTATTGAGATTGGCAATAACAACAGAATCTTGCGTGTCTGATAGTGCTGTACCTCCTCCTCCTCCTTTTCATTCAGTGAATTGAGGAGGTGTCTGCCTGAGCAGCTTCTGGATGTTTTCTTATAGTTCTGGACTTAAAAAATGCTTTGGACCCTTTTGCCTAGGGAACAGTTTCTGCATATCTCTGTCAAAGACATCTATCTTTCTCTTCATACCATGACTGGCTTGCCAAGCTGTAGAATTACTTGCTTTACATAGGGCCTACCCCTCCTTATTCTTAAGGGGGATAAAATGGGTATTCTCTATTTCCTTTCTCCTGAAATACATCTTTGCATTCCATTTGGGTGAAGGCTTATTGCTTATCTTTTTTTCCCAGTCCTTTGATGCTGATGGAAAGAGCACTCCATTCCTTTGAAGTTCCAATAATGCGTTCTTTCTCTTTGCATTTAGAGACTAGCATTGCTATGCCCATCCAAAGGCTTGATTTCCAGGTGGGCTGTTGCAACTACCAAGCTTTGTTATGAGCTTGTGAAGCAACAGTGCCCTCTGGGATTTAAGGTAACTCTAAAAGAACCACAGCAACACCTATTATCTATATGGGATTTTCCTATTGGAATTATGTTGGGGAATTGGGCCCAATCTTCTACTTTTACCCAACATTTATCATTGGTCTTCTTTTTTCAGAGAGATGCAGCCTTTGGAAGAGCAGTCCTTATGAACATCAGTCCCTTCCCCTGGTAATAAGTTCATTAATCACCCCATGTATGTGAATCAGACCACAGTGGAGAAGAACCCAGTTATTTACTATTTATCTATATTAGAGTTCATTGACTATATTATTGCTAAAAGGAGGTGGAGAAGCTCAATTATAGCATCAAAGACATCGCCAGGTGTTGAGTGTGGAATAGATCACAAACTGCTCATGTGCAAGCTCCAAGTTAAGCTAAAGAAGAAGAAAGTCAGTTAGTTTCCAGGATATGATCTTTAACATATACCTGTCATTTTAAAGGAGAACATCGGGAATTGCTTTGAATTCCTAAACCTCATTGATAGAAAACCAGAGGAATTATGGAACGATCTTAAAGAAGTTATTAAGGAGGAATGTGGAAAGAGACTGCTAAAAATGAAGAAAGAGAAGAAAGCAAACTGAATGTCAGAACAAATTGCCAAGAAGAGAAGCCAAAGCTAAGAAAGACAAAAATCTCAGAAAGGAACTTAACAAAGAGTTTCAGAGAGCTGTTAGAACAGACAAGAAGCAGTATTACAACATCTGTAAAGACAATGAAGATGGAAACAGACATGGAAAAACAAGGAAAGTCTTTAAAAATATCTGAAGTCAGAAGGAGGTTCCAACCTTGAATTAGTATGCTAAAGGACTCCAATGGAAAGATAATAATTGATTCAAAGGAGATCGAACAAAAATGGAAGTATACTGAAATACTGTACAGTAGAGATGTCAACATCCAAGATACCTTAGAACACAGCTTTCCAAAGTGTGTGTCATGACACTTTAGTGTGTCGCAACACACAGTCTGGTGTGTCGCCACACAACCCAGAAGCGGCAGTGGGGGTGTGCATGGCGGTGGCGGCGGCAGCGGCGCGCCATCAGCGCTTCCGCGTTTTAGCAGAGGCCACTGCCGCTGCCGCCATACATACCCCCACCCCTGCGCGCGCTCCCGCACTGCCGCCGTGCACGCCCCCGCCTGCGCCACCGCCGCTGCCGCCGTTGGTGTGTCGCCAACGGCGGCACTTTGGGAAGCACTGCCTTAGAAGATATTCCCTACTTACAAGAATCTCTAATACTAGAAGATACCAGTATTAGATCAGCACTCCAGTCATTACCAAGTCAGAAGGCTATAGGAACTGTTGGAATACCCACTGAAATATGACAAGCAAGAGAAGAAGAAACAGTAAAGGTTCTAACCAAGTATGCCAGCAAATCTGGAGAACTACACAGTGGCCAAGAGATGGAAGAGGTCAATCTACAATCCAATACCAAAAAATGAGAGTGTGCAAACTATTGTACAATATCCTTAATTTCACATTCTAGGAAAATAATGCTTAAAATAATCCAATGCAGATTAGAGCCCTACAGGGAAAAAGAGATGCCAGATGTTCAAGATGGCTTTAGAAAAGGCTGAGGAACATGAGACATTATTGCTGATGCACACTGGATAATTGAGAAAGCCAAAGAATATATTAAAAAATGGGAATCTCAGAATATCTTATTGACATCATGCGAAACCTATATACAAATCAGGTCAGGAAGCCACAATATGGACAGCAAGATAGGAAGAGTATTGACGCTCTTGAACTTTGGTGTTGAAGAAGACTCCCGAGAATACCATGGACAGCTAAGAAAACAAACTAATGGATCATTGAATAAATCAACCCAGAGTTCTCACTCAAGGCACAGATGTCAAATTATCCTACTTTGGACACATTATACCAAGACCTAGCTCTCTGGAGAAGGCTCTAATGCTGGTAAAGATGGAAGAAAAGAGAAGAAGAGGATGAACAGCAGCAAGGTGGTTAGACTCAGTTACAGTAGCGATGAGTACACCGTTGGAAGAGTTGAAGGACCAGGTTAGGGACAGATCATCATGGAGAAATCTATGTGGCTGCTAAAAGTCAACAACAACTTGATGGCATGTTATCATACCTAGGGTTCTTCAAGTGAATTCAGATAACCAGCTCTGCAGCCCAGTCTGGTGTTAGGTCACCCTAGTGTTCTTCTCAGGATCTGAGGGGTATCAGCAGGAGCTGTAACTAATCAGATGTGGTACACATAGAGGGCAGGACTTTTGCCAAGAAAATCTGTAAGCTTTAGAAGTTTCTGTACCAGCTCTGCATAACTCATGTCCATGAATTCACAGATGGCATTCAAAGAAGTCCAGTTACTAACAACCAGTTGTGTATCCTTCCCCACTCTGTACAGCTTACTTTATGCTGAATATGAAACAGAACATGAGGTTGAAATTAGAGATACGGTCCATTAGTTTTATAACTGATTCCATGGCAATGACTTTCAGAAGATAGTCATGTTAGCCTCTTCCAGCAAATATAACAGAGTTGTGGCACCTTGAGATGAATGGATTATCTTATAAACATTTGTCAATCTGTGGATATTTTTGTGATAATGAGTGTACCATCACTAGTAAAATACACATCCAAGTTTCTAATAAAGAGTGATTTTTAATATATTTTATAGAGCATTTTACAAGTGACAAAGATAATTGAAGATTCCTAAAGAAAAAAGCTGTGAAGATGTTAAAATTAAGACAGGTATTTTGTTAGCTCACTAGTCTAATTTGTATAAAAGTATGATTGAATAGAAGCAAAGATGAATATTACATTGTTGAGCCATTTATAATATCAAGATAGTTGGTGCAAAATTTATCTCAAACATACTGAAATAATCAGTCATTTCTGCAGTTGTACATTTCTGCTTCTTCAGTTACTTAGTAAAAGAGATTTAATTTCCATCCACTGATTCTTTGGCAGCATAGATAATGGTTGAAGAATTCCACATTTCTTAGGTTTTCTCTGTTCACTGAAAATAGAAGGGAAAGTTTAACAACTGTCAGTCTAGTCCATCTGTTGAAGTGAATAGAGAAACTCAAGTAACATTAAGCAATAATTTTGTTTCAGGCAGCTTCTTGATTCCATAATCTATAAGTACAGATCCTTGTTTTTTTATGTGATTAGTACATTTAAAATTTTGTGTGACAAAAAGTAATCTGAACCACTTAAGTACTGAATAGGTAAGTACTGAATAAAGAATTTGGTACTGTGTTCAGTATCAAAAGAGCAGAGTGGTTACAATATAAACTGTGACACTTGAGACAGGAATATCAGAAGAAAAGTCTGGTTAAAAATACAATAATAAATTAAACATGTTGTGTTGTGTTGAGTAAGTTATTTTCTGTCTCTACAAGTAACTAAAAGTGCCAGAAAACATTACTTTCATGCTAATTAGAGCAGACTGTTTATTCAATAGACTAAAAAAAAAATCCCCTGTAGAAACAGTACCAACATCATGTTTCGAATTAGCTGTCTCATTGTAGTCATGAATAATGCTGCTTGATTAAAGGGTAATTCATTCATAAGCCAGTACTGTGAATTTGAGATCTTGACTCCATTAGTATGTTTGGGTAAACTTTTTAGCAATTTCCTAAGTATAATGAAAGAAGACAGATGCGAGATAATTCATGAGGGCCTTTTTAAGTGCATGTGAATTTGAGTTGTTTTGAGGATACAGTGATTTTCTTTTTTAAAAAATACAGTACATCAATAAAATCTAGAAAATAAAACAGCATAAAGAACAATAAATAAACCAACAAAACAGAAAAGCTACATAGGAGCAGGAAAGAAAAGGGATGAATTTGGAGGTATATGTAAGTACTTGTAATCTTAAGAAACTTAACGAGAGAGAAAACATTTAAACATCCATATTCAATATTTCTTTCCAGAAAGAAATTTCTGTAAACATAATTTATTACAAATTACTTTGTTAATATAACTAAAATGTTATTTTATTTACCACATTTTTCAATACCTCTTATCCAAAGGGAGATTTCCAGCGTTTTCCAGCAGTTAACATCACAGTTTATTTTGCTTATGAGGCAGATTGATGAACTCAATCTGACAGAGATATAAAAATGAATGTTTTGTTAGTGGCAGCAGTTAGAAAAAATGATTTGGCTAGAAAGTTGAATATAATGTACTGTATATCAGAGTTTTTAAGATCTGAATTTATAGATATTGAAATCAGCTGGTTTTGGAAGTAGTAAAAACTCAACCAAAACATTTTTGTGTTCTTTTAGGTATAGTACAGTCTCAATGATGTAGTTGAAACCAGTTTTGGTGATCATACAGTCTTCAGTCTTACAATACCATTTGCCGTATGAGATGGGAGCAAATGTTCTCAAAGCATCTGTCTGTGTCTGTCTGTCTGTCTGTCTGTCTGTCTATGGCAGACCTTGATAGGAAATAGTACTAAAGATTAGTGTTTATTTTCTCAACACTTCGGTTTTGCTGTGGTAGGTAGGAACATGAATTAATTTGAAATGTAATTAACTGTATTTTAATGAACAGTGCTCATAATGGTATATAGTATTGGTGACAATGGCGATATGCAGTAGTTTTCTCAAATAAAGCTGTTTTTAATTAACTGTCCTTACCTAACATGGCAGAGGGAGTATAAACCTGAAATTGATCTTCTCTTAAGATCTGCCTGCAAGGAAAGATAGTACTTTAGAGATAATAAACAGCAGCTTGAATTGAATTTGGTATTTATTATGTATTAACAATTTTATGTTATATCTACATCATGTTATAGTTTTAAAAAGTTTGATTAGTGGATAGGATATTGGACTTAAAATATCAGGAGTTCAAAACCTTGCTCAGCCATGAAGTTGACTTTGGCTTCAGGGATCATTGTAAAATTAAAATAGGATAATTTTACATAGATTCTAGCAAGCTTTTGAGAAGTAAGTCAGGAAATAAATATTTTGAGGACAAAGGGTATGAGTAAAAAACATTTCTACATAATATTAGTTTCTCTGAATCTATTTCTGCACTCCTTTTTTGAGAGATTCTAATAATAAAGCAAGGAAAATAAAGCTTGTTTTCTATAAATATTACAGAATTGGGAGTAGTTAAATATAGATTATTAAGTTTATTGACCCAAAAACTGTAGTTTTCCTATTATAATGGTCATTTATTATTCTTGCAGGGCTGTTGATGGAGTTGATGAAGACCCTAATTTGGTTCATATGGAAGTCCAGGATCCAAATGGAGGTACTCATTAGGATATTGTTTCCTGTTTTGAACATTTCTGGTTAAATTCATAGAAAATTTAACCAACAATTTCTGGTTAACTTCACAGAAGTTGGGAAGCTCGTTTTCTATGTGCCATAAGCTATCTCATTCCCTTGTACTCAGCAACTCTATCTCATCTTCTTTTCTCATTTTTATGTGTGGTGTACTATTGTCAGGGTAAAAAGTCTTCCATGTTTGTTGTAGTCTAAATCATGATTCCTTATGTAACAAATGTATGTATTGGTGTGAGGGTCAGAGTTCTAGTTTCAGGCCTTCCTTGACTTTCTGAGGCACTATCTCAGTTATAGAGGAGAGAAAAGGAGGCTATAATTAGTCTGATGATGTTTAAACAATAATTTATTGTTTAATCAATATACAATATTGCTCAAGTTAATTAGAATCACAAATTATTAAAAAGTAAGATATAATCCAACCTAGAAAAGTTCAACTCCCATTTTTGATCTGCTTTTTAAGATTGAAAAACAAGTTGATTTTTTAATAAAGGAAATAAGTGTGCTCATAATTTCCATAATTTCCAAAAAAAATTATGAGTGCGTGGTAGAAAAATATAAGTTAGTATTATTAGAAAATAAGCCCAGCACCATTATAGTTAAGTGAGCTAATAATGTAGACCAGAGCTTTCCAAACTGTGTGTCAGGACACATTAGTGTGTCGGCTGCAGTGTCTGGGTGTGTCGCGGCTGCTGCTGCCTCCGAGCCCTGCCAGGATTCTGCGCAGGTCCTTGTGCCTACCTTGTGCCTTGCTGCCTCCAAACCTGCCCTGCCAGGATTCCGCACAGGTCCTAGTGCCTGCCTTGTGCCCTGCTGTAAGAGTGTGTCGCGAAATGATGCCCTGCTGTAAGAGTGTGTCGCAAAATGATGCATGTCTAAAAAGTGTGTCACCAACATGAAAAGTTTGGAAAGCTCTGATGTAGACACAAAGGGCAAAGAAAAGATTTTGTACAAAACAAAAAAACAAAGGGGAGATAAACTAAATCAGTGTGCATGTAACTTTTTATTTGTAATTTTTTAGATTGCTGCTTGAGTACCTTAGCCAATCACTGTGTACCACACGTTTGCTTGGGTTGTGCATGTGTAAACATTAATAAAAGACCGTTCATTGAGGCATTGGCATCTATTCCTGTGGGACAGATCCAGTGCTCACTATTAAAGAATCTAATGAAGAAACCTTTCGCTTTACTTAGTGGTATACTTTAATGGGGTAAAGGAATACATTTTTCCACAGCATTTTGGTGTGAGCAGCGGGATGGAAACACATTCAGTGAATATCTGAATAAACAGGAACAGGGTGCCCATTGATGATTTTGTCCTTACCCCCTTCCCTCATTTCTTCCTCATCCTTCTCCAATTGAAGCTGGTAGGGAGAAAGTACAGGTAAGCCAGCAAAAAAAGATATCCAGGTTTGCTTCTGACAGACCCAGCCCTTTTCCCCATGCTGGGTAAGTCTGTGACAGTAGGTTTTTAACCAGGTCATCAGTATTCCTAAATCCCAGTATGGGGTTCAGAAGCAGGAATGTAAAATATTTGGCAGACAATGGAATGGGTGGACAGAGGAGGTCCCACTGAGGCAGTTCCCAAACTTGGGAACCTTTGATTTAGATAAGAAAAAAATTGGTAAGAAGAAAAAAAAGCGTGTTTATATTGGGGAGTGGTTGTGTGTGTAAAAACTAAAAGTTAAACATTTAAACATTTTAATCGATATGAGGAAAAATCGAAAAGATTGCATGAATCAAAACATAAAGGTCAACCAAGAGTGGTTGGTGGCTTACCAAACTTTCACCCAGCACAATTATCCTTACCTGATAATTAAATAAAGTGGTCATGATGTTATTATAATAATTTTCCCCAAACCACAACTGCATATTTGAACTGTTGAGGTATATTTTGGACTTAACACTCACTGTGATTGTAAACCCAGCAAGTCAGACTGTTGGTGAAAACTCACAAAATGAAATATTCCTTAATACAAATACAAATACAAATACAAATACAAATACAAATACAAATACAAATACAAATACAAATACAAATACAAATACAAATACAAATACAAATACAAATACAAATACAAATACAAATACAATAGATATTCTATCTATTGACACATTGAAAACCCAATTTAACCTTTGTGTCATTATGACATCCACCACCAACTTCTTGAGAAGATTTACAGCAAGGCAGACCCACCTGAAACACTAAATCAATTTAAACTCAGTAGCCCGCTCCCCCCCCCCCAACCATTCCTTCACTTCTCCTGCTATTTCCTTTGCAACTGGAATCCCAGTGAGCAATGTAGGAGAAACATTTTAAACCTCATCCCTTCTTCCAGGAGAAGCTCATTTCAGCTTAGCAGGAACAAACATGGAATTCCTGTTTTTAAGAGAGTAAAAGCAGCTGTCAAGGAAAGCAGATCAACACTAGGTGATGAGAGTGAACTTTCTGAATCATTCAACTTTTATTCTGGCAAACAATGTTAGTATTTCTTTATTTGCATTTACCTATTCTTTTTTGGTTCTCATTAGGTTTTAACTACATGACCTGTCACTTTCAGAATTGTTCTGAAAAGTCACTGAGATTTCCCTTCAATGATAGGATTGACAAGAATTCCTTGACAGTACAGGATGACTACATATTCCTTCAGGTAAGATCATTAACTTTATTTTGTTAATGATTACAAAACTTTCAGCACAAATCTATGCTTACTTATGAAGCTTATTAACAAGGAAATAAATGTAGCCTCAAGGATATAGCACAAAAATTATCATAATCAAATGTTGGAGTTTCCTCTAACCTCCAAATGACAAATTATTTTCTAGCCAGAGTTAATTAAACTAATTAAAAGTTAATTGTTCATGTTGTTGGTTTCATTTTTTCATGGGGCTGCTAAAAATGAAACTGACAACTTCAACAGTAAACTGCCCATTTACTCAATGGATTGAGGACCTGATTGCACTTGCCACTTATGAGCGGATTGCCTATAGATGTAGATTTTGTATGGAGATGTATAATGAAATATGGGACTCTTTTATACAAATTTCAGTAGGTTAAAAAAAAATGATAGTCATACAAATGTATTAGAAATATTATTCAAGGACATATATATTTCTGTTAGATAAGTATAGAATTGTAACTGGTTCCTCCTATAATGTCATATTATACCATATTTTTTATTTTTTATTTTTTTGTTGCACTTTTTTTTGTAAAGCACTTTTTATGTTTTTCCCCTCTTTATGGCAATGTATGTATCTCCATCGGTATTATCATTGTGTTTTTTTACTTTTACTTTTTTTGTTATTAATTAAAAAGCAATAAAAATAAGTAAATAACTTCAACAGTAAACTGCCTCTGCTGTTGCATAATTTGCATTATCCTCAGGTAGATTATTCATGTTATATTTCATACCAAAAGGCAAATAGTTTAGATTATATCAGACAGTTGATTAACTAGATAATCACTTTCAAGACTGTCTAGCACAGGTTTGGTAACTTTCTGTCCGAACACTTCAGTTCTGCATCCATAGAGCCCCCCCAAATTCACAAACCTTGACTCACTTGTTTCTGTGAAGCCCTGCTCCCTGTAGCCCTGGCTGTCCTCCCACTCCCCAAATAATGTTTGAAAGTGTGACTACCCAAGCCTTTAAAAGGTTACCTACCCATGGCCTGATAGGCATTCTTTTCCCACCCCCCCTCAAGAATCTCTACAGATGGCCATGATTGTGGTAGCGCCCCCTGCGTGTGCACTTTCTCTATATTCCATGTTTCTAATTAAATAAATCATTACTGCATACATTGTTTACCATTTCTTTTTTTCACAGATAAAATTGTACTCCCCCCTTTTTTCACAGGTATCTTCAGGAAACCA
Organism: Charina bottae; assembly: GCA_023362775.1. Classification (NCBI taxonomy): domain Eukaryota; kingdom Metazoa; phylum Chordata; class Lepidosauria; order Squamata; family Charinaidae; genus Charina; species Charina bottae. The sequence goes on along the minus strand of JALMGJ010000016.1, from coordinate 20,594,896 downwards.
AACAAAATACTATGTTTCTTACCATCGGAATGAATTTATACCGATGAAATTGCCAAAGTATGCATTGGCCAAGGTAATTACTCACAACATCCATTATTCTTCCTTCTCTGCTAGACTAGAAGAGATTTATTCAAACTGCTTATTGGATAATATGTTTCTATTTGTACTTCATTCTTCAAGAGGTTCTACAGCTTCCATACTTGCATTTTAGTGTTTTTGCACTTAAACATTCAAGCGTAACCTATGGTGGAACGTCCTTATGTGATAACTCTTATGTACGTATTTGCCTGCCCACAGATAGGACTGAAGATGGAGAAGGAAGATGCAGGTACCCATGGAAGTCCCGTTTGCAGAGTCCCGCTGCTTTGGGCATCTCAGAAGTCTTGAGGCTCTGGGCTCCGGAGCAGGTCGGCCACCAGGGCAAGGCTGGCTGGCTGGCTGGCTGCTGTCCAGGGAAAGGCACCAACTTGCTGCCTGAGCTTCATGGCAGCAGCGAGGTTGCTTGGTGCTGCTGCAGCTCAGACTGAGAGGGAGCTCCAGTTACGTGGTGCTCCTGCTTAGGCCACGCCGGGGCAGCGCCAAGCTATCTTGGCTGCTGCCATGAAGCTCAGGCAGGGAGCTGGTATAGAAATCCTCACGAGTCACGAACCCGGAGTTTTGGGGATTGGTGACTAAATGTATTATTATTTAGTTTTAAAATATAGTATTATCTATGTTTTGTTGTATTTTTATTTTATTTTCTTAAATATTACCCAGTTGCATTTTAATCTCGTTCGGGCCACACACAGAGTGTTGTAGGCTGCGTGCAACCTGCGGGCCACATGTTTGATACCTCTGCAGTAAACCATTATTATCTTAGCTTGTTGTGTAAAGAAACCCAAGGTAATGGGTTTGTACATGTAACATATGGAACTATAATTAGGACTATGAACACCTTGGACTGTAGTAATTTATAACTGTCTGCGGTAACTCCAAACCATGGATAGAGTGGTAACTGCATTCAGCTGAATCTACTTAAATTTACATTAAGATGCTAAACTTGCAAAAATATATACAAGCAACCAGGTATATGGGTTGTTTAAGGGTGGAACTTGTGTACTGCATATGTCCCATCCCACTCTAATCCTACTTAAGAGCAAATAGATGCCTGCATCTGGCTGACCTTGTGTGGAATATATTCTCATACAGTATTCCTTTTGAGGAGTAATACATTCTCTGTGAGCTTCATTTGAGTTATCCATATTTTAAAAGTAATATTTGGAGACATTTCTCTGAGCAAACCTGGTAACTGAAGCAAGATAGAATTTCAAAGATCTACCTGAATTTTTGCATTCCAGCCACACATATGCAATCCTCTCCTGTTTATATAATCAACAAATAGTATTTAAGATTATATTTAAAATAGTGCCTAAGGAGCAGGCATCAGTACTGTCAAATTCATATTGAGGCACTGTTTATGAAGAGTTGCACTTCCATATTGAGCTGTTCATACTCTGAGTACCATTAGAAGAAGTATTTAAGACCTTGTATAAAATCACCTCTCTGCTACTGATTAAAGCAGCTGAGTCCTTTTTCAAGCTTCTGCATAAACCTGGATAAGTTGTTATGGCTTTAAGGAGTCAATTGATTAAAGCAACTCTTAAGTACAAGCTTACACTTGAAAAAGTGATTGAAGAAAGTTCTATTACTATTCTCTTTTTCTGTCCCAAATAATACTGGGTTGCTTTTGGGAGATGGGAATCATGGTATATTTTCATTGGCAGTAGGCAGCTCTAGGTTGTAAATCTGGTAATTGTTTTCCTTTTCTCACTTCAGGATTTACAGATTATCAGCACTGATGAGAGCCAGGTGTTTATAGCTATCCAGGAATGGTATCAGACTGACACATATAACCTCTATCAGTCTGACCCACAGGGCATCTCCTATTCCATTGCATTAGAGAATGTCAGGAGTACCAAGCAACCTGAGGAGAATGTATTAATAGATATTTTGGAGGTAAATGCCTTTTGTTTTTTAAACCACAATTTTGCTAATTAGAGTAACGTTTCTTCAGCCTCTTTGACTTATGGTTTAAAGATTTTGGATTGGAAACATTTTTCCTGTTTTCCTAAAATGGAATATTCCTTTCAGTATAACTACATCTTATTTGAGTACTATAGATAGAATAGTGGGGTATAAATTATAAAAATAAATAAAAGGTAAAGTATTCCTCTTTGTTTTATGTATATTTTTGACAACTGAGGCTGTGTTGCCATTAATTAACTCCCTGTATGACCTGTTAAGAAGAAAATTGTTCAGTCTCCAAATGTTATTAGTCAGTGTATACATATCTCTGTCTAAATATATACGTAGTTCAGCCACACTTACAGGGCAACATGCATGTCAAATACATAATCTACATACCCTCAATCTAGACATATGTAGCCCATTAATTCCTGCAAATAATTGAAATGTTTCCCTATCTCCCTTTCAAAGAGAGGGGTGTGAAGTATACTTTCACATTTTGAGGGGCCTCCAGCAAAGTAGAGTTGGACACACAGGTAGAAAACTCTTGAAGTGACACCCCTATCCCTTTCTTTTCATTCTTTTCATTCCCTAGCACCCTCTGCCTTTTCTCAGCCATGTGCCACCTCAGAGTGCCAAGAATATCTGTCTGAAACAATAGACTTTTCCTTCTTAGATAAGCTGTTGGAATGAGAAGATGTTTCACCTCTAGGTAAAGGTAAAGGTTCCCCCCACACAGTTGTGCAGTCGTGTCCGACTCTAGGGGCCTGTGCTCATTTCCATTTGTTAGCCGAAGAGCCAGCGTTGTCCGAAGACGCTTCCACGGTCATGTGGCTGGCATGACGCGCACGGAATGCTGTTACCTTCCCACCAAAGTGGTACCTATTCATCTACTTGCATTTGCATGCTTTCAAATTGCTAGCTTGGCAAGAGCTGGGGCGAGTGCAGGAGCTCACTCCATCACGCGAGGCTAGGGATTCGAACCTCCGAACTTGCGATCTTCCGATCGACAAGCCTGGCGTCTTACCCGCTGAGCCACCACGCCCCCTATTTCACCTCTACAGGGAGTTAATTTGGTGATTGGACAACATATTTGGCCAATCAGATGACTAGCCCTGTACATTCATGGATTTTAAAGGGATTATCTCTCAACATGAAATCTCAATAATTTTTGTAGGATAAGTGTTTAATAGCGCACAGATAGGAAACCAAGAAGCACACCTAAACATGTACTGTATGACCAAAAATATTAACTTAACCAACTACCTAATTATTATGTCTGACTAGAACATATCAATCTCTTTTCAACAACCAAGAGTTGGACACCTCCAACTGATGTCTTCTTCAGAATTGTTCCTTATCTTTCTGTTGGGAAGAGAAAATTTTAACCCCTTAGTGGTCTGCTGCTACATACCACAACACGATTTACTTACATAGCAGTTAACAATCTAAAATTTGATACAGTATGTGTTCAGCATAGCTTCAGAGTAATTTACCCATACAAGGAAAAAAGATTTCTAGTTTAGAAAGGTGGGTTTTTTATTCCCTGGTTGGGAAGGGCTGTGACTGCATGGGCAATCACATGAAAATGAATTTCAGAAGGTTTTATCTAGACCAGTGTTCCCTCAAACTGTAGTACCTGCATCATTAAATGGGAAAGGGCCTATAAAAGAGAAGGTAGGCAGAGCTGCCAGTTCTTGATAAGGGTACTGAGGCAGAGAATTTTTTGAGTGTGGAATTAGAGCAGCCCCTGAAAGGCTAGGGCTAAGGAGTCAAAACACAACTAAAGGAACAATCACACTCTTTGGATGTATTTTGGAGGGGGGTGGAATTTGGGGACAATTGCTCCCACAACAGCAAATGCTGCTTCAGCTCCAGTTAGCTCTTCTTGTTTTATAATTACATCAACAGAATTCTTGCAATGTTTATGCGCTTAAAGCTTCTCATAACTAATACATATGTTGACGGGCATTCTGTTAGAAAGGTGCCCTTTGGGGGGTGGGATTGTGGGAGGGCTTTCTGTTTCTGTCTTGGTCAGATCCAAGTTTTTGACAGAGTGGTTAAAATACAAAAGGTTGAGATCTTCTAGATAAGTGCCAAGTAAATAGTTTCAGGCTATTCACATGCTCACTTTTCTATTAGTAGCAAAGGAGACTTAATTAATATGTTGAATAGATTTGTTTTTGTTTTTGTTTTTTCAAATACTTTTTATTTTCAAGATATATTTAAAATACAAAAAAGAAAAAACCATAGAATAGATAGAAAGCAGAACTAAAGAAAAAAGAACAAACTATAACGATGTGAATAGAAAGATAGAAAAGGAAAAGCGACTTCCGACTATTTCCGATACAGATATAAAATCAAATGCAAATCTAATCTCTTACAATTAATTAACCTATCATAACATTATTAAACGACTGAACAACAACAACAACAACATTATTTCTATTACAACAAATCATTCAACCTCTAAAACCCAGAATCAAAACATCATTTTTTTCAATTACAAGCAAATATTCCAAAAGTGGTTGCCAATTTGATATGAATGTAGAAATAGAATGCTGTCTCGTTAAAGCTGTTAATTTAGCCATCTGGGCCAAATCCATTAGTTTAACAATCCAATCTTCAACTGTAGGTACTTGTGGATCTTTCCATCATTGTGCATATAACAATCTTGCTGCCATGATCATATATAGTAGCAAAACTCCGTACTGCTTCTCTAGTTGTTTTTCCATCGAACCTAAAAGAAAAAGTTCTGGCTTTCTTTGTATATTTACTTTAAGAATCTTCTGAATAGTAATACATATTTGGTCCCAGAACTTTTTAGCCTTCTCACAAGTCCACCAAAGATGGTAAAAGGTTCCTTCTTCCTGTGAACATTTCCAGCAAACATTAGTTACACCACTATACATTTTTGACAACTTATCAGGAGTTAGATACCAACGATGTTGAATAGATATTTGAAGGTTGTTTATTAACTTGGCCACATTTTATATTTATAACATAGGTTAAAGGTGTCAAAGGAGTGTTTTTGGCCAATCAGAAAATAAATGGAAAAGTTACCACTCTTATAACATTCAATAAAGGCCGTAACTGGGATTATCTAATGCCTCCAGCTACTGATATGAATGGTAAACCAACTGACTGCAAACCAGTGAGTATTTCCTCCCTGCTCTTAAAATGGCAACAAAAAAACTGTTTATTTAATGAAGACATAAAAGGTAACTGTGTTGACCATGAGAAAAACAGAGATTGAGTATGCAGTGCTTGTATCAACTCAACTGAATATAATTTGAGCGGTTATTATGCTATGCTATTTTCTGTTTTCCACCAACAAAAGAATCTGTACCTCACAATAAGATGGAAACACTTTAGACTTCAACAGCTGGGATTTATATTTCCAAATTGGAAGATTTACAAATATTTGTTTGCTTCATCTTCCTGTAAGCTTTGGGTAAATCTTTGTTGAAGTCTAAAACTACTCCATATTTGTTAAAATAAGACCTACATTATCACCCTATTTTTTCCCTTCTTTTTAACCCACTTGCCTTTTATAGACTTCATAGTAACTCTAACGTTTGCAGTAGTTTTGTATGTCTGTATCTTCTATGGATTTGGGGATAAGGGGTATAGAATAAATGTACATTTTTATGCATTAGTCAAAGTAAACATTTAGCAAATTCAGGTTTTCTACTATTTCAGATGTAGATGAAAGTCATACGTAAATGCTCTCCCATGAAACAATTCATTGCACATCACATATAGCAGCCAGTAGGAGCTCAGCGTTCAGCTCTTTTCCTGGACATCTACATTTTCTTAGGTGTGGAAACTTTTTGCACTTGAGTATTATTCTGGGGTTGATTAACTTTTGGGTTCCATCCTCAACTTACTTATAAGCCTTGATTAATAGAGAGCATGTCAATTAATCAAATCTTTATTACGGTCGAAGACCAGCATAAGGAGGGTGGGGTACAGAGAGCATGTATTATATCTGTAAATGACTCAAAACCTCGTCATGATCAATACTGAGATAAATGGCAGTGAATTATAGTATTGGTTCAAATCCACACTTGATCTTGGAGCCCCTTAGATAAATGAAAGCCAGTTGCTATGCCTCAGTCGAATTTACATCACAGGATTTTGATTATGATAAAATGTGTTGTTTAATTCCCTAAGGAAAGAAGGGACATAAATGTGATATCAAACACAACAATAGTGTTAAGAGCTATGGGAAGGCCTTTACTAGATGCCCGTTGTATGCAGTTGTCTTTCACAGTCTCTAAGTTCAAGTCATCAATTGTGGCTACAATAGTTAGTGCAATTTAAGCAATCTGTGTTCAAGATAACCAAAGATAAAGATGGAATTGTTAGTTTTCTAGCATTTGCAAGAGAGAAACTGAGGAAAAGAGAGGCAATTGACCTCAACAGATTTTTGATGGAGAGCATGTAGAGAGGCTGCAACCCAAAGTATTGATTTAGGGTAATGGAAACTTAGCTTTAAGTCTACACTTAACCCTGGAGTTCACCAGATGACTTTAGGTAGCTATACTCTTCCAGCCCAAGCTAAATCAAGAGATTGGTTGATAAACTGAAGGATGAACATCTACATGAAAGAAGAAAAGTGGGAAATACAGTAACACAATGAAACCTTAGTTTAGCAGACCTCAGTGCAGTGAATTTCAGATCAATGGACGAAATTCTTGTATTTATGACACTTACAACATGTCATTTGTATAATGTCTTTGTGCAACATTTTTGTGTAATTATATTATGCAGATGACATAAAATGACATTATTTGTGCAATAATAATGTGATAGATGAGAGAACTCTCCAGTTTAATGGGCAGTTGGGAATAATTGATCAATTAAATAAAGGTTTCACTTCTGGTGGTGGGGGAGGAGGAGAAGAGGAGGAGGAGGAGGAGGAGGAGGAGGAGGAGGAGGAGGAAAAGGAAGAACAACTACTTTTCTGTGGGCAACTTCAGTATAAACTGAATACAAATATTCAGTCACAGATGAATTAACTTAATCAGCTTTCCTTAGGGCTATCATAGGTGCTCCCAGATGTGTGTCTGATGTAATCCTGAGGCTGGAAGCAGGCTTGCCAAGCATTAAAACTCAGGCATGGTCCAGAACATTCACAGTTACTTCAAACTCCAGAGGATTACTTCCACTGTCCTTAATGGATAACTATAAAGACAATTGGCAATTGGTTTGTGAACAAAAGCTCATTACCTACATTTCACACCTGAATATATAAGCCAACTGTGACATGAGGATGTCATGAGAATGGTTAATGAAAGGATAGCTGATATGGAACACTGGAAAGGGCTGGGCCAAGCCTCAGGCTTCCAATTCTGGAATTTCAGTAGTTGATTGAACTATATATCTTGGACTTGGGAGATATCTAGCTTGATCCAATTCACACATTTCATAAAAATTAAGTAAAAGGGGAAAAATCATTGTAATTTATTTCAAGGAAAGTGAAAAATGTATTTTTAAACTTATTGGATCTCATCAATTATAACCATTAACAATATTGGAAAAGTGATACATATCCACTTTATTTCAAATCAAAGGAGTCTCTTTGCTATTATACAGAATGCTCATTTCAAATATGACAGGCTCTCTTTAATTCAGCTTAATCTTGTCAGTATTTTCCCTTTACATCTCTTTGGGGAAAAGTACAATTAAAGCCCCAAAGACCTGTTTTTTGTTGATACAATTAAAGCCCCAAATATCTGAAAGCAATGTAATCAGAGACACTGTGGTCTTGATGAGGTAGTATTAAATGATCAAGGTAATTAATGCATTTATAAAGTCTTGGGACTAAGCACAGAAATTGTGTCTTGTGGTTGTAAGAGTCTTAGGCTGACCATACGTCCCATTTTGAACGGGACAGTCCCTTTTTTTACCTTTTCCGGACCGTACTGTCGTTTCCTTAAAAACCTCAATTTCGTCCCGTTTTTTAAGGGATGGAGTGCGTGCGCATGCACGTGCCGGCACGCGTGCCTGATCGCGTGCGTGCCGGTGTGCCAGCGCACACATGTGTGCGTGTTAGGGTCCCGTTTCCATCTCAGGGAAATATGGTCAGCCTAGAGAGTCTGGAATGGTTATTCTTTTGGCAGTCATAGCTGATGTATTTTAAAAATGGCAAAACTAGTTTTCTCTTTGGAATATAAAAGGTAAAGGTTTGTGCAGTCGTGTCCGACTCTAGGGGCCGGTGCTCATCTCCGTTTGTTAGCCGAAGAGCCAGCGTTGTCCAAAGACGCTTCCACGGTCATGTGGTCGCATGACACGCGCGGAACGCTGTTACCTACCCACCGAAGTGGTACCTATACAAGCCCACAAAATATGTGTGTTTGTGTATAATTTTAAAGAATACGTTTATAGGTACTGTAGTCCTCGCTTAGCAACCAGAATTGGGACCAGCAACTCTCTCGCTAAGCACCACAGTTGACTGCAACAGTGACTGCAACAGGCTTACAACCTCACTTCTGCTTCAGTCATTAAGCAAATCACCACAGTCGTTAAGTGAAACATCACGTGACTGCGACTTACAATTTTACTTCCTCATTCTCCATTAACTCTGCTTGTTATAAGCCAATTGGGAAGCATGCAAATGGTGATCACATGAAATACACACCAGTTGTGAAGCACCTGAATGGCGATCACCTGACCGGGACGCTGTGATGGTTGTAAATGCAAGGATTGGTTGCAAAGCTGTTTTTTGTATACTATCATAACTTTGAACAGTCACTAAACAAGAACTACTTGTATGTATTACATTAAGAAGTTGTATAGTATTTTTACATACTGATGGTATATCCCTGTGGCAATATTTTGTGCTGCAAAAATTTCAGTATAATGTCATCATTACAGTACTAGTAACAATATATTGTCATTATGTGTTGTTTACTCCTGGTGTGGCTGTTTCAGAAATTAAAGATATTCCTCCTATAAAACCACATTTTTTCTTTGTTAACTTTATAGCCTGATTGCCACCTTCATCTTCATCTGCGCTGGCCAGACAATCCATATGTGTCAGGGATGGTTCATACTAAGGATACAGCACCGGGACTCATAATGGGGGCAGGTAAAAAAAGAGGGACAACTTAACCCTTTGTTTTTGGTGTCCTTCAGTCAAAAAGGTACATAATAATACAATTATTATGCCACAAATTACCTATCTCTAATAGCTGGTGGTTTCAGTTCCATCTTATCTGCTTATTTCTGTTGTGTGTGAAAGACTGATCCACAGAGGGAAATAAGAAACCAAAGCTGACCAGGAACAGAATTTTCCCTCTCTTGTTTTGCCTTTATCTCTTTCCATAGGCATTGCTATGCCAGATGCTTTCACCATAATGTTATTTGTGACCTGTGGGGAAAATGTATAATCTCTAAATGTTGTTTACCTAGCAAGGAAAAGAACCGGCAGGGAGAGCTACTGTATATGTAGTAGATGGAAGATGGGAACATTTGGGGCAGTCAAGCAAGTTGAATTCCTCGTGGGATAAGGAGAGGACTAGGGATTGCCCATAAGTGCTCCATACAGTGGCTCCCTGCAAGGAGACCATAAGACAGCGGTCTCCAGTGGGTTTTAGAGCTCTAGGAGCTGAGGGAAAGCCATCTTTGCCCAAGCGGCAGTTCGGTACCTTCAAAAGGACACTGGGTTCACATACTTCCTTTCTTAATGGAAAGGAAATTGCTTCTTAACAGATTTTTGGATTTTAAGAACCTTCAGAAAGGCAAGTTTCATTACACCAGGTGAATTTCCTTCAATCCTTGGTGAAAGAAATTTTATGCAAATTCAAGGACTTTAAAAATTCTGAATTTGGAATAAACAGCAAAAGGGTGATTAGAACATTGATTTTGGAAAGTTATAGATGGATTAAGGCCCAGATGGATTTGAAATAATATTTTGAAATTAATTACAAGAATCCTTCATGTGGGTTGTTTAAAAGTATATGAAGATTTTGAAACTAAGTGTAAAACATCTTCCTGTGAGAAAATGTTGTTGATTAGAAAAAAAAAACATAAGATGGGATTTTGAAGGTTGGGCACTAGGAGACTGTGAGTTCTAGTCCCGCCTTAGGCATGAAAGCTGTCTGGGTGACCTTGGGCCAGTCACTCTCTCTCAGCCCAACTCACCTCACAGGGTTGCTGTTGTGGGGAAAATAGGAGGAGGAAGGAGTATTAGGTATGATCGCCACCTTGAGTTATTTATAAAAATAATAAAGACGGGATAAAAATTAAATAAATAAATAAAACCAGAAAGTGTATTGTCGAAGGCTTAGCCCGGAAAACCAGAAAGAACTAAAGATTATAACAAAAGGAAAAGAGACCCACTAATACAGAATAGAGCAAAATATTTTAACTTTGGAAGAATTCAAGGATATTTGGGAACAATGCACTCAGAAGTTATTTTATGCTATCATAAAAATGGATTTAACGGAGGTGATAGAAGAGGACAAGACTGAGGCTGAGGCTGTTTCAAATGTGGAATTAAAAATGACATGTTACAAGAATTATATGGAAAAAGATGTTACACTGGAATTACACATGAAACTGGCTGATGTCTTAATAATTAAAAGGGACATACAAATAACAAACCAGAAGAGTGACTTGGATAACTTTCTTATCTTGGATATACAAAAGAGACGTGTTAAACTTATGAAGGAGTTTCTGAGAAGAGACAAAGAGAAAATGATAAGAAATCAGCTTTTGGGACATATTTAAAGGGATTAGATCAAGATTCTTAAAAGCAAATGGAAGGAATATAAAGTTGGTTTATTTGATGAAGGTTAAAATATATATGCTGTTGTTTCTTGTAGTTCTTAATGTATTTTTTACCAGGACCAAATGATAAGGCTTTAAAGATTTGTTTATAGATAAGAGATAAGATATGGGAAGAAGAATTCTTTTGTTGTAGTATCAGAGAAGGTGATAAGTTACTGAAATTGTTTCTACTTGTCTTGATAAAGGGGGAAGTCAATTCTTTATGTATATATTCTCTTTTGTTTTTTCTTTACTATTTTTTTCTTTCCTTTTTCCCTTTTTTTCTCTGTACTTTTTATTTTTTTTTACTTTTTATATTTTTCTTAGTTTGTATTAGTTCTTTATCTTTGTATCTGTACACTTTAATAAAAATTATTGTATAAAAAAAAGAAATTCTGGTCCCAATTACCATCATTAACCGAGGACTACTTGTATAGCTGTAGTACAGGCAGTCCTCGACTTATGACCATTTATTCAGTGACTGTTCAAAGTTACAGCGGCACTGAACAAATGGACTTACGAACAGTCCTCGAAATTACGGCCGTTGCAGCGCCCCTGCAATCACATGATCAAAATTCGGGCACTTTGGCAGCCCACCCACACTTACGACTACAGGGGATGCTTCAACTCCCCCCACCTGCCTATCTTCGCCCCATCTCTGCCCTTTTAGGTGTCCTGCACTCCGCCACATACCCCTGCTGTCCCCTGCCACTACTCCCCCAAGCTGACCTTCGCTGTCTTCTTCCTCCTGCTGCTGTCCCGGGATCCAGGCGCTGGGTGAGGGTTCAGCCCCGGGATAAGCGCGGAGAGTGCAGCAGAGCGGCGGAGCCTCCTCTGCTGAAAGGAGCTTGCCAGGTCTGGCCGGGGAGGAGGCAGCAGGACAGCGAGGCCCGGCGTTCTCTGTCGCCAGGCAAGGCAGGAGAGCTGGCGGTGGCACCCCAGGCAAAGGTGGAGGCTGTGTGGGAGGTGCTGTTTGGGGCGGCAGCAGAACTGGAGGAAATGGAGGGACGCGGGCTTCCTGGAGGTGCAGTGCGCACTCTGCAGCTCGTGTTGGAAGCGCTCCTGGAAAATTGGCCTGCAGGCTTCAGCGAGGGGTGGAGGTGAGCCCAGTGCTGGCAGAGCCTACACGCAGGCCCTCTGCTCGCTCTCGGGCCAGTCTTCCTCCTGCAAAGCCTCACAAAGGGCCAGCAGCTTCCAATATGAGCTGAAGAGCGTGTGCCGGAAGTGCCTCTGGAGAACTGGCACAGCAGGGCAGGAGAAGCTTGAGGTCCTCGCCTAATGAGAGCGCTGTCCTGGCCTAACAACTACAACTGGGACTATGGAACTTGCTAAGAGGTGGGTCATGTGATGTTAACTACCGTATCGCCTAACTACCGTATTGCCTAACTACCGTATCGCTTAGCGATGGAAATTCTGGTCCCAATTGTGGTTGTAAGTTGAGGACTACCTGTATGAACAAATTGAAGATACCTCAAGGTATTCTAGAGCATAGTTAGTTTTGTGAATACTTGTCAGTGCTTTTCAGTTTGATCAACAATACATTTTGCTGAATTATCTTGATGAATTATTGATAATTTTGCTGAATTATCTTGATGTGAGGTGATCCCCTAGAGTTGAACACGACTGCACAAATGTGCGGGGGGAACCTTTACCTTTACTTAAGGTGATTAAATTCCATTTAAATTATGCAGGTGCACCTTTTTGTGGTTTTGTGGAGGGGTTGTTAGGAGCTACATGTGAATGTACTAGAATGTACCAGAAACATATGTAGATAGGAAACGCAGAAGTGGGCATAGTTAAAGCAAAAAGTGGACTATCCAGGATAAGAGCAATTTTTTTCTGGAATCCCATCTAACCTTTTTCATTGGTTGATTTCTTCTATTTCTTTGCTCCCATCTTGTCCAGTCTTTCAAGAACTAAGCCCAATTTTAATTTGCTTAGCAAAATTTAATAGCAGCTGAGGAATGCTATTGGGGCAGCACAGAAAGCCTTGGGGAATTGTCACAAGGTGTGTTTAAGAGTTCACAGTATTTGATTGTGAGAGGCAAGAAACTGGATATCTGGGTAAGGGACATGAATCATCTGACTCTGAATCCTTGTATCAGTGTATGTGCAGAAAACAAGAGGAATCTTTGTATCAGTGTATGTGCAGAGGTCAAAAGGGCACCTTTGGCTGACCGATGAATGACCTGCTCTTTGCCAGGCTAAAAGGCAGAATAGATCAAGATGTCAATAAAGGAAAATGGGTTGAAATGGATAAAAGATAGAATAAATTAGATCAGGATAGGTTAGTATAGATAAGGGTAAACAGGATGCCAATTAAGAAAGTAGGTTAGCATAGATAAGGATAAAATAGAATTAGGATATCTGCTAAAAGGAATTAGGATATCTGCTAAAAGGAGAAGTGCTGTTTGCCAGCTGGGTGAGAAGCTGGCATAAGATCACAGGGGTTAGGAGAACCCGGTAACCAGATGGAAGATGTATGCCTTAATTAAATAAGGGCTGTCTATGGTGCGGGTTAAGAGTTCATGCCCAGCAGGAAGAGGATGCATGCCTTATCAGACAAGGGTTGATCAAGGTATAAAAGTGCTGGCTGCTGTCCTGATCAGGACTTCCTTTCCTCGAGAGGAGGGAAGTCCGCTTATTCCTGGTACCTTGAATAAACGTTCTTTGATTCTCCCGCTCTGCGTGATTATTGGCTTATAGCGCCGGGCGAAGCGAACCAACCGCGATTTGCGGCCAACAATTGAAAGAAATGGTGCAAAACAGCATTCCAGTTTTCTATTGATCAAACCTATAGCAGAAGTAATTTTCCTTCCAGCTAAGCTTTGCAAATATAGCTTCTAATTGCTCTGCATAGCAATGCAAAAAGTCCTTTCTCCCCTGCTGATAAGACAGTGTTTCAAAAGCACAAGTGAGGATATTTTTCTGAACTGTACAACCACTGCCCAATCCATTTTAGGTTCACTAGCTATCCTGCCTCTGGAATGAAACCAACAGGATATCTTCAGCAGCCACTAGAGCTAGGACCATATGAGGCATTTTAACTGCCAGCCACCACCTCCCTTTCCAAGCTTATTCATCTCAGAATCCTCTTGGGTATTTTTTTAAGATTTACTAAATATCTGCACTCTCCTTCTTCTGTGAGCACTATGGGTATCTAAACTAATTACTACTCTCAGCTCCTTGTCAGAAAAGCAGGTACAAACTCTTTTGTTTGAGTGTCTGCATGGTAACATGAAGGGCTAGCAAGAAGCTATTGTTAAATGCAGGCTCAGCACAAGGATATGTGCAGTTTGTAAGCTGCAGGTTGCATGTTAAACTAACAGGTTAATTCCAGCATTTAGGCCTTCCTATTAGATACACACATTTTCTCACTGTAGAACACTGTATTGTTTCTGACTTCATGTGACCATAGAAATATTACTGGTTTTGTTTCAAGGTCTCTTCTAATAATAATAACAACAAGCCAGAGGTTCAATTATATTGAATGTCTTTATTAGCTAACAATTTCCACATCCAGCCTCCTGCTCTAACTACTTGTTGAATAAACGAAACTACTTCCCGGGCCAAAGGCCGTACTTCCCAGCAGAGGGCGTGCTTCCCCAATCTCAGTCCTTCCTCTGTTACCAACTTTGTCCTCCTGACTCTACCACTTAGTTCCACCTATTGATACAGGTTCTACAGAAGAGACATTGAAACCAGTTACTTCACCTTGCATCCGACACAGAAGTTCACTATGTGCAGCCCTAACAACCCTTCCAAGTCCACATCATTTCACATAGGCCTCGAATAAGAATGAAGAAAGTGTGGATGACTGTGTGTAAGGGGAAAAGGTGCTTGGTATTTGAGAGCTGAATAAAAAACCTAGTGGAATGTCATCTGGCAATCAGCACAAATCAAAGTTGCCATAGCCTAGACCCATCTTCAGAACAAGTTCGCTTCCTTGATGCACCATAAAACTAAACAATTGACATATACTGTAACTGCTACAGTGTACAGGAAATGTACAAATTGCCATCCATACCTACATGCTTCCACCCAGAACACAGTACCAAATCTATCATCTACAGCCAGGCTGTGCAGTACAATTGCATTTGTTCTGGCTCACTTGAGAGAGATGCTTAATTAAGCCAGCATTCAGGAGACTGAACTGCCCACCCAAGAACATCAATAGAGCTAGATCAATTCCCACGTATTAAAAGATAGACCACAGAAACAGACAACTGATTGACACCTACAGCTCACAGCTCAAGGCCCACATTATTAATAAGCTACAGCCCATACTGGACAATGATACTATACTTTCTCAAGCACTGGGTGGCAGACCTGTACTTGCATGCAGACAACCACCCAACCTGAAGCAGATTCTCACAAGCAACAAGAAACAACAGAATAGTGATGCCAACATCGGAACCAGACTCTGCAACAAACCCAGATGTCTACTTTGCCCTCACATCTACACCAGCAGCATCATCCCAGGCCCCAACAAGTACAAACACAAGATTAGAGGCGCCTTCACAAGATCTCATTCATTCATTCATTCATTCATTCATTCATTCATTCAAATAATCTGTCGGTGTCAGCACAACCAGGAAACGGGGCCCCAGGCCTGGGCACATAGCCAGGTTTTCAAGGCCTTCTGAAAGGTCAGCAGGGTCAGGGCCATCCTAATCTCAGGAGGGAGGATGTTCTAGAGGGCAGGCGCTACGGAAGAAAAGGTGCATCTCCTGGCCCCCACCAGCTGACATTCCTTGGCTGACAAGATCCAGAGCATGCCTATTCTGCCGGACTGGATTGGACAGGTAGAGACACCTGGGAAAAGACAGTCTCTCAGGTAACCTGGTCCCAAGCCATGAAGGGCTTTAAAGGTGACAACCAGCACCTTCAATTGCACCCAGAAACACACTAGCAACCAATGCAGCCACCGAAGCAGTGATGTTACATGTGCCGAGTAACCCACTATTTACAACCCGTGCAGCTGCATTCTGTACCAGCTGAAGTTTCCAAATGCTCTTCAAGGGCAGCCATGTGATACATGCCATCATCTGCAAGCAATGCTCCTCTGGCAATAAGTCCTGGTATGTACCACAGCACAGTGATGAGTCTGGTGAAGGCATTAGTGATGCCTATTTTCTTGGGTACCCATAATATGGCAGACCCTGTAAGCATAGAATTTGGGAACTTATCCTGGAAATGTGGTTATACTAACAATAGAGTGCTTATTGGGGATTAGGCCCATTTAGAACAGATTTCTCAGTGTCAGTGGTAGCTTGGAATCAGAACTTAGAAGAGATAGTAGAATACTCAGCCCCGAATAAGAGTGATGTAGCTACCAGGTGAGGAGGGGCTGGTAAGTAGATTGCTTGTGCAATAGATCGAATCCTTGTTAGCTGCAACAAGGAAATGTCTGGAGTGGAAGCCAAACAAGGGTCTTTACAGGGCTGACTCAAGGTCTGAGGTCAAAAAATAGACAATGTAGTGGCTTGATGTGCCTGTTCTCAAAGTAAGACCTAGAGTTTGGATAAATGACTATCATATGCCTATAGGATAAAGTTCCAGCAATGTATGCAAGACTGTAATCAATGGCCCCCCAAAGTAAAACACTAGCATACAATCTGCATTCTATCTCTAGCATGCAATTCACACATCATCTGTAGGAACTGATATTTTATCCCAGTTTCTGCACCTCTGTGAAATGAACCTCAAGGCTATAAACTAAGAGGAAAAGTCTTGATGAAACACTTCCTGCTTGAATTAAGAAAGGACCATAGAGATTTAAAAGGAAAAAAATTCAAAAGACAGGCAGCATTAGCAAAAACAACAGTAAAGCCAAGTTACTATGGAGAGTAGACTGTGCATGCTTCAAAAATTCTTCAGAAGTGCTTTGGACCTCACACAAGTGCAGCATCTCTTTGCTGTTCATTAAAGCTGTTCAGACCAAAGCTTGAAAAAAGCTTCAGCTGCTTTAATGAAAGCAGAACAGTGCTGTGTTTATGTGAGGCCTAAATAAGGTAAGGTTTCCCCTTCCAGTCGTATCCGGCTCTAGGGGGCGGCGCTCATCTCTGATTCTCGGCTGAGGGAGCCAGCGTTGTCCATAGACGCTTCCGTGGTCATGTGGCCAGCATGACTAAACGTCAAGGCGCACAGAACGCTGTTACCTTCCCACCGGAGTGGTGCCTATTTATCTACTTGCATTTTTATGTGCTTTCGAACTGCTAAGTTGGCAGGAGCTGGGCGAGAATGGGAGCTCACCCCGTTACGCGGTGCTTCCGGGTCTCGACCTGCCGACCTGCCGTCCTTTCGTTCAACAGTCGGTAGTCTTAACTGTTACGCCACTGCACCGCCCTAAATAACTTAAATCATTTTCAAACCATGCACAGCCATAATTTATTTATTTATTATTTAAATTTATATGACCGCCCAACTCCCCCAAACGGGGGACTCGTAATGGAGAATGCAGCAGAAAAGACTGTACAGTTACAGGCAAATCAATATAATTAGCCAGTTCTTCTTCAGTTTAGGGAGAACTGAAGGGAGTTCTTCTTCAGTTTAGCGAATGTCAGAGAGAGACATATGCAGACACACAGATACACAAAATATGGAGCCTTACATTCCGTGCAGTTTCTTATTTAAGCATTTGCTAGACTGAGTTCTTTAGGCTGTTTTCAGCCACTGTTTACAGCTCAGTCTAGAAAAAAGAGCCTGTTAAAAACTTAACTACTCAGATGGCTAATTATGCGTGTTATATTTGACTTTTTAGATTTTTAACACAGCAGTCTAATACATATTTACCTGGGAGTTTAGTCTCATTGAACTTGACAGGACTTACATTTGAGTTGAGACCTGTGTCTGTGCATAATCCTCCATTGAGTGAACTCTATAATCATCCAGGGATATTTTAAGATAGTATTTCTACCTTGCCTTTGGTTATCAAATTCTCTAAAGGGATGACATTTAAAACAACATAGTTACTACAAGTTTGGGAGAAGGGTGATAAAACAGAATAGAACCTTGTGGTGCTTGAGGGACTGGATATAATGAAGCGGACTCTCTGATTTGCAAAATAATATGTGATAATGGATTTGTCAGTGCTTAAACAAACTCTTTATTTTGCAAAACACAGCTGTCCCTTTGGAAATAATATTTAAGCTCTTGTTCAGAAGCTGAGATTATGGGGAAAGGGAAGGAGATCTACTGTAGTTTTTCTAGGATGACAGAAATGCTATAAATAATCTGACCCCCAAAATATTCATGGAACAAATGGAAACCACCTCTGCTCCTCTGGAACTGATTTTTCCTTCTCATCTGGGCTAGGTGTCTTTCCAATAGCCTTATATTTTTATTAGGAAATAAATGATTGCTATACAATTATTTAGATGATGGAGTGTTTTAATTTAATATGGCTAATTCTGGCAGCCCCCTCTACTGCATTTCTGGAATTCTGCATTATGTGGTGTCAGTTAAAAATTTTCTTTAAAAAAGCCTTTGAAGTAGCAAGTTGCAAATGAAGTAAAAAAATTCACGTGATAGGTGATGGAGATTTATTTATTTATTTATTTGTTTGTTTGTTTATTTATTTATAATTCCATTTATATAACCCCCCTATCTCCCCCGAAGGGGACTCTGGGCGGTTTACAGTCAATAATTAAAATAAGTAAAAATATAATACAATACATATAAATACAAATAAATTAAAGATAAAATCCAAGAGGGAATAAAATTGTTCTTAAAAGGGCTCTATGGGACCAGCCATCCCCAGGAGGAGCTGTTACCCTTCCCATCCCAGGAGAGGCGGCAGAACCAGGTCTTTACGTTCTTCCGGAAGGCCGGGAGCGATGGGGCCTGCCTCACCTCCGGGGGTGGAATGTTCCAAAGGGCGGGTGCCACTGCAGAGAAGGCACGCCTCCTGGACCCCAGCAAGTGAAATTCCCTTACCGACGGGGTCCACAGCATGCCCTCTCTGCATGATCAAGTGGGACAGTTCGATGTTATGGGGATGAGACGGTCCCTCAGGTAACCTGGTCCCATGCCATGTAGGGCTTTAAAGGTGATAACCAACACCTTGAATTGGACCTGGAAGCATACTGGCACCCAGTGCAGCTGGCGCAGCAGAGGTGTCACATGTGCCGATCTTGGGGCACCAATAACTGTGCGTGCAGCCACATTCTGGACCAGCTGAAGCTTCCAGATACTCTTCAAGGGTAGCCCCATGTAGAGCGCATTGCAATAGTCTATATGGGAGATGACGAGGACATGAGTGACTGTACGGAGGGCATCCCGATCCAGGAAAGGGTGTAGCTGACGCACAACACGGAGTTGCGCAAAGGCCCTTCTGGCCTTCTGGAATTATAATAAGTGAAACTCCCTTACCGACAGGGTCCGCAGCATGCCCTCTCGGCATGACCTTGTGGGACGGTTCAATGTTATGGGGACAAGACGGTCCCTCAGGTAGCCTGGTCCTATGCCATGTAGGGCTTTACAGGTAATAATCAACACCTTGAATTGGACCCAGAAGCACACTGGATCCTTTGTTACTTCAAATTGAAGTGGGCAATTTGAGATGCTATGAGAGAACATGATATGAAAATCTCCTAAACCAATAAAGTGTTGCAAATACACCCCTGAACTTGGGTTACGTCACTACCCAGCTTACATACTGTCTTGGGCAAGTAGCCATCTCTCAATTTAATTCATGTAGTATGGTTGTATTGCTGCTAGTATAAAGCGAAATATCTTTATATACCCTGCTTATAAGCTTTTGGATAAAAGTGGGAGACAAGGCTAATAGATAAATACCATAAAATAAAAACATTGATATGTAATTGCTAGTAGTGGCTACCTGTCACCTGTGCCACCGAGGAGGGAACAAGTCCTGCATCATTCTTTGGTGGGGGATATACTTGGGCTGATTGTGGCTTTAGGATAGTCTTCTCCAACTTGGTGGCCTCCAGGTGTGTGGAGCTTCAATTTCCATAATTCTGGAAGGTGCTGGATGATCGGTCTAAAGGATAAGCTGCCTTAGGGACTCTCTTTTTCCCTGCATGTAGAAGGGGAAAAGGGTGGGGTGGAGAATGGGAGGCTGTTATAGAACTAACCACAGTAACCATTTGCAATAGTTTAATAAACCCTGCTTATTATACTTTTATTCTCAGGAAATCTGGGTGCCCAGCTTGTGGAATATAAGGAAGAAATGTATATAACATCTGACTGTGGCAAAACATGGAGGCAGGTATGGGAATGAAGAGAATAATTAGTATATGAACCCAGTGTGATGCATTTGGTTCATCTACACCTTTTTATATATAAATGTAATGAAATAATGAAATCTCACAACCTATAAGCATGCTCTGATTCAGTGAAAAGAAAATATAGAGAGAAACAAACTTTTCAACAAATAGTCCAGGCTGGATGAAGGGCCTCATGTGTGAATCCTAACATGGCCCAGCAGCTTGCTATTCATTATGAATAGCTTGGTCCTTAATCATAGCCCAGATCAACTCTAAAAGGCAGAAAGAATGAGTGGATTATTGTGTGTTAGCAATCATCTTGCCACAACTCTGTGCCCAACCGAATTTGCTTTTGTATACATGAACAACTAGATTAAGGACATGACATTTTTCATCATTTGTATTTTACAGCCATTACTACTGGGATTCTGTCTTGGAGGCATGATGACACAATCATTTTTTAAACATTTAGTCCAGGGCTTTCCAAAGTTTTCCCGCGGCGACACACCAACCGCTGTTGGTGTGTCGCCGCGGGAAAACCCGGAAGTGGGAAGAATTGCGACAGCGCGCAAAAACCTGGAAGCGCTGCTGCCACTTTCGGGTTTTTACGCGCCGCCATTGGTGTGTCGCCGTGGGAAAACCCGGAAGCGCTGATGATGATCAGCACTTCCGGGTTGTGTGGTGACACACCAGATTGTGTGTGGTGACACACTTTTGTAATGCGACACTTTTGTGTCGCCACACACAGTTTGGAAAGCTCTGATTTAGTCCATTGCAATCTAGGTCTAAGCTTATTTACACAAAATTAATTCCTTTCACATTCAGTAAATATGCAGAGGACTATAGCCTTGGAAAAGCATAAAGGTAAAGGTTCCCCCCGCACATTTGTGCAGTCGTGTCCGACTCTAGGGGCCGGTGCTCATCTCTGTTTGTTAGCCGAAGAGCCAACATTGTCCGAAGATGCTTCCACGGTCATGTGGCCGGCACGACGAGCGCGGAACGCTGTTACCTACCCACCGAAGTGGTACCTATTCATCTACTTGCATTTGCATGCTTTCGAATTGCTAGGTTGGCAAGAGCTGGGGCTAGTGCGGGAGCTCACTCTGTCATGCGGGGCTAGGGATTTGAATCTTCCGATCAACAAGCCTGGCATCTTACCTGCTGAGCCACTACGCCCCTTTGGAAAAGCATAGTGATCCATTATTTTTTGATTATGGTATTACTTTTTTCTTCCTTGAATGATGTTTTAAATGAATGTACTGTTCTCTCTGTACCCTCACATTATCACTTGGGATTCCTATAAGAGTAATCTCTTTCAGCTTTATGTACTTTCCCATCATCTATGCTCTGTCTCATACTGTTTTTGTGACCTGTAATATTTTATGTCACAATTTTTGTGAAGAGAATATCATTTCCTAATCTCCATTGTTATTTTCCCCCCACTCCTAAGATTCTATTGCAGCTACATCCTTCAGTTTTTCCCAGAGTGCTTTGCCCCTCTGTTCCAATGAAACTGCCCTCCCAATATTAGCCTTGGACCAACAACATGGTAATATGTTTTTCCTGAAAACCTAATTGCTTTGTTGTTGTTTTTCTTTTCCTGGCTTTTAGGTTTTTGAAGAGGAGCATCATATCTTGTACCTGGATCATGGTGGTGTGATTGTGGCCATCAAAGACACATCTATTCCTCTGAAAATACTCAAGTAATTCAACAGTAAACTTTCATTAGTCTACCATGTTTTCATGTTTTCTTTTACTAAGAATATTCCAACTGAATGAGTTTTTTTCTCTCTAAGGGAGTTCTTTACTAATTTAATATTTGCTCCATATTTGCTAGTTATATTCATATGGGTAATAAACACACTTGTCCATGGAAATCAGGATACAGAATTTTTAAATTTTATTTATTATTTAAATTTATATGACCGCCCATCTCCCCCAACGGGGGACTCTGGGCAGTTTACAATAAAATCAAGTTTAAAATACAAATATAAAATTATAATTTATTAACATACAGTAATATAAAAATCCAAATTTGGCAAATTGATCTCAAATAAAAGGGAGGACATTATGGTATTAACCACCCCCAGGAGGAGCTATTACTTTTCCCCTCCCATGCTAGGCAGCAGAACCAGGTTTTCAGATCTTTCCTAAAGGTTGGGAGGGAGGAAACCTGCCTCAACTCTGGGGGCAAGATATTCCAAAGGGCGGGTGCCACTACAGAGAAGGCCCGCCTCCTGGACCCCACTAGATGAAACTCCCTTATCGATGGGGTCCATACCAAGCCCTCTTTGAATGATTGGGTGGGGCGGGTCGATGATATGGGGATAAGACGGTCCCTCAGGTATCCTGGCCCCATGCCATGTAGGGCTTTAAAGGTAATAACCAACACCTTGAATTGGACCCAGAATCAAACCGGCACCCAATGCAGTTCGCGGAGCAAAGGTGTTATATATGCTGATCTTGGTGCACCTAAAATTGCCCGTGCGGCCGCATTCTGTACCAGCTGTAGCTTCCGGATATTCCTCAAGGGTAGCCCCATGTAGAGCGCATTGCAATAGTCTATGTGGGAGATGACAAGGGCATGAGTGACCGTTCGGAGGGCATCGC
This sequence comes from Charina bottae, assembly GCA_023362775.1. Taxonomy (NCBI): domain Eukaryota; kingdom Metazoa; phylum Chordata; class Lepidosauria; order Squamata; family Charinaidae; genus Charina; species Charina bottae. Next base: position 20,572,274 of record JALMGJ010000016.1, on the reverse strand, counting down.
GGTCCAGGAATGGGCGTAACTTGCGCACAAGCCGAAACTGTACAAAGGCCCTCCTAGCCACGACTGCCACCTGCTCTTCGAGCAGGAGTTGTGAATCCAGGAGGACCCCCAAGTTCCGCACCGGCTCCGAATGGGGCAGTGCCACCCCATCCAGGACCAAAGATGACAACTTCCCAGATAGTGCGGGGCCATCAATCCACAGCCATTCGGTCTTGCCAGGGTTCAGTTGAAGCCTGTTGTTCCCCATCCAGGCCCCCACAGCCCCCAGGCACTGAGACAGGGCAGCTACCGCATCACTTACTTCAACTGGGATGGAGATATACAATTGAGTATCATCAGCATATTGATGATATCTCATCCCATGGTGACGGATGATCTCACCCAGCGGTTTCATGTAGATGTTAAATAGGAGAGGAGAGAGAACCGAACCCTGCGGCACCCCACATAAGAGAGGTCGCAGGCCGGATCTCTCCTCTCCTATCACCACCGACTGGGAGTGGCCCTGGAGGAAGGAGGTGAACCAGCGCAAAACTACGCTGCCCACCCCCAACTCCGTTAGCCTCCCCAAAATGATACCATGGTCGATGGTATCGAAAGCCACTGAGAGATCCAAGAGAGCCAGGATGGATGCACTGCCTCCATCCCGCTCCCGCCAGAGATCATCCATAAGTGCAACCAATGCAGTCTCCATCCCATATCCCGGCCTGAAACCTGACTGGAAGGGGTCTAGATAATCCGCTTCATCCAGAATCCTCTGAAGTTGCAATGCCACCACTTTCTCAACCACCTTTCCCAGGAAGGGAAGGTAGAAGACTGGATGAAAATTGTCCAAGATAGTAGGGTCCAGGGATGGCTTCTTGAGGAGGGGGTGCACCAATGCCTCCTTAAAGGTAGTTGGGAACACCCCCTCCATCGAGGATGTATTAACCATCGCCTGGACCCACCCGCAAGTCACCTCCCTGGCAGATTTTACCAGCCAGGAAGGGCACAGGTCTAGATGGCATGTGGTGGCATTTACAGTCTGGAGGATCCTGTCCACTTCCTCAGGCCCAACAGGATCAAACCGTTCCCAGATAACAAGGCAAGACCGCTCTCCTGGCATCTCCCCAGACTGCATTTCACGCTTGGAGTCCAACTTAGAACGAATCCGAGCTATTTTATCCCGCAGATGCTCAGAAAACTCTTCCGCACGGCCCTGCAGGTGGGTCACTGACTCCACCTTACCCAAGAGAGATCGAGTAATCTTGAACAGGGCCGTCGGATGGCATTCTGCGGATGCAATAAGAGTGGAGAAATATTCACGTTTCACCGCTCTTACTGCCACAAGGTAGGCCTTAATAGCGGCTCTAGATTGTGTTTTGTCCGATTCAGCATTCGTCTTTCTCCAGCGGCGCTCCAGACATCTCTTCACCCTCTTCAGAACCCTCAACTCCTATGTAAACCACGGGGAGTGATGGTTCGAATGGGGCTGGAGAGGTCGCATCAGCGCGGTCCTGTCCAAGGCTCTGGCCTCCTCCCTATTCCAGGCTGCAGCCAGAGCCTCCGCTGGACCATGCAGCAGGTCCTCGGGTATTACCCCCAGCTCCCTCTGAAACCTCATTGGGTCCATAAGTTGCTGGGGACAGACCAATTGAATAGGTCCTGCCTCCCTGCGGAGTGGGGTGGCATAAGAGAATCTCAGGGACACCAGGGCGTGATCTGACCATGACAACGGGGATAGTTCTAACTTTCCCCTCAGGTCACTTTGCCATTGCTCAGACAAGAAAACCAAGTCCGGAGTGAGTCCACTGTCTCAAGTCGGGTCCCGAATAATCTGAGACAGGCTCATGGCTGCCATGGTAGCCATGAACTCCCGAGCTGCCTCCGAGGCACGCCCCAAGGACGGCAAGTTAAAATCCCCCAGGACCATAAGCCTGGGGAACTCTACTGCCAACCCCGAGACGGCCTCCAGCAGCTCAGGCAGGGAGGTTGCTACGCAGCAGGGAGGCTGATACAGTAGCAACACTCCCAACTGTTCTCGGGAACCCAATTTGAAAAACGGTCTCACATCCGGCCACTTGTGCAGCAAGGCCCCTGAAGGCCACTAGAGACTCTCTAATGATAACCGCCACCCCTCCTCCCCTACCCCGGTGTCTCGGCTGGTGCCACACCTGAAACCTGGCTGGGCACATCTCTGAGAGGGCTACCCCTCCCTCTGGGCCCAGCCAGGTCTCAGTAATACACGCCAGGTCAGCCCCCTCCTCCGTGATTAGATCACTTATGAGGGGGGCCTTGTTGTTTACCGATCTGGCGTTAAGCAGCAGTAGCCGGAAACCAGGGCCCTCAAGGATCTGCTGTCCAGAACCTGGGTTTGAACTCGGAGGACCGGAATGCGCCACCAGTAACAAACACCGGGGGCACCTTCCCCGAAGGTGGCCTGTCCTCCTGTTCCCGTCATAATATCCCCTGCCCGTCTAATATAGAATATAGGTAAGGAGGTCATTCTCCCCCCTGCAGATACCTATTAATAGCCCTCTACTTGGATGTCTTTAAAAGGGGATTAAATAAATTAGTGGCGTATAAAGCTCTCTGTAGCTGTTAATCATAAAGTTTTATGCTACCTGCTTAAATTGTTATGATGATGTCAGGTGAAGCTATTATTTTCTAGCCTATTCACGGAATCTTCTTGGTGTTTCTGACAGTGATGTTTTCCATTTATAATCATCTGGGTTTTCCACTGCTTTGGTCTTCTACATGAGATCCATTGAGTAGAAAAGAATAGGATAGCTGCAGATAGGATATCTGCTGGTGCTACTATTCATAAACTATCTGGAAACATTCAGTATAAACAGTAAAATGTTTAGAAGAGAGTTTCCCATTGGCATTGGCATCTGGTTGGCTGCTATGCAAGCTGCATGCAGCACAAGATAATAAACTGATTTCATCCAGGACAGCTATTCTGAGGTCTTTATGGATTGGATAATTATTTTGATTCTGACTTTCAGATGTTACTTGCATTGTGATCTTCCCCAAGAGGAGGGGAGGGTGTGAGGGGGTGTGCCAGGGGCACCGCATGGGTCAAGGAGGGTGCGTGAGAGGCGCTGAGTGGGTGGGGAGGGTGCGTGAGGGTGTGGTGTGGGTTGGGGAGGGTGGGAGGGTGCAAGGGGGTGCGTGAGTGGCCAGCACAGTGTGAGTGCAGAGGGCCTGGAGGAGCGTGCATGGCTGGGGGAGACTTACCCCAGCAACAGAGAAGGTTGCAAATGACAATCACATAATTGCGGGGCACTTAGCAATTGGTTGTAAGTGTGAACAGGCCCGCAACTAGGGTCTGTGTCACCTGGGGCAAACATGGATTCCACGCCCCTCTGCAGGGTTGAGTCCCTTGTCCCCCATGGGGAACAGCAGCGTGGTGGGATGTGGGGGAGGAAGGGGACCCTCCCCATCCCTGGGGGCGCCGGGGCTCCCGCTGGCCAGCATGGATGGGGCAGGGGAGGGTGCCAGGGGCAGCCCTGGTGCGGCCAAGAAATGCCGCCTTCCCCCCGGGAGTGCCCCCGCTGGCCCACCGCGCAGCCCAATGGCTCAGGGGCTGCTCCGGGCAACGGCGGTGGCCCCCCTGGGGCATCGGAGTAGCGGGACCACCCTGCGCCTCCCTCCCTCCATGGCGAACATCGGTGAATCAAGCGCAGCGGGCGGGAAGAGGCACCTCTGCAGAAGCGCTCAGCTCGGCTGCCGGGGCGCGCCTGTGCAGAGGCAGGCTGGGATTGAGGGCGGTGCTCGGCAGACGCAGATTGGCTGTGGCCTCGGCTAATGGCAAGCGCGTGTGAGAGCCGTTCAGCCTCCTCGGGGCAGTGGGTGGACTGGCTGGCCTGTCTCCATGCTGCCCCGCAGCCAATCATTGCCGGCGGGGGTGGTCCCCTGCCGTTGCATGCTGCGCCCTATCGGCGATCATGCCAGGAAACAGTATACAAATACTATTTTGTCATTTTGGCGCCCCCCCCCAGCGCGGCATCCGGAGCACATGCCCCGCTTGCCCCCCCTAGTTGCGGCCCTGTGTGCGAATGGATTGCCAAGCACCGAGATCACAATCACGTGACCGCGGTGGTGCTGGGACGGCCTGAACCTCGAGGACCAGTTGTATCCACCATTTGTTCAGCACCATTGTTACGTCAATTGGTCACTGAACGAATGGTCGTGGGTCGAGGACAACCTGTAGTGCTTAGCTTTAAAATATTTGCAGTTTAACTACTTTGGACTTTGTGAATCCTATAAGATAATTAAATTATTTAAATAAATGGTAATGATTATTTTATTGCTTCCTTTACAGATTCAGTGTAGATGAAGGTCAAACTTGGAGCACTCATAATTTCACAAGTATCTCAGTGTATGTGGATGGCCTACTTAGTGAACCTGGGGATGAGACTTTAGTCATGACGTAAGTACTATTTATTGTACCAACCCACCAGCTACATGGAAAAGGTTTAAATGTGAATAATTAAAAGTGTTTCATTACATTAAGTTAAACAATTATCTGTGTTTTAGGAACACATCCAAGCTTATCACTTTTTGTTGGGCATGTTTAAATGAAATGAAATCCAATTTAATTGATGACAATTAAATTGGAGAGTACTTATGGCAAGAAGCTTTTGTGATAATGTGAAGGCTTCAGCGTTCAGTAGAGGAGTAGAAAGAATGCCTTAGATATACAGATAATAGATAAATAGATGCCTGGCTAAACATACATTACTTCAAAGCTAAACATGTGTAAGCCAAACTTTCTGCTGTGAAGTCAGAAGTTCCCCCAAAGATAGGCGAGTGATTATAAATGTTCAAGAAAGCAAAATCCTTGGCCACCATCTATTCTCCATTGTTGATTACTATAGTCTCTTCTTTAGTTCTGTTATCCTTAAGTATTGAGATGTAGATGTGCAGGATCAGTTAATTGCTAATATATAAACTATGGTACAGAACAGCGTGATTATGAAAATAGTTTGAAAATATAACATACAGGTAGTCCTCGCTTACCGATCGCTCGTTCAGTGACCGTTCCAAATTACAACAGTACTGAAAAAGGAGAATGTATGAGTAGTCCTTGAAGTTGCGGCCGTCACAGCATCCCCGCAGTCACATGATCACAATTTGGGTGCTTGGTAACCGGTGCACTTTTACAATGGTCACAGCGTCCCACAGTCATGTGATCACCATTTGTGACCTCCTTCAGGCTTCTGACAAGCAAAGTCAGCGGGGAAGCCAGCAGGAAGTTGTAAGTCACGGTCATGTGATGTCATGCTTAACGACTGCAGCTGGACCTGATGTTGTAAGTTGGCGTGGTTCAGTTTACGACCATGTCACATAGTGATTGAGTTGCCTGTCCTAATTGCAGTCAATAAGTGAGGACTACCTGTATTTATCCCAGACAGCCATAACAGAAGCTATTCCTGATTGTTATATTCTTGTGTTTCACTCCCAGTTTTTTAACTGGGACCTCATTCAGATTTTTTCTCTGTAGAGTGTTTGGACACATCAGCTACCAGTCAGACTGGGAGCTAGTGAAGGTAGATTTCCGTCCATCTTTTTCCCGAGAATGCACTGATGAAGACTATGAATCATGGGACCTGACAAATCTGCAGGTACAACTTCATAGAAAGAAATCACTGTCATATTTGGTGACATTTGCTTGTGTAATACTAAAACATGTTTAGTGTTACAGGCACTAACTGCACTAAGTCTGTGGTTCAGTTAAAGATAACTGTAGTTTGTCTTTAACTGAACTGGTTAACAAACCAGCACATCAAACTAAAATTTAATTTTGATTTAATATCTACATTCTGAATGAAGTATGATTTGTACAGATCTGAATGTCTCATATTTGAATGATCTGGAAATTTGTAGTGTGGTTTCATTCCATCATGAACAAGAGACAGAGAGAAAGAAGAAGGGAGAGTATGCAGGTCACAACAGCGTATGTATGTATCACAAAGATGCAATCTCAACTTTTGTCCCACTCAATTTAGCTTGATGTCTAAGTGGCCAGGCATAGGATTGTACTACATCCATGGTTTACCAATTATACCTGAAACAGACTACTCTGATAAAGTAGCTTGGTTTCTAGGACTATGTCCTGTTTATTCCAGGAAATTCATATCCACAGAGGCCATTAAAAATCATAATCTTTGATTAATTAAAATCAAAAGTTACCTATACTAAAGGAATAACTTCTACTCTGAACTTATAGCTCAAATTTATTTAAGAAAGATAATATGACCTTTGCTATCAGACAACATTTTGTTAGATACATGACGTGGTATCCCGAGTATAGAGAGAAGAGTAAAGAAGTAAGAAAAAGATAAGAAGTGAGGTGATGCAAAGCAAAAAAGCAGGAAAAAAGATGTTTCACAGTACAGTGTAGAGCATAGCTTTCCAAAGTATGTGTCGCGACACACTACTATGTCACCTGCAGTGTCTTGGTGTGTCGCGCTAAAACCCGGAAGCACTGATGGGGGGAACCGGAAGAAGCAGCACCCCTGCCAATCAGCGGTGCTGATTGGCGGGAGTGCCGCTTCCCCCCATCAGCGTTTCCGGGTTTTAGCGTGACACATCAGGACACCGCAGGCCGCGCCGCCACCGCTATTGGTGTGTGTCACCAACGTGAAAACTTTGGAAAGCTTTGGTGTAGAGTACAATGTTTCCAGTTAAGTGAACATAACATCAAAACAGTAGGGGTATGATTTACTTTTAATGAATGGCACTGCAAAATGAATAGTGTGAAAGTATGAAAAGAACAACCCTTAAGAGGTGGTTATTTCAGATTGGTGTATCACCCCTTAAATTCTACAACAAAGGATGTTTTCTAGCTCAAATATTTAAAAATATGTTATAGTGTGTTCATTGATTCAACTTTTAGCTGGGTAAGTATGAGTACACATGTTTCAGTGTCTATTTTATTAAAAGCAATAAACATGAATACCCATTAAACATGTTGTAGACTGGACTGGCCAAGATTTGGTTGATCTGGATATAAAGTATGGATCTGGAGACTGGGTGTGGATAAACTCAGGTTTCAGCAATTAATTTCTTATCCTGTAATCAATGTCAGACCAGTTAAGATTAATGGATCAAGATATTTTTAAGATACAAAACTCATGGAGAATTTCTTTTTGATATAGCAGGCAAAGGAATAGAGGGATGGGTTGAGCAACAGGCACAATCATATTTAGACTTCCTTAGTAGAATCAAATAGTACTTCAAATTAATTGAAAGTGAAGGAAAGATGCCTTATATTGAGTTAGCTCAGTACTGCTTACACTGGAAATAGCTCTGTGTAGATTCAGACCAGAATGTTTCTCATGCTGGGTGACCTTGAGCCAGTCACTTTCTCTTAGCCCTAGGAAGGAGGCAATGGCAAACCGCTTCTGAAAAACCTTGCCAAGAAAACTGCAGGGACTTGTTCAGGCAGTCTCTGAGAATCAGACACGATTGAACGGATTAAAAAAAAAAAGATTCAGACTAGAATGTGCCCAGGCATTGAGCTTGTGGTCTTCTGTTTCCAAAGTATAAGATCAGTTGTTTTGTTTTAGCCTTTTAATTTGTTTCTCCCTTTCCTTCAGACATAGGTCTATAAACATTGCTATATTTTCTATACCAAATATTAAGATGTGTTATTAAGCTTGCTCACAATAGACATTGTGTGTTTCAGTCTCACAAAACACACACTTGTACTGTAATTGATACAGGAAAGGGGAAAAAAGGAAGAAGTCAATTTGTGTTTAGAAAGATCAGTTCATGCAATCTGCATGTGAAAGACTTGTTAGATCTTATACCTAAAACTCAATTGACAATTCTTACTGAATTCTGAAAACTAGTCCAATAACAATAAAGCCTTAATCTACAAATGTAAAGAGTATGATTATAACACCTTTATCTGGTAGTTATGGGTGTTAACCTTTACTATTCAGGGTGACCATTGCATAATGGGCCAGCAGAGAACCTTTCGGAAGAGGAAGAATTCATCATGGTGTATTAAAGGGAGAAACTTTATGTCACCACTTTCTTCCAAAGTTTGTGAATGTAATTCTTCTGATTTCTTATGGTGAGTTTTTCTCCCTTCCTCCCTCTCTCTTGAAGTGGCTGAGTTAATCGTGTTATGTATAGTCATACTGAAAAATCCATACTTCTTAACAAAAATGGTGGTTTTTATTTGTTTGAAAGAGAACAGTTATCTGCAAAAGAGAAAGGGATAATATAGCCAACCTTTCCTTATTTATTTTATGACATGCGCCATCTCTTAGTCCCAAAACAATCCCTATGACAGTTCACAAATAGATCTTAAACATTATACAGAACAGTTGGAAAAAAAAAACTTCAGTAGAAGTAAAACAATGAAAACTTTTTTATCCAAAAGCAATAAACAGTAACTTGTTCCACCAAAACATGACCAGGTTGAGCGAGGGGAATCTTTTTCAGAAGGATGTCATTGTGAAGTCATTATTGAAAATGATGGCTTTGGGTGCCTGCCCTGCTCACTTCTTCAAGGTGGCAGAAGTAGAAAACAGGCTTGAAGATATTAATCTGCACAAATATGTGGGATGAGCTACCCCAAAAGTTATTATATCAGCTCAATTTTTAGGACTTCATAGGTAAAAAACATTTTAAAAATGTAAGGTAAGAAACATTTTTGAAACATCAAAATGTTTCTCAGTGGAAGGTGGACAGCCCAGGAATTGCACTTGTGCGTTTCTGTTTGCGAAGTATCAAATCTGTCGTTTTGAATTGCACCTGGAGATAAATTTTTAAGCAATACAGCTAGAATTCTCTTGGAGTATACTCTGTGCACATGGTATCTTCTCTTCCATTTCAGCAATAAAGCATTCTTTTCACCTCCTGCATATTGCATTTTATTAAATCTAATGCAGTAAACTGATAAAAATTCTACTCAGATTATTTATTTATTTATTTTTATCCCGCCTTTATTATTTTTATAAATAACTCAAGGCAGCGAACATACCTGTCAACCCAGCAGTTCGAAAGCTTAGCATGTAGATAAAATGGGTACCACCTTAAGTGGGAGAATTTGCTGGCGTCCTGTCGGGAGCCGGTTCCACCGGAGGAAAGATCAGAGGAAAGATTGAATGGTGACGATGAGGACAGACCCAGAAGTGACATCAACAGGACGTCAGCAGCCGGCTCAAGGCATCCTGGGAATTGTAGTCCAGAGCCTTAGAAGAGCCGGTTCCCTTACCCCCAGAAAGAGTGACTGGCCCAAGGTCACCCAGCCAGCTTTCGTGCCTAAGGAGGGACTAGAACTCTCAGTCTCCTGGTTTCTAGCCCAGCACCTTAACCACTAGACCAAACTGGCAGTTAAACATATACAGGTAGTCCTCGCTTAATGACCATTCGTTTAGCGACAGTTTGGACTTATGATGGCGCTAAACCTGACTTATGACCAGTCCTCACTTTTTTTTTATAAGAATTTTATTAAGTTTCAAGCAAAGATAAAAGCTACAGAAAAACAAAAAGCTACAAAGAAAAAAAAGAAAAGACTAAAGAAGTGTAGAAACACAAGAGAAAATTTTTCAAAATTACAAAAAGAGGTGACTTCCGACTTTTAACAGCAAGGATATACAACAATATTCCATAATCAGTCCCTTACTCTATATTAAACCAAAATCACATTATTTCTATAAATGGGACATTATAAAAATCACTAAATACAGTTGCTCACTCCCCTTATATTAAAAGAAATATATACATATATACACACAAACACACACACACACACACACACTGTATATATAAATCTCCTAATCAACTTCCCCCCAAAGATAACATTTATTTAATTTTTTCCTTCCTACTAGTATTCTATACATTCCTGTCTCCTATAATAAAGATCAAACTAAAAAACATATACAGTAAATTGTCTGCCATTGTACTTGATAATACAACAATTTTAATAATCTTAATCATAAGCATTCATCATGGCATTCCATCAGAAGATCAATTTCACTTATGGCTTGCAACTCCATCTCTCTCTTTAATTTCTTCAACTCGTCTATCTGATCTTCATCCAGCATTTCAACAGAAGTCCCAATCTCACTCTTAGAAGAGACATTTCTGTCTCTGTTAAATTCCTCAGTTTCATCCATGACATCCCCAACCAGATGACACATTTTAGACCTCATATTTTCCACAATTTTCCTGAATGCCTTGCATAAAAACTTGGTAGGAATCAGAAATAATCTCTTTAAAATCTTGTTGGAAGTCAGAGAAAGTCTGTTTAAAATCCTCCATGTCTCAAGCAGTAGATTATGGCGCCCCCTAGAAGCTTAACCAGCGAAAGTCGAAGATATGAAAGAATTCTGGAATGTGTTTACACAAGTGAAAGTAAGATAACAGACAGTTCCACAGGAAAGTAGAAGCAGAAAACTGAAAGTTCAAAATAGCCAATTCAACGTGTAGGAAAATGCTAATATCTTCAAATTTAGTAGAAAAATAATAACAGGGAGACAATTATTTACTCTCAATCCTCCTTAATATTTGGATGGAAAACAAAGTCCAAAACTTAAAAAGAATTTTTTAAAAAATTGAACCCAAAAATAACAATAAGCACCAAGAGAACCCGCTTCTCCTTGCTGTAGAAAGCCTCTCTTAGGGCACGCATACTTAAAAGAAATATAAATTGGGTGATTTAGAAATGGGGTGGCCGGTCTTAGTGTCCCTCTAAGGCTACAGCATGGCTTGGAAATGGTGACATCCCAGCTTCCCGGCTGCTCTTACCAGTCGAGCGCGAAAGCTGTTTGCAATCTTCTGGCTGCAAGCAGCCATCCAGAGGACATTTGGGGTGATTCCAGGTGTTTTCCTTTTTCCGGAAAAACACTCCTGGGCTTCAGGAAAAACCTGCCTGAGCCCAAAAAAACTGCCGCGTTGTCAGTTCTGCCCACTGAGCCCATGGGCACAGCTGTTCAGTCTGCCATGTCCCCACTGGAAGTCAACCAGTCCTCACATTTATGACTGTCACAGTGTCCTGTGGTCACATGATCACCATTTTTGACCTTCCCAGACAGCTTCTGGCAAGCAAAATAAATGGGGAACTGTGTGATTCGCTTGACTACATGGTTCACTTAATGACCAAAATTCCAGTCCCAATTGTGGTCATTAAGCGAGGACTACCTGTATTCAGTTTTGAAAGGTGGCCAATATCTAGAGCAGAGCTTTCGAAACTGTGTGTCGCGACACAAAAGTGTGTCGCCACACACAGTCTGGTGTGTCGCCACACAACCCGGAAGCGCTGATCATCATCAGCGCTTCCAGGTTTTCCCACGGCGACACACCAACTGCAGTGCGCAAAACCCGAAAGCGCAGCAGCGCTTCCGGGTTTTTGCGCACTGCCGCACTTCCAGGTTTTCCTGCGGCGACACACCAACGCCGGTTGGTGTGTTGCCACGGGAAAAACTTTGGAAAGCCCTGATCTAGAGAAAAAGATCCCACATAGCTTGAGTTACTGTATACGCCAGTATCTCTATATTAAGACTCTGCCTTGGCTGGGAGTAGGACCTTGTGGGACATCAGAGAGCTGTGTGGCTGCCAGCACAGCTGCTGGTAGCAGGTTTATTACAGGTGGCCACCAAGGCTGTTTGCCAGAAGCATCTGCCCTCCGCTTGAGTCTGCTCTTTGGAGATGGCCTGAGGAACTTTATGTTTCAAAGGGGATTTTCTATCTATATTAGACCTTCTTTTCTTCCTCTGAATCTAAGCTGGACATCACAGCAGTCCTTAACAAAAGAAAGAAAGTCAGAAATTCAAGTCCTATTTCCCTTCCGATTGTCCTTATGGTCTTCAATCTTGTGGAATGTTCTAGCCTCCCAGACAGGTTGTGTTCCTTTGTAAATGAAATTGACTGAACTATTGTACAATTATTCATCGTTTGTCATGCACAAGAGAAGAAACTTGGTTTTTGTAATGGAGACTTATTGAAAATTGCTGCTAGGTGCAGTGCTAATACACACACATAGACACCCACACGTTTATTCCTTAATCTTCAGGATAGACTACAGAGTTCCTGGCTGAGGTGACAAGAGTTGGTTTGGAGATTATATTGGAGTCTCCTAGGCTTATGGTGCTGGACAACTTTATTAACTATTTTGGCTTTCTAAGAGACCTAGGGCAGGGGTCGGCAAACCGCGGCTCGCGAGCCACATGCGGCTCTTTGGCCCCTTGAGTGTGGCTCTTCCATAAAATATCACGTGCGGGCGCGCACAGGCAGGCGTGGCGGGGGCAGCCCCGCCGCTTATACGCACAAACCCTCCTGCATCCGTCCTATTCTTACCCCAGTGAGAAGCTCCTTGGGGGAAGCGAGTCCCCGTGCACAAAGCTTGATCCCCCGGCTCCTATATCAATCCTACATTCCTGCAGGAAGGTAGCCAGGAATCAGCCCCGAGCTCGGGCCGCTTCCCCCAGGTACAGCGCGCGGACAACTTCCCCGCCGCCCTCTCTCTCCCTCTAGCTCTCTTCCCCACGAACCAGTGTGCACGCTTCCCAATTCCCTCCCTCCGCTTTCCAAATCCCTACGCCGGCAGCGGGCATGGTGTGCATGGCGACTGGAGCAGTCGAGCCTCTCTTTCCCTTCTCCTTCTTCCAAACCTCCCCCGCCCCCTTCCACGTGATTGGCTCCCGCCCGCAAACCCCGCCCCCTTCCACGTGATTGGCTCCCACCCGCAAACCCCGCCCCCTGGCCCTGGAGTGATGTTATAAATGTTATAAATGTCAAAATGGCTCCTGGCATAAAAAAGTTTGCCGCCCCTGACCTAGGGAACCCAAAGATGTCTGGTGCAATATACCACCCCAAAGGGGTGCAAACTGTTTCAACTGTAAACACATACTGTTTTTAATATTTTTAATATTAATCCTTTTTAAACATTATTGCAACTCCTGAAAAATCCCTACTAAAGGTATATCTATCAAATACCTACTTGTTATTATTATCCGGTAGTGATTATGGATTTGAACGTTCACTGCCAAAATCAGAGCCCAGCACATGCTTTGCTGACTTTTGGTTTAACCCTGAAGCCCCTCCTGAAGACTGTATCGCAGGGCAATCCTACAGAAGTAGCACAGGGTAAGTAAGTGAATAATATTTTGCTGTGAAAAACTGCTCTCTATCTTCCTTTCTGCCTTGTATCCATCTCCTTTCTATATTGCTAATATGATACTCAAGGACAAAAGCTATTATCTATTCCTAATTTAATAAAGTATTTTGCTTTTTGAAACATGTTTAATGTGAAGAGTGTCTGCATACCATTTTCCCTCGATGGTTGTTCCTTAATTTTTAGAGAGACATTACCTCTAGAGATATCTGTTAGCCCCCAAGTTGGTGACACTGAAGCTGCTTTCGTGAAAGATAGTTAACATTGTCAGCAAGGGTGACAATGTTACTTTTCCTTACTGGTGGATCTTGCAGCATACAATCATACTAAGCAGGCCAAGGGCTGCTATTTTGAGAAACGTAGGGTTTCAGTCTGCTTTCTGCACACCCTGAACCATTGTACTAGGAGAGTATTGGCAAGGCTGCAGTACATGAGTGCCTCTTTCTTCATTACCCAGAGTCAACCCTGGAATTGTCGTTGGCAGTACAGCCAGCTTGGGTGATGAGTTCTGACCCTGCCAGGCCTTCACCGTGAATTGTTTAATACAGGGCCTTGTATTTTTAATTAGTGCACACCTCCATCTTTTTTCTCTGAAGGACTAACTGAGCAGAATTTGAATACTGCCCAATGGTTGTAAACCACTGAGAGACCTTGGTAGTGGGCAGTATACCAACTATTGTGATTAAATAATACACCAAAACATGGTTGGTTGGGAAAGAGTAGTTTCACTTACAATTGCCCTGGTACTGTTTTGTTTTAAAACTGCCCCTGTCCTGCTCCTGCAGGAGATACAGATAATTTTACAGGTACACAGAAAATACATAACTTTACATGCTCATCCCACCATTTTCTTTTGGGGTAAGCAGGGTTACACAGAGTGCAGAAAAAGAGTGAGAAATAGCAAGCAAAAGAAATTAAAGGCATGAGAAAATAAAAAGGAAAAGAAACATAGCTAAAATTAGCACAAACGAACAGCATTCACTGTATCTCTCCATGCTTTCTATCCTTGTTTCCAATATGTCCATAAAGGTAAAGGTAAAGGTACCCCCCGCACATTTGTGCAGTCGTGTCCGACTCTAGGGGCCGGTGCTCATCTCCGTTTGTTAGCCGAAGAGCCAGCGTTGTCCGAAGACGCTTCCACGGTCATGTGGCCGGCATGACGCGCGTGGAACGCTGTTACCTACCCACCGAAGTGGTACCTATTAATCTACTTGCATTTGCATGCTTTCGAATTGCTAGGTTGGCAAGTGCTGGAGCTAGTGCGGGAGCTCACTCCGCACGCAGGGCTAGGGATTCGAACCTCCGAACTTGCAATCCGATCTACAAGCCTGGCGTCTTACCCGCTGAGCCACCACGCCCCCATATGTCCATACATTGCTTTAAAAATTGCCACTGTTTTTAAAATTCTCACCTTTCTCTTTTTGAGCTTCTCATCAACCCCACCCAGTTACATCTTCTCAGTCTTCCCCTTCCTCTCAACCCATTCACTCTTCCTTTGTATATTTATTTTGCAATTTGGCCTTTATTTATTTTCTCTATGTGACCAAACCACCTCAATGTAATTTCATACTGGTTACTCACTTTTGTATTCAATCCATCTTCATTCAGCCTCTATTCATTCTTAACTCAATTTCTATGAACCATCAACCAATGTAAGATAGTAAGGTAAGTTTCTTACATTCATAACTTGCTGAAAAGCAAAAGTTGATCTTCAGAAAAAGCTGCCCTGCACTTCCCAAATTTTGCTCATTGTCATCTTGTACTTTTTCAACCAGAATTCTGCCTTCCCAGGCACAGTTAACAAATTAATTACCCTGTAATTTTTGCATTCACTGGCTACCTTTCTCATTTTAGAGGGGAAACAATAACGATATTCCTCCAGTGTTGATCTTCAAACACAATATAAACAAGTCACATGGCTACTCCATAAACAACCACATACATTTCTCCAGTTATACCATTTATACCTCTAACCTTATCTTTTTTCAATATTCTCACAGCATTCATGACTTTTTAAAATGTTTTTTTCTGGGTGCTAACATTTATAACATTAATTTCAATTCCTTTCTAATTCCATTCACTCTACAGGAGTTTGTTTATCCCTCTTCATCTACTTCCCAAGCAAATTTTTATATCCATTAAAACTGCTCTGCATTTTCTTTGCTTCTTTTTAATATAGTCTTTGACTACATGTTTTTTCTCATTACACATTATACGATATCTTTTTTCCTCATTTTTTCAGATCTCTCTTGTATGCATTTTTTCTACACCCACAGTCTCTTTCACTTCATCATTCTACTCAGCAGTTTTTTCCTTAATTCCAATTGCATACACTTTTGTGGCACTCTGTAATATACTTCTTTTCACTCTAAGCAGCTTCCACATACTCTTTCTCTTCGATTGGTACATACTCTTTCCTTATGTCCACTTCCTATTTATTTATTTATTTTTGTAGATTAATTTGTATTATTTTTTTTCCATGCTGGACAGGTATTTTCTCTTCCTGATGAGAAAAAGTCATTGTATTTTTGCTTCTTTCACTTCTTTCCCTTTATTTCCACATTCATTTCTCACCAAAATCCATTCTTGACATGATAAAAAATGGTGTCCCATATTTAGGACCTCTCATCACCCTTGCATTCCTCATTGATTCCTCATTCCTTCATCACAAACAATCATGCTTTTAGATTTGTATTCATTCCTGTGCCACATGTACATATGAAGAGATATGCTTAAACAGATATACATATGTATGAAACAGACTTTTTCTAAGCAGATATTCAACCAAACATCACCACTCTCATTAATTTTTGGATCTCTAAATGCCGGGAGTACTGTACTCTTTCACATCATTGTTACTTATCCATTCATGCAATCTACTGAGGTAATTTTTCTCTGGATTGCATTCATCTGGAATCTTGCACATTTTTTCTCAAACTCACCCTGATTCTTTCTTTATCACCATTTACTGGAGCATAACATGCCACTATCACCAGCCTATGGATTTCAACTTTCATACACAAACCAGAACAACATATATGACACTACCCATTGTAGCTTTGGTTCAACCAAGGCTTTCACATAGTGCTTTTTAATAATATAGAGAAGGTATAGACTAGGTTACCAGCCTTAGCCCCATGCCACATGCAGCCTTCCCCGCTAATAGTAAGGACAGTATCAGATTTTAGCATATTTTGGCCAGCATGCCGCCAAGCCCAATCAAAACCCAGTGTTACCCTAAGCATGTTCATGTTATTTTATGGAAGCTAGAATCTCTATTTTAGAGATTATCTTGCAATCCAACATGTTGTAGTTCGCATCCTAGCAGCTAGTAGCTATATGCAGTATACTGACACATACTCAGTACATGGTGCCTCTGCTTTTGTCCTGACTGAGCATGTTGTGTGAACATAGAGGGTTGAATCCAAACTAAGTCTTTGCTCTAAGGCATTATCTTTTTCTATATCTGTTGTTCAGTTGTGTCCCTCACTCAGATATGCTCTCTATTTACTTCTTCCTACAGATACCGTAAAGTTATATCTAATATATGTAAAGGAGGTGTGGATTTACAGAAAAATTCTTCTCAGCACATGTGTCCACTGACTGCTCCCAAAGGATTGCAGATCAGCATTAAAGGGGAAAGCCTTGCCATTAAGCCAGGAGAATATGTCACCTTTGTTGTCAAACAAAATCAGGTATTACTGGAATTTCCCATCTATGCAATGACATAGAAGTCAGGAAAAAAGCAATTGGCCTTTTAACCTGAAAGCAGGGTTGCACTAGAACTTTGTCTTGCAACTGATTTTTTTTTCCTTTCTCTTTCTCTGCTGACTTTTCTTTGTCCCCTCTTTATTTGTGCTAGGTAGAAACTGGTCTTTTGTTCGTTTGGAGACTTGAAATATTCCCCTCAATCTTCCTCAGACAGCCCCGTTAGTCTCCTTCTCTTACTTCACAGTCTTTTTTTTTCAAAGCTAAGTTCCTATAAGTATTATGGAGCCCCCTCCCACTTTTTTATGGTGGGAATTACAAGCCTTAGGCATCCATAGCATTTTATTTCTTCCACTGATATGAGAACAAGAGGGAGATGGGAGCTATGTTATTGTCTGTCACTATCCAGCAGGCTAGCACAACAGTGATGTACAGTAGAAACTAAAGTGGTTGGCTTGGCAGCTTGAGATGGTATATGAGTCACTGAGGACTTTCTTTCTTCCCTAGGAATGAAATACTCCAGGGATAGCAGAAAGTAGTGCCAGTAATCAAGGAAGAAGATTTTAATCCTTTCCTTTCCCCAGAAAGCAGAGTATATCTTCCTTGGAAGATCATGGAAAATATGCTGCTGCATCCGTAACTGAATGTTATAATGTTGATAAGAACTTCCAGGCTAAAGTTGTGGTACCAATCAAAGAGAATACTGTATTTGTAGCTCAGGGTTGAACTGTGGAGTCCTTGGTGCTCTCTGAGCCTTGTGGTTTTCTTGCAGACATTTCATTGCCAGGCTAGGCAACATCTTCACTCCCTTTTCGCACTGAAGATGTTGAAACGTCTGCAAGAAAACCACAAGGCTCAGAGAGCACCAAGGACTCCACTAAAATTATTGTGGCATAAGGTATTATGACTTTAAGAGGAGTCATTAGTTGACAAGATGCCTGTTAGGCCTGCCCGCAAAGCCTAATTTGTCACACACACACACACCACTGCAGGCTGTCTTCCTGTGAATAAAAGGACTCACGTACTACTTGAGGTGAATTAATTGTGGACCCCAGATTCCAGGTAGAGCCACAGGGCGGGGAGCGGCCACCAAATGCTACATGGTATCAGAAGTGAGGGAACCCTAAGTGGCCTCATAGCCAGCCCTTGGCAGCCTGGTAATAGTGGGAAACACTGCAGAACTGGTGTAAATGGCTTCAAGCTTTTCAGAGGTATCCGATTGCCAGCAGGTCTGCCTGAAAAGAAGAATGGCTTCAGTGTGCTTTGTTTTTCCGTTTCGCTGGCAAAGAGGCACTGGAGATTTACAGTAAGTTTCAGTTTACACAGAGGCAGATAAGCAAAAACTGCACATAATAATAATAAAAACGTTTGCCACATATTTTGTCGCTAGGAAAAGCATTATTTTTGAGGTATGTATGATTTTTTACCAGTACTTAAGGAGTAGAGGAGACTGTTGATTTGTTTGTTATGGTGAATTTGGAGTTGCTTATAAAGGACAGGATTGTGTGCAGCCCATGCACATGTAGAGATTGTTGAGAATGTTGAGAGTGTTACTTCATCTTGAATAAAGTAGTAGATATGGCCAGGGCAGAAGAAGCTCTGAAAACTCAAATGCAAATTTGGGGTGCCTTCAAAAGCAGAAATCCTCAGATCTCTGGCTAAGTCAACAGCTAGTAAGCTTCTAGTAGGAGTGACTGGCGATAGGTTTATGTGCAGATGTTGTAGAAAAGCTCATGCCCCAAGAAATTGCTCAGTGTTTGGTACTGTGTGTACAAAATGCTCTGGCAAAAAACATTTTGCAAAAACGTGTGCAACCAAGTCAGTCTCAGTCAGCAGACTGAGTTGATACAGGTGTTGAGACCAATTTTCTTCCTCAGGAGATGCCAAAATCACTGCCAGGGTTGGTACCAAGGTGAAATCTCTTGGTGAACCTGGTAGTGCTTGACAGGGCATGTATTAAACCAGAAAGAGTAGATAGATGGAAGGATACAGCATGATGCGAACTAGGCATGCAAGAAGCCAATTTGGATTTTTAAGTTATTAGGAGGTGTATCTTTGTTAGCATGGCACAAACCACTTTAGATCTAGTTTGAAGAGTGCACGACCACTCCGTAGATGCAAGTGGCAGCTCTAAACATGTGAGTGGTGTAAGAATTTTAATTGGTAGAATTTCCAAACTGTGGAAGAATAAGTATCAGAGGAAGGTTGCTCTTTAATACTTTCTACTGTTTCAGAGTTTATTATTAAATTGATATGGTCCAAGCATAGATTGTTCAAAACAAACACATCATTCTTGTTAACAGTTATATTATAACACCCCCCAAACACTCAAAGTACCCTGGGCAAATTCTAGGGGTCCTTGCCTTAAATTGACCAGTTCTTGTCGTGCAAACAAAAAGAGAGGGTTAATCCTAGAGCAGCATCGCAAATACAGGTTTCATTTAGACAATCTGCCTATGTTAGTTTTCTTTTTCCACACTCACCCTCCCTGTTTTGAATGATTCAATCCCAGCTGAGCTACCATGGATTTTAAAATATTTTTAATGTAGCTTGTGAAAGGCATCTGCTCCTGATGTAACAGAGACCGCCATCAGTTCACTGGATCGTTGATGCTAAGCAATAATCTTCAGCATTTGCAGGATCAGTTGCTTGATACAGTAGGTGGTTTTGATTGCTTCCCTCTGTCCACTTTTTGTGGTACGCCTGATTTTTTCTCTTTATTCTTGGTTTTCATAGGGAAATGCTTTAAACACCAAATACCAAGTGAACTTTGGAGATGGCATTAAGGCAAATTATATGAACCTGACTTTGATAGGTGAAACTTTTCAACACCATTATGAAAATCCTGGGGTTTACCGTGTCTCTGTGTTGGCAGAGAATGCTGCTGGCCAAGATGAAGCAGTTATATTTATTCAGGTTCATTGTAAGTTTTACTTCCTTTTTTTCATTCTCATTATTATAGCAGCATTAGTATGGTACTAGCTCATTTATTTATTTGTTATAATTGTATATACCATAATAAAATGGATAGCAATTTACAGTAGAATACATATTTCACTCTTGGAGCTTCTTAACAGTCCGCAGAGTGTTGGATTTTGTCCCTCTGGAGTGGAAATGACTTTCTGATCTCATTTTATTCATCTGGTTGCTATTGTTATCAACACAAAACAAATCTCTGTTGAGAAACAGGAGGGATGCATTGTGAATGTATCTTGGCAATAATCAAAGTCATAAAATATATTTAAGAAATGTCCAAAAATGGATTCTGGTTCCATCTGGTATATCAACAGTGTAGTAGAACACAGAAAGTTGGTACAGTATATTGCTCAGATCGATGCTCACCCTAGTCATAAAGGAAGAGATGTGGGTAGCCTTCAGGATGAAAAATGGAACACCAATCCCTGTGATGCATCATTGCTTTTTCCATTCACTGCCTTTTGCATATCACATTTTGTGCCGGTACACAAAACAAGTAGAGCAGAAACTCTGCCCTCCCCCTTTTTGGTACAGCTGAATCATCAGAGACAAACAAATTAAAAAGTGCATAAAATCTCCCGAAGGTAAGTTTTTTTCTTTCAGTGAGTGAACTGTGCAGCTTACAGATCCAGGAATTTGTCTGACCAAGTTGGGAAAACTTTCCTACCTCCACTAAACTGAAGTTTGTTCACAGTTTCTTTTCATATACTGACTTATCGGGGGTATATTAAAGGGTTCTGCCTAAATTTAGTTTTGAAGGCAGTGTAGATGACATCCGACTTGCTCTCATGACATACCGCCAACACTATTTTCGCTCAAGATTGCTAGTACTGCTTTTATTGTGGTTTAAGGTAATTACAACTTTGATGCACAATTGAATATTGGTGATTTAATCTTGCAGTATATGCAACTACGAGCAATGAGAATGGATTCAGCTTTTGTGGATAGATGGAAGGATAAAATCTGTCAGCTTCTTGTTTTAGAGGAAGAGCACTATGATGCTGAGAAAGGGAGAAAAGGAAAAGGAAAGACACCCAGTAAGATCAGTCCCACCAAAGGAAAGTTGGTAGGAAGCCATTGATTGATTGATTATGTTCATCTCTGTGCAGTCCTAGGCATATGTGATGGTTGACATATAGTTGGTGGAGCTCCAGGGGGGAAAGTTATTTGAAAATGGCAGCATCTAAAGCCTGAGACTTGCAAAGCTATAGGTAGAAAGTATTTGTAATTGTTCCGACACCTCCCGCTTATCCTGCACTTACAGCACTATGTGTCAACATATGTAGTATAGTTTTCATAATAAATGTATTGCCAACACTGAGTAACAATTGGATTTGGGAAAAATAGTGATATACAGTAGCAGGGCTTCACATATGAAAGGGGCTTCAGTGTACAGGGTATCTCCCCATAGAGACTGTAGGATCAGTGTCTCAGACTCATGGTCCACGGGCCACATGCAGCCTGCAACAATACTTATAGCATAGCTTTCCAAACCGTGTGTCGCGACACAGTACTGTGTCGCCTGCGGTGTGCAGGTGTGTCGCGCGAAAACATGGAAGCGCTGATGGTGCGCCGCCGCCGCTCGCAGTGGCACGCCATCAGCGCTTCCGGGTTTCGCATGACACACCTGCACACCGCCGTCGCGCGCGCCACCACTGCGCTGCCACCGCTGCTGGTGTGTGTCACCAACAGGGAAAGTTTGGAAAGCTCTGACTTATAGGAAAAAGTAGTCCCTGCAGCTCATGCAGCTTGTAGCTAATAAGGTCTGCCCCCAAGAAGGCAGCATTGCCCTCAGTGTTAATAATGCAAATATAATGCTTTCCGTATACTTGGTCAGACAAGTTCAGAGGTTACAGAGTTCCTTGTTCCCAGTGTTTGGAAGCTTTTCTGTTCCCTAACTGAAGAGCTCACCCTTCCCCGTAATCTTAAAAGTACTGTATTTACTTTGCACCAGAACCCTAGATATTTGTGCTATTTGCTTTTCTCTAGTATGTATACACAACTCATTGACTTCAGGTTTCCCCTTCCTGATTTAGAAGGAATATAAATATTCACTTAAGCCTTCCAAATAAAACAAATGCAACTTTTAAAAAACATATCTTAATTAAAATTTCAACAGGTCTTAAGTATTCAAGACAATTTAATTTGCAATGAGAATTACTATCATTAATCTTCTATTGAGCAATAAAAAGTGATATACAGTAAGGAACTGATCGCTTTAATTCAATCCCTTGAGAAGGTGGTGTTCTCTTGAATTTGCTTGAAAAGCTTAAGAGAAGTCCCAGAGCACTCTAGTGCTTCTTTAGAAGAAGTATTTGAAAGCACAAGATGTTTGATAAATTAATGGCTTTTTAATTAACAGTTGGGACTCTTTCCAGCTCCACTGCAGGCTTTACATCTTGAAGTAGTTCCTGTTATTGGCAGAAACCAGGAGTTGAATCTGACAGCCATCATCCTGCCAAGGAACTCTAACTTTACCCTTTTTTACTGGTGGATTGGAAACAATCTTCAGGTATTGAATAGTTATTACCTATGATTTTTCCAGTATTTGAACATTTTTACATGCCATTTCAGTATCTTAAAACAACCGGTTTTATGATCTTAAACTATATTTTTGAAGGTTTGATATACCTCCTCTATATTCACTTTAGCACTGCAGTCTCAGTGAGAAGAACAAATTCCTTAGCTGTAACTGAGTTTCTTTGAGTGTCCATCTGCGCACTCACACATACGGTTTCTGCATCTATGCAGAACATCATTTGACATAATTTAGTGGTGAGTTTATTAAGCAGGTTCAAGGTAGACCCACCAAACTACCTTGGGTGTCCCAGTATAGGCTATTTAAAAAAGAGCCACACTTATAGGTATGGAGTCTTGTCTTCTTCATTATCTCTGTGCATCACACATATTGATGATCAGCAAGTTTTATTTGCTGATAGTAGGGCAAGAAGTTATTGAAATATAGTGCTGTTCATCTGAAAATGGCATCAGCTGTGGCTAGGTTGTATCATGAGTAATCCCATATCAAGAAAAATGTCTGGGATTACCTGGCTTTCTGCAGATGCCTGGCAAACAAACACTTTTGGACTATTACTGAGGATGCCACCTCTTTTACAGAATGGGCCTTAGGTTCATAGGTGAACCCAGAAACAAATGAGATGGTAGCAATAGTTGGGAGGGTGCTTTGTGGTGTTACTTAGGTTGTATTTGGTGGTTCTATCTATTCTGTGAAAATAGATGGACAAAATTCCTGGCTGTGTAGTATGGAC
Organism: Charina bottae; assembly: GCA_023362775.1. Lineage (NCBI taxonomy): Eukaryota > Metazoa > Chordata > Lepidosauria > Squamata > Charinaidae > Charina > Charina bottae. The sequence goes on along the minus strand of JALMGJ010000016.1, from coordinate 20,549,207 downwards.
TTCAGAAGTGTCTTGGGGAATGGGAAAAATATGGGTCTGACTAAAGCAGAAGCTGGACATCATCTTCTGAAGAAAGGAGAAATCAGGATGCAGAGTTAAAATTTTTAATCAGTAAGTACCTAAAGATATTTACAGAATCAGATGTCTGCCTATTGGAAGGGAAACCCATAAGAAGAACTAAGAATGAGATGGGAAGTACTAAATCTTTGGTTATCTCTCTTATCCATCTTTGATAAACCAGCAACCCTATCCCACACAAGGTAGTGCTTCCGTATCTGTTTCATGCAACTCAGTGGGATAATCTGTTGATAAAAAGTAAGAATAGCTTTCCATGTTCAGAGCTTATAAAGATTCAGCAGATACTGTTTTCAGATTAATGTATCAAAAGAGAATTATACGAGGATAATTTTAAAAAATAGATACTTAAAAACTGGATTTCTTGAATTAATACTTTACAACACTAGTTTATAACATTACTCATCACTCATTAGTTTACAACCACCCTTGGCTGTCAGTTTTTCTACAAGGGTTACTACATTGATGACTTCAGATATGAAAAATAAATGAGTAAGTCAAAATATGAAAAGTAATTTGGACACAGAGGAGAAAAAGTGCTTTGGAGCACACAGGGGTGCTCACATTTGCAACTACTAGCGTGCCTGTCCTTGGTAACTGGAGTGGGATGCTGGGAAAAGACATGGTTGGCAATAAACCACAACTGCAGTCTCAGTAGGGGTTACCCTTATCAGGCCTGAATAAACAAACTCATCCACCCTTCTACACTGCCTGGCCTTGATGCAACTTATTGTCCTGGCAGAGAATAGAGATGGTTTCTCAAGCTGGAAAGCCTTCTTCAGAAAGAAGGAAAGGGGGCAGAGACTACACAAGTAAGGAGCTGCTTATACACCCAGAGCTAAGATGGCAGGCGTATTGAGGCTGTTAGAGTAAGAGCAAGAGAACAAGACTCAAAATGCCGCTGCCAGAACAGTTTACCTCCTTGTTTAGACATTTTATTTTGAATGGTACTTTGAGTTTTTGGTTTGGACTACCGAGGCGCCAAAGAGTTTGTTTTTGTCCTCAAACCCTGCCCCTGAATGCTCAAGGGACCGGGGAGAATAAACTTCAGTAAGTTCTCTATTGCTTTGGAGAGTCCGGTGTTTGCCTTCTGTTACTCTTTAGCCAGCTCCCCACTTCTCTGTCTACATGGGTCTCTGCCACAACATCTGTAGACCTGTTCCTCCTTTCATGTATTTAAACCTCAGAAATGGAACCCATCTGTAAAACAAAGCTGGGAACTGATAGGGATGAGCTGGTGGAATAAAGGAGGGAGATTTGGATTGTGCAGGTGACTTTGAAGTTGATCGTGGTAGGTCTGGCAAGGACCCATACCAGCTCTCTAATGCAGAAACAGCATAGCACTGTGTGATGGAAGCTTAGGTGGTTGTTTTTTTAGCAGTTCAGGCTGTACTCCTGAGTGCATGTGACCTTTCCTTTGACTATTTCAGCCCTGTTGATGTAGGGAGCTAACAGTAGTCAATACTGAAGGCTGTCCTGGTACTGACGGCATTAGTCCCAATACTCAATTCCATTTAATGGAGCTAATGGAAGCATTTTAACTCATGAACTCATGGCTATCAGATGGTTTAACCACTTGTTCCAACAACGCTCCACTGTGAACTATGATTATGGCAAGCTTGTTTAGCAAAATCACACCAACAAGGCTAAGACTCTCAGTAATGACTCCAAACATAATGGCACCGTAGGTGTCTAGTTAATTTGAGAATGTTTAAAGGAAAATCTTCCTGAGCTGCTACCATATAGAAGTTGAAAAGGAACTATGGTAACTTGATAAGACCACCTACGGCACCTAACCCTGGATTGGGGCTCCTTCATGTGAAAAAAAAACTCAATGCAAAAAAATTCTGAACAAGAAGTGTAATGCATTGTGAAAAATAGATCATAATAGTACATATTTATGTGAGGATTATAACGTTTGATAGGGTGATTTAGAGTCAGTGAGAGAAATTGGTTTCTGATTGTGACAAACGTCAGCTCAAGATTTCCAGTCCGCAGTCTCAGACAACTAGATTAATACAGGAGTCTTTTACTGTCTTGTGTACAATTCTGTTGCTCAAGGAGAAATCAGTATCAGAACATCTGTGTTATTATCAGACATTCACATGCCCTTCATCTACAACTGAGAAAAACTATAGGCATTCAAGTAGGAATCTCTTGGCGGATTCAGAGACTTTCTTCCAGTTGGAATTGGTTCCCATCATGATATAAGCTTCCTGCTTCTACTTGCTTCTTTGTTTTAAAACTACATGTGCTTGGGAGCCATGGCAACCAGCCGTCTCCCCCTCTTCAGAACTCTTAGAAATGTTGAAAGCAAAGGGATTCATGAAACCAAGTAGGTTTGGGACTCTGCCAGGCAAAGCATCCGGTCATCAGTTAAAAAGAGAGAGAGAGAGGAGAAAGCTGTTCAAGGAAAGATTTTTTGCTATGTTTTTTTCTAGTTTTGAAAAATTGACTGGTAGATGCTGGTAAATGTAAATGAGGATTATGAAAACACATTATTTTCATCTAAATGAAATCATTAATTGTATTATAGTTCAATATTTTACTTTTTACTCATGATGATGATGATGATAATAATAATAATGTATAATAATATTTTACTTTTCACATACTTGGAAAGGGCTGCTTTTTCCCCTCAATACTAGCAGTCAATACAGGCAGCAGAACAATTCATGGTGGTGGCTTGCTGATGACCATATTTTTGCTTCACAGAATAGATATTCTGAGGACAAAGTTCACATATGTTCCCTGATTTTCACTTTTGCCTGTGATAGTTCAGTGAATGTTCAAATTATGGGGAAAAGACATTGCTGTTGTCAAACCTTTTAATCATTCAAAATTTGAAGATGAATATTATCAGTTGGGAACTTTTTGGCTCATGTTTATTTTCTCTCTATCACTTACTCCCATTTCTTTAGCCAGTTCTTTCACTGGAAAATTTCTTGGTAACCAGTTTTGCTGAAGCAGGCAAAGTCAGAGTTACACTTCAAGCTTCTTGTGGAAATTCCATGCTCCAAGATTCCAAGATTATCCAAGTTTTGGGTGAGGCACCCTCCTTTTAATGATATTTAGTATATTATATATTGTCACCATCCTGTTGCAGGTACTGTGAGTTTAGAGTGAAGTATACAATCCACTGAATTTCCACAGTTCTGCAACTGCATTTGTGTGAAAATGCAAGTCAGGGCACTTGCTAATATCTGGTTATTTCTATTCCTCCAGTGGTTTCTAGCTATATTGATGTAGTTGCAATATAACCAATAAGTTATGATTTCAGGATACATGTTTGGTATAGATGCAGGGTTACATTTATAGAATCCTTTGGATCATTTTAGAATTTTTAGAAAGCTTATTTTTCAATTTAATATTTAGTTGCATTATTTCTTCATATTTCCAGATCATTTTCAAGTACTTCCATTAAGGTTTTCTGAACATCTAGATTTATACAACCCAAACATACCTGCTTGGCGGGAGGATGTTGGTCATGTGGTAACACAACGGATTGCCCAGGTATTCTTTTGGTTATGAATACCTCCTTCTCAGATTGTAAGCTAGAAAAGTTAAAGCCATTAAAGTTATCATTATGGCAGAGGTTGATTGTGCTTTAAGGGGGTTACTTTAGATAAGTATAGGTGGGGCAATAGAATATTGCTTACTACTGCTTTATTTTAAAAAAATCAAAACATTGTTCCCTAAATTGTAGAACATTTAGAGAAAAAGGCCATCAGCTTTAGATCTAGAAAGGTAACCCATAGGATGCATGCTTTTGCTCTTAACTTTATAAAGAGCAAGAATGTTCGTATTAAAATTGGGTGGATATTTTGAATCTGGGTTTCATGTATATTATATGCCTACATTAAGTTTACATTTTTGTTTTCTTATTTTTAAATTGTGAGAGGGTTTTTTACTTTGTTGATATTTCAACAATAACTGTAAACTAGTACTGTAATTCACTTTTGTCAATTATTTCTGTTGATCAGTATGACCTTTGACTATAGAGAATAAATGGGAAATTTAATGCTTCGTACTTCTTTCTCCCACAGCAGTTTTGTCCACAATGTCTTAGCAGTACTATCTAATCATAAAAGCATTGGAAGTAGTATTTTCAAATATTTCCAGACAATATCAACTTGCATATTGGACTGCTTTTACTGTTCTGAGAGTATTCAGCTGGCTTCAGTGCAAGAATTATTGTGATCTGAATAGTGGTTAGATTTTAATTATGCACACATTTACCATGAATTCCTAACGGCTGGAAGAAGTTGGGATTTTGCCCATATTTGCTTGCTTCTCACATGAATATTTTACATGCCAGATCTGTTTTCAGTGAAGCTGCATAATTTGGGCTGTCATGTATGCTAGATCTGAAATTGTGACATATGAATTGGGATTCAAGTAACAAAGGAAGTTTTTTTCAAAAAGTACATGGACCGAAGGGCTGAGACTCAGAGTAAACGGAAGAACCTGGTCATTCCTTACACGGCTGGCGTGTCTGAAAAGATAAAAAGGATATTTGGCAAACACCACATACCTGTATATTTCAAACCCACCAACACACTGAGACAGAGGCTTGTACACCCCAAAGATCAAACTCCAAAACACAAGAAAAGCAATGTAGTTTATGCAATCCAGTGCAATGAGGAGTGCTCTGAACTCTACATTGGAGAAACCAAACAACCTTTGTACAGGAGGATGGCCCAACACAGGAGAAGTAACACCACAGGACCAGAGTCAGCAGTTTATCTTCATCTAAAGGAAAAAGGACACTCATTTGAGGACATTAATGTTCACATTTTAGACAGAGAAGATAGGTGGTTTGAGAGAGGGGTCAAGGAATCCATTTATGCCAACTTGGAAAATCCTTCCTTGAATAGAGGTGGGGGCCTCAGGCACAACCTTTCCCCTATCTTCCTTCCTGCTTTGTCTTCTGTGCCTAGGAAGATTAAGACCATTTCCCAAGTTCAACAGCAGCATGGTAATCTTAACGATCCTCCTTTAGATGATAAAGGGACTTAGAAATGACATCTCAAAATAACCATGACCTAGCCCCAGGTGCAAGGTCACACAGCCACCTAGAAACATATTTAAGGATTCCCTTACTAACTTTGCTCAGACTGAAGAAGCTCCTTGGTTAAGGAGCGAAACGTTTCCACTGAGAAAATAGAAATCCAGTGGACATGATTCAAGCTACAGACAATTCCACCTGGATGACTGAGAACCTTCATAGACATACATAGACTGAATGAAAACCACTTTCTCTAGATGAGAATGCATTGATTTTCCTAAATATTTCTCATTGGTCAGATGAGGATGCTAATTGTAAAAAAAAAAATCTCAGTGGGATACTTCACAAAATATATGGCAGTGACTTTTTTATTTATGTACCATCTCTTAACTGTGGTCTGCTGCACATCCCCATATTTTGCATGCATCCGCATACATTAATGCATCAGATTTAGCATCATCTTAAAAGAATTTATTTAAAGTACTTTTAACCTCTTTCTTCTGCCAAAAGGGTTTTAGAGCATCTTGAAAATATGAAGAGCAATATAGTCCCTGCCCTTAGCCTTTATATTAAAATACGATAGAGAAAGGGAAGGAATAAGAAAAGGGTGCACCTATAACATTTTCTGCATTTTATACTTCTATCTAAATTTAATTTTTAAATGTATGTGGTAATGTAAAAATATATTTTATAGTACTTTAATACATAGCCATTATAAAAATCACAAATCATTAAGAACTGGTGATTGACTTTTCTATTTTCCCTTTTCCTTCCATCCCTTTCTCTTATTGTATCATATCTTCTAGATTATAAGCCTGAGAGCACGGAATGCATTGTTTATTTTGTAAGCCACTCTTGGAAACTCTTGGGCTGAAAAGCAGGATAGCAATGTTTTAAATAAATAATATCGATATTTAATATGCATAGGTCTGTAATCATATTTTAAATTATAATTGCAAACCTATGCACACTTGAACATCTGAGTATGCATAATTCAGGCGGTGTATTGGATATTAACATTTGGGGTGGGTGGGATTTATTAGGCAGCACATAGGGCTGAAGAAATTCTTCCAAAAAAGTGCCTTGTAACATGCTGGAAATCGTATGAAGGACCCTCTTTGAGTCACTAAAGCAGCTGGGAAACAAGTGAATTGAAGTAGACACAAGGGAAAACAGCTGGAAGCAGCTGCATGTGCCTGGGAAAAGCTAATGGCTGTTTTAATAAGTCAAAGAGAGGTCTTTGTATATTCTCCTCTGTGTTGGCAAAGAACCTCTTTTGAAAGATTTTCCTTGTCCTAATAGCAGTACCCTAAAATCTGGCATCACCAATCTAAGCTTTTGGGAAACTGCAAAATAGTTGGATCGAATGTGTAAATTTTTGGAAAAGTATTTTTATAAGTACCTCAGATTTTTGGTTATTTTTATTAACATCTCTTCCTCCTTCTGAAAGAGTGTTTCTTATTGTGATTAAGTAATGTGAGGCAGGATGCAGTTTCTGTACTTATATCTGGCTAAAATGTTCCCAAAACAAAATAGAAAAAATGCAAAGCATATTAAAGACACCCTGGTAGAAGGTAGTCATACAGATCCAATGTTTTTTCTCCCTTTAGGAAACAGGCTTACCCGAAGAAAGTCTTGTGACAGTGATAAAACCTGGGCTACCCACCACTGCTGACTTTTATATGCTTCTGTCTACAAACCATCCTCAAGGAAAGAAAACTATATTTAGTGATAAGGTACTCAACTAACATGTATTATGTATAGTCAAAGGCTTTCACAGCCGGAATCCGATGGTTGTTGTGGGTTTTCCGGGCTGTGTGGCCGTGTTCTGGCAGATTTGGTTCCTAACATTTTGCCAGTAGCTGTGGCTGGCATCTTCAGAGGACAGGAGCACAGCTAGAAGATTCTCTCTGTGCCCAAGTGGAGGGTGTGTGTTCTTGCTGGTGTTTATAGCTGCTGAGAGGGTGTGTGTCTTCTGTGGGTCATTTACAAGAGATTAGGAGAGGGTTCTTTGTGGTGATTAGGGGGTGTGGTGCTGTCGTGTGTGGGATTAGCACATCTATTGTGTGAGTAGTTTGTATATTTCTGTGGTTGAGTAGAGTTCGTTGACCTTTTGCAAGCTGTGTTTTTCAGGACTGGCAGCCAGGTTTTGCTGATCTTTAGGCTTTCTTCTTTTTTATTGAAGATAAAAAATCAATAAAATCAACTTGCCCTGGGAGCTAATAAGCTTGCAGGTGGGGCTGATGGTCTGGAAAGCAATACAACCAAATTCAGAAAGACCTTTGTGCCTTTCCCTGGCATAAAAGAATTCTCTGGAAATGGAATGGATGGATATTTTGCCCTAGGAAAATACTTTCAAATTTGTGTAATATTTTTGCCTGAATGGAAATATTAGAAATCTTAAAATGTTATCTTTTTTTTTAACAGTTTAGAAGCAAAGCTTCCATTTCTTTGTCTGCATATGTTGCATCTTCTTTATCCTTTTTTCTGTTTTTTAGGATGTGTGAGGCCAATGCTATCTCTCATCATTTCTTCCTTGTTTTGAAGTTCTTGAAACTTAACAGCATTAGGAATGTGCTGATTTGCTATTCTGGCAATTCCTGAAGTAGAACATAGCTGACATTTTTCTTTTATTTCCAGCGATTAGCTGCTATTAAGCAATCTCTGAATGCCCAAAACATCAGTTTCTTCATGAGAGGAGGAAAATGGGTTCTTGTGATGTTAGGTAGTTCTGATTCAGGTAAACCCTTCTCTTCTCTTCTCCTCTCCTCTCCTCTCCTCCTCTCCTCTCCTCTCCTCTCCTCTCCTCTCCTCTCCTCTCCTCCCTCCCCTCCCCTCCCGTCCCCTCCCTTCTCCTTTTTATTTTTTTGGACAATTAGTAGAGTTTTCTCCAGGGAAAATATTTTTCTAATATTTAAGCTATACTAATATTGATGATAGATAATTCAGAATTCTTCTATGACAGGAGGCAGCTTTATATGGAATCACGCCAAATGAAGCTTGCAAGTATTGTCTGCCCTGCATTAATTTTTTATTAAACCTGAGAACTGAAAGGGTAGATTATGAAACAGGTCCACATGTAATTAAATTTAAGATTTGTTTTAGAAAAGTCCAGGAATTGGAAGGAAGTAGAAGGCATACATGAAAGCAAGACTCAGGTTGATACCCTCCAAATGTGTTGGTTTTAAATTCCCAGAATCTAAAGGCAAAATATTGTGAAGTCCAACACATTTGGAGAGTACCCAGTTGGGGAAGGCTGATTTCATTGCTGCATTGCTGTGAAAAAAAGTATACTCCAGTGCAAGTTACAGTTTGAGCAGATAAATGTTTTGCAATGGCTTAGAAGATGATTAGGATTCAACTTACTAGGATTTATCTTTAATTTCAGATTCTCAGAGCATCAGAGGCGGCAATGGGTACTGGGTGATAATGGCTCTCTTTGTCATTTCACTTGTGGTCATAGGAGCTATCATCCTCTACAAGTTTAAAAGGCAAGTGATCTTATATATCTCCGGGCTGAAGACTATTTTTTATTATTTGTTAGATTCACCTTATTCACCCAAAAGGAAAACAACCATGAATTTGAGACTATCCTCCCCCAAAAGAAAGAGTAAAAAAATATACATGTAAACATAGATAAAAGTTATGATTTTTCCTGCTTTTCTCAGCTTTCCTGCCCCGTCAACTCCAATTGAAACAAATCCTGGATATTTCCATCTCTCCATAAGTGTGCATGTGACAGACCTCTCTCTATGTGTGTATTTATGTATGTAACTATGTCTGCCAAAATGGCATACCCAGGACAAAAAATAATACATTAATAACTAGTGATTAAATGCAATTTTCTTGCCAACATTTTTGGGAGTGGTTTGCCCTTGCCTTTTTCCTAGGGCTGAGAGAGAATGACTGGCCCAAAGTCACCCAACTGGCTTCATAGGACTGGAACTCATAGTCTCCCAGTTTCTAGCCTGGTGCCTTTAACTAGTACACCAAACCGGCTCTTGTACTTTAAGGTACTCTGTCTATAAAATTAATTGATCCACAACTTCATATTTATTTATTTATTTATTTATTTATCATGCTTATATCCCGCCCATCTCCCTCTCAAGGAGGGACCCTAGGCCATATGCCAACGGTTGCTTCTTGCACTTAGAATTATGTAAGTATACACACACATTTCCATACTCACCTCTTCCTTTTAGCAGAAACAGCAAAAAAAGAGGGAAAAACCAGATGGGGATTGGATGAGAGGAAGTAGAATTGGTCAGAGAAGAGAAGAAAAGAAACAGAAGCTCTGTGTAGTCATTTAAAAAGGGTTAAAAACCATTTAGGCAAACAGACCCTCCTCAAAACCTCTAATCCGCAGCTCATCTTCAAAAGCATTTGAACATTGATTTGGACATCAAAGCTGAATAGAATAAGCTTCAACTGGAGTTGGCCACCCTGAGGTGACAAATGGGGAAGGTGGGAGTTCCACAGGACTTTCTCTTTATCTATTCTGCAATTTTAAATTCAGGGCCATCTTCCTTTTGGGTAAATACGGTATGAGGGCCTGGCATAATTGGTCAGATGATATGAATAATTATGACTAAATCCATTCTACATGAAGGAATAGAAGTTACAATGTTTTCACTGAATTCATTTAATTTAAGCAGATAATATTTTCATGTTGCCATGGGTTCCCATGTTACAACAAAAGGAAAAGAAAATAGGGAAAGGTGGAATAGCTGTACAATGTTTTTATAGCAACAAGAGCCGTTGATCTTCAAGCATCCTGTGTCTGTGAGTAATGAGCAACAGTGCTATTGGACTCCCGATCAATATAGGAAAGTGTTTTGAAACTAGACATATACTTTACTAAATTTAACAATTCTTAGAATATTTCACTTCCCATATGGTGACTTACATTGTTTGCAGATTACTGTGGGAATGCTTTTAAAGTTTGCTTACTGAAACAGCCTTCAGGTAAAAAACATGATGCCGACATGATCCAATGGTTTTGTGCAGGGTGCCACATATCCTATCATAAAATGCATCCTTTCGATTTTAGAGTTGTGAGAGCTCATTTAAACTGCTTGTATGAATGATCAACTCCATCAAAGAAAAGGAAGGAATTGTTTACCTTTACTTGATTATTTTATCATTCTGTAACAAACTTAAGTCTTACGATCCCAGTTTACTTTCCAGAGCAAAGTTAGTCTGTTCATGTCATTGCCTTGCATGCTGCTGTGATAAATAGACCACCATTCCTGCTCTGAAAAAGGTCCTAAAGCTAAGCCTAAATTTCCCCGTATTCCTCCTTCACTACACAAAGAAATGAAAGGACTTCGTTTAAAAACGATAGTCATGTGTTCTCTAGTGCAGGGTTTCTCAACCTTAGCAACTTGAAGATGTGTGGACTTCAACTCCCAGAATTCCCCAGCCAGCAAGGCTGGCTGGAGAATTCTGGGAGTTGAAGTCCACACATCTTCAAGTTGCTAAGGTTGGGAAACCCTGCTCTAGTGCGCAGTGGTCAGGGCACACAACCTCCAAAAAGTGTTATACTGTATGTGGATGCATTTTAAATGCAAAACAAAGAACGTTGTGGAGAGACCAATAAAGAGAGGCACACGCCCACTGATGAATGTATAGAAGATAAAGCTCATAAACCCAAATCAAAGATGAAAATCTTATTAGAAGGAAGGTTCTCAAGCTCCTTGTCAAACCAGAGTCATTTCTTCAATCTTTTCCCATAAATGAATAAGGTTTCGAAGAAGCAGAAATTTCACTCTGTCTTCAGGAAGTTTATATGAAAAGGGATTGTTTATTGTACATAATCCCTCATCAGAACAAACTAGCTTAAATATTCCAGGGTTCTACTTCTGGGTCTCTGTGCAACACTAATATAGATACCTGCTGTTGGGCATTTTGGTGTGAAGAACTCCTCTCAACTACTGTGCATTTAACTGCATTGTCGTCACACTGGATTACATCCAGGAGCTGTTTAGTTAGCAGCAGCAACTATTACATTGCTCAAGCATTTGCTACTATATGGAGAAAAATCAGGGCTTTTTGAATGCTTCTTCCTCCTTTAGTTGAGCCATTTCTTCCTTGGTACGTTGGATGGCACAGTTTCCAAATAGATCTTCTCTTCACACCTCCAAAACTGTCAAAACAAACTCCTCCAAGATAGGCTGGGGAACATGGTGCAATCTCCATATATCTGTGGTTTGGTCAACAGTGGAAATGGTCACGTGAAGATAGAATTTTTAATCAAGTTATGTAGTAAGCATTGTTGTTATATTGCAGTGGGGCAGACTTTCTTGGGAGACATGTTTCATTGTTGTTGGAGAGTTTTTGCAGTATGTTGTTGCTGCTGTTTACACCAAACAGTAGTAAAACTCTGGCTGGATCAGCCAGATTGCATCTTAGTTACTCCAAATGGCCATGTCAGGTATATTGTCCAATACTGTTCTACTTGGTCAAGTACATCCATTTTCTGAGCCATTGGGATCTAGCTTATTCAGGTTAATATCTTTAAGTCTTCACTCTGTGTTCAGCACATGGAGAGTTTCAGAAATGTCATTGTTCCTTTCCCATATTAAGAAGTGCTATTAGCTCTAAATAAATCTGTGATTTCAAAATTATTTGGGAGTTCAGAGATTTTCAAGATGCTTTTGGTGCCCACAAACCACCTTAGATGGTTCTTCCCTGTTTTTCTCATAGTCTTATCAAGCAGTTCTTAAAAGACTTCCTAAACTTCAGCCTCACATCCTTTGTTTCAAAACTGGCCTTTGGTACATATGGAGCTCAGGCTGAACTTTGCAGCTTACTTCTGAGCAAGGAATTCTTGCTACAGAAGCATTGTAGATAAGAATCAACAGTAAGGTTCAATAGCAGAAACAACTGGAGATTGAGGAAGGCCTTCTGTGCAATACTCCAGTTCCTTGAGATCTCCTACTATCTGTTGAACAAATCAAGGCCAGCAAGATCACGGATAGGCTACGTAAGCCCAACCCCCAAGAAGTAATTCCATCTCCTGTCAGGTGAAACATGGCAGCTTACCAATAGAGAAAGAATATTACAAAATTATTATTATTATTATTATTATTATTATTATTATCATCATCATCATCATCCTAGAAGAGAGAGATAAAATTCAAAATTGTCTTGCTATGTTGGAAAGTGGGCTGAAAGTAACAGAATGAAATGTAACAGAGACAAGTGCAACATGTTGCTCTTAAGAAATAAAAAAGACCATTTGTGGAGGTATACATGGTTTGATAATAGTACAGTTGTTTGCAGACTGAATATGAGCTATTTGTGTGATGTGGTTGTAAAACAAAAACCAAGGCTGCATCAATAGAAGTATAACTTCCAAGTCACAGTATGTAACCGTTCCGCTATATTTTGCTTCGGAGGCTTTATCGCCTAATGTAGGGGACTGTACCCCTTTTATATCATCTAATGTAGGTGGACATGTAGTCTAGAGGATTAGGAAAATGGGAACCATCAGATATATTATGTTTATTCTTTTCTGGTCCTTTTAACAACTGAATGATTCCTGGCTGCTTTACTAGCCCATCAGCAATAAATAATGTTGGCTTTAATCTGTAAAGCCCTAAATGACTTGGAAACTGACTACCAGATGGAGCATCTCCTCTACCCTAAGATAGTCAATAAAAGCCATTTTCCAAGTGCGCTTGCTTTTAAGATAAGGCAGCTGGCAAAAAGAAAAAGATCTTCAGTAACAGAGCCCTGTCAGTGGGGTGCTCTCCCCCAAAAGTCTTGCCTGCTGCTCACATACGGTCCTTTGGGTATCAGATAGAGGAATTTTTACTTTTTAATTGTTACAATTTTTAATATTTCACACAATTTTATTGCTGATTTTAATATTGTGATTTTGATTTCTTGTTGCTATCTCTAATGATGTAGTTGGTTGGCTGGATTGTGGTTGTTTTCTGGGTTGGATTTTATGATGTTTGCCTTGTTTTACATTATGTTTTACTAGACTGTGCAGTGAAGAGTACTGTAGTTTAGCTATATAGCAAACAGAAAATAAATAAGACATTGAACCTCTTGAGCCTTTGATGACTAATTCAGGATGATGTTACTTTGGCAGCAGTTACCTCTGTTATCTCTAATGAACTTGTGTTCTACCTGTGGGTTTTCTGTATTCGATTATGGTGTAAGGTTGTGGACATCATTTTTCTACCTATCATGAGGTAATTCTATCCCTTAAAATAGTCCAAAGCTTTCCATACTGTGTGTCGTGACACTTTAGTGTGTCGCAACACACAGTTTAGTGTGTCGCGAAGTGGTGGCACGGGGGCGCACGCAGCGGCGGTAGTGTGCATGGCAGCAACAATGGCAGCGGTGCGCCATCAGCGCTTCTGCATTTTAGCAAGCCCGCCGCAGCCGCGCGCCCTCCGCACCGCCCCCGTGCACGCACGCGCCCCCGCGCTGCCGCCGTTGGCGTGTCGCCAACGGCGGCACTTTAGAAAGCACTGAAATAGTCCATTATTCTACTTTTCATTGCCATCTTGTTTTTTGGAGGAGCTGTTTCAGACTCTGGAAGTGAGTGCTCCTTGGCATTTTACATGCAGAACATGTTATTTTTTTAGAAGATGTAGAGCTTCTTTGTCTGTTATGAAGGTCCAGGCTGCACATGTCCAGCATCATCTGAAAGGTATGACAGAGGCATGTCTGACATTAATTCACTAGCTTGCCTCCCTTTGTGAGAAGTTATTTGGCAAATGTGGCTGCTGTTAGGCATGTCTTTTGGTTTCCGAAGAACAGTCACCTTGTTGCAACCATGTTCATTTGTGTGGTGTTTCCACCTGGATTTGCAGAACCAGATCAGATTCACCTTTCACCAGATCTCTTCTTTAAGGCTGCTCTCTTTCCAGCAGTAAGTGATTTTGCTATCCATCCATCCGTTTGATGATCAAAGACCAAAAAGGACCCTTTATAGTTTGTTCTTTTAGTGGCTATCTGTATATTAACAGTTTGCTCTCTTTTCTTCACCAGGGGCTCTATACTTAGTACTATACTATAGGTCAAGGGTCGGCAAACTTTTTGAGCCGAGAGCCATTTTGGTATGCTCGTGCACATTTTGAAGTGCTCGAGAGCCAGGGGGCGGGGTTTGCGGGCGGGAGCCAATCGCGTGGAAGGGGGCGCTTTGGCGCGCGCTGATTGGTGGAGGCTCAGAAGGAAGGGCGCTGCCACCAATCAGCATCTCCGTTTCTTCTCCAGGGTTCTTCTCCTGTAGAAGAAACAGGGACGCTGATTGGTGGAGGCTCAGAAGGAAGGGCGCTGCCACCAATCAGCATCTCCGTTTCTTCTCCAGGGTTCTTCTCCTGTAGAAGAAACAGGGACGCTGATTGGTGGAGGCTCAGAAGGAAGGGCGCTGCCACCAATCAGCATCTCCGTTTCTTCTCCAGGGTTCTTCTCCTGTAGAAGAAACAGGGACGCTGATTGGTGGAGGCTCAGAAGGAAGGGCGCTGCCACCAATCAGCGTCTCCGTTTCTTCTCCAGGGTTCTTCTCCTGGAGAAGAAACAGGGACGCTGATTGGTGGGGGCGCCCTTCCTTCTGAGCCTCCACCAATCAGCGTCTCTGTCTCAGCGTCTTCTCCAGGGTTCGCGCCGCTTCCGGAGACCGGCTTTCTGATGTCGGTCGGCAAAGATGGAAAAAGAGCCAGCGTCAGGAGGCCAAAGAGCCAGATCTGGCTCGCGAGCCGCCAATTCCGACCCTTGCTATAGGTGATATTCCTATGGTCATAGAATTGGGAGGACAGAGAGGCTGCAGCTATTGATTAGGCATGTTGTTGGAGGAGACTGCTATTCACACCAAAATATCTCAATTCGAGAGAAATTTTGTTGAGCCTCTATAACACCACAGAAACCAATACATGTGAATGCACAGATGATCACTTGAAAGACCAAAAGTTGTTATTATTGCAATTTAGCAATATTTTTTCACGTGAGACTCATGAAAAAGTTCATAATTTTGTACTGGAAAAGACAGACCCTTGCTTTTTGGTATAGAAAACTATGGAATCCAAAGGAATTGTGAGCTCTTGCTGAACTTAATTCATGCCCCAAAGATGTTGCTTTGTGTGCTCGAAAACCATAAGTTCCTCTGTAATAAGGGAAATGCAGAGAATTGAGCAACATACTGTATAGCAAGAATTGTGAGATAATGATTTGAGTCCGATCCCACTGCAGTCTTTACAATAGATTTGGTTGGGACATTTTCATCAACATCAGCAAGTATTTCATAGTAGCTCAGTGGAGTCTGAATGAACACATATGGAGCCATATTTGCAATGGATGCTTCCACCCATGGATCACTCTTGGTGGATCAAGGCAATGCACTACAATATTTAAAAAAACTATCTTATGTTCTTAAGGAAATTACCAGGGAGAAATGTCTATGCTCAGATGCAAAATGAAAAAGAACAAGAGATGACCAGCCCTGTAAACCACAGAGAGGATACCCAAAATACCCAGGGGGAGGAATTCATTGATGATGACCTTGATTGTCAAACATTAGGAAATGCAAGAGGTAAATAAAGATTACCTTTATGAAAATTAAGTGTGTTTCTATTTGGTATTTAAGATGATCCCATGCCAAATAATAATATTGACTTCTATCTTATTTCAGCTTCCACAAAACATGTTCCAGCCATGTCAGATCATTGGCAATATGTTTAAGATCCAAGTGCTGGGTGAAAAAAATAAGGAAAATTGGAATGATTGTAATGATTACTGTAAAGCATGGTGCCATGTGTGTCTGTTATTGGAGTTTTTTTTAAAAAAAAATTGTACCTAGGCAGAAATAATTTACAGAACTAAAAGAATATTCAAGACTGAATTCAAATTTGTTTGTGTTAAATGTTTTAAATATATACGTTAACTCATGGAAGCAGGCACACTTTAAAAAGAATGATCTGACAACATAATGAATAAATGGGGGGTGGAGGGAGCATCCCTTACCATTGGATGTGCTGGTTGGATTGCTGGGTAGTGTAATTCAGCAGCATCTCTGGGGCACACAGGTTCACCCTTCTGTTTTAAATGAGAGGGCAATTCCCCTTATATTCCCAATGTCTCTCATAAAGTGGCCTTTCCTAGCTACTTCATAAAAGTTAACTGCTGTAAAATACTTCCACAGCCAGTTCCACAGCCATGGATTGATACAGTGTTCCTGGTTCTTGAAATTTAAATTGAACAATATTGATGAAGAAAAATACTAACCTCTCGTAAGATTTGGGAGTGAGACTGTAAAAATTCTGCATTTCCCCCCTTCTTTTTGTTTTTAAGGTCATCTGTCCAGTGCCTGAAAAGGTTGCTGATGCCTGGCCAATTATATTCTACACTTTTGTGGTTTTGTACCACAGATAAGTTTGAAGCAGAGAGTTGAAGTAGCAATGGGAAGGAAAGGCATAGAATGAAAAACAAGCCTGTCTTCTTGGTTCACAGTTCATCTGTAGGGATGGCACAAAAGTCAGGATGGCATCCTCAACTGCTAAGTGAAGCCCCAACTCCTATACACATGTGTTTACGCAGTTGCTGCTGCCACCTTGATTTTTTGGGATAGTCCCACCCCTCCCCGGTTGCTGCTCATCTTACCTGGTTCACTGATAGGATAAAGCTGGGTTGCTAGCTAAGATATTCAGTTGGGCTCTGATAACTATTCCATGCTGAGAAGCAGGAGTGGGTAGAAGGGAGAAGAAAGAAGGATAATAGTATCTAAAGAAATGTAATACCTACAGCAGAGCTTTCCAAACTTTTCATGTTGGTGACACACTTTTTAGACATGCATAATTTCACGACACACCCTTACAGCAGGGCATCATTTCACGACACACTCTTACAGCAGGGCACAAGGCAGGCACTAGGACCTGCGTGGAATCCTGGCAGGGCAAGTTTGGAGGCAGCAAGGCACAAGGCAGGCACTAGGACCTGCGTGGAATCCTGGCAGGGCAGGTTTGGAGGCAGCAAGGCACAAGGCAGGCACTAGGACCTGCGTGGAATCCTGGCAGGGCAGGTTTGGAGGCAGCAAGGCACAAGGCAGGCACTAGGACCTACGCGGAATCCTGGCAGAGCAAGTTTGGAGGCAGCAAGGCACAAGGCAGGCACTAGGACCTACGCGGAATCCTGGCAGGGCAGGTTTGGAGGCAGCAAGGCACAAGGCAGGCACTAGGACCTACGCGGAATCCTGGCAGGGCAGGTTTGGAGGCAGCAAGGCACAAGGCAGGCACTAGGACCTACGCGGAATCCTGGCAGAGCAAGTTTGGAGGCAGCAAGGCACAAGGCAGGCACTAGGACCTACGCGGAATCCTGGCAGGGCAGGTTTGGAGGCAGCAAGGCACAAGGCAGGCACTAGGACCTGCGTGGAATCCTGGCAGGGCAGGTTTGGAGGCAGCAAGGCACAAGGCAGGCACTAGGACCTACGCGGAATCCTGGCAGAGCAAGTTTGGAGGCAGCAAGGCACAAGGCAGGCACTAGGACCTACGCGGAATCCTGGCAGGGCAGGTTTGGAGGCAGCAAGGCACAAGGCAGGCACTAGGACCTACGCGGAATCCTGGCAGGGCAGGTTTGGAGGCAGCAAGGCACAAGGCAGGCACTAGGACCTACGCGGAATCCTGGCAGGGCTCGGAGGCAGCAGCAGCCATGACACACTCAGACACTGCAGCCGACAGTGACACACTAACGTGTCCCGACACACAGTTTGGAAAGCTCTGACCTACAGTTAAGAGAATGTAAAATGGCTTTATGCATTTTCATATCTTGCTGTTGGAATGCCAGTTGAAAAAGAAGGTCTTCTGGGGTATTACCAACTAGATTGAAGAGAAATGTAATAACATCCCAGAATAGGTTTCTAGAAGTAAAATAGAATAACTACAGTCCAATCTAATAAAAATATTCTAACCATACGAGGAAGTTACATTACATGAAATACCTATGGGATAGCAGCACCTCATTGCTGGATCAGTGTCATATATTTTGAACTTTTAATAATAGATACTTTATTTTTTACAAAATATTGAAGAAAATTGCTGAGGTCAGTAGCAGGTACAGAAAATGCTTGGGTCTAGAATGTATTGAAAAGGATGGAATAATTTCCTAATTGTCATGTATTGCTCCTGTTTTGCTCAGGGTAAAAATAATTCTGAAGACAAAATTCATTATGTTTGTATTGCAAGATAAATCACATTTTTCTGATAAAAGAGCCATTCCTGAATATTTTCTTTTTCTTTTTGCCTCTTCATTTCTATCATCTCTTCATTTTGCTAATTGGAACCTACTAGAAGTTTGACATGCATTCTCTTTATCCAAACCTACCGATATGCTATTGCTTTCGCACTGATTCCTGCGATATGCTCTGATTCGGCTTAGGGACAGTCAAGCATAAATGGAGCAACCCTAACTGGATGATAAACTGCCACTATGCCTGACTGCATTTCAGATTAGAGCCAGGAAAACCCAGGTTCAGATATCCACTCATCATCTCTAAAGCTCAAGGGCTGATTTGGTCCAGTTACTCTTAAAGGTAAAGGTAAAGGTTCCCCCTGCATATTTGTGCAGTCGTGTCTGACTCTAGGGGCCGGTGCTCATCTCCGTTTGTTAGCCGAAGAGCCAGCGTTGTCCGAAGACGCTTCCACAGTCATGTGGCCGGCATGACGCATGCGGAACGCTGTTACCTTCCCACCGAAGTGGTACCTATTCATCTACTTGCATTTGCATGCTTTCGAATTGCTAGGTTGGCAAGAGCTGGAGCTAGTGCGGGAGCTCACTCCGCAAGTGGGGCTAGGGATTCGAACCTCCGAACTGGCGTTCTTCTGATCGACAAGCCTGGCGTCTTACCCACTGAGCCACCACGCCCCCTTCAGTTACTCTTACCCCAGCACAACTTCGCCTCCCCCGATCCAGGGCACTTTC
The DNA here is from genome assembly GCA_023362775.1 of Charina bottae. Lineage (NCBI taxonomy): Eukaryota > Metazoa > Chordata > Lepidosauria > Squamata > Charinaidae > Charina > Charina bottae. Next base: position 20,530,198 of record JALMGJ010000016.1, on the reverse strand, counting down.
CAAATGCGTGGGCTTTAACTCCCAGAATTGTCAGCAATGGCCATGCCATTTGGAAAATTCTGGAAATTAGTCCACAGTTCAGGAGAGGATCCTGATTGAGGAAGTCTGGTCTAATGCACAGGATATTGTGAGGCTAAAATGCCTTGGCTGCATGCAAATGAACTTATTATTTTAGGATTTTCTTAACAATGAAGAATACTTTTCTACCTTTTCTTACTAGAATCTTAAATGTTTGTGAGAAGGTCACTTAAATTCAAAAGGCCCTTTTGTCATCCCCGTTTCATTGATGAGACTGTTAAGGCAGATTATTCTCTGTTCGTAACTTAATATGATGAAGCAAATGGAATTTTTCTGTTTTCATAATTTTGAAAAAAAATATTAAATGGCATATTCCCTGGCTCACCCATCCATTTCTGTTGTTGTTTTTGTATATTTTATGTTGCCTACTTTATCGCCATCCCCACCCTGGGACTCCTGCTCCACACCATTGCCTTGCAGTGACTCCTCCTGGGAGAGGTGGAAACTTGAACAGCTACAGAGTTCCCTTATTGCTGATGGCAGTCAGTGTCCAGTCCCAGGTCAGTGCATGTTGGAGGAAACCTGTGGGTCCATTCTCCTTTCTCAGCTAACTCTCCTTGAATCTGGAGGCTGTCTTTTGGCTCAGAGCTGTAGGAATTCATGAGGATTCAACAATGGCCAACCTTTCCAGCATTGCATCTCAGACCTGCTGCACCACCATCTCATTCTGGTGGAATTGTTCCTTGAATAAAAGGGGGGTGGTTTTCAATGTCCTACAATGTGCTAATCTTAGTGCTTTGTTTGTTTGTTCCTCAGGCAATCTCTCAGGCATGGTTCTGAGCATTAGTTCCAGGGAAATGCAGAGTTACCTGGTTAGCTGATACAACCGAACCTATATACAAGAAACTTCTACTGTGGGTCCCTCCTTTCCTCTCTGAAGAATTCACTACTAGTGGGAAGGAGACTGTCTCGAAGATACACACAGCCATGCATTACTTGGAAAACGAGATAATATGCTTTGTGTTCATGGCTGCTGACCTCAGACTAGGATAGCAGATCTGTAGCCCTAGGCATGTTTGCAACCACTGTGTCTGTCTCTGGGTCCCTTGGGTTATTTATGTCCACTTAGTCAAACTCATTTCAGACTTTGTTTGCTAGCGTGGCATCAGGCTGCCATTCTTAAGGCATGAAAGCTAGTGTTAAAATCGTTGAAGCGGAAATGGGTGAATATTTGGGATTTTTTCCCTAGTAAAACAGCAACTTGGATCTGATATGGCACAATTCAGAGGGGATGCATTGAAGAGACAGGGTGATTACTCACTGGCATACCCCTTCAGGCCCACTGGATATCTAGCTAACATCCTCTGTTTCAGAATAGAAAAGCTGATGCTGATGTTAGAAAGTGAGTCGAAGCCTTTTGTACTTGTACATATTTCACCAAAAGAAGCTCTCTACTTTGTTTTGCTCCCAGGTCAGGTTTGTCCTTTTCTGACACCCCCACCTTTCTGTCAGAGTGTCCCACTAGACTGCCGGTTAGTTTGCAACCCACATAATTAGACATTAAACAGCTTGGGCTGCCTTACGTTTTCTTTAGTTTCCAGAACAGCAAGTGTAATTACTTTTTAAAATTTCAGTAACCTTTTTTGTATCTTTTTACACTTTCTATTTTTATAGCTATAAAGGCATTCTTATCTCAGGATAATGCTGTCAAAGCAGCATATTTCAAATTTGCTATTTTATTCTTTCTCCTATTTCTACTTCGGGGCTGAACAAACTAAAAATATCACTGCCTTGGATGTGTTTGACAATCTGGTGAATCAAATTTAAGGATTAATTCCATTTAAATAATTGCACTTTTTCAATTTCATCCCTAAATATCATGCGTCATTTTTCAGACGAGTTAAGCAAAGTCTTACCTCCGTAGGCTGGAACTTATTTCTGTTGTTGTTATTTAGAAGACGTGCAAGTTTAATTATGTATATGCTTGTCTTACCATAGTAACTTCATGGAGCAAAAGGTGCGCTCAAACTGGTGATACTTGCTCAGAGAAGTCACATGTAGAAAACTAACCACAAAGTAGTCTAGAAATAGTACACACGTAAGTGCACATTTAGAGAGGGGTTCTGAATATCCGTGAACGATCCATACGAATCGGTTGTGCTGCACTTATTGTATGTATTAGATGACTGTGTCTCCAAGGCGCCAATGAATTCTTTCCACTGAAAGCACATTCCATTCTGTGTCGATATATTTTGTTCTCGTGCATGCACGAAAGCAAATACTGCAGTACTGTGTCAAGCACAATGCATTCAGGAACAGATCATTCCAGTGGATATAATGCTGCTGGAAATGAATGGCAACATTTATTTGCCACCTGCTCAGGATCTCTCTGTCTGTCTATGCAGCAGAGCTCCTAGTGGCCTGCACATTTTCTTACAAAAGAGCAACATCTCCCCACCGCCTTACCTGTACAGAGAATAATAGCAGTTGAAAAAATATGGAAATGCTTCAAGGAAAGAGGAGGTTCCTCATAAAGTATTTCTATGCTTTGGTATTTTTGGAATGTTGCATTAAGGGACTGAACTCTTCATTCTACTACTCATGGTACTGCTGGCACTGAAAAGAAAAAAAATATCTCCACAGGTTATGTGGTGAAGAAGAACTGGTCCATAATAATTGGGAAACACGTTTAAAAAGTAACCCTAGCAATGCAGCAGGAAGGGCAGATTGCAAATCTAGACTCCATGTTTTTACAAATCTATAAATGATCAGCAGTAAAAAGTGTCCATGTACTGATCACAGCATTAACATCTGATTTTGTTGTTTTCCTAAAGTGAATACCTTGTTTCTAGCTCTGCTTTTCCACAACTGAAAATAGAAAGAGTTAAATGAAGGGTGTGCTTGTTTGAGATGCGATTTTACTTTATTGCTGTTCAGCAAACGTAATGTTAGAATATCCCAAAATTCACACTTTCTGTTTACTTGTAGAAGATAGTGTCTGTTTTAAGGTGGGGGCATTACAGCACTGTATATTGTTTGTGGTTACTGTAGATTGAGCTACAACGTCTAACTCGCTTTAGTGGAGGGAGCAGTTCCATCTACACAGATTACTGTTTTCATATTGCCAACCCTTATCAGAATAGGGGGCATTCACTTCGATACCTTCTGGACCTTATTGCATGTATTTACTCCTACCATCTGAGCTCATTAAAAGGCCCCTAGGCTTAATGTTTCTCTATTGGTTTTCCTCCTCTCCTTCCCCCAATAAAGAGATTTTTGTGTCTGCAAATGAAAAGAGCAGGTGGGGATTGAACCCCTGCAAATAAATTTCAGTCCAGATGATTTGAGATAACACTGCTTTGCTCTCTGAAATGCAAGGGCAGAATTTTGAAGGCAACTTGCTTTCCTTATTGTTTGAACAGTTGCTGGTTTCTGGTTTACAACTGTGATTGAGCCAACAAGCAAATATTGGTAATTGCATCTCTACTCCTGAGAGTGAATAGAAGCAATACTGATCATAGGAATTTTTGTAGAATAAAAAGACTGGATTCTTTAATATTTTCTAGCCTTAGATATAGGTATCTCTTATACTGGCAGATTAGTTCTTGAGAGAAATGTTTGTTGCATCATTTGTAAGAAAATCACTTTGTACGGCGTTTTTATAACTGAAATAGACTGATACAAAAGAAGCAGATTTGGTTGCAAGAGTTGGATATTTTTGTGACACTGACAGTTGTGAGTCAAAACTGGACTTGTCTTCAGAAGCAATATATTTCACTGAATGCCAGCATGTTTAAATGTGGAGAAACAAGGGAGAGAAACTTTTCTTTTCCTGCTGGCTGTTTTCTCATGCAATTCTCTTCCTGCCTAAATATTCAGGTGTATATTTCCTCCAGTCAAGGATGCTTTCCATTACAACAAAACAGATATTCCAAACCATAAATCCTTTATACTTCAGTGTATAACATCTAGTTTGCCCCTTAGTAAGAGCCAATACAGATCTACAAATAGCAAACTGCATACTCTGGTATTCCAAAACAAAATCAGTTTTTTCATTTTTTTCCAAGTCTGCAGAAGGATTACATCACTAATGCCACATAATGAAAATACACTATACCACACTATACTGGATGGACAGACAGACATTACATTTCCAGGGATAGTAGCAGTATATTTTATCTACCCATGCAACGGAGAGAGATTCCAGACACACACACGAAGGTAACGCTGGGCCATACCTTAGACACCAAATTTCCTTCAGTAATGGGAGTTAAAACACTCTTAGAGTTGAGGAGAGAAACTTAAATGTGGCTTGTTGCAGTAAAAAAAAAAAGGGGGTAAATTAAGCTTATGTCAGGGAATGGACTAGATGGAATCCAGATTCCCACAGCAGGTGCACCTGCCTTGGCTTTCCCCGGCTTTCAGCTGTTCAGCAGGACAGTGACATTTCTGGCAGTGAAGCATTGTCTTCCTTGCCAGCCCCCCTAAACAAATTAAGAGGAAGGCCATATAGGCCACAAGGAAGCCCGGGCAGGACCGCAACTGGGGGGGGGGGGGGCAAGCGGGGCATGTGCCCCGGGCACCGCACTGGGGGGGGCACGTGCCAAAATGACAAAATAGTATTTGTATACCCACGGGGTGGGGATGCAGAATCCATGTTTGCCCTGGGTGATACAGACCCTAGTTGCTGCCCTGAGCCCGGGGTCTCTTCTGTGTGCATGTTGGACAGATTTTTGAGGTGGGACATACTTGTGGGGACAGGAGCCTTTGAAATTTCAGAAGGGTTGCAGGAGGCCATCCAAAAAGTAGGTGAAAATTACACCAAGGAATTCAGCCATATTTTGGTTGAATTTTCGATCTTGGAGTGGTGCTGGGGGCACATGAATCCCCCCCCCTGTTTTAAATAGCTCTGGGCTCACAAGGCACACACCTTGAGTAAAATGAAGGCAAAGGTTGCTGCTCTTGCCCCTCTTGTCTCTTCAGTTTGCCAGGATCAAGCATGGGCACTGCACCCTCTGGCCAATCATCTTGTCCTGGGTGATGATACTGTGGTTTTATGAAGGCCTTCTAGGGAGAAAATACCATGTAAGAGTTTTCAGGTATATAAATTATATACAGTCTGATAAATTCAGGGTTAGTTGTAGTTTAAATGGATGAATAAGTCACCTTTTCACTTTGGAAATGACAGGGATAGATTTAAATGGATGATTTTGATGAAAAATGGTGTTTTGGATGGAAGGTCGGAATTGAATTGAACATTAATTGGTTAAAAACTAGGGATAAGAGGACAAAGAACAGATCATTTGAGAAGACTGATAAAGTATTAATTGGAACAAGTCCAGGTGAATAGGCCTTTAAGTGCCATTGATTATAGTGGGAGATGTAAGTATATGCTTCAGTCTTACAAGGAGACGCTAATGGCACTTAAAACCACTTCAGCTAGATTATACCTTATTAAATGTAAGCCCATTATTGCCCAATCAGTTGGCCAACGGGGGCATATGCAGCAAGAGTGGACCGTACATTGAAGACTCTAGTGCATTAGTGCTGTAAGTTTAAAATCCTAGAAAATAGAGAAATTTGATGTATAGTATACAAAACACAGACACACTTAATTTTTTCTTATATCGCTGCAGGTTTATTTTACTATATTTAAACACAAAGTGGATTTACATGCTTTCATCAGAAGAATGAGAGCCAGTTTGGTGCAGTGGTTAGGATATCAGGCTAGAAACACTGAGTCCATGAGTTCCAGTCCTGCCTTAGGCACAAAGCCAGCTGGGTGACCTTGGGCCAGTCACACACTCTCAGCCCTAGGAAGGAGGCAAGGGCAAACCACTTCCAAAAAACCTTGCCAAGAAAACTTGTCTAGGCAGTCTCCGAGAATCGGACACAATTGAACGGATAAAAAAAGATCAGAAGAATATTATAAATATAACAAAAGTAATGCACACAGATATAATAACGTACAACCGAAACCATGTGTACATAAACCAATGTACATACACCATATATCTGAAGTGAAACCAATCATATTTACATACTTCCTGATAGGAGAACAGAAATGTTCTGCATGTCACAAGTAACCTAGAAAATGCCTACTGCTTAGAGTACAGACAAGTAACACTCCATATAACTAAAACACAAATGGACATATGTACTTTCTTGTCCTGCAAAACCTGAATTACATCATTGGAATCCAGTAGGTCACATTTGACACACAAGAAAATTAGATTATTTTAGATTAAAAGACTTCAGTGCTGTAGCTGGACACTATTAAGACCCAAGTATGTGCAACGTAATTTCAACATTAGAAATTGGGGTGAGGGGAGAGATGCTGCCTAGGGAACGATCAGATAAGAGAGGGCATAGTCCGCAGCTGCAGAAAGGGCAGAGAAAGAAACTCAGAAAGGAACCTCCATTAACTTATCAGGCGGTAAAAAGAGACAGCGGGAGATCTGTACTTTCAGACTTGCAAGATTCTGTTAATGTAGCCTTATAATGAAGTAGAATTAGCTTATCGTGTTTCCTGTCTGGTCAACCTGAGAAGGCTGACAATTGCTTACATTTGTTGAAATTTCACAGATTAAATGTCTTGTATTTCACTATGTTATGAGATACTTGATAGGTCCACTACTTTCGGTGCCCTGCAAGGAGGGGGGGGGGGGGGGTATCAAAAAAGCCAAGATGGCAGCCAAAACTTCACAATAAAAGCCCCACCCATTTGTATATAGATGGTGTTAACATACATACAAAAGGGGAACGCTTCAATTGCACGGTCGTGACTTTTTGGCGCCCACCCACACACCTGCAGATGCTCCTGCTCCTATCCTGCTGTGGGGGATTTGTAACTTGAATGGCATTAATAGAACATTTGAACATCTGTTAGGAGTTGCTCTTTTTGCTTGGCAGATGAATGTCAGGGACATTTCCTTTTGCAGTGCTTCCCTTCCCAATTGTAGAAGCCTAAGAAAGTGGAGGAGAGAAGAGCGGAGTGGAGGTTTAATGCATTCTGGGCCAGCCAAGGCCTATACAGTCCTGCCTCTTCCATGACTAAAGTTCTCCTTTGGTGCTGCTATAACTCCCAACATCAGTTTGAGAAGTCTCTGTTGTGGATTCTATCTTTTAACCACCTAGAAACAAGCATGTCAGAAAGCCCTTGGTAGTTCTCTGATAAATCTGAGAGATTTACCAGAGATCTGGCTTGAGCAAAATTTTGAAAACTGAGCAATCTAACACATTGGGTGTGGATAGGTGAGGACTTAAGCATCTTGTTGTGCAATTTTATTCTATTTATTTCTGTGGGACTGAGGCACGCCTATTCTGCAGAGGGTTGTATGTACTGTATACACATACTTTGGGCACTGGCAGTCAGGAGTGAGATGGGTGTATTTTTATGTTTTATTTGTTAAAAAGAGTTACTCCCCTGAGCCTTGGGAAGCTATGCAAGATGAATTATCTTTGTGAGATGAGTCAGATAGATGTCTCGAAAAGTTAAATATACAAAAAGATTGTAATGGGAATGGCCAGGCACCATTCCATTTTGCTGGTTTTCGTTGGTGCTCTGAGAGGTTTTTTTCTGTGGGTTTTGTGTTTCCTGAAACAACAATTCTTATGGCTTATCCTTGACTCCCAGTGGGAAAATTTCCAGAGAAAGCTCAAGTTGTTGTTCTAATTTTGGTTTTGGCACTTGTAAGTCCTGCCAGTATTAGTGCTATTGTTAGTCTGTCTTACTTATAAGCCTTCCTTATGCTGAAGATTTGGGTTGGCAATACATAAAAAGGCATACTTATATCCATGCTATCTAGACCACTTTTTGGTTCATCCAAACGTTCTGAGGTCTGGACTTCTATTGGTCTGCAGGAGTGGGAATTCCCTATCTTGGAACATGGTCATGCTTTTCCATGCTATTTGAATGTGGAACTGGAGACTTTCTCTGTTGATCATCAAAATGAAGCAATCTCAAATATATGTTGAGTTTGAACTGTTTATACATTCAAACCTTGTTTTCTTTTTTTAACCTGAAAATAAGGATGCAGAGCAGATGCTCTCAATGTGCTCCATGTAACTTGCCCCATTAGTGCATTCTGCATGGTCACAAACATGGAAAGCACATTGTAGTAGTCTAGTCTCAGACTTTTGAAAGATGGTTGCCAGATTCCCATCTGTTTTTTTTTAAGGTGCATTCCTCCCTTGTGAGATGGAATTGAAGGATGAAGGTATGGCAACAGCCCTTTGATTTCCTTTGCCTTGTTCCAGTTCCCATTTTATAAACACTGAGCTCTCCTAGGGACTGGACTTAATAAAGAGCTGGATAGGCAGGAGTTAACTGAAGGTGAGTCTGTGCCTAGAAGCCCTGTGGTTATAGTTGATTAAGGGGGTGCTGCATGTATGGGGGTTTAATTTTCTTTGAAAGAGCAGGTGAATAGCTTGGGAGTTTTACTTGATCCAGCTTTGTCACTTAAGGTTTTGCTGGCCTCCATGTTTACCAGCTGCAACTGTTGATAAAATAAAATCATCCCGCCACACTGGTCTCTGCTTGGGCAATCTCCCAGTGCTTTATTAAAACACGGAGTGAGACGCCTTGCTGTCCAGTTTTGCTGAACCGCAATTCCCAACATAGCCAATGGTGATGAATGCTGGAAGTTGTCCTTAACCTCTGGAAGTAAACAGGTGCTCCACCCTTACTGTATTGTGCTGCATATGCAGTTAGCCTTGAAGATGAGCCAAGAGTTTCAGCTAGAACAGAATGGACCTGCTAGAGGACTGTCAAGAAGTACAGCCAGATTGGACCACATGAGATCACTCTGGAGGGAGTTGCGCTGGACGGGGTCTGATTTTAACACTGCCTTAAAAGTAATGCAAAAGGCCTTTTTGGACACAAATGCCTGAAGGAGAACACTTTTCCCCATAACAGCCAGTTTGTATCCAAAATCTATCAAGGAGTGACAATATTGGATCTCGCATAAAAAGTACCTTTAGAGGTTTCTGCCATTTTATTCTGACTTCTCATTCTCATTCTCCAATGTGGTCCAGTACTGACAGTAACAGCTGCAGCACTTAACCATGTTTGTGTAATACATGCATGGCCAGTGATCACATCCAATATCAATAGTCCATTCCTCTAGGGATGGGAACCCTGCAATGTATGGACCAGCACCCATTTTGTGGCCTCTCATGCACTCCAAACCAACCCTTGGATTGGAGCCAAATATTTAGTACTTTATGAGATGACTCAGGTGCCGTGCAGAGGCCATTTCAGTCCTAAAATAGCCCTGAATACTCACAAGAAATCAGGCCAAATTTTTCATTTGATATGTAAGGGGCAAAACAGATGCCCCAACTTAATCCCTTAATTCCTCCCACCCAAACAAAAGGTTTAAAAATTGATGTCACTAATATATTTATTAGATTTATATCCCATCTTTCCTCAGAGGCACACAACAGCCTACACTGCACTCTTCCTAATTTTCCCCCAAACAGTCCTTTGGGGTTATCTAGGCTGAGAGCGCGTGACTGGCTCAAATCTACCCAGTGAGCTTCCACAGCTAAGGAGAGGCTAGAGTTTGTATCTCCCCAGTCCTAGTTCAACACTTAACACACCACACCACACTCTGCAGACCCTGTTTGCAAGGAAGTTACCCACCTTTCCATTAAGTAATACTAATCTGTGCCTAAGGATTCTGGGAACTGTAACCTCTCGCTCCTTTTCTCTACTAGGCATATAATTGATTCTCTGTCCTAACTCTTTGTACTTTCTCTCCACTTCCAAAGTCTAATATTTCATATGATGGGCTCAGATTGTGTGTGCATGAAGGCTCTCAGAAATCTGGCAGGTGAGAGGGGGAAGATGAGAGTTTGCCCCAGTGAGTGGCACTTAAAAGTTTTATGTGCCAAGAGACCTTCCCCCCACCATCAAGATCTTATGCATGTCCACCGTGTAGTCTTTAACTGTGTGCATAAAAGGAGAGGCAACTATATAAACAAATTTTCCTCCAGAATCCCTAGCTTCACTGAAGTAGCATTTTCAGAATTCTACTTTTGGAAGTACTGTATCTCTGAAAATGTCTATCCAAAGTTGTTGGGTTTTTGACCAAGATCGTTCAGCATAATTTGAACTTTGATTTCCTCCAGACTGCAGTTAGTTTGATGTTTCCTAAATTACACTAAAATAATCTTTTGCAAGAAATCTTTTCAATATGCACAGCCATTGCTGTATGGCAGGGATCTCAAATGTAAATTGTCATGAGTGCTGGTTAGGATTGCAACACAAGCATTTTCATGCATTGATGTAAAGTCCCCAGTGAGTCATAAATGAAGAGTATCACAAGATGCTATTTAACAGAAATGAATTTAATAATGAAAACTTTACTGCAAAACAGAGCTGCTTGCAAGCCACAGCTACAAAAGCTAGTCTGCCACTTAGCTGGAACATTATTTCATTAATAAAATTATCAGTATGATATTGATCTGTGATATTTTTTCAAGTTCATACCTAAAATGATATGCTCTAGGAAACCATCCCACTAAGAGCTGGTGAAATCATGTCTTTCTCCTCCCTCCTTCTGAGAACTTCCCTTTGGTCTTTTTCTCATTTGCTTTCCTTTGTCTTTCCTTGCCTGCCCGAGTCATTTCTAGCAGAGAGATCTTGCTCACAGGTTTTTCCCACTCCTGCCTCACAAAAAGACCCACGCAGCAGATTAAGCAGACCCGCCTTCCATCTGTTGTCTCCTCCCCTTCCTCAGGCAGCCCCAACCTGCCAGCCTGTCTGCCCAGGCCAAGTCTCTCCTCTCTGCTACTGCTGCTTGCGGAGTTGGGCATTGCCCCAGAAGAGCAGTGCCCAGTGCCCACAAGGGTACATGGGGCTTCCAGCAGGTGCTGCCGCTTAGCATGCTGACTACATGGCTCAGCTGACCAGGCGCTACTCTTGCTGGGAGATCCGCTGGGTTAGGCTGAAGTAAGTGGTGAGCCTGTGGCCTCCAGGCTATTCCTCTTCTGGTTTCCCATGGCCCAGCTTGCCTATCTATGCGGTACTTAGAGCCTACAAAGTGTTGTTGTGGAAATGACTTGGAACATGTAGCCCAAGAATTGCAAGTTTGAGATCTGTTACATGGCCTTCCTGTTCACTGGCTCTCTCCTGCCCCATAAGTGTTTTGGCCCTGCCTTGGACAACTTGCCTTTATCTCAGAGATTTGCATAACACATGTGTGCTGGGCTTAAAGTTTCCCAGCCTGACCCAGTTTCCCATGACTGACCCAGGATCTGAGTATTATCCCAACCACCAAACGCAACCAGTGGCATTATGTTTTCATATATTTCCTTTTCTGCTGGCATGTCCTTTCACTCCAGGGCCTATAGTATGTTTAGGCACCACGTAGCCCTGTTCCTTTTGTAGCTCCCTTTTCTTTGCAGGAGAATTGCCTTCTGTTAAATAGACCATGTTGATCCTTCTTAGATAAAGGAAGATTTATTTTCCCCTTACTTTCTCAAGACTTATTCATCTAATAGTTGAGAAACCCTACTCTACTTTTTTCAAGAGGTGGGAATATTTGTTATTTGGCCTTGAGATTCCCGTCTTTTTGAAAATGCAGTGATGTGATCTGATCTGTGTCCTCATAACCCACCACTTTAGCCATCTTAAAGTGTTCAGTGTAAATTTGTCACTTAGAACCACCAGATTGCACTTTACATAGTATTTGTGTTTCTTATGTACATACTGATTGCTAAAATGTGTATGCTTAGAAGCAAACACTGAGCATGAGAGAACCTTGACCATCTCAGCACCTAGTGAATACCACACACTCCTGAGATATGCACATCATGTTTTACTTGTTTTCCATAGCAAAAAACTTCAGTGAAAGGGAATTAATCTGTCTAAAACTGTTCTAGGCCCTAAAACATGCAAGTCCGACTTAGATATTATTTATTTAGGATATGAAGTAGTTAGTCACCTGCTGAATTTCCTACATTTGATGGAACATGAAAGGAAAACCATCTTGACACTCATACATAAATTATGAAAGGGTTTCAATCACTATAATACTTTTAGTAAACCTCATTTCTTTTTGCTTTTGCCTCACCTAGTTTTGTGATAATACAGGACACACTTTCCTATTACTATTTTAGATAAGATTATCCAAATCTTGTTTCTATACTAGGGAAAATAAAAGATTCATAATTGTCAAAAAGGAGATGTAAGGTAGATGAGATGTAGGAGTCTGTATATTTTTGTATATATGTAACAGATAAAATGTCAAATTTGTAGTGATGTGATCACATTGAAAAGCAGAAGCAAATGTTGAAATATACATCATGTTAACACTTAACTGTAGTTCAACTGCACAATCTATATAGCTGAATTAGAACTTGCTACAGAGTTGATAACATATTTATAAGCTGTGGAATTCAGCTTTAGACTGTTCTGCTTTGAAATATGTAGCAGGTCAATTAGTGTGTCCAAAGGAATGCACTTGTTCCAAGAAACTGTACTGCGTTTTCTTCATTAAAATGGTTTGACACTCTTATTTGACATTTTGTGGCTTTTTGTGTAGACAGAATAGACAAGACAGAAGTTAAAGCCCTGTTCCAAAACATCCCTTTCAGTATACTTAACTGGCCATTTGTAACCTTTTCCTCCCCACAATTAAACCACCCCACCCCAGTTCTTAAGCTGCTCTTTAAATGTGTGTCTCCATTTACATCATATAATGTAGTGGGGTGATGCCATCTAAGGGCTCATTGCCCTCTAGCTCTGGCAGAAATGTATCTTGCTAACCATTTTTAAGTAACATGGCTTTGTCACATTCCTTTTATCCAGTTGTTTCCAGCCCACAGCGGAGGCAGCTTAAAATGGCTTTAGCTGTTCCAGTTTTAAAGTACTGCCACCCATCTTCTCTTGTCACAATTTTTTGTTATGGACACTATTTAGGATGCTTGGCCAATGATGTGGTTGATGATGGAGTGAAGCACTGTTTCTCGACCTTGGCAACTTTAAGATGTGTGGACTTCAACTCCCCGAATTCCCTAGCCAGCATGCTTCTGAATTCTGGGAGTTGAAGTCCACACATCTTAAAGTTGCCAAGGTCGAGAAACACTGCAGTAGAAGCTGTGATCTGCCCACCTCCTGCTGACCACTTGAGGCTGAGCCTGTCCTACTTCACCATTCCGTGGTGTTTTTTTTTTGAGAGAGCGAGCCTGGAAACTTGATTAGCTCTGCAAGTACTGATCTATCAACTTGTGCAGGTAAAACTAGGATCCAATTTAATGACCGCATGAGTTTCCTTATCTGTGGAAACTGGTTCCTGACTATGCCCAGCAGCCATGTGTGAGAGAGGAGTGCATTGGCTGGAAACCTTCAGCAACAGACCAAAACTATTTTTTTAGACTCAGGTCTGAGTCTCAACTTTGCCTGCTTGGGACTATGAGTTTCTTATTTATTAAACGTTTGTATTTTTGCAACCTGCTCTCAGTTCCAGGCCCAGTTGCGATGGGAGCAGCCATTTCCTGTCTAAGCAGTAACTCAGCTGACATGCCAGCCCGGGAAGTTTCCTTCCTGCTCCCTTCACTGCATGCATGCAACTCATTGGCTCAACCCTCCATCCTAGGCATTCCCCTACACTCACCCAATCCCACCCCATAGATTACAGATTCCTGTAATCAGTGAGGTTGGCCCATGCCTATTGGAACAGTACCTGGAATACTCTAAGACAAAATATGGAAGAACATATACAACCTGACGAAACCTGAGATCACATGCAGGAAAATATAACCTTTGAATATGTACGCAATGATTGTTTATCCACATTGAGTGTTAATGGTCAAGAGTTCAGCACATTATTCTGCTTAGCGTATGAGGAGAAGGAAAGAGCTATTTGACCGAGTTCCTCATTTAGCTCTTTATTCAACTTTGCCTCCAATAACATACACTACTTCCTAACGTAACTGACCACCAGCTCTTCTTAAAACTTGCATCAAGGGATACATCACAGCATTAACTTCTATTTTAATCATTTTTAGTAGAAACAGCCAAGCAGGAATTTCAGGATGACAAATCTAATTTTTCCTAATGTGTATAAATTGTAACAGAATAATCTCCAAGTAAACCAAGGAACTATTACAAGTTTTGTCTTCCTGGTGTGAATGATGTATCCGTTGTATGAGTGAGAGCTGGGAAAGTGAGAATGAACTAAAGTTTACATAAAAGTAAAATGAGCTAGAGATAGACATAAACTCTGGACATTAGGATCCAAACAGATAAAACAGATTTATGATAAAATGAATTGGGGAAGATGTGCCTCATGCCAGAGATCTATAACAGTTCTGCTTAGGTATCAGAGATACCTTGCTCTGCAGCATGATGATCCGAGAGTAGAAGTAATCTTGTGGTTCATCTCTCAAGCGGCAAATTATGCTTACCCAAACAGCAGCGGATAGGAACAACATGGGGGGAAGAGCATGAAGAAAGACTGGTGTGTCAGATTAAATAATTCTGTTCCACATCAGTGCTTACTCTCTCCTGCACTAAACTATACTAATGCAACCTCTCAAGAATGGGAGGGCAACAGGACACATTCCTAATAGCCTCAATTAGGACACAGATAACCCATTTCCCAAGTTTTTTCCATTTGGAATTTGTTTATAAAGATGTATTTTCTCCAAAGTTAAACTGCAGGTCTAACTAATAAAACATTTAATACCACTGTCTGTCGGGATCACTGTCCAGTTTGTGCCGGAACTCAAAAGTGTACTAAAGAGGCAACTGTATTGGAACTCTGAATTAAAATAAACTATCCAACTGTTGTTCAACCACATTCTGTTGCATTCTGTGGTTGATGTGCCCAACTAGGGACAGAGATCCTACACTGGCTTTCAGTTAGCCAGTGCAACATCTTTCTCTCTCATAGACATAGGCAGAAAAGTATACTACCCAGGTTCATTAAAACATTTCCATTTCCTTCCCATGTGTAATAGCACCATTACAGAGATCATACCAAATTAGCACCAAAGAAAGGTACAAACCAGATGTATCAGTGAAGGAGAAAGGGAAAGAGGAATATGCATAGGTAACCCAGATACATACTTACTCAGTATGTGAAGTGCTAAGAAGCTGCTATGAAGAACATCAGAAAAAAAAATTCTAAAACACAAATGTTGATTTTTCACAACTTATCTTTATTAATAAGAACTAAAGTGTTACACCAAAAAGGTGCCTGTCATAACATTTGGGGGGCAGAAAGGTAAAAATAATTAAATCAGCTAACGAGGCCTAGGTTTCTTGTGGGCATTTTTTTCCATTTGGGATTTGTTTATAAAGGTGTATTTTCTCCAAAGTTAAACCGCAGGTCTAATTAATACAGCATTTAATTCCTAACAGCCGTACATTGAAAAACACAGGAAAAACATGAAGCAGTATTATAAAATATAGGAGACACAAAATAAATATAGATAAAAGGCTTCTTCTTGCTGATTTGTTTCGCCTGCTTGGAGAACTGAATAGGTTTTTGTCTTAAAATACAGTAGGAAATTACAGTTTTAATACAGGAATATTTTAGATTAGACAACTCAGATTAATTGGTAGGTGTAGTAATATTGGAAGATTGATATAAAATTAGTATTAAAATGTTGCAAATATACTGTTGTTGTTTTTTTAAAAAAAAAAACTGCCCCTGGTCCCCAAATATGTTGAAATTATACCCATATCTCAACCCTATGACATCAAATATGATTTCCTAACAAAAATTTAAACAATACTTTTGCAACTTAGATCTGTAAAATATCCCTGTACAGTAGTATAGAAATACAACGCATATAAAAAATTTTAAAAAGTTATTGGGAGCACTGTTGTCAAGGCAGCCTGATGAATTATTTCAATAAAGCTTTCCTATCTATGAACAAAAGCCTGCAAAAGGATGCTGAAATACATGATGGGAAAAGAGAATGGACCTGTGACATTTTCCTATGTTTTCCTGAAGTCAATGTAATCATACTTTACATACCTACCACACCACACCTTCACCCCTAGAAGAGGCTGTATTGCTCCTGTGGACTCCGTAGCTCAGGATTAAAATGTTCTGTGCCAGTCCTTGATCAATAAAGCATCTTGGCTTACATAAATTTCTTAGAACAGCAAAGTATAAACACACACAAAACTAAAACCAAACAAGCAATACAGCAAAGAAAAGACAAAATAGATTGCAAATGTAATTCAGTTTCAAATGTCTCCTGAAAATGCTTAGGCAAGCAAGAGCATTAAAAATGGTTCCAACAAGTAAAAGGCATGGTATTTTTAAAATGTATACAACTGTCCTAAGTAAGGCAACTGGAGCAAGGTACCAGGCGTATCTCTTACGCTGTGTCTGCCAGCCTTGGGGTAAATTTAGTGCAGGCCTAGGGAACCTGTTGTCTTCCGATGTTGCTGAACTAGAATTTCCAGGAAGTCTCACTCACAGCAAGGCTAGCTAGCGCTGCTGGATGCTGTAGGTCGGTAACATCTGGAGGGTCACAGGTTCCCCAGCCATGGCTTTGCCAGCTTAAAAAAGGATGAAATGATAGCAACTAGCATTTAAAATACACCCTTTGCTCAAAATAATTTTCATAAAGGAAAGATAAAATTGCACGTATCTGATAAAATAATTCTAATTATTCTCTTTGTTATGCTGTATGTGATAGACGCCATAAAAGAAATCACTTCCTTACTGAACATTTGTTGATTAGAGATCTAGATCTAGTATCATAAATATGTACATCCATAAATTAAACATTTAATCAAACACATAAATAAATTAGTTTAAAATAATTTGCCTAAACAAAATAACTTTTGTTTAAAACTTCCTTTCAGTAAAAATCAATGGGCTATTGAAGGTATTTCAGCACACTGCACTTTGCCAACCCTGTCAAATAGACAAAATATCCAGGCAACTATTAGAAGAAGCAGCAGCAGCAGTGGAAAAATTGCATTATCAAGCATGTAACTTCGGGGCCTCAAAAATATACTCCATTTATGGAGCGCTTTATCCTCCTCCATCTTTCTGACATAAACAAGAAGGTAATGATGCAGCTAATTGGCTACAACCAACCGTCTACCGAGCTCCTCACCTGCACACACAAATATGGGCTGTTTCCTGTGCCAATTCCTTTCCAAGCACAGTGCTGCTCTACTCAATTTCCTGATGAGAGAAGAAACGTGGGTTCACTGGGAATTATCCCAGCCTGCTCAGAAGATTCAAGACAGCTGGTCAGCAGGAAGACTCTGGACTACATTTTGGATGGCCTTTTCAATCAGATGCAGAGCATATGAGGCCCAGAGACATTCTTGGAAATAACGATGAAGCTGTAGACATGCCCAAAATTAAGTGGATCTTTATAAATTAAATCTTCAAGGAAATGCTAATACCAAGGAAGTTATGTACGAGCACACTGCCTAGTGGCACCACATTGTGGTCCCAGGCTGATCTCATTCTCCCTGTCAGCAAACAATTTAAGACAACTGACATGCATGAAATCAATTGTCCCTACAACTGTGGGAAATTGTTTACCTTTAACTATGCCCAGAACTGGACTCCTAACCATCAGTTGCTAATTCATCTTCCTGCCACAGCCTGTCTTGTCGTAGATGAAAAAGCCAATCTATCATCAAGATGTGTAAAGATCTGTAGAATTCTTACAAGTCACCTTAAAAGGTAAAGGTACCCCCCGCACATTTGTGCAGTCGTGTCCGACTCTAGGGGCCGGTGCTCATCTCCGTTTGTTAGCCGAAGAGCCAGCGTTGTCCGAAGACACTTCCACGGTCATGTGGCCGCATGACGCCGCGGAACGCTGTTACCTTCCCACCGAAGTGGTACCTATTAATCTACTTGCATTTACATGCTTTCGAATTGCTAGGTTGGCAAGAGCTGGAGCTAGTGCAGGAGCTCACTCTGCACGCAGGGCTAGGGATTCGAACCTCCGAACTTGCGATCTTCCAATCGACAAGCCTGGCGTCTTACCTGCTGAGCCACCACGCCCAAGTCACCTTACAAATACCCTAAAAGTATTATGGAGGCTAGAATATTTTATGGATATGTGTAATACCTGGAACTTAAATGCAGACATTAATCCTTAATAAAAAGTCACCAGAGGCAAGATCAGTCTTCTCAGATATGGTGGTTATAATATGCCCATTTCCTAAATTCAGGCAGGTGATGATCAGGAGAAGGGCCTTTTCATCCATGGCAGCCCAGCATTTGTTTATTTTAACTGTATGTGGCTTTCCCATGCAATTTTCTCAAAACAGCTTAAAAACAAACATTATTCGAATGCCACTTGGAGTCAGTTTTTTACTCCTGGCAACTGCTTGGACTAGTCCCTGCAGTTTTCTTGGCAAGGTTTTTTGGAAGTGGTTTGCCATTGCCTCCTTCCTAGGGCTGAGAGAGAGTGACTGGGCCAAGGTCACCCAGCTGGCTTTGTGCCTGAGGCAGGACTAGAACTCAGTCTCCCAGTTTCTAGCTTGATGCCTTAACCACTACACCAAAGTGGCTCTCCACATAAAGTTATAATAAATTAAAAACAATCTTCCAAAGAATAACTGTATTCATACAGGGAAGGCCTGAGTGCATTTGTAAGTCTTCAGCAAAGGCTTAATAAATCCAATACTAGGCATCTTATAGATCAGGGCTTTCCAAAGTTTTCCCGCGGCGACACACCAACCGCCCTTGGTGTGTCGCCGCGGGAAAACCTGGAAGTTACGCCGCCGCGGCAGCGCGCAAAAAGCCGGAAGCGCTGCTGCCGCTTTCGGTCTTTGCGCGCCGCCGCAGATGCGGCGCCTTCAGATTTTCATGTGTCGCCACGGGAAAACCCGGTGCGGGCAGGGGCGTGCATGGTGGCGGCAGCGGCGGCAGCCTCCGTTAAAACGCGGAAGCACCGATGGCGCGCCGCCGCCGTGCATGCCCCCGCTGCCACTTCCGGGTTGTGTGGCGACACAGCCAACTGTGTGTGGCGACACACTTTTGTGTCGCGACACACAGTTTGGAAAGCTCTGTTATAGATAATAGGGAAGAGAGCATTCTAGAGAACAGGCATCTCAGAATGAAAGAAATAAACAACTTATGAGAGACTGAGCAAGGATAAAACAAGTAACCTCCATTCTGAAGCATGGATGGACACGGCTAGCTGAAAATCTTTAGTTCTATTATGACTTGCAGTTTGCGGACATGGAGAGCACGGCCAATACAAAGAATAAATGCCACATCCAATGCACAGTTGGGGATTAAACTATAAAAAAGGATTGATGCCCAAAGCATTCGGCCTTCCCCAAGCAGCTCCCTCCCACAATTCTCTCTTCCTGCCTTTCTATAGTTAGCAAAAAAATTAGGTGCTTTAAAAATACATGCATTTTTGACTTGTACTTTGACTCTTCAAGTTGTCACTTGTGTTACGAAGTGAGAGGTACAGATGCACAAGGAAAAGGTGACTAGTCTAGAGTGCCTTGGTCTCTGTTCACAGAAGCAATACTAGCTGGAGATCCTGCCATTTTGAGAGCTCCTACCTACTCTAACTCATTTTCAGCATTCCCAGATCACAAGACAGATGGTTGGAGAAGCAGAGGACATAGAGCAAGCTCTGGCCATCTTGTCACTTACTCTGAGCTTCCTATCTGCAGCAGGTTCCTGCAGGGACTTTCTACTTTTATATGATAGGGAGGGGACCAAAGGAGGTAACACTGAGTCTCTCCAGCCACGGTTTTTCTCACAGCTCTTGGGTGAGAAACAGAACTGTAAAGGAGCAAAAGGAATGCAAAAGCATTGCAAATCTGTTTACTGTCCAATGGAGGATTCCTCTGTCCAGCTGTCTTGCATCCTATGCCAGAAGATATTGGAGCAGCCCATATGCACAGAAGGGGAGAGTAGAAATCTACCTGAGGAGACATTTTATGTTTCTTTGAAGATGGAAAGACGATATTGAAAAGGTATATAGGCCTTCTCAAGCACTCAAAGTACTTCACAAATACTATCTCAGTAAGTCTGCAAAGGTGGTGTTACTCTTATCCCTGTACTGAAAATGGTGTTTGGAGACTAAGACCGAGTGGTTGACCCAGAGCCACCATGAGATCCTTAATGATTCCCAGCTGGGCACTTCGTGACTCACAGCTCAGATTCATGCCCTAAACCACAGTTACAGCAGGAAAAGAATGTCTTTTAAAAATGAACTTTACATTGTTGCCTTAGAATACACCCCCCCACCCCACAGACGCATACACAATCTTTTTAATAGATAACAGGTGTTAGAAATAACACCGCCATTTCATTTTTTGGGAGACATTCATTGCTGCTTTTATCAGAGAAAGAAAGTAGCAATTTTAAGGATTTTTAATTTAAAAAAAAATTAAGGAATTTAAACATTTTTAAGTTGGGTGGTATTTTGGGTTTCTTAATCAGAATTTGTCTTTTCTCTTGAAATGCTTTGGAATACCATGATGGCTTATTTGTTCTTTTGGCTCTTTCATAAATTTGCTTCAAAGCATCTGCTTTTATGGAGGGGAGCTTTTTGATGTGTGTGAAGTGGCACCCATTTGCTATTTAATTTAAAAAAAACATCCATGAAAACATTTCAAAACAAACAAGCAAATAAATACAATCTTTTTAAAAAGGAGATTAAAAAGAGATAGGTATTTTTACTTGGGGTTGGAAGATGTCTTTCTGTTTGTTCTAATATCACTTCCTAGTTGCGAATTTAGTCTTTCTCTGGTCCCTAGTCACCATGGAAAACAGCAGACATTTAATTTCTGCAATGACTACAGCTTTCCATTTTTCTCTCGTATAAAATTAATAACAGCTGAATTAGTATCACAAGCCTGTGAATCTCCACATTTATACAGCCGGGTGTTAGGAAGTCAAGATTGGATTTCATATCTAGTGATTAAAATGTATCTAAAACTATTCCAAATGGGTACTGAAACATGCCAATCTCCATTTCCATCCAACACAATTGCTAGTGCTAGTTTTACCTGATCCATCTACACAATCATTTAAACTGTTCCTTTCATATTTTAAGTGATTAACCAATCACTGTAGTGAAATGACACATTCAAGAAGGTCCTTCTTTTAGCTGTATTAAGCATACTGACCATTCACTAAACAGAACCGACAACCCATTAATACCACTGTGCAGGTTAATCTTCCTTAGTCCATCTTGAGTCAGAGTCCCAAAGCAGAATTCTAGTGACAACTGTACTTCTTTATGTTCCATTTTTCATCTCCCATTCCTTGAAAGAAAGAAGAAATAAAGAAACAGTATGTAAATATAAATATAAATATACACACATACTCATATCAGCTGAGTCAAGTATTATATACCAAACCACCAAAATCCAAAAGAAAAAGAGATAAATTAAAATGTATACAAGGCAAGAACCATCAGTTTCATGACGTATAAATGAGACTAACACATGAGAGCTGTGCTACAATTTTATTGTTCACAGCTCGATGAAAGAAAAAAGACAATTCCAGAAAGAAATTCCATACTAGCATTTCCCAACCTTGGCAACTTCCAAATGTGTGGAGTTCAACTCCCGGAATTCCCCAGCCAGCATGGCCATCCATCCCTGTTCTAGAGCCTGAGAATCTTACTGACTCGAATACATAATGAAATCAGAACTTGTATAACGTATGATTTCAATAAAATCATGCAACTAGGGGCCTGAACAGGGAGAAGGTAAACATGGACATCTTATTAAGATAGAAAAAGGAACTGCTACACAGGTAGTTCTCACTTAGCAACTTCAACTGGGTTGTGGGCTACGCAAACAGCCCAGTGTATTTCCCATTGTGTGCCTGTTTACTCTCTCGTAATCCCTTTCTCTCAATCTCTCCGCTCTGCAGGGGGGGGGACAGGTCAGGCACAGGAGAGATTGCCTACAGAAATTGCTTGTGCTCTGCGAGGGGGGGGGAGGAAAAAAAAAGCTATTTCTGTAGGCAATCTCTCCTGTGCCTGATCCGTCCCCCACAGCAGAGAGATTAGAGAGGAAGGGATTACAAGAGAGTAAGTAGGCACACAATGGGGAATACACCAGGCTGTTTGCATAGGACGCACAGGGCTGCTGGTGCCTCTGCATTTCTTTCAATGTGTATTCCCCATTGTGTGCCTGCTTGCTCTCTTGCCCTTCCTCTCCAATCTCTCCACTCTGCAAGAAGGAAAAAGGGAAAAACAAGCCAGGCACAGGACAACATGTACTAACTGTAATGGTGATCACGTGACTGAGGGACGCTGTGAAGATTGTAAATGCAGGAATTGGTTCTAAAGTTATCTCTTCAGCACCATCGTAACTTTGACCAGTTGCTGAATGAGGCAGTCACTAAGCAAGGACTACCTGTAATCTAGCACAATATGGTTCTGTATTTGGGGATCTGAGAAGCTTAGAGCTTCCTTTGGGACTTGGCTTCAGACAAAAATAAATTGGTAGTTGAAAAGCAGATGTAATTCTATCACAGATCCAACTGCTAGAACTTGCTTGTTCTCCTTCATAATGGACCTAATATGAACCAAGGGAAGGCAATTTGTGGCCAATATATGTCCCTACTCCAAGGTTTTTGGGCTTGTGGACCCCTCTTCCTCATTTCCCTCTGGAAATAAGCAGTGTTAGTTTGGTACTGAAACTATGCTGAATTCAGCTGCAAGCCATGATTGAATCATGAACACCGACTTTAGCTAAGGTGAGAGAGGTCTGCAAATCTGGATATTGGATATTGTGGGGTTCTTTGTGACTGCCTGAACAATTTTACACTGCACTCTTGTACTGATTTTGACAGGACAGTCCACATTTTGGAAGATACATGATTGTCCCAAACCTTCTCCATTTCAAGACTGTTTCTGACTAGGCACTGGTATAGCCATACAGCTTTAGGAATAGTTTTCTAAACTTTTTTGATGTCTTTTCTTTTTATAGAAGTCTTCAGAAATTTCTTTTGACTGCCTCTAGAATTTTTGTGGGAAGAATTTCACTGTAATGAGGAAAATCAAAGTTTGAAGTTTATCTAGGGCAGGGCTGGCCCAAATCAGTCCTTATTGCTGAATGAATAGTCCTAGTTATCTCTTTAATCAAATTGACTGAAATAGGGGGATGATTACTTTTTTATCCTCGCACACTGTATGTCAGAATGCGTGCGTTGGAGCGGCCTGCTCCTTTTTCCAAGACACCAGTGATCCACGTTCTGAGCAGTAAATAGATACTCAAACAGAGATTATATAAAATAGCCTATTTACTATATACTGTATATACATACGTATTACAGAACACATCTACACGGGTAACAAATGATACAGCGATGAGAAGTTACAGCAAACGAGAAAAAAGAATACCAGATATTCTCTGTTTATATACATAAACTGACCAATCACATTATAGGTCACTCTCATCATCTACCACACCCAACTAAACTATTAGCACCTGTAGTATGAGTTATACACTGCCACATCATCCCTACAACAATGGCTGCTAATTGGATGACTTGCAGAATAATTCCCCTCTCACCTAGATATCAAGCCTCTCCAGTATAATTTATCTAACTGTAAATTCCTGGGTATATACAAACCCCAACACTATATGTTGGATGACTCTGTTTATAAAATAAAGAAACAAGAACCAAACATTAGTGTCATTTGTCCCGGCAGTATTTCTTTACAGTATATATAAGAGGACCCATCCAAAGCTCTGATAACATTCATGGCAAAGATAGGCAAACATGCAGAAAATCCAAATATTTTTTACAGAATCATATTGCAACTGGAGGACTATTTTCCCACCATTCTTTCTCTCACTTGAAGCTAAAAGAACAGAGTTTTAAAGGGTAAGATGGCTACCAAGATTTTGTTTTTGAGTAATAGTATCTCATTTCAAAGCAAAGCAAGAGAGAAAATTGGCTTCTCTACTGTGGAGAAAGGATAAATAAACCAAGCCGCTTAGCAATAGTAGAATATGTAACGCCCGTGTGAATCTCACCTTTGCCTTCTGAAGCACGTGGCCTCGGCATGGAGAGGTGCTTGAGGAAGAATGTCTTTTCAGACCAATTGCACTGTTCACAGGCATAGAACATTCTGTATCACTTGTATCACAACTGGAGATGGGTGAATTCTCCAGTGCCTGATGCTTTAGAACTGGGGACTGAATAATAAATAGAAAACCACCTGAAATCACAGCTATCAAAAGGTGTCAATAGTTGTATTAACAATTCAACTACTCTCCTGGCTGTCCAAGAAGAGGATATAATCCTACTGGGCAAATGTGAAGATTGGTTTGAAGGAGCAAGGTAGTAGCTTAAGATTGGCAGACACAGTCAGGAATATCTGCATACCTTCAATGAGTTAATACTTTCAGGGCCATATAACTTGAATCCTAGGGATAGTGAAGGAACTTACTTATATCTGTCAGAGCCTCTAGCCATTACCTTTGAGAATGGAACATTGGACTTATCATGAAGTTCTTTTTCCTACTCTGCTAGGAGGATATACTAAATTATGGTTCACAATCAGTTTTTTTCTCCCTAGTCATGCTAGAGGAAAAGAATGTAAATAGTTCCCAAAGCCTAAAGCTAAACTATAGTTTATGCATAACCAGTCAATCACATACAGGACTCCAAAAGGTGCTGAAGAGATTGAGTTACTGCAAATTTGTGGTAAAAATCTCTTTTGCATTCCTTTGCAGCACAATGGACACATGGACATCGTTTAGACTATCTATCCCCCCCCCCCCCAGCATACCCACGGCTACCCTCTACAATGCCTTGGTGTTGATTACATGGTAATGGTTGGTACTGCTACCAGCACAGCACTGTATCCTTGGAGAAGGCAAGGATGATAAAGACAGCTTGCCCAGAGAGGGCTAGAGAGAAAGATCAATGGTCTACCAATAATGCCACGGCCACTCCCTTTTTCTCCTGCTCTTTTTCTTTCCTCCTATCCCTAACACTGCTTTGTCTGACAGTCCTGTAGCCAAGTATATAACAATGAGGCCAAGGAATGTGGGAAACTATAAATGTGCTAGATTTTGTTAATGAATAGTGTTAGTTTATTTAATGAGATGTGTTTAATGTTTTAAATATACTTTGTCTTGTCCCTACCCACTATTTTCATAATACCTTTTAGCCTGTGCCCCTCAAATATTTGTTGTTGTTTATTCGTTCAGTCGCTTCCGACTCTTCGTGAGTTCATGGACCAGCCCACGCCAGAGCTTCCTGTCGGCCGTCACCCCTCAAATACATCCATATTTGCATAACTGCTGCCACAGCTTGCTGCTTCCTGCCTTCTGCTGATCCCATTTGTCTGTATGAGTAGTCAGGATTTTTGGCACCACTGTGCCTCACTTTACACTTGTTGAATGACATCTGCCATTTTGATATCCCATTCCCCTAATGTGCAGAGATTCCTTTGGAGCTCTTCGCAGTCCCTTATTCTTTTTACCATTCTGAACAATTTAGTGTCATCAGCAAACTTGGCTATTCCACTAGTCATACCCAATTCCAGATCATTTATAAAAAGCACTGATCCTAGGAGGACCCCACTAGGTACATCCCTCCATTGTAAGCAATGTCCATTTACTCCTACTCTTTGTTTGCTATTCTTTACCAAGCTGCTTACCCATAAGAGGAACCGCCCTTTTATCTCATAGCTGTTAAGCTTACTGTGAAGTCTTTGATCATGGACTTTATCAAACAGTTTTTGAAAAACTTAGTAAAAGATCTCTACTGGTTTGCCCTTATCCACATGTTTATTAACACCCTCAAAAACGCTAGTACATTAGTTAAGACAGGACCTTCCCTTAGTCAAGCCATGATGCAAGGCCTCTGTCTCCAAATGTTTGCTAATTTTATCTTTAATATCAGTTTCCACTATGTTCCCTGGAACAGATGTTAAGGTGACAGACCTATCATTTGCTGAACCTCTCCTGAGATCTTCTTAAAAATTTAGAGTTACATTGGCTACCTTCCAGTCCTCAACTACAGAGGCCAAGTATAGAGACAGGCTGCATATTTTAGGTAGAAGGTTCACAATCTCAGATGTGTTTAATATTTAAAATATATTTTGTCTTGTCTCCACCCATATTTTCATACCACCTTTTCAACTGTGGCCCTCAATATGCTACTTAAGGCCAAGGCAGCTCTCAGATCTCATAAAAATTCCCCATGTAGCAACAGATCTAAGTTAGCAGAAGTGTGCAAACAAATGACAGGGGTGAGTTCTGAACCTCATATATGGAACATGATAGGCAGTAATTACTTAAATGATTTATAAAAATACATTTTATAGTAGAATCTATGCAGTATTCTAAATAATCCATATGACTT
The DNA here is from genome assembly GCA_023362775.1 of Charina bottae. Taxonomy (NCBI): domain Eukaryota; kingdom Metazoa; phylum Chordata; class Lepidosauria; order Squamata; family Charinaidae; genus Charina; species Charina bottae. The sequence continues at coordinate 20,503,868 of JALMGJ010000016.1, read as the reverse complement.
GATGCTGAAGATAAAGCATTTTTCCACATCCAATCAAATGAAGAGCAAAATGGGAAATGGACCTCTTTTAAAAACAAAATGGAAAAACTGATTGAACTAACACAAGGGTCGGAAATGGTGGCTCGTGAGCCACATGCGGCTCTTTGGCCCCTTGAGTGTGGCTCTTCCGCAGCTGAACTAACCCCCGCCCCTTCCACGCGATTGGATCCCGCCCCCAAACTCTTACGCTCTTACGCGCTCTCGCTCTCCAAGGCCGGGGCCACCCGCAGCCGCCCACACCTCGCGCACAGCCCGCGGGGCTCTCTGCCGCTCCCTTCGACAGAGGAGGGACCGGCGTGCCTTGGGAGCTGCTGCTGCTGTTGGCGGCATGTCTGGGCAAGGCGCGCGGGCGGAGCTGCCTGCCTGGCACTCGGGCGCTCCGGCTGGGGTGCAGCGGGACGAGAGCGTCGCCGGCGGCCTGCGAGGACCGGCCAGGGAAGGCGCGCGGGCGGAGCGGCCCGCCTGGCACTCAGGCGCTCCGGCTGGGGTGCAGCGGGACGGAAGCTCCGCCCGAGCGTCTTCCCTGGCCGGTCCTCGCGGGCCACTGGTGATGCTCCCGTCCCGCTGAACCCCAGCCGGAGCGCCTGAGTGCCAGGCAGGCAGCTCCGCCCGCGCGCCTCGCCCAGACATTTGCAGAGTAAAATAAATTGCAAAGAAAATGGGAGACAGGAAGACTCACAAATTGCTGCGCAGGTATAAATAATCACTGGTAACTACAGGATATGCTTAGACAAATTTAGTAACTAAGGGCACAACGCAGAGGAAGCAACTCACAAACAGCTGCTCATTTTGTGAGAAAGTCGTCCTGGGAGGCACAAAACAAAGACGGACCGCCGGGGTCGGGGAGGAGCTCTGCCGGGGGATTTTGCAGAGGGGAGATTTCCAAGGGGCGCTCTCCACCTCAGCCGCCCCTGCAGGCGGCGGCGGGAGCAGCGAGGATGGAGGAGAAGGTCTTCATGAAGGACCCTGGGGGAGGAGGCGGGGCGATGCTTCGCTCGCCGCCCGCCCGTCGCGGCTTACTCGGACCCCGTGGGAGGTGCAGTGGCGGGGCAGCGGGCGGGCACTGCAGTGGGCGTGGCAGGCATGGCGGCAGCAGGCCCTAAGTGTGCGCAATTGGCCCCCGCCTGCAAACCCCGCCCCCTTCCACACGATTGGCCCCCGCCCCCTGGCTCTCGAGCATGTCAAAATGCCCTCGAGCATGTCAAAATGGCCCCTGGCATAAAAAAGTTTGCCGACCCCAGAACTAACAGAACCAAATGTATATTGATATAAAAATGATTTCTTAACAGTAATTTTTGATAACAAGATCAGAAACAGCATTTAAATTAAAATACCTGTGCAGTTAAGCTCCGCGATTTAGGCTCAATTGCCAATCCTAGTGTGATGCCTCCAGCCAAGGCCTTTTTCAAATTCTCTTTCACCTCTGTCAACTCTAGTTCCAGAGACACACGCTCAGACTCTTTCAACTTACACTCTTCTTCCAACTTCTTTAATTTATCTTCAAGAATTATTAGGGATTTCCTGCCTGAAATCCAGAGGCGAGAAGTGATCTTTGAGGCAGGGATAAAATTGTACACTTTGTTCTTAGACCAAGGGCTGAGAGGTTGGATAGTGAAGCTATCGCTACCACTTCACAGCAGGCAGCTTCAGAACTGAGTCATCATTCATAAAATAAAAGTTACTGTAATCTGATCAGCCACATGAATGTACCCAAGTTTGTTTGTTTATTTATTTATGATTTCCATTGTTATAGCCGCCCACCTCAACATCACTCTTGGTGGGTAAAATATTCTATAATTAAAATACAAGAGTTAAAACTGCACCAGCAAATTATTGCCAAAATAGGTTATTATCTAGTGCTATGGCTATTCATGAGTATAAACTAGCCCTTAAGCATTTAACTCCATTAAAATGATCCAGCCTGGCAAATAAAATGGTATAAAAATAAAGCTATCTATAACTCAGGACTACCTTGAAAGCGGCAGCCCCATGCTAGACAGTTCCCTCCTCTTCTGTAACATCATATATACAACACAAATACTGTAAAATAAACGATTGAAGAAGGAGCTCCACCCTCCTCTCCATAACATTAGCTGTCACTGAAAAGAATACGGACACACAATGTCTAATTACTTCAACAGCGTACTCAAATTTAATTGGATATTATAAAGGGGCAGAAAATTGGCATGGAGCAGCAGCTTATGTATTGGTCTCATCTCTGTAATGCAAAGTTGTAAGTTATAAACAGGAGGTGACTTCCTCTGTAATAACTACTCTGTTTCTAAGCCTGTATCTTTTCATATGGAAAAAAAAAGAGCAAGAAAACTACTTTTGATGCAGGAGGCACTATTTCCGGATACTTTGATTATAAACAAAATGAAGTGTCTGACATACCAGGATTCATTTCAAGGGCTGCCCGGAGGTCTTTCCTTTCCTTTCGTAGCTGAGCCAGATGATTCCTCAGGATTTCTTTTTTTTTTAACAGCTCCTCTTCTTTTGTTTGTAATCTCTTTGCATCTGCTTCAACACGATTCTTTCCGTACTTGTATTGATCTGCATCTACACAAAAGTTTAATTATGAGATAATTACTAGGAATCTTTTGAGTCAGAGTGAAAGACTAAGCCAAATCTGGGCACTCCAATTACTTATCTATCTGTCTGTCTGTCTGTCTATCTGGAATCAAATATTTCAATAGAAAGATTTGTTTTACTATTACTCTCTTATTTGACAACATACCTTTACCTCCACGGTTGCTATTACATCTTCTATCCCTCCAGCTTTAGTCCAAACAAAAGCCTTCTTCAAGTAACTAAAAATATGCCTTACAAACACCGGATACACCTGAGCAATCCTCCAGATAATAGTAACCATACCAGCCAAATTACACAGAAAAAGTGTCCAAAAATTCCAAAGCTTTAAATAGTAATATTGAAAAAGAAGGAAGAACTCAAATTTTCTATTTGTCCCTCCCAAATTGTGCTGGAAAAGCAAATAAGAGAGGAACATAATAAAAAACTTGATCATGAAAAGATCATGAAGGACATTTTTATGACAACTCTAAGCAGAACAATTAAAACAATGATTTTCCACTGACAATGTACAACTGTGAAAACTGGACATTGAGAAATAGTGAAAGAAGATAGACACTCTTGAATTACAGATTTGGAGAGTTACTATGAGTACCATGGACTGCAAGAAGAACCAATCATTTGGTCTTGTACAAATTAAATACTGACTGTTTCCTTGAGATGATGATTTGCATGGAGAAACTCACACACTTTGGGCATATGATGCAAGTGTGATCTATCTATCTATCTATCTATCTATCTATCTATCTATCTATCTATTTTATAAAATAAATTATAATAATGGAGTAGGAAAAAGTGACAATGCCTGGCAGTATTAAGCAAAGTAGAAAGAGAAGACAACAGATAAGATAGATGGATAGGATCTGAAAAATCACGGTTAGTATATAGAAGTCACACTGGAAATCAATTTTTGAAGGAAAATGCTCACTCATAGATGACCTTATTGATCAAAGATTACAACTCTTCTTTCTTGTTCTGCATGTAGTTAGCAAATTTGTATAAAGTATGTAGAAACTGCAGTCAAAGCTTGAATGAAAAATGCTTACCCATTCAAGGGAAGCACAAGAAGATGGCATCCCTTAATAAAGAATTTATTTAGTCCTAAATTATATAGTTTAACATAGAATTTTCAGAAATGAGTCATCATTTAAAAATAAATCTAATTGGTTGTTTAGACCCTACTGCTGCAAATCATAGATTCCCTTCTGAAAAGGAACTGCAGACAGAACTTCTACATGCACAATGAATGCAATCCATTCAGAATTATTTTACCTGGTAACTTCAGATAGTTTAAACGAATAAGACACTTTTGAAGATGAAAGAAATAAGGAATACTCACTAGAGTTGCTACGTTTCATATTTGACGCAAATTCTGATTTTTTTGGTGAATTACTTAATGTTCTTCCTTTTCCTGAAATTCCATTTGCAGCTACTGGCATCTTCTTTCCTTTAAACTGTTAGGAAAATCAAATATGTATTTATTGCTAAATATTAGATGTAGTTTTCTTACAAAAGTTGAAATGAAAGGAAGTAAATTTTGGTTAAAGTTTAAAATCAAGATAGTTAGAAAAACATGCTTCTGAAACCACAAAAAGCATCTATTATACTTTTTGAAAATATGTAAGAGATGAGACCACATAAAATTTAAAGAATAGTTGTTTAACAAAGGGCCACATCACAAAATAATCACAGAAAGATGTACTAACCCTGAAGCTTCAGAAAACTTGGACGGATCTCTTGAGGCAGGAAATGAACTGGCAATAAAATCTTAAATTAACGTCAGCCTTTATTAGAACTGCACAATGTTCAGAACAAAGTTGCAATGATTGGGATAATGGGACATTTTGCAAAGAGTGAAAGGAAATCTGTTTTTAATTTGACAAGAGCAGAACTCCAACATTTAGACTTACGTTTTCTGGATTTACAAAGTAACTATTTACAAGTTGTTTGCTTATGGTTCAAATATGACAAGTTGAAATGTGAAGGGACGTTAATTTATATTTTATATTATTTTGCCTCAGAACTACATTGGCTCTTGTGAGTCATTAAAATGACTTAAGGAGACAATATCTGTGTTCATCTGATTTTTCTGAATCTTCAGTTACTCATTTCAAAACCAGACATTCTTGAAAGAACTTCACATAATATTCTTTTGAAACAAGCAACAATCATTATTTTGCAGTGCATTCAATACAATTAACTGGTAAAAAAAGCAATTCTTCCAGCAATTAATTTCATTATTATTTTAAATTTAAGCAGTTCTTCCTAACCTTAGGACAAACCTTTTGGGCAAATTTCAAATTTGCTTTCTAAAGAAATATACAAGCAAATGGTACAATGGTTATTCACTGCAGAAGAATGACTGTTTCACTCCCAAAATGGAAAAGCTATAAAGCGGAGACTATAACAGGGCATGAAGTCAGTAGCTTCTCCCATCCTCCATTACTTATGGGAACTGCATCATCTCTTTTATACTTCCAAATTTGCAGAACGTTTTAAGCTTTGGAAAGATCAAATCCCCAAAGATTTGAAAGTGAACACAAAACTGAATGAAGCTATTCATCTGAAGCCATTTTGTATTCAAGTAAGTTGTTTCTGTTAGAATGTAATGACACCATCTATATAACACAGAACAGGAGAGATTACCCAGGCCACAATAATGACATACTCAATGCATTAACTGCAGTACAGCATATTCTACTACTCTGTACACATGTAACTGCACACACATACGTACAGAAATGTTTGTGGGCTAGCTCAACTTTGAAGTTGACTGTTACCAGCAACTTAACTTCGGCTGTTGAGGCAATCATACTGCTAGGCCACCAAAAATATGTATCCTCCTAAATTTTCTCCATGTAAAATCCAAGCTAGTCTTATCTAACTTGATGCCCTTCAGAAATGCTACAGGTGGAATTCCCAGAGCCTCAAGGATAGCTGGGAGTCCTGAGCTGTCATGCTAGTCTGGCACCAGGTTGGAGTAAGCTAAGTCAGGCTAAGAATTTTTAAAAGAAAAATGCATAGTTTTCTAAGATGTTATTCTCATATTTTATTTATTTATTATTTATTTATTTGTTCAATTTATTCCCCGCCCATCTCCCATGCAAGGGACTCTGGGCGGGTTATTCAATATTTCTAAATTAAACATAACAATGTATGTGACATTGTATTATTTAGCTTTATTTAACTGCAAGCATTTAATGATCAGTACACAAAAGCAAGAAAAGAAAGTCTGATTAAAAGAATTAAGCATTCCAGTACCTGTGCAACAGATCCCCTCCCCACAGCAGAGGTATTAGTGACAGACTGAGCAGAAGACAGATTGGATGAGATAGGATATTTATAGTGGTTAGATGACAGTTTGTCAGTAGATAACCTATTGGTTTTTCGCTCTGCTGGTGGACAACGTGCAAAAATTTTTGGAGACGGCAAGTTATCATACAGGCCCATGTTATCATAAAGCCCATCTTCTCCTGTGTTTCTGCTACAAGAAGTAGGAAAGCCATCTTCTGGTTCCCACTGCAATACACATACTTAGTAAATTAGCATAACTTCATGCACTGAAAAAAATGAAATAATTAGAAGGTTAACTGAGCAATTAAGAACGCCCCTCCAACCCTCAGCAGGATTTCCTTCTCTAGTGGTTCTATATTTGTATTCTAAAAGAAAACATGAAAATGTGTTTTTATTTTACAGTGACTATATCAAAATGGAGATTTTGTAAATCCCAAGGTTAAGATTTCTAAACATACTGCTGAAAAGGATAGTAAGGAATAATGCCATTTAATATCCATGTTGCCTGCCTTATTGAGCTTATAAGGTAAGTTTAACATCTGACTATTGAGTTGAAACCACAAATTAACAAGAGGCAAATTTTGGCCTTTCCCATACTAACATTGAGATCATAGCTTTCCAAACGGTGTGTTGCAACACTTTAGTGTGTCGCAACACACAGTTTAGTGTGTCGTGACACAACCAGGAAGTGGATGTGCATGGCGGTGGTGTGCATGGCGGCGGCGGCAGCGACGACGGCAGCAGCGCTTCTGCATTTTAGCGGAAAACACGAGGCCGTCGCTGCGTGTTCCCCTGCGCTGCCGCCATGCACGTCGCCGCGCGCGCCCCTGCCACTGGTGTGTCACCAACGGCGGCAGTTTGGAAAGAACAGATTTAGGTAGAATTCCCCCCCTCTTCTCTTACATGTCTTGGTGCAAAGCAGGCTTTTGATTTCTTACACCAATTTTTATCATTTTGATTTAAGAAGTTCCTACAAATTAGAGTTTCAAACTAGGTTCTTATACTGATTCATAACCAGTTTTAAATCACAGGATCCTCATTTGGCTATCAAAAGAAACAGAGATTTAGAAACCAAGAAACCATCTCTTCAGGTGAATGCCTGACAGGAAGATGGAAGCAAAGAGGTCAAGAAGTAAATGCATATGGTCCAACAAGTCATATTGTTCGAACACCTCTTATTCTTAGGTCAATGTATCGGAACGGTTAATGTGTTACTATATTAATTTCTTTGTCAAGTATTATGGGAGAATGGATGTAGCTTCTAATAATTTTCTTTGAGGATCTAATACATTCAGTGAAAGATAAAGTACAGAGTGAATTGTATGTTAGAAAGCAATCAGAAGCAATTTCAGCCAGGATTTATTTTAACTACAGATAACAGTATATTGTTGATATTTTAAGATGAACTTTTGTCTTTTTGACCCTCTCCTAAAAATGGATGGATAACTACTATAAGAAATGTAATTATTTATTGGAAAGAGGGAACTATCATATGGTAATGTTGCACTTGTAGGGCAATCTTGGACAATCACAGGGTCAATCAATTTCAGGGATTGGCTCGGGAAACTCATAACCTTTCTTCCTAAACTTTTATACCAGCCTTTCCCAAACTGCACTCTAGATATGGTGAACCATAATATTCAGAATTCCTATATAGGAATGATCACTGGATAGTCTGGAGACACAGTTCAGCACATTTGAAAGGCATTCATCTGGGGAAGACGGCATAAATAAATTATTGTAAAGCTAAAACAGAGAAATCCCTAGGTTCCTCAGAGAAGGAGCAGAATGAAAATGTGACACATTTACTGCACTCATTTACTTCATAGTAGGTTCCACTGAAATCAGTGAGACTCACTTCCAAGAAAATATAGACAGTATTGAGATATCAACCATGAATTCCCATACTTTTATTAAGGATAATGCAACTTCTCTTTAAAACCCCAATGATTCATGCAGACTCCTCAAAGATTCAAACATTGCTTGTCAACTATATATATTTAAATTACTTGGTGCATAGATATATCAAGGTAATTTCTTCTAAACATATATTGGTAGCTTTCAGGTGCAGCAGAGAGAAATGATAAATCTACAACACAGTTCTACAACAGACGAATTACTGAATTAAGTGAGACAAGGTCTCAGGCAAATATGCATAAGAATCTATCCCAGTCATTCCAATTTTTCAAATATTTGTGGTTACAGGTAGTCCTCATTTAGTGACCACAGTTGGGACCAGCAACACCATCGCTTAACAACACGGTTTCTATCCAAAACATCATGAGACTGCGATGGGCTTACAACCTTACTTCTGCTGTGGTCGTTAAGCAAATCACTGTGGGTCATTAAGTAAGACACCACGTGACTGTGACTTGCAATTTTACTGCCAGCTTCCCCATTGACTCTGCTTGTCGGAAGCCGGTTGTGAAGTGCACAAATGGCAATCACGTGACGCTGTGACAGTTGTAAATGTGAGGACTGGTTGTAAAGTTACTTTTCTAGCGCAGTTGTAACTTTGAGCGGTTGCTAAACAGGGCAGTCGTTAAGTGAGGTCTACCTGTATATGGCTAGGGGATATAGGGTAAAAAGTACATGAAGGCAAATAGCACCATTTTTCCATTACATTTTAGCCATGGTGCATGCTTAATCAAACCCTTGCCTTGATTTTTCTCCGGAGAGTTGTATTAATGCTTTGGCTTAAACTAAATGAGTCAAGGAATACAGTGATTTGTGTTGGCTTACATGTGCAGGTACTACTGAAACAATATCCCCCACAACTGTAGATGAGACACAGCAAAACTCTGTGATAATATCCAGTGATATTTAGTTAAGTAGCTTTATAAGTTTTTGGAGGCTCAACAGACATAAATTATTTGACCTACACAAAAATCAATTCTTACTGATCCATTTATGCAAGGAACATCATCATAATGAAGTGCCATCCCACTGGGACACGCATAGCCATTAGCAGCACTTCCTCTATAGGGATTAGTAGAAAGAACCCGTCTGTTCATAAAACTGAAATACAAAAACAAAACAGGACTACAAATAATTAGTTCACTTTGAAAGTACATGTCCTTTAATAAAGTAAACACACTTTTCTATAAATGGTTTCCTGTGTCTCCTCTCTGTTTATCTTCTAAGGGATTTCATGTTATAGAACACAGGCTGCATGGCACTGCAGGCTGAAGCTTCAATCTTTACCTCCTTGTGTGTGGGGAGGGGCACAAATTATTACATCACAAAACAGGCAAAGTTGAAGATTTAGGTTTGCTCAATGGAAAAACTTCTCAGGAAGGGACGTGTAGTTATGGAAATGAATCTGTTCTTTCAAGTGCCATCAGCAAGTGGCTTTAGGTTTTCTAACCACAACGTATAACTGCAAAGAGACAAACTACTCAGGATACGAGATGGGACAGTCTCAGCAGAAAGGACCGCAATGCGCAGGCTCTCTTTGATTTTACAAGCCAATCTTTCCCTGGAGCTAAGAGTCATCGTTGTATGACTAGTCTGAGACAGCATAAAAGTCAGGTTTTAGCTTTTTGCTGAGAAGAAAAAAAGATATATAGTTTGAATTTGGCAAAAGAAAAAAGAGAAGTCTGGCAAAGGAGACTTTAAATGTTTTCCTTGTTCATGTTTTCCTTATTCTTGGGGGACTTTGTACTGCTTTAGGACTGGCACTGCCTGTTTCTATCTGTGGTAGGAAGGATAAACAAGTTTAAATCCACTTGTATTTTCTTTTAGGGAGACTGCCCTTCCCTCACTACCCATATTTTAAATTCTCATTTAGTGTTGCCTTGGGCAAGTCACATAATTCAAAAAACCTTTATAAGAAATACAGGCTGAACGTGATAAACAACTATTACGAACTATTATGAATTGCTCCGACAAATATCTATGTAATGATTTGAAAAGTAAACTTTCAGGAGCATTACATTTTGTAGGCACATTTCCAAAATGTTATTCTGGCAATGATAACCAAATCCAATTATTTAAGTAGCACAATCCTAAGAGAAATGCAAGGGTTGTTTTTGCATATATTCTTAGTTTTGCTGAGAATGACTAAATACAAGAATACATTGTATTGTACACCAATATATTGCTTGAAAAACTACTGCTGAAAGATTATTACCCTCTATTGTTTGTAACTCAATCTCTCTTAACAAATTGAAAAAAATGTAAAGGGCATTTAAATGGGCCATAAGTTAACTGAACCTTTGAATTAACTGATTAGACAAACTCATTATAAAGGCTGCAGTTCTTTGGTCCCCAATTAGGGGGATAACATTGTGGGAGTGAGTATTATGGGAGAGTTCCATCTTTGTGCATGGTGGAGGCAACCACTGGATGCTTTCTCTCTACTGTGGTAAAAACCTCCATTATCATATTTCCTCTGCTAGTAGAAAGAAAGATGGAATCACAGAGGTAAATCAAGGAGCACCCTTGATCCACAGAATCTGAAGTTCCCCATCTCCTCTGCATGTCTTAATGTCAATCCTATCGGTGCAATTAATTCCTTTCTCTAGTTGCAACAGAAATACAGGTGGTCCTCAGGTTACGACCACTCATTCAGCAACCGGTCAAACTTGTAACAGCACTGAACGAGTGGTGGTTATGGCCAGTCCTTGGAGTTCCGGCTGTCGCAGAGTCTCTGTGGTCATGTGATCATGATCTGGGCGCTCAGCACCCGGCTCGCAATTACAACATCACAGCGAGCTGCGGTCACATGACCGCAATTTCCAAAGTTCCCTGCAGGCTTCCCACAAGCAAAGTCAATGGGGAATCCGGCAGGAAATCAGAAGACACAGTCACGTGAGGTCCTTGCTTAATGACTCATGTGGTCTTCATTTAACAATGGCAACCAGGACTGCCAGAACTACCATTGCTAAGCGGTGCAGTCATGTGATGTGGTGCTTTATGACTGCGTCCCTTAGCGATGGCAATTCTTGTCCCAATTGCCACTGTAAACCAAGGACTATCTGTAAAAAAAAAGAGCACAACAAAATACCAATAATACTTATTGCATCTTAGTTGCTGAGAGTTGCCAGTGTTTTAGGTGCTCTGGATGTTTTGCCACAGACCTTTTAAGTTAAGTACAACTATTCTGTTTAGCAGCCTAAATGATGTTTTCCCTTTAGTAGACTAACAATGAAGAAAAAGTATGGGTAGCAAGCCCAACCCTGTTTCATACTGGTTTCAAGTGGTCTGTGCCTGGACTTAAACATACATATTTCTGCTGGTTTGATCTGTGCTTGGAACGAAATGGGGATCTTTTGATCTGGGCAGAAGTGGCTCAGAATGGGGTGGGGTGGGGGAGAAGCAGGGAAAAAGTGAAAGACGATGGAGGCCGAGGGGACGCAAGGAGGCAAGGCACTGGGAAGGGGATTAGGACTATGGTGGGTATGCTATGCTGGGACATTGGCAGTGGCAAAGTTGGTGGTTCAGGGGAAGGAAGTCAATGGGAGGCAAGGGCTCCAATGGGATATGCCATGCTGGGACTTGCTATGGTGTGGTTGGAAGAAATGCAACATGCTCCAGTTTTGCCCTTGTCCAGATTTTGTGCCATCTAAACCACAGAACAGTCAAAGCATTCCAGGTTTCACTTCTGTAGAACTGTGGCCGATGTAAAATGGTCCATCAGGTCTTCCAGAATGCCATGGTTTGTTGCAGGTTAAAAACTACGTATCTTACCTATTTCTTACATACCCCTATTTCTAAGATTATGTTTTGCCTAATCAGAAAACAAAGTAGTTCTGGCATTAGAGCTATTATTTTTATCCATATGCAAATTTAAATGATAAAATAACACTGATTAGTCAATTAATGTTTCTTTAATTGGGTTACAACTTTACTTGATGCCAACCTTTTGTGAAGTTTTTTTTAAACTAAACCTTATTGTTTTTACTTTAACAATGGTTAAATAAACAATATTGTGACTATTAACATGTTTACTCAGATGTAAATCTCGCTGGCTTTAACAGAACTTATTTTTTACTGCAATGGTAAAGGAGGACTGGTAAAGAAGCTAGTCCTCCAGATGTTGCTAGACTTTAAATTTGATTATCCCCAACTACTGATAAATGAAGGCTGGAGCTGATGAAAATCCAGTGTTGCACCACAGATTGGTCAGATTCCCTACTCAAGCATGTCTAGTATAATTGCTTGGTGAATTGCAAATGGATATATTTGTAATTAGGGGAATGTATTGATATATTTTGCCTCTCAGCTTCAAGCAAGCATATCCATACTTGGGGCACATGGTACTATGTAATTTAGGAAGCATATTCCATGATGCCTCTCACCATCTCACAGGTTTCTGGTCCAATGTCTAGTAATAAACAAGAGTTTGGATTTCTCAACTCCAAAACAAGAACACTGAAAAAGCCAGAGTTCTTGAAAATGCTCTCAACTAATTAACTCCTCCTACCAGAATGTTTGCTTTGCAGCTTGAATGACACTGGCTGTCACATCCACATCTATGTAGTCATAGTGTAGAGTGCCAGGATCTGCAGATGAACCACTCTCAGCCAGCAAAATCCCAATCCACCTGCCCATATCTTCTGAAGATGAAGCCTACATAAAGAGAAGAAAATCATAGGTAAGCACCGAGACTTCCACTAAAATATCTACGTTTCGTTCAAGTATACATTTACTTATATAGTGAAGAAGTACTTGCATTTTATTTTTATAACATTTCCATGATGGCTGTCAAAAACCTTGCTAAAACAGACAACCCTATTCCTCAGGATACAAACACAGCAAATATCAGCTTTCAGCAGTTCCTATGTGGGGGCAGGGGGTGGAGGCAGAATGATAAAAGAGGCATTGTGGCAATGCCTCTGCACGTGTTTCACATGTGTATGAAAGGGATGGAACTTGTGGCACAACACCACAACACTGCTCTTAGCGTTCTGATGAATACAGGAAGTTCCTGCAGATGCCCATTCCAGATTTCCTTTTGTAGTGCCCAGAGGTCCCCCCCACAGCCTGCATTCTGGAGCCCAACATTTGGACGCAGTCTCTTTTTTTGCATTTGGGGTCATTTAAGAGACAACATCTCCAGCAAAGGAGATTGTTACCTTGTCGTGGTGCTGGAGCTTGAGCACCTCAATGAAACCATGAGCTAAACCGTGAAGGGACACCCAAGACGGGAAGGTCGTGGCAGAGAGGTCAGACTAAATACGATCCCTGGGGAAGGTAACGGCAACCCACCCCAGTATTCTTGCCGTGAAAACTAAATGGATCAGTAGAACCAGAGATATGTCGGTATACCATCGGAAGATGGGACTCCCAGGTCGGAAGATGGTCAAAATGCTACTGGGGAGGAACAGAGGATAAGTTCAACTAGCCCCAGATGTGATGACGCACCTAGCTCAAAGCCGAAAGGACGGCTAGCGGCCGACGGTGCTGGTGGTGAACGACGAATCCGATGTTCTAAAGATCAACACAACATAGGAACCTGGAATGTAAGATCTATGAGCCAGGGCAAATTGGATGTGGTTATTGGTGAGATGTCAAGATTAAATATAGACATTTTAGGTGTCAGTGAACTGAAATGGACTGGAATGGGTCACTTCACATCAGATGACCACCAGATCTACTACTGTGGACAAGAGGACCAAAGAAGAAATGGGGTAGCCTTCATAATAAATAATAAAGTGGCTAAAGCAGTGCTTGGATACAATCCAAAAAACGATAGAATGATCTCAATTTGAATTCAGGGTAAGCCATTTAACATCACAGTGATCCAAATCTATGCCCCAACCACAGATGCTGAAGAAGCAGAAGTAGATCAGTTCTATGAGGATCTGCAGCACCTACTGGATAATGCACCAAAAAGAGATATTATTTTCATTACAGGAGACTGGAATGCTAAAGTGGGTAGTCAAACGACACCTGGAATTACAGGCAAGCATGGTCTGGGAGAACAAAATGAAGCAGGACATAGGCTGATAGAATTTTGCCAAGACAACTCACTGTGCATAACAAACACTCTCTTCCAACAACCTAAAAGACGACTTTATACATGGACTTCACCAGATGGTCGACACCAAAATCAGATTGACTACATCCTTTGCAGCCAAAGGTGGCGGACATCTATACAGTCGGTAAAAACAAGACCTGGAGCTGACTGTAGTTCAGATCACGAACTTCTTATTGCAAAATTTAGAATCAGACTAAAGAGAATAGGGAAGACCCACAGCTCAGTTAGATATGAACTCACTAATATTCCTAAGGAATATGCAGTGGAGGTGAAAAATAGATTTAAGGGACTAGATTTAGTAGATAGAGTCCCAGAAGAACTATGGACAGAAGTTCGCAACATTGTTCAGGAGGCGGCAACAAAAAACGTCCCAAAGAAAAAGAAAACCAAGAAGGCAAGATGGCTGTCTGATGAGACAGTGGAAGTAGCCCAAGAAAGAAGGAAAGCAAAAGACAACAGTGATAGGGGGAGATATGCCCAATTAAATGCAAAATTCCAGAGGTTAGCCAGAAGAGATAAGGAATTATTTTTAAACAAGCAATGTGCGGAAGTGGAAGAAGACAATAGAATAGGAAGGACAAGAGAGCTCTTCCAGAAAATTAGAAACATCGGAGGTACATTCCAGGCAAAAATGGGTATGATCAAAAACAAAGATGGTAAGGACCTAACAGAAGCAGAAGAGATCAAGAAAAGGTGGCAAGAATATACAGAAGATCTGTATAGGAAGGATAATAATATTGGAGATAGCTTTGATGGTGTGGTCAGTGAGTTAGAGCCAGACATCCTGAAGAGTGAGGTTGAATGGGCCTTAAGAAGCATTGCTAATAACAAGGCAGCAGGAGACGATGGTATCCCAGCTGAACTGTTTAAAATCTTGCAAGATGATGCTGTCAAGGTGATGCATGCCATATGCCAGCAAATTTGGAAAACACAAGAATGGCCATCAGATTGGAAAAAATCAACTTATATCCCCATACCAAAAGAGGGAAGCACTAAAGAATGTTCAAACTATCGAACAGTGGCACTTATTTCACATGCCAGTAAGGTAATGCTCAAGATCTTGCAAGGTAGACTCCAGCAATTCATGGAGCGAGAATTGCCAGATGTACAAGCTGGGTTTAGAAAAGGCAGAGGAACTAGAGAACAAATTGCCAATATCCGCTGGATAATGGAGAAAGCCAGGGAGTTTCAGAAAAACATCTATTTCTGTTTTATTGACTATTCTAAAGCCTTTGACTGTGTGGATCATAACAAATTGTGGCAAGTTCTTGGTGGTATGGGGATACCAAGTCATCTTGTCTGCCTCCTGAGGAATCTGTATAACGACCAAGTAGCAACGGTAAGAACAGAGCACGGAACAACGGACTGGTTTAAGATTGGGAAAGGAGTACGGCAGGGTTGTATACTCTCACCCTACCTATTCAACCTGTACGCAGAACACATCATGCAACGTGCTGGACTTGAGGAATCCAAGGCTGGAGTTAAAATCGCTGGAAGAAACATTAACAATCTCAGATATGCAGATGATACCACTTTGATGGCTGAAAGCGAGGAGGAGCTGAGGAGCCTTATGATGAAGGTGAAAGAAGAAAGTGCAAAAGCTGGGTTGCAGTTAAACCTCAAAAAAAACCAAGATTATGGCAACGAGCTTGATTGATAACTGGCAAATAGAGGGAGAAAAAGTGGAGGCAGTGACAGACTTTGTATTTCTAGGCACAAAGATTACTGCAGACGCTGACTGCAGCCAGGAAATCAGAAGATGCCTACTTCTTGGGAGGAGAGCAATGGCAAATCTTGATAAAATAGTTAAGAGCAGAGACATCACACTGACAACAAAGGTCCGCATAGTTAAAGCAATGGTATTCCCTGTAGTAACCTATGGCTGTGAGAGCTGGACCATAAGGAAGGCTGAGCGAAGGAAGATAGATGCTTTTGAACTGTGGTGTTGGAGGAAAATTCTGAGAGTGCCTTGGACTGCAAGAAGATCAAACCAGTCCATACTCCAGGAAACAAAGCCAGACTGCTCACTTGAGGGAATGATATTAAAGGCAAAACTGAAGTACTTTGGCCACATAATGGGAAGACAGGATACCATGGAGAAGTTGCTGATGCTAGGGAAAGCGGAAGGGAAAAGGAAGAGGGGCCGACCAAGGGCAAGATGGATGGATGATATTCTGGAGGTGATGGACTCGACTGTGGGGGAGCTGGGGATGGCGACGACTGACAGGAAGCTCTGGCGTGGGCTGGTCCATGAAGTCACGAAGAGTCGGAAGCGACTGAACGAATAAACAACAAGAGACAACATGGGTGCCTTAAGTTTTGCAGATGCTTAAAGCACCCCTTTCCTTTTGTAATTATTTATTTAATTTTTATCCCGCCTTTATTATTATTTTTTATACATAACTCAAGATGGCAAACATACCTAATACTCCTTCCTCCTCCTATTTTCCCCACAACAACCACCCTGTGAGGTGAGTCGGGCAGAGTGTGTGTGACTGGCCCAAGGTCACCCAGCCGGCTTTCATGCCTAAGGCGGGACTAGAACTCTCTGTCTCCTGGTTTCTAGCCCGTTACCTTAACCACTAGACCAACCTGGCTCTTTCCTTCCTCAAATTGCACTCTGTCCAGACACACTTTTGGAGTATGGCCCTTCATACATTATGCCAAGCCTGGTGTGATCCTGAAGGAGATATAAATTCTGCACCCCAGCCTTAGATAGATGGTACCTCCAAATCTGCCCTAATGGCATGGGCAGATTCATGTTGGCAAGAGTAGAGCCTGCTCCAAGCTGGTACCCTCCAGATGTGCTGGAATCTATTCCCAGCCTGTAAAGCCTTTATCTTGCATCCCAAATGTCTCTTTTCCATGGACTTCAGTATGTGCAAATTAAAAATACATGTTTATGTGTTTGTGCATGTGTGTGAGAGAGACAGAGAGAATGAGAGATAGAGAGATTAAGAATGAATATTCATTGAAGCTGGGCTTTGGCCTGATACTGAAGTTCAGTTCAATAGTATAGTTTACTGCCTCCTTAAATGTCTTGAGTTTGAGACCTTCTGGAAACAGAGTTGAAAAGAAGAAATCAGTTTTTCAAAGTACTGTAATTAGCAAGTTAATATGTTTTATATTATTAACTATATTTATATTATTAACTCAGGTTACCTGAGGGACCGCCTCACCCCTCTTACATCGACCTATCCCACCCGGTCAGGCAGAGAGGGCATGTTACAGACCCTGTCCATGAGAGATTGCCGACTGGCAGGGTCCAGGAAGAGGGCCTTCTCTGCCGTGGCACCCACCCTTTGGAACAAGCTACCCCCGGGGGTAAGACAGGCCCCCACTCTCCCGGCCTTCCGGAAGGGGGTTAAAACCTGGTTATGCCATCTGGTCTGGGATGGGGGACAGCTATTCATGGGGGTGGTTGGCCCCGTGAGGGTGCCAAGGTTAAGATCTTCCCATCTTGAATTTTATATTTTTTTTATATTCTATATTTTATGTTTTATATCTTGTATTTGTATTTGCATTTTTATGTATTTATATTGAATTGTTTTAGCGACTTGTCATTTTATTCTTTGTAAGCCGCCCAGAGTCATCGTACTCGAGACGGGCGGCAGAGAAATTTAATAAATAAATAAATATCTAGCTAGCTAAGAGCTCCTGCCAGGGACCAGAACAAGGAAATGTTATGCATTTGAAACAGAATGAGATATTTTATTAACTAAAGGATAGATTTCTTATTCCAGAAGCAGGATTCCTAGATTCTGCTTGTGTTATTTCTGCAAAGGATAGGCTCATTACAATATACCTCTAACACTGCTACCTCCTGAGCATTTCGAAGCAAACGGAACGTCAGGGGATGTTTGGAATCCAATCCTGGAATAACCTCACAGCCACGGAGAGGAATAGAAGCGATGTGAGTCTTTAGATCTGTCCTGTCTTTGTGGAATATGAGCTTATTTTCTTTCACTCTGCACCAGCGCTCACGCCAACGGTTATTTGAGAGCACATTAAGATATCCTGCAAAACACAAAAATAAGTTTCTGAAAGTTTTCTAATGTATATTCACAACATATGAAATTAAGCGTCAGAAACTGAAAAACTCCACTCAGATAAAAATGGAGGCATTCTTTTTCTTAAACAAACCTTTTGCAAGCCACCATTCTTGTGGGAGAGAAACAAAACAAGGCAAAAATCTTTATCACACAGCTGCATATCCAGCCCAAATCTCCACTGAGGGGACAGGTTTTCCCTCTCTGGTAGCGATAGTTGAGGTGTTGGGGTTACAGGCAGCAACTTTATAGCCCTGAATAACTCCTGTTGTTTGGATTCGTCCCCTACCCCTCCCCACCCCAAACTAGGTCTTCTCTGAAAGACTGAGAGAACCAGATACACGGCAATGAGTGTCTTACACATTTTCATGAGAAGAAGATGGATCACCTCTCTACCACACAGTGGAAAATCTCTTAATTTTCAGAATTTTCTTCCCTTTGTTTCACAAAAAATAGATTAAAAAATACTACTGGTTTCTGCATTGCAAGTCCAAAAGACGCTAATTATGGAGGGATTTACAAGACAACTAGTTTGTAGGAAGGCAAAAGTCACAAAATCTTGGAATACTTGGAATATATACTTGGAATATAAATTTTAAGATTTATAGGTTTTTACTTTTAATATTTTATTGTAAACCGCCCAGAGTCTACTTTGTAGAGATGGGCGGTGATAAATTTGACAAATAAATAAAAATAAATAAATAAATACTGTAGGAGTGACCATTCGCTATTGCCAAAAAGCAGAGAAAAATATAGCAACACTAGAGAAAACTAGGAAGGAAGATAGGAGAGGTGAGATGCTGAATAGGTGGTTTCTATTCTAGGAGACAGGTGGGACAAAGAAAAGAAAAATGGAGACAACTGAAAGCCATGGTAGTTAGTTGCCAACCTGGGGTGGTGAGAATCAGAACAAGAGGAGCTCAAAAGGGGTGTGTGCACAGACACATAAAATGGCGTAATCCTGAATCAGAAAACTGTTCAGATAATTTGGAGGGGGGGAGGTTACAGGGAGTGTGAGATCAGTAAGATAATAAGTGGAAAAATTGATCAATGTTAACCTGAGGAGTGAGAGTTGCTAGGAGATGACTAGTTGTTTATAACTGACACACTGGTGTGTGGGTAGATATCTTCCAGACAGTAACTGAAACCATTAGGTACAGTTTAAGTGGTTCAGATTAAAAAATGGAAAACCAGGTAATTTGAATGGAATTCTGTGGTGGACTACAGATGGGAGGGGGAGAATCAAAGTGTTTAAAGCAGTCTGAGAACATATTTGTATAGTGAAAACTTTCAGAAGAACAAAGTAGTATGCACGGGAGATTGGGAACAAGAAACATCTGGTTTCGAAGGGTGGTATGTTTAGAAATGAAATCAAATAACATTTTCTATCAATAATTGTTTCTATAAGAGATCATAAGAAGTCACTCACCACATGTTGGTATATCTTCTTCAGCAGATGAGGTCTGTTCATCAGTAGATGGCTTTTTTTTCCCTAACCCAATTATCTTTGTTATCTTCTTTCCTGTTACTTTAGATACAGTGCCCTTGGAGTCCATCTTTGAGCTCTTTTTCCTCTTTACTATCAACCAAACACACACATAGACATCTAAGTGCTAAGATTTTAAAAGAACCTGTTATCAAACAGCAGAAGCTGTGGCACAAAAAGTATTTCATCTCACGAGCAACTGATCTGAGTTGCCTTTACTGAAAATCAATGTAGAATCCCAATTGAGATATGTAGTCTCATTCATGACAAGTCACTGAGGTGGCATGTCACTGTTTAAAACATCTGACTTAATCTTGAATTCTTAGTTTGCATGTCACTCTTAGAATTCTGGTGTGGGTCATACATTACCCTAACATTTGGTTTTTAAATAGCAACAAGCAGTGTAAAGATGCCCAATGGCTTTTGCCAGTGCACTGCTGGTTCTTCACTAAAGTGGAGTTAATGCAGACATAGGACAGTTTTGTTTCACTCATACACTACAGTCCTTCAACAATGCTGAAGAATTGCAGGAAACAGAATTAAAGGTAGGTTCCCTACACATAGTTAATATAGCAATGTCCTTCTTTGTGAACAAGGTTGTTCTCTACTTACTTATCCACAAGCAGAAAATATTTCCAGTACTAATTAAAAGTGATCTGGTAGGCTTTCCTATTGTGTATTTCCCAAGTTTGCAATTTGTTCTCTAATTAAAGGGCTTAATTTAACTGAACCTTTCAATCTCCATGTATTACCATATTACTCTCAGTTGATCATGGTTAAAGAATTAAATAGAATATAGCCTCCTATGTGCCCTTACAACAGACTTTTAATTGTTCATATGTCGGATTTTGTTGTTAGATGGAGGAGGACTGTGTTGTCTGTCTGTCTGTCTGTCTGTCTGTCTGTCTGTCTGTCTGTCTGTCAAATATTCTTTCACAATGAAACAAGGCTGTATCCTGGCACTATTACTGTTTACTTGTTTTATAAATTTGTTAATTAAACATTGGCAAGAGCTAGATATACATGCCCCAAACCTGGCAAATAAACAACTACCTAATCTGCTTTACACAGACGATGCCTCCATTTTGTCACTAACTCAAGTTGTTCTCAGGAAACCTTTTTAAAACCCTCACCCAACCCTGTAAAGAAAAAGCAGCTAGTTATAAATAACTAACATACAAAAGTGATGGTCTTCTCCAACAACACTGAACTTCACAGATGCTACATAGGCAGTCAAACCATAAAACATGTAAAATACATGTAAAATATCTGGGTGTGTTTTTCCAACCCTCTAGAAAGCAAATAGCCCATGATAACTGTGCCTCTTCCTTAGCCTAAAGGAGTACAACGGCCATTTAAGATTTCATCACTGTCAGTGCAGGAACTTTATCCCAGACACTATTAAATTATTTGTTGCAAAACCAGTTACATAACATCTATATGGGGCACAACTATAACCTTTTACCAATTTTGGTCCTTGCAAAAAAGCACAGTCAAGATTTAGATTATCTCTGGTTGTATTCTGGTCTAAGGTTGTAATAAAGCTTAATTTATTTTATTCTATTTGACTTATTTCACCATTTTAAAAAATGAAAAGAATCCAGTAATTGGCAATATAAGTTGATGTCCCATGCCCATGTTTACTGGAACAATAAAAAACTGTGTCAAATGCAAGGTTTTTTAAAGGAGGGCATAAACAGTACAGGTAGTCCTCGAGTTACGACAGTAATTGGGACTGGAATTTCCATTGCTAAGCAGCAGTGACAGCAATCCCAGCACTCCGCGTTGCTGTCATTAACTGAATTCCACTGGTCGTTAGCTGAGGACCCCTCCCCAATCCAAGTCATTCCGGGCTTGGTCCCTCCCAGCCCCGAATCTCTCAACTCCCCCCATCTCTGCGCTTTTGGCCACCGTGCACCCTGCCTTGTGGGGTGGCAAGCAGCCCCATAACCGCGTGGCTCTGGGACTGCTTGCCACACTGCGGCTCAGGGGCTTCTTGGCGCGCCGCGACTCTGGGGATGCAAGAAGCCCAAGCCACAGTGCAGAGCGAAGCCACAGCCACCCCTGGAAGTCCCGGCCACCCCAGCAGCGCGGTGCAGAGGGGCATTTTGGCGCGCTGCTGCTCAGGGGCTGCTTTTGGCTTTTTTTCCCCTACAGCCGAAGCCCAGCCCAGCAGCCAGGCTGGGCACGCCTCGTCAGCAGCGGGAGCAAGAAGATGACAAAAGTCAGCTGGGGCGGTGGAGCGCAATGGGACAGGGGGCAAAAGGGAATAGATGGGAGGGAGATAGGCGGGTGGGGGAGTTGAAGCACCCCTGCGGTTGTAAGTGTGGGCAGGCTGCCAAGTGCCCGAATTTTGATCACGTGACCGCAGGGGCACTGCAACAGCTGTAACTTTGGGCGCTGGTCATAAGTCATTTTTTTTAGCATGTTCGTAACTTTGAACGGTCGCTGAACAAAGGTAGTAAGTCGAGGACTACCTGTACATAAATTGCTTAAGAGTTTATTGCAGCTTCATGCAATTTTCAGTATAGGAGGCCAGGACCTGCCTCTCCAGTTTTAAGGAAGTTCTGGGCAAAGTGTCTCAGGGAGGGCTAGTACTGTCAGGTCCAACTGTCTGAGATGGTGTTCAGAGCACCATCTGAGCAATCCTTGTGATATATTTTGTTTTTCATACCAGGATCCTTTTGAATTCAAAAGCAGTACTTTTCTATTATTCAACAAAGTACTCAGGAACCTCGTTCCGCAGGATCTGAAGACTGATCCCAACACTAGAGCCTTATGGCCTTTTTTGCCTAGAAACACTGCTTGGTGATAAGCCTTATTTGCCCAGAACTGAGCCCTGGGCCTCTTGATCTTATTGATTTACCAGCATTCCTCACTATTGCCTGTGTTGGCTGAGGTTTTTAGGGATAATAGTAACACCAGGAAGGCTACGGTGCCCCATTCCTGCCTTATCCTCTGGTAAAGCATTAATTAAATCACAAATTTGATTCTGTTTGTGGCAAAGAGTAACCTGTAAGCTCCCCAATTCCACTTTTAATTACTTGCAGGGAGTTCTCTCTCATATATGAATTGCTGGTTTTTAGACTAAATGGACAGGGATTTTGAATGTTTTAAAGAAAGCTGCTAATGAAATACTTTAAGCCAATATAACCACTTAAGTTTCCTTTTAAATCTTTGGAGTAACTTTGTAGCTAGTTTCCTTTTCCTTTCCTTTCCTTTCCCAAATTTCCTTATCCCCTCATATTTGTGATTTTCTCTCATGTACCAGGATCTAAGAAGTCGCTCCCTTTTAAGCAATCCTTTTTAAGTTCTATTTGTTTGCACTAAATTGTTTGCAACAATGTCGTAAAAAGCAGCTAAGCCTCTATTCATTATTCATATCCTCACCACAATTAAAAGGTAAAGAATATAACTATTAGCTTGTTTGGGGCAAAAGTGTTCTAAGAAGTGCCTAAGCAGCTTGATGTTTTTCATCTCCTTCTGAATTTGTGCCCAAGTCTAGAAAATTAAAGGACATCTTGGGTCTTCATTTTTAAAAATTATCCTTAGGTAGGAAGTGGAATCCTTTATTTACCTTCTCTAAGCAACCTGTCACTTAGGCCTGCCTACTATGATACAGCCACTACAATCCCTGTTGACAGCAAGAGGTTTTACATTCTGTGAACTGACCTTTCATTTCTTTCCAGGGCTATGCCTATGAAAATGTATTATTGAGCTTTTTATTTTCTCAGCAAAAAAATGTTTGTGAATATTATGATCTGACTCAAGCACTTTTAGCAGCATCTTACCATGTTCTTTCCCATTACAAACAGTGGTTATGCCATTTTCTACCACACCTTCTCCATCAGAACTTGGTCTTTCTGAGGACAGTTTCTGGGTGGAAGAAGAATTATTAATGTAGTTACACTGGAAATAATTTGTCATGAATCAAATGACAAAACATCATCTACCATGAGGTAAATACAAGACGCCCAAGGATTTTTTTCCCCTCAGGAATTATGTTTTTTACCATTCAAGTGTTACAACTTAGTACTAGTCCTATACCAATGTTCAACACAATGCTGATACCCACAATGTTCAGGGGGAATAATGTGTGAAAGGAGTAATCACTTCTTGACATTCTGCGGTCATTGTAGATTTAAATGCCCTTTCTACTATAACACTAAGTAAACTCTCCATTTAAAGAAGTGTCTGTTAAATCAGAATGTCTGTTAAATCCAAATTGAATTTTAAGCATCTGTAAAATAGCAAATGGGATTTTGTGCGCGACCATGCAGCATATGTACAATTTGCCTGTAATATCCAAAGTGCACTAAAGAAAATGTCAGGTTTACTTTATGCATTTATGATACTATATGTAACAGTAGCAAGCTTATTTACAAAGAAAATAGAAAGTTGTTTCTCTAACATCCAATGTAGTCTCTTTCTTTCATTCCACTGTGTAGAAATGCATACTTCCTTTTCTGTTTTAAAATGGTTTAATTCTTGATTCCTTTATTCAAGAAAATGTAAGCTTTCCTTCACTGTACTCCATTCCAAATAATGTTTGATTGATGGAGCTGCCTGTTCTTAAAATACTTGCACTCACAAATAGGCAGAGATCCCTTTGGCAAACTTTAGGCCAGAAATAACATTCACAATAGCAGTTAAGAAGATGTCTTTAATTCTTGTTTTAAGTCTTTTTTTAGAAGAAATGTTTCTTCTGGTCACGGTAATATGAAAATACGTATTTTTTTGCGATTAGCCAGCCTATATAACGGGAATGTTATATAGTTGTTTAATGGGTATTATTATTCTAATTATGAATTATCTATCTATCTATCTATCTATCTATCTATCTATGGCTTATACAGCCACTCATCTTATCTTCCACAACTCTGGGTGGCTCATAACAATAATAAAAGCCAAAAAACTGTAAAATCAGAAGCTGGTACCTCAAACAACTCTCCTACATGTCACCATGTAATCTCTGGGCTCCAAGCTATGAGATAGTAGATAGTAAAGAATAAACTACCATAATTAAAAAAAACAGAGTTATGTTTATTTCAATAGAATGAGGATAACTGAAGCTGGAGTAAGATATAACCATGTGATAAAGTCAGTTCAAACACAACTGATACCATTTTTTAATTTCTGAAGCTCATAAAAGCAAGTCAATGCGAGTTTTCAATTTAAATCATCAGAGGCATCTTACCAGGGGGCAGGGGGGGTTGTCAAAAAGACCAAGATAGTGGCTATGACAGGACAATTGAAGCACCATGCCCTTTTAACATGCATTGCACATCCACACACATAAAAAGAGGCAGGGCTTTGATTGCATAGTTGTGGCTGCCATCGTGATTTTTTTGACCATCCCCACAAGACACTCCTGTAAATAGACATATATAAAAAAGAAAGGAAGAATAAGAGAGAGAGAAAAAGAGAAATAGACATGCTGATTTAAACATTTTATTAGTTGTTATTTTGTTCTTTTATTGTTTTTAATCCACCCAGAAAACTGTAGTTATTGAGTGGATTAGAAATAAAAAATCATCATCATAACTATCACTGTCGTCTTCATCATCATCATTCCAAGTGGTTCTAAAACGTAACTGTGGGTATAGAGGGTGGCCTTGAAGGACAGAGAGAGGATCTGCTATGAAGGCAACGATCAGATAAGCGAGACTTATTTAAATTTTTTAAAAATAAAATTAAAAAAACCCTGAGACAATCCAAGCCTCAGAAGTATCCTTGCAATTCTTACTATTCTGGATAATTTTCAAAAGCCTGTAACCTATACTTCTTCATCCCTACTTTTATTTTGCAAGTAACCGCAGTAGCACGGGCAATGTTTTTTCCATTGCAATACATCATGATATAAAATTTTAATTTTCAGCAGTACTCTATTTCTCATGCTCCCACACCACCACAAACACTCTGCCCTGTACTTTATGCTCTGACACACACCATAAGGGACATTTGTTATTTAGGTGTAATTCATAAACAAACATATCATATGCCAATTTTTGGACATATATCAGGCAACCAAAAATGTAAACTATCATCTCTCCCATTGTTCAAATGCACAAAGCCTGTCTTGGAGAAAAAGGATTTATTACTATCTTTATAATATAGGGAAATTATAGAAGGGCTCACAAATTGGCAAAATTAATAAATCTTGATTTCTAATAGTGACAATCTTAGTGAAATTTAGCATTTTATTTTAAATGTTATAGAAGTTAGTGATATATGATTTATTGGCCATGTTACATCACTTGAACCTAGGGATCATACTTTATTAAGCCACAGTGTATATACAATCTGAAGAGAAACCAGAGTATAATCTCTATTTCTAGGCCACACCATAAACTCTAGTTTGTAATTAGTTTACAATCTTGCCTTGCTTAGACATTAAAAAAAAAACCCACAATCCCAACTTCATCCCTGCCAAATTTGTTTGCCAACTCACATGAACAGAAGAATAAAGCAAAGATGAATGGCCTGCATGAACCAGCCACTGTTGCTCATCTCCTTGGAGATTTAATAACTCAGGGCTCCTGGCTCAAAGTGATTTCTGAACAATCTGACACAGCCATATTGTGTTTTGTCTTTGCAGTTTTATTACCTTTTCCAGATCAGTCTTATGCACAGAATTAGATGATGGTCCATCTGAATCTACAGTGCCAACGTAAGTGCTGCAAACTTCCTTTATTACCTTTAAATAAATGGAAAAAATTGCTCATTGGTATCTTGCTTGAAACTTAAATCAGTATACTTAAGCAGAAAAGACAGTATTAAAAATAGAAATGAGCAGTAACCATCTTGATAGTTGAAGAATGCAAGAGTAGCAAATCAGAAAGTATCTTATAGATACTTGCCATTTACTTAAGTTAGTATCTTGATGCAAGACTTGGAGAAGCCATTAAAACTAGAGATGAAAGGTTTCAATTATCTTCGATTGGTTTCAATTCCATATCTGAGGCTTCTCATTCTGGACAGAGGAATACTTACATACTATGACCCTAGTCCTCCTTTATGTTTGTTATTCAATGTAGAGTTAACATTCCTTCTTTTAATATCAATTCTTCCCCTTTTAAATATATATCCCATTTTACCATATGTTAATCTGTACCTACAGGAATACTAGACCGCTTAAATTCAATTAAACTTTTCAACTGAAGTTTAAATGGAAAAGCAGCTAAAATAGCTTTTTAATTTTTTCTTTTTTCTTTACTTTTTAGTATTTTAATTTTGTTAAACTTGCAAATACACACACACACACACACAGTCACACTCACACATACTATATACACAGTAACTATACAATGGAGATTTCAATATCAAGTAATTTAGCTTAAGACCGAAACCTTTATTATACAACAAATACATTGACGTCGCAGCATGTTCTTCTTTCATCCCTTCCTTTCTAACGTTATATTTAACTTTGACTGAAAAAAAACCCAAATAACTATAATGCTTGTAAAATTGATATTCTAAATTGTAATGAATATTTATTTATTTATCACATTTCTTCACCGCCCATCTTGACAAACGACTCTGATAGAAAATATACTTTTTTCTATTTTTTTTTTACATCTAATACCCTAAGGTAACTAAATAACAGAATATCAAGAATGTAATTATACTATATAAATCATCATTGGCGATCACTCGTAGCCGAGTAAGATTGTCTTCCAGGGGTAAAATCTTAACAGTGGATCCGTAAGTGGCTGTAAAGGCCAATTCTGGATCTGCACAACCTCCCACAATGAGGGCATAGGTTTCCGGGTGGGAGATGGTCATGATGAGGGTTTGCTTGACGTGCCTTCCTTTTAGCTCTTTTCTCCTTTTTGCCCTGTACTCGTGCTTCTTCAAAGTCCATAGTGCCATCAATAAAGGATGACCTCCAATTGAAACGCTCATGAGTTAGGGCTTCCCAGTTCTCAATGCTGATATTACATTTTTTTAAATTAGCTTTGAGAGTGTCTTTGAATCTCTTTTGCTGTCCACCAATATTCCGTTTTCCATTCTTAAGTTGGGAGTAAAGTAGCTGCTTTGGAAGACGATGGTCAGGCATTCGAACAACATGGCCGGTCCAGCGAAGTTGATGTTGGATGATCATTGTTTCAATGCTGGTGGTTTTCGCTTCTTCTAATACGCTAACATTAGTCCGCCTATCTTCCCAAGTAATTTGCAGAATTTTTCGGAGGCAGCGTTGATGGAATCTTTCAAGAAGTTGGAGGTGGCGTTTGTAGAGGGTCCATGTTTCACAGGTGTACAGAAGGGTTGGTAGTACAATGGCTTTGTAAACAAGTATTTTGGTCTCCCTGCGAATGTCCCGATCCTCAAACACTCTACGCTTCATTCGGGAGAAAGCTACACTCGCAGAGCTCAGGCGATGCTGAATTTCAGCGTCGATGTCGGCTTTTGTAGATAGATGGCTGCCGAGATAAGAAAAGTGGTCAACATTTTCTAGTGACACACCTTTAAGCTGGATTGATGGCGCTGCAGAGGGATTGGTTCGAACTTGCTGGTAAAGCACTTTGGTTTTTTTACTGTTAATCGAGAGGCCGAGCTTTTCATATGCTTTTGCAAAGATGTTTAGGATAGTTTGAAGATCTTCCTCGGAGTGTGCACAGACTACGTTATCATCAGCATATTGAAGTTCTATAACAGAAGTTGCAATTACCTTATTTTTTGCTTTCAGCCTACTAAGATTAAAAAGCTTTCCATCTGTTCGATATATAATTTCTACACCAGTAGGAAGTTTCTCTTCAGCAAGGTGTATAATCATAGCGATGAAGATAGCGAATAAGGTTGGAGCAATAACACATCCCTGTTTAACACCGGATTCCACTTTAAATGGATCGCTTTGAGAGCCATTGTTATTCAGGATTGTTGCCATCATGTCGTCATGGAGTAACCGCAAGATGTTCACAAATTTATCAGGGCATCCGATTTTCAGAAGGATGGTCCAGAGAGCAGTACGATTTACAGTATCAAAAGCTTTAGTCAGATCAATAAACGCCATGTACAGAGGGCGGTTTTGCTCCTTGCATTTTTCTTGAAGCTGTCGTGCAGTGAAGATCATATCCACTGTTCCCCTGGAAGGGCGGAAGCCATTTTGCGTTTCAGGGAGGATGTCTTCTGATACAGATAGGAGACGGTTTGCAATGATCTCTGCCAGGATTTTGCCTGCTGTGGCTAGAAGGGAGATGCCTCGATAGTTTCCACAGTCTGTTCTATCACCCTTTTTAAAGAGAGTGATAATTATGGCATCCCTAAAGTCTGCTGGAATCTCCTCCCTCATCCAGATTTTTTCGATGAGCTTATGAAGTTGTTGTGTAAGTTCAGGCCCGCCTTCTTTAAAGACTTCAGCAGGAATCCCATCAGGTCCACTAGCTTTGTTATTTTTCATTTGTTTAGTGGCTTTACTGACTTCCTCCAAACTAGGGGGTACTGCAAGCTCATTTCTTATTTGTTTTTGCGGGATTTGCAAGAAGACTTCATCAGCCACGGTAGAGTGACGATTAAGGAGATTGTAGTAATGCTCTTTCCAGCGCAGTGCAATAGACTCTTTGTCCTTTAGAAGTTTAGCACCATCTACTGAGCGTAAGGGATTTGTACCATGGTTTGTTAGTCCATAGATGGCCTTTATGGCATTAAAAAAGCCCCGTGCATCATGAGCATCTGCAAAATGTTGGGTTTCTTGGGCTTTTTTTATCCACCAAATGTTCTTAAGTTCTCTAGTTCTTCTTTGGACTTCTGCCTTTGCACTGGCGTAGATTTTTTTCTTAACGGCACAGTTAATATCTTTTTGCCATATCTGGAAGGCTTTCCTTTTCTTGTCAATAATATGTTCAATCTCACTATCGTTCTCATCAAACCAGTCCTGATGTCTCTTAGTCTGGTATCCGATAGTTTGTTCACAGGCTGAAATAATAGAAGTCTTCAATTTAATCCAGTGTTCCTCAACATTTTCAGGAAGTTCCATAGGCAGATGTTCCTTGAACATCTGTAGTTCCATCATAGGCTCCAAGGAAGAAAACCAAGGCGTAAAATGAATACACTGGCCCTTCAAGATCCTATTAAAAGAGCTTGCTTTCAGTCAACTATATAAATATCACTGTACTGGAAAAAAAAAAAAGAAACAGCCAATATATTTCCTGTTATTTTATCTGATATTTGCAACTGTTCTTATTGGTGGACTGGATCTCCTAATGACCCTAATTGGGACCAGAATTTCTGTTGCTAAGCAATGAGGTCGTTGGACGCAACATCACGTGACCGCACGGCTTAGTGACAGCAGTTTCGGTAGTCCCGGTTGCGGTCATTAGGCCAGGACTGCACCGTCATTAAGGGAGGACCTCATGCTTCTTCTGCCCTCGTGCTCGCCTCCGCTTCAACTCCCCCCTCTGCCCTTTCAGCCACCCTGCAGTCTGCCACCCCCACCACCCTGCATTCCGCCGTCCCCCACTGACCTTCGCCGTCTTCTTCCCCCCGCTGCTGCTAAGGCATGCCTGGCCTGGCCCTATGGCCAGCCGCTGCCTCATGAAGGGCCAGGCTGGGCGTGCCTTGTCAGCAGCGGGAGGAGGAAGACGGTGAAGGTCAGCTAGGGGAAGCGGGAGCAGCGGAGTGCAGGGCTGCAGGCAGATGCAGGGTGGCGGGGAGCAGTATAGTACGGGGCGGCCAAAAGGACAGAGATTGGGGGGAAAGAGGCAGGTGGGGGAGTTGAAGTGCCCCTCTGGTCGTAAGTGCGGGCGGACTGCCAAGCACCCAAATTTTGATCACGTGACTGAGGGAGCACTGCAACGGCCGTAACTTCGAGGACCGGTTGTAAATACCATTCGTTCAGCACCGCTGTAACTTCAAAGGGTCGCTGAACAAATGGC
The DNA here is from genome assembly GCA_023362775.1 of Charina bottae. Classification (NCBI taxonomy): domain Eukaryota; kingdom Metazoa; phylum Chordata; class Lepidosauria; order Squamata; family Charinaidae; genus Charina; species Charina bottae. The sequence goes on along the minus strand of JALMGJ010000016.1, from coordinate 20,473,553 downwards.
CGTTAAGCGAGGACTAAGGTAAAGGTTCCCCCCGCACATTTGTGCAGTCGTGTCCGACTCTAGGGGCCGGTGCTCATCTCCGTTTGTTAGCCGAAGAGCCAGCGTTGTCCGAAGACGCTTCCACGGTCATGTGGCCGCATGACGCACGCGGAACGCTGTTACCTACCCACCGAAGTGGTACCTATTCATCTACTTGCATTTGCATGCTTTTGAATTGCTAGGTTGGCAAGAGCTGGAGCTAGTGCGGGAGCTCACTCCTCATGCAGGGCTAGGGGTTCGAACCTCCGAACTTGCGACCTTCCGATCGACAAGCCTGGCGTCTTACCCGCTGAGCCACCATGCCCCTTAAGCAAGGACTACCTATATGTAAAAACGGTTCATTATTATTACAATTATTAATCAACATTTTAAAAAATACATTCATATTTATTTATTTATTATTCAAATTTATCACCACCCATCTCCCCCAACGGGGGACTCTGGGCGATTTTTACTTAAATTCCAGTGTAAGCAGTCTAACTTAGTTTGACGTGACCATTATTTAACAAATATAGCAAATCTTAGAACAAAGCTCAGCTACAATGAGCGTTCTTTATGGGTAATAACAGCAAGGAGTTACTTCACACAAAATTCTTTGGGCCTACCAGGGACATTTACTGAAAGGCAGTAAATTCTCAAGAAGACCCTTTATAATACAAACATTATATCACAGGTAGTGCTACCTCTACCTCCCCTGCACTGACTGCACAAACACTCTGAATAAGAGATGCAGTGAAAGCTGCCTTCAAATAAAGCTGATGTGTGCCTATTACTGTTGCCTCCAAAGTTGTAATATTTGGGTCAAATTCTTTTGAAAACTGCTATCCTACACCCACTGTAGGAATTCTATAAGCACTACTAATTCTGGGGCAATCTGTAAGCAAAATACTTCCTCTTCCAGGCCCCCTTTCAAGACATTTGAAAATTATTCTGTAGAACAAGCATGCATGTTCCAAGGGATTTGTTTGAGGCGTGGAACAAAATATGCTGTTCCACTGCTTACGCAGAACAACACGCTTACACCTAATTTCTAAGCTACAGTTCTTGGTCAAGACCACAGCTGTTGGACTATTAATAAGATAAAATGCTTAATTCCTCTAATATCAAAATATTTCTTTTATCACAGAATTTGACTGGAACATTTAAGTTATTTCTTCCTGTTTTTCCTTTATCAAAGCATCCTAACCTAACATGTTCATTCCCCCCCCCACACACACACATTTGAGGGAAATTATATGATAAACTAAAGAAAACCTTGGGCCAGTCCCTCTCTCTCAGCCCAACTCACCTCACAGGGTGGTTGTTGTGGGTAAAATAGGAGGAGGAAGGAGTATTAGGTATGTTTGCCGTCTTGAGTTATTTATAAAAATAATAAAGGCGGGATAAAAATAAAATAAACAAACAAACAAACAAACAAACAAATATTTTTAAAACAGTTTGAGTATCTATTTTACTTGTGCAAATATTTCTGTATTTTCGCTCCTGCCTCTTCAATGACCCTTAGGATATTGCTCATGTTTTCAGCATCTGCTCATCCCACAGAGGCAATTAGTTTTGGCTACACAAGATATAGAAGTCAGAGAGAGGACAAAGTGAATAATTTGGCCATGAGCTGTGCCTATGAAATCATGCATTCTTTCAAAAGACAGATTTCATCATTCCAGCAAGACAGAACTCAAGCTCCCCACTGTTATCAAAATAGCTGTTTTCATCCCAAACTGTTTGCTACATAATTAAGTACTAGTGATGTTTTAACAGAGCAAGGATAGAGATGTGCCTGCTGCCATTAATGTCTACCCATCTGTTAAATCCCTGAAGGGAAGGTTAAAAGGTTTGCAAACTGACAAATTAAAGACAATAAAAACATTAATATTCTAAAAGAAGTATTAATTTAGCTCTACACTATCTGTAGCACTATCTTCCTACCTTCCAATTCAAATCCCAAGTCCCAGATTTGAGCTTCAAATGCCTAAGAGCTTGAATTCTACAGAACTTTGTGGCTACTTTTTCAGGATATTGCATCATTATCCTTAAGTATAATTTAAATTATACTTTTTGAATGCTGCGTGGTCCAGAGGCACAAAAAGAGAATCTCTATAGATGCTTCACTCACAGTTGTGAAATTTTCTTCTTTGTTCTGGAGAAGGTTGGGCTAGAATATTTTCTAGGTGAACTATAACCCTTATTTGGACTGATTTCTAAAAGGTGAATTAAGGCAGAGTAATTTAATTCTGTACTGGGTACTTTTCCTGTGTTTTCCTGTGTATTTATTTCCTTCCCCAATATCTGGAATGACAATCAATCAAAACAAATAAATAGTATGTTGGAGTGAGACAGATTTGTTCTGGGGATTATTTTTTTCTATGAAGACATCTTTGATATCTGCATGTATGTCTCCTGCTGTGCTTTTTCATATCCTCTGCAAGGGATCTTATTGCACAGAAGGTGAGTTTAGCATATGCCTGTAGTGCTGGCAGTTACAGATAAGTACAATCTTGTTTTTTCTTTGTTAAATCTGTAGAGTATCTCATATGAAATACGTCTTACATTAAAAAGAACCTATTAAATCTTGGAAATACAACTCCTGCAAATATTGCCCATCTCCCTTCTCATTCTCAGGTCTAAGGTACAGGGTCTGAAGATGAGCAGAGAAAAACGCAAACACAGGACCAGTAAGTATCCAGGCATTATCAGTGCGGCACAAAGTTTTTTTGTGCTTGCAGAAGAGAGGAAAAGACTACCAGTCACAGGCTCCTATTTCCCAAAAGACAGCAATGTTAAAGGGAAGGTCAGCTGGGCCTCAGTCCCTGGCTAGAGAAAAAGCAACTGCAGAGTGATTGCTCTGAACACCCATCCTCAGGGGAAAAAAATACGTTCCAACTGGCCACTGGTCTATGTTATGAAATGAAAGGGCATGCCAGCCATAACAACAAATGGAAGACCCAAGGGGAATTGGATCTTGCACCACTTTTATCCATGCAGGAGCACCAGGCTGGGTTAATTTGGAGTCAAAAGCAGTCACTGGCATGTCCCCTAGAAGACCGGATCTCAGTGGTTCGGATTTTGTGACATTCAGTATTTGGGACAGGTGCTTTAAAAGAACAAACACCTGTAAGGAAGAAATGGAATGGAACTGAAGGTCAATTCCTTTAAAATAAGCAGATATGTGACACATTCCTAGGTAGAAGTTCTAAATTCAATATTGTTTTATTTTCAGAATCTAAATTAACTATCATTGAACAAGATGCAACCGGGCTAAATTAGATCTCTAGTTAAAGGTAAAGGTACCCCCGCATGTTTGTGCAGTCGTGTCCGACTCTAGGGGCCGGTGCTCATCTCCATTTGTTAGCCAAAGAGCCAGCGTTGTTCGAAGTCGCTTCCGCAGTCATGTGGCCGGCATGACGCATGTGGAACACTGTTACCTACCCACCGAAGGGGTACCTATTCATCTACTTGCATTTGCATGCTTTCGAATTGCTAGGTTGGCAAGATCTCTAGTTACACATTATCTCTAGTTACACAGTAGCAAACTTAAGCCAGGCCAGATCTAGACCTGCAATTGTTGGCAAATCCACTGCTGCTTCCAAACATGAATAATCTGGAAAAGGGGAAATTGTCTCTCACTCCCACACTGTTATTGGTTTACTTGAAATAAAATAAAAATTTAAACCATAGCCAGACATCATGCTATAGTCAGAAGGGAGTAATGTGTAACGTCCACCCGATTTATGACTTAAGCATGCTGATTGGCTGAATTCCTATATCACTATGAGTTTAATGATGGGATGGAATTAATACTTCACATGTTCAATTTTATGCTACGTTTTCACACATTTTAAATACATTTTTATCAATCACCACTTGACATTAAGTTAATCATTGGAAAGGTGAGAAATGGAACTGATTATGACATGACATACCTTCAGCCACTGATCTGCCTGCTCTTTGCTCTGTACAGCAAGAACTAGAGCATCTTGCCCTTGGTGTGCAATTTTTAGCTCATGCTTCTTCTTTTTACTGTCTTTGGGAATATATGTAATACTGCAGTCACACAATAACAGTTCCATCTGAGGCTGCTGCTCCTTGGAACTTTTATAGCACTAAAGGCAAAAATAAGAATGTGAAAATGAAACTTCAGTGAGCAAAAAACAGCTCCAGTTTAAATAAACAATCCCATTCACATCATCGTTCCACTATTCACAAATTAACAATGGCAAAAAACTTTGGAGATTATGTTATAGTTACAATAAATGACAAAAATTGTTGTTAAAAAACAGTAGCATTAATCTCAGCTGAAATCTGAAACATGCTGCTGTGAAAAATTATTTTTCTTACTCTGTTCAACTTTGGATAAAGCTGACACATCATTCAGATGTGTCAGTTTGGTCTAGTGGTGAAGGTGCTGGGCTAGAAACCAGGAGACTGAGATTCTAGTCCCGCCTGAGGCATGAAAGCCGGCTGGGTGACCTTGGGCCAGTCACTCTCTCTCAGCCCTAGGAAGGAACCAATGGGAAACCAGGAGACTGAGAGTTCTAGTCCCACCTTAGGCATGAAAGCTGTCTGGGTGACCTTGGACCAGTCACTCTCTCTCAGCCCAACTCACCTCACACGGTTGTTGTTGTGGGGAAAATAGGAAGAGGAGGGAGTATTAGGTATGTTCGCCACCTTGAGTTTTTTATAAAAATGATAAAGGCGGGATAGAAAATAAAAATAAATAAATAAATTACATTTAAAAAAATTACATTGAAAGCCAGCATGCAGCTGGCAGTGGTGAATTCTTCCTTGAGAGAGGGGGTTGTTCCTCTGCCTCTTAAGGAGGTGTTGGGTTTGCCCCCTCCTCAAGAAACCATTGCTAGATCCCACCATACTGGACAATTTTCATCCAGTATCCAATCTCCCTTTTTTAAGGAAAGGCTGTCGAGAATGTGGTCATGCAGCAGCTTCGGTGGGCCCCTTTCATTCAGGATTCGGGCCTGGGCATGGGACGGAAATGGCATTGGTCATGCTTTTGGATGATCTCTGGCAGGAGCGGGATAGGGGTAGTGCATCCATCCTGGCTCTACCTGGCCTCTCGGCAGCCTTCAGTACCATTGACCATGCTATTCTTCTGGATCTGCTCCATGGAGTGGGAGTGGGCAGCACTGTATCGTGCAGGTTCTCTTCCTTTCTATGAAGCCGATACCAGTCAATGTTGATCGGGGCTGAGAGGTCCCGCCCTCGGCCCCTACTGTCCTGTCTCTGTGCCTAGAGGCTGCTTGGGTCTGGATGGAGAATAACAGGCTTTAACTGAACTGTGGCAAGACTGAATGGCTTTGGGTTTTAGGGCCTTCCGGATCTGGGACTTTACCATCTTTGGTGCTAGATAGGGTTGCACTGCCTCAAAGAGACCCAGTGTGCAATCTGGGGGTCCTTCTGGACTCACGACTCCTGCTCAAGGAGCAAGTGGCAGACATGGCTAGGAGGGCCTTTGCACAACTTTGTATTGTGTGCCAGTTGCGCCCATTCCTGGATCATGAAGTTCTACTCAGTTACTCATGACCTGGTCACCTCAAAAATGGACTACTGTAATGCACTCTACATGGGGCTCCCCTTGAAGTGCATCTGGAAGCTTCAACTGATGCAAAATATGGTAGTGCAGGCAGTTATGTGTGCCCCTAGAACAGCACGTTACACCTCTGGTCCATGAGCTGCACTGGTTGCCAGTTTGCTTCCGGATTAAATTCAAGCTGCTGTTTTTGACCTTTAAAGCCCTACATGGCATGGGACCAGATTATTTGAGGGACTGCCTCTCCCCAGTTACATCTCCCCGTCCCCTCAGGTCCAGCAGGAGAGGCATGTTATGGGTCCCATCTGCTAGTTTCATCTGATGGGACCCAGGAGACGAGCCTTTTCTGCCATGGCACCCACCCTCTGAAACATCATTTCTCCCCCGATGTTTAGCCCCAACCCTATTGGCCTTCTGGAAATCTCTTGAAACCTGGCTTTTCCAGCAGACTTGGGGATCCCATGGAAATAGGGAGTCTGTGAGATGGTTGTATTGTGTGCAGGAGGTTGGTCCATTCTCCTCCCGTCTTATTTATATTTATGTTGAATTGTTTTTAATGGTTATTTTACATTTGTTTTTAATTATTTGTTTTATTGTACACCGCCCAGAGTCATGATGGGCGGCTATGAAAATGTAATAAATACATAAATAATATTCCTGACATGTTCAAGGGTGATGCTTTTCCAACACTGTTTTTAAGAACAAGTCAACAATATTGAGCTTCTCAAGATAAATATAGTGAGTTTCTTCAAGATCAGCTTTTGGCAACCAATTGTCAAAAGCAGCCAATATCAGAAATTGAGGCTGAAATAGTTGTATTATTCTTCCAACGTAGCACTGTCCACTATTATAGCATATTATTTTAATGATTCTAAATCAGGGCTGGATTTTGGGGAAAGGGCTAGAATCAAGCCTTGCCTGTTTGAATGTCAAGATGCCTTCCAAGTACCAGCATTACACAGTATTCCTACATATTCTTCAGTCTCTCATTCTGGCTGTCTTTTTCAACCTGCCTAAATCTCCTGCAAAATTATATCATTATCAGTCAGTCAGAATTCTGATACTGTTTGCACTCTTGGCTGCCCATGCTTTCCCAGTGATACTCATACCTCAGAAATAAACACAAAGGTATATTGCAGAAGCCAGGTACTGCTGACCCATTCATAACTACCTCCTTTTCTGTGCAAGAAACTAGCCAAGCCAAAACTAGCCAAGCCATGAAAAGGCAAATTAAGCATGATACTTAAGCAAATATTTCTGAGCCTTACAGATAATTTTCCAGCACAATGCTGGACCTAATTACACTGTAACTGGCATTTCTATAGAAACCATAAGGTTAGTTACCAATAGCTTGTTTTCTTTGATCACACACAACAGTTTGGTCCACTGCCCAAATCGTTTTTTTCGTAAAAGGAAGGCACAGATTTTAGCATCCTTAACAAGGTCCATTGATGCTTCCTCAGAAGGCCATTGATGTCTCATTTTTTTCCCTTTTCCATCCTCATCTTCTTCATCATAAGATTCATACGAACTACTCATTGCATCAGAATCATAATCTTAAGGGGCAAAAAAAGTTCTGTTAAATTAAAATCATCCATATAGCATAGACCAACAAAGTCACATCTGGAATTAAGGAGTTTGTGCTGAATAACCTCATATTTTCTAAGGCAAAAGCACATTTTCTTAAATTAAGGGCAGTGAATTATGTAATCCACAGGTTTAATTCTATGGATACATTAGTTTTTACAAGCAAACTTACCGAACTTTGGAGTCATAAATAATATCAAAGCTAAAAAAGTATAAAGTAACAAAGCAACTTTGGCTAATCTTCCCTTACGATTGTACATTCTTATAACGTGAATGAGAAACTTTAACTGGCAAAATTTTCTTTATACAAAAAAAAATAGCCAGATAAACCTAGAAATTGGCAATTGAAAAATTAGCTAACCCTCATGACTGCCTGACATGTAGTTGTGGGAACACATTTTCTCCTAAAAGTTGCAAAAACATTTAAGCAATGTTCTATGTATGACTACAGTAAGATCTTCTGTTTCAGAAATGAAAAGTAAACTTTATGAATGCAAAACAAGTTGCAAGAAATAACATTTAAACATGTTCCTTTAGAGGTTGCTAAATCTTCACCCATAAAGAAATATGCAAGATTTTGGAGGGCCCTAAACTGTGGGGCCCTGGAGAATTAGCCCAGTTATCCCCCCCCCCAAAGCTAACTCTGCCATTGTGATGGCCAGTTCCGCAGAGAAGGGGATCCAATGTCTTAGGTGCATGGCATGAGGCTGCTCCTGGAGCCAGCTGGGTGTAGCAACAACATGTTGGGCTGGGAGTGGGGAGATCCAGGTTCACCTCTGCCCTCATCCATGAAAACTCACTGGGTGACTTTGGATCAGTCACTCTTACTCAGCCCAACTTATCCCAAAGACCAGTATGGGGAAAAAATAAAGGGAGACCCCAATAAGCAACCTTGAGCTTCTGGAGGAAAGGTGGGATACATATCTAAACAATTAAGCTATAGTAATCTATGGTTTAGTAATCTTCTTATTTAGATTTCTGTAATGAATTGTGTATTGAATTGCCATGAAGATACTCCAGAAATTTTGCTTGCAGAAGTTCAGCAAGAAGTCCTGAACAGGAATCATGACTCTAATATTTCAGTCTTCCTTTCACTTCACTGATTTCTCCTTCAAATTCAAAGCACCCCTTTGACCTTCACCTGTGCCCTGTCTTAGACCAGCAACCTCTGATCTGTTCTGTATTACAAATAGATTCAGGAGAAGAGCATTATTTAATAACAGCAAGGCGGGCTAAATACACAAGAAATATGTAACAAATACACAGTACTATTCCTGGTAAGTACTGCAGCATCTTAATGTTAATTTAGAAACACTAAATAATAATTCATTGTGAGCTGGTCAGGTAGAAAGGAATATCATTTTAATAAAGTATACTATAATTAGTTATAAACTCGGGAATAGTCTTTTTTTTAAATTTACACTTGAATTTTATATTCTTAAAGCAATAAAAATAACAAAACAAGAAAATATACTCGCATCCCTTTAAAGGTGTATTTTACTTACTGGATGTAATGTATTCAGGAGCCTTCCCCGGGCTGAGCGGCACGGCCTCCTCATAGTAACCTTCAGGAAGAGAAGAGGAAGGCAATGGAGGAGGACCATTATCTGGTGGCTAAATAGGAGAAAAAAATTAACAGGCAAATTCAACAAAGAAAATATAAATAAGAAGAATGCTTCTTTTATCTTTCATTCAAATCTTATTGATTTGTTATAAAATCTTGATTCTTTAATGCAGCTTCTATACAACGTAACAGGCTTTATTCCAAAAACATAATCTTTTTCATTCTTTAATGTAGCAACATCAGTTAAGCTGAAGTGCATTTAAAGTGTTCCACCATTCTATTATATTTATTTATTTATTATCCAAATTTATATCACCGCCCATCTCCCCCAACCGGGGGGCTCTGGGCGGTTTACAGTATATACATTCATTCATTCAGTTTATTAATTCGCTCAATCAATTTTTGGGCTGCTGCAACTGAGTGACTCTTGGCAGGTTACAATCTCAACAATAAAACATCCACCATAGAAGTACAAGTATATAACAATAAATTGTCCCCCCAAAATTAACCACAGATAAAATAATAAAACAACCAATCAAAAAGCAATGAAAACATCTTTAAATCAAAGGGCCTCTTAAAAAGCTAGGAGCATAGAGTTGTAATGCACTCATATCAATAAGACAAAATCAATATTTGAGACTATTAATACAACACTTTCATTAAAATCAGTATGATGAAACTTGTAAATCTAAATAGGGAGATGTTAAATATTTGGGAAGACAATTATCCAAAGACTTTTCTAATACATTAAAACAGATGGTCACAAAACATGCAATACCATTTCCCACCCAAATGATAAACGATTCTTGTGACCCTCCTCTAAACAAAATTAATTAAATAAATAAATACGTTGTGATTGAAGTATGATTGGCATATGTTTAGGCTCATAAATTTTGCTCTCTCTCAAAACTCACTCCAGATTTGCGTCCTACTTTAGTTACTATAAACCTGCTGCAGGCCCACACAACCAAAGCAGGAATACTATCAAAGTTCACTCCAGATTTTACTTGACACTCCTGGTGCAAGCCAATTGCATGCCTGCCCAAGCAAAGTGGAAGTGAGTTTTGAGAGCACTTCTTAGCCTGATCACCCCTAAATTGTTCATGACTCCCCAAGGGAGTCACAAGTCTATTTGAGAATCCTTGCATTAAGTGATAATTGAGTATCATAAAACTGCACCAAACTGATTAAAAAAATTAAAGGAGATCCTACATACAGTAATAACAATGCTGCCCAGAGTCGTTATGAGATGGGTGGTAAATAAAATAAATAATAAATAATTAAAATAAATTGCTTTAAAAGCTATCGCAATTTGGGTAGAAAAAAAGAAAGTTCATACTGAGAAATGGAACAAGAAATACAATTAAATGTTAGAGTACAAAGAGTTTATTCAGAAAAAACTTATTTCAGAATATATCATTTAACCTCTCACTGAATTCCCCCTTCTCAATCAATCTATTGACATTTTACAACCAGTGATGATCCTAACTAAGCTATTTGTGAGTTCCCACAACCATTTCTCCTAATGGTTTCTTTCAACTTCTGTAAATCTTGTATTGTTATTCTGGCTTTGTAGAGATAGGAATGGGAAAAATCTATCAAGAGTAAATTGGCTTCATTTTTATTTTTTTCAGTTTTTATTCAACTCTGTGTCACATCAATTTCTGGTTGTAGTTGTTTTGAAAACACATGTACATACATTTCTATAAACATTTTTGAGTTGTATACTGTATCACAAAATTGATGGAAAACTGTTCTTGTTCACATACAGGTTCAAGAAATGCAAGCTGGATACATTTACATTATAATGGAAACAAAGCACATTCCTCCCCCTTTTGTACATTAAGATTAGCACATCAAGAGCTGATATTGTGTATATACACTGTATTTGTCTCTCTGTGTTTGTGTGTGTGTGTATATGTGCACATTCTTTTGGGTATAAATAACATTTATTAAAGGGCTGGGACCAAGAAAATGTATGTAAAAATATTTACAACTACAACTTGCAATTTCAAAATATGAGTATATAGTGTGGAGAACAGATATTCCTGCAATAAAACCATGAGATGAAATTACAAATTATAATATGCAATCAAGAAATACAAAGAAAAAACAGAGATTTAATCTATAGTTTAGTACAAACATAGACTGCCTTTTTTCTATCAAGGTCCACATTCATTCAGGTAATTTGTTGGGAGGGTGTATGATAGGCAGGGATGAAATAAAAATTGGGTGCCTCCAGACTCAAAAGGGGGTACGAACACCATTCCCTCTTGGACACTTTCCCCCCCCCCCTCACACACCTTTCCTCTTTCCTTCTCTTTTGGACTCTCTTTCCTCTTTCTTCCAAACCAGAAGGTTGCATGGAAAGGAAAGAGTGCTTTGAAAACATGTCATGGCCCACATGCAGTTAAGCCAGGGGTCACAAGCTGCCTATCCCTGATCTAATGGCCAGATTTTAATAACAGTAACAATAATAATATTGGCGGTTGAAAAGAAGAAAGTGTGGATAATTGATGTGGCAATACCAGGGGATAGTAGAATAGAAGACAAAAAATTGGAGAAGATCACAAAGTATCAAGATCTGAAAATTGAAAGATTATGGCACAAACCGGCCATGGTGGTCCCAGTGGTTATCGGCGCACTGAGTGCCATACCAAATCTTGGACAGCACTTAGAAAATCTGCACATTGACAAAATTTCCATCTGTCAATTACAAAAGGCCACACTGCTTGGATCCACACATATACTATGCCAATACATTACGACATCCTAGGTCAGAGCTTTCCAAACTGTGTGTCGCGACACAAAAGTGTGTCGCCACACAGAGTCTGGTGTGTCGCCACACAACCTGGAAGCGCTGATCATCATCAGCGCTTCCGGGTTTTCCCACGGCGACACACCAACGGCGGCGCGCAAAAACCCGAAAGCGGCAGCAGCACTTCCGGGGTTTTGCGCGCTGCCGCAATGGCGGCACTTCCGGGTTTTCCCGCGGCGACACACCAACGGCCGCGGCGACACACCAACAGCGGTTGGTGTGTCGCCGCGGGAAAACTTTGGAGAGCCCTGTCCTAGGTTCTTGGGAAGAACTCAATGCGAATGAAGGCCAACACCAGCTAAAGAACTGGCAGCTGTGATTTCACGTCATTGTATATATAATAATTATTTTAAAATATTAAAAATTATAATTTTAATAATTAAGATAACATGCTTTTCACACAATATCCTAGGACAGGGTCAGCTTTAGACTAAAGCTGAATAGGCACCGGCCTAAGGTGCCAAAGCTTACGGGGTACCAACACTGCCCTTGTTTCCAAATCATTCTAAAAATGCAAATCTTCACATTGGCAAGAGGTGGCGCTAACAGTCAATGTGGCCTGGGGCACCATATACCTTTAGCTGGCACTGTTCCAGGCAATCTCATGTTCTTTGGAAGCTCCTCAGAGATTTCTCAGTGAGGACAGCAATTCTAAGTTAAACTTGTCCATGACTCCTGCTCTTAGCCTGCAACGTGCAGCCACAGAAATGTCAGGTATGAACTGAATACAAGACAGAAAGCATGTTCCAGAATCCTCTGTAATGTTCAGAGATTTGTGGAAGACTGAGTTATAATAATTGTTACACAGACATATTTATTTGATTCATCTTTTTTATTGTTTGTTTTATTGGAAGATAGCTAAAAGTCTCTTGGCATATGATGGACACATTATTCCTGGAAAGTAGAAAATCTGAAAATCACTATATTTTACAATTTCATAGTAACAAATACTGCAAAATATCAACAGTCATATACTATCGGCAGATCTCTGCCAAAGACGCTAGACGGGATGCACATTCCAGGAGGCTGAAAGTGACGCCGGCTTTGAAGTAGACCGGTTCACACCTAGCTGACGATCGCGAATACACATCTCCGCGGATGTCTGAGCAGCTTGGAAAGGCACAAGTTACACGTGTCACCACCAAAGAACCTTGGGGGGGGGGAGATTTAAATGTGCAGGCTTTACTGGCTCCAGCCATTCAAGTCTTTGTTTGTGTTAACTTCTGTATACTATAATAAACTCTTCTGCTTCTAAGAACTCATGCGTCTGTGAGTTACTCTAGAGCCGGGAGATTATAGATATCGGATGGAGTGCCTTACATAAAGACTTGAATGCACAAAATTTTTTTTGACCACGCATCCTGAGAACTACTCTGAGAAATCAGCGAGATTCTTGGTGAAAAGTGGCCATGAATCCAGACAAAATTTCAGCTTCAGCTTCGTGGAACGGAATGGAGGAAGCAGAGGAAGCAGGAGATTTCGAAGCACTGCAACAAGAGGAAGGAGAATACGAAGACAATGGTGAGGGGGACAGAGCCAGCTTGTTAAGATGCCCAGCTGACGGCGAGAGCATTGCAGCAAGCAGGAGAAGACGGATGGGAGAAACAGAAAACACAGAAAAAAGAGGTAACCAAAACTCCCCCCTCCCTCGAATCTACAAAGCCTAAGTTGGCAGGATGGTCAGTTGCAGTGGGAGAAGGACTAGAGAAAGTGGGAGAGGGGAAACGCCCGAAGAAAAGGGTCACCCCAACCCAACGCATCGAGGTCCTGGAAGACCAGTTCTCGCACCTGAAACTAGATGTAGGGGCGATGAATGTGAAATTGGACTCTATGGGGGTAGCCATGGAGAAATTGGTAAAGACCTTAGAGGGGCTCAGGGGGAGGAAAACAAGCCCGACAGCCTCAGAAGGGGAGGAGGAAGCCACAGAAGCTAGCGGAGAAAGCGATGAGGGAGAAGAACAACTTCGGCCCTACAACACTCCGATCATGACCCCGTTCTATGACCAACGCAGGAACCCCTTGGGGACCAAAGCACCGAGGGGCATGGGCGAATTAAAGACGAAATTTGATGGGCACCCCAAAAAACTGGCATGCTTTTTAACGCATGTGCAAGGGTTTATGGGGGAATTCGAACACACCTTCCGAACGGAGGAGAGCAAAGTGAGGTACGTCTCCAGTTTTTTGGAAGGGGAGGCGGGCGACTGGCTGGTGACCCTACACGACAGTGGTGCTTCAGAATTGATGAACTTTAAGAAGTTCATGTACGCCCTTCGCCTAAGATTTGGGGATACGCTATTGAAAATCTCAGCCAGGGCACGAATTCAGAATTTAAGGCAAGGCAATAGAACAGTAGCTGAATACGCTATGGACTTCAAACAGCTTTTGTCAAAATTACTGAACTGGCCGGAATCGTTCAAAATTGAACACTTCCAATATGGACTGAGACAGGATCTGATCGAAGTGGCAATAGAGAGAGATGACCCAGGGACACTGGAGGGGTGGATCCAGTTAGCAGGGAAAGTGGAAAGTTGCAAAATGCAGTTGCAAAACATTAGAACCTTCCACTCTATGAGAAGGAATCAAGGAGCTTTCACCCCCCAACCCCGCACAGACAGTAGGCAACGGAACTGGGAAAAGGAGAAAGAACGACGTGCGAAAGACGGATTGTGCTTCCGTTGTGGGAAGGAGGGGCACAGGCTTAGTGACTGCCCTCAGGGGAAAGTGACTTCCAAAGAGAAAACCCCGCCGAAAAAGTCAGCAGACGGGAGAAACCACAAAGCGACACCCAACAAAGGCAAAGGAGCGGCAGCAGCAACGGTGAACCCATGGCAGGATCTGGACCTGGAAGAGGACAGCGATGACTCCGACTCCGAATTCCAGCCGCCGGGAAACGAGAGAGGTCTGTTCTAATGAGCGCCACAGGACAGACCTCCACAAAAGGGCGCAACGGAAATGGTCGCAACAACCCGACAATGCACCTAAAGGTACAGTTGAGGACTTTGGGTGGGAGAAAAAAATATGCGGGAGTTGCAATGCTAGACTCGGGTTGCTCTAGAAACCTGATGCACCCGAACGTAGCTAAAAAGATGGGACTGAACCTTTTTAAGCTCAAAACACCCATCACTTTCTGCCAATTGGATGGGTCAGAACTGAAGGGGGGGCCAGTGGAGTTTTACACTGGACTGCAAATGACTTTGGGGACCCATGTAGAGACTTTGCGGTTCCTAGTGGCTCCCATTGCAACACGACCCATCGTGTTAGGACTGAAATGGCTGAGGGCAAGAAACCCCAAGGTGGATTGGGTTTTGGGAGATTTGGACTTTATGGACGGGACTTATCATGAGATGGACAATGATAGCACACCCAACTGCCTTGAGCTGGGGGCAACTGGGACGGAACTTGAGGAGGGGGAGCAGGACCAAGGGGGTGGCACACTCGCAGGCACAATTCTGGAGAAATACCTCCCTGTGGTGGAGATATTCGACAAGAAGGAATGTGAGCAAGAACCCCCCCATAGGCAGTCAGACGCAACCATTGACCTCATCCCAGGGGCACCTTTTCCCAAGCCCAAAATGTATGCCATGACGCAAAAAGAACTACAAGAATTGCGCAAATTCATAGATAAAAATTTGGCACGTGGGTTTATTGAAACAGCCAACTCCCCCCTTGCAGCCCCGGTATTGTTCAGGAAGAAAAAAGACGGGTCCCTCCGGCTTTGCACTGACTACAGGGGCCTTAATGCAATTTCGGTTACGAGACAGTACCCTCTCCCATTGCTGAAAGACATGTTAGCCCAACTATCAAAAGGGAAAATTTTCACGAAACTAGATGTCAGGGAAGCGTACTATCGTGTTCGCATAAGGGAGGGGGACGAGTGGAAAACTGCATTCAATTGCCCATTGGGATCTTTTCAATACAGGGTGCTCCCGTTTGGGATTGCGGGGGGACTGGGAATCTTCATGAGGTTCATAAATGAAGTATTGTATGAATTTCTGTACAAAGGGGTAATTGTATATTTGGATGACATACTGATTTTTTCTGAAAATTTGGAGGAACATATGGACCTAGTCAAGAGGGTATTAGAGAAATTACTCGAGGCGAAGCTATATGTTAAACTTGAGAAATGTGAATTTCACAAGGAGCAACTAGACTTCTTGGGGTATCGCATATCGCATGAGGGCATCGAGATGGACCCTGAGAAAGTCAAAACGGTCCTGGGTTGGCAGCCCCCCCGAAAGCGCAGACAGCTGCAAGCGTTCCTCGGGTTCGTGGGGTTCTACAGGCAGTTCATTCAGGATTTTGCGCAGATCGCGTTGCCCTTGACTGACTTACTAAAAACGAAAAGCAAGGGTGCAAAAGCAAAAGCCCCACCACCGAGCACGAAACTCGTGTGGACACAAGAATGCCAGGTAGCCTTTGATAGGCTAAAGGAGATGTTCACGAGGGAGCCCATACTCAAACACCCAGAAGCAGACAAACCGTTTGTGGTACACACAGACGCATCAATTAGCGCAGTGGGGGCCATACTACTGCAGGCAGACGACACTGGAAAACTAAGACCGTGTGCATACATTTCACGGAAATTTAATCAGACGGAAAAACGATGGCATATTTGGGAGAAAGAGGCATTCGCTGTCAAACATGCCCTAAGCACGTGGCGACACCTCTTGGAAGGGACAGCAGAGGCGTTCCAAGTGTGGACTGACCACAAACACTTGGAAGCTCTCAAATCCCCTAGAAAACTAAATCCCAAACACCTCCGGTGGGCAGAGTTTTTCAGTAGATTCAACTTCACGTTGAAGTACTTCCCTGGGGAAAAAACTACTTGGCAGACGCGCTGTCACGTCTGCCACAACATGAGGGAAAAATGGAGGAGGTCATTGAATCGCTCATCCCCTCCCAACCAGCAGCGGCTCAGAGCCCAGTGATAATAGAAGGGAGGGGGGAAGGCAATATGGCAATCACCCGCAGCAGCACGAAGCGCGCGGCTGAGAGCGACCAGTGGACAGCCGAACTGCGGGAAGCAACAGCAACAGACACTTGGTGGGGGGAAACCAAACAGTCCCTAGTGGAGAAGGATGGAGTGGGGTGGAAAGACAACAAAGCCTATGTTCCTGAGCCCCTAAGGCAAAAGGTTTTGAGCATGCATCATGATCACAAAACAGCAGGACATTTCGGCTTCATAAAAACACTACACTTAATTCGGCGCAAAGTCTGGTGGCCATCCCTGCGCACAGACGTTAAAGCCTATGTGCGCTCATGCCCAGTGTGCGCAACCGCCAAAAGGAAAATGGGAAAACCCACAGGGAAATTGCAGGAAGTAGCAAACCCCACACAACCATGGAAGCAAATTGCCATGGATTTTATAGTGGATTTACCGATGAGCAAAAAGAACACGGCCATTTGGGTGGTCACAGACTTATTTTCCAAGCAGGCACACTTCATTGCGTGCAAAGGAATACCGAATGCCCAAAAACTAGCTAGACTATTCATTCAACACATCTATAGAGCCCACGGAACGCCGGAACGCATAATCAGCGATTGCGGCAGCACTTTCACTTGCAAGTTTTGGCGGGCATTTTTGAAGTTAATTGGATCGGAACAGGGGCTCAGTAGTGCGTTCCATCCATGCACAGATGGTGCGAGCGAACGTCTGAATGCCACACTGGAGCAGTACGTTAGATGCTACATTAATTATCAATAGAACGATTGGGCGGAACTGTTGCCGTTCGCAGAGGTTGCTTACAATAACGCGCTACATCAAAGCACGGGGTTTTCGCCATTCAAAGTTGCTACAGGGCAGGAATTTGTGACTATCCCCGAATTGGCCATGTCACACAACACAGAACTATCACAACCCCTAAAAGCAGACGAATGGATAGAAAAAATAACCAGTAATTGGTCAGTCATGGTGCAAACACTGCAGGAAGCCAAGGCAAGTTATAAAAAACATGCCAACCGCAAGCGGGGGGAAGAATGGGACTTGAGAGTAGGAGACAAGGTGTACTTGTCAACAAAAAACCTGAGGGCAACACAACCGTCACGGAAACTGGCACCAAAATTCATAGGTCCATTTCCAATTATTGAGGTCATCAATCCAGTAACGGCAAAATTGCAATTACCAAAGGCACTAAGAAAGGTACACCCAGTTTTCCACATTAGCTTGTTGAAACAACACCACAGTTCACAACAATGGCACCCAGAACCAGAGGAACCCACCCCATTACTGGTAGAGGGAGAACCACACTTTGAGATTGATAGGATTCTGGACTCCAAATGGCACAAGGGGCAGTTGCAGTACCTAGTGAAGTGGCAGCATCTACCAATTGGAGACAAGGAGTGGGTCAGTGCAAAACACACACGCGCTCCCAAACTTGTAAAAACCTTTCACAGGGAGTTCCCGGACAAACCGCATTGAAACAGGAGCCTGAACAATGCAATGTGCTAAAATACTTTTGTGCTCTCTCCCTACAAGAAATGTATGAAAATGTGTAGAAATGTATGAAAATGTGTAAATAATTGGTTGGGTTAACAAAACATGCAGCTAAGGGGGTGGGGGGAGCATCTTGGGCCGGGAGCATGTCAGAGATCGGCAGATCTCTGCCAAAGACGCTAGACGGGATGCACATTCCAGGAGGCTGCAAGTGACACGAAAGAGATGCCGGCTTTGAAGTAGACGGGTTCGCACCTAGCTGACGATCGCGAATACACATCTCCGCGAGCGGATGTCTGAGCAGCTTGGAAAGGCACAAGTTACACGTGTCACCACCAAAGAACCTTGGGGGGGGGGGAGATTTAAATGTGCAGACTTTACTGGCTCCAGCCATTCAAGTCTTTGTTCGTGCTAACTTCTGTATACTATAATAAACTCTTCTGCTTCTAAGAACTCATGCGTCTGTGAGTTACTCTAGAGCCGGGAGATTATAGATATCGGATGGAGTGCCTTACATATACTAATAATGGAAATAAAATTTAATGGATTACTTTGCACCAATCTCAGATATAAAACTACATCGTATCAACTACAGGTATAAAATAATCATCCAATACTCAGTTATAATTTGAAGAACATTTAGCATGCAAATTTATTTCAGTGATAGCTACCTAATAGAGTGAGACCAGATGAGTAACCATGTAAGTAGTCTGCAAAGAAAACTACTTATTTGCTGAAATCTTTCATAAAATTAACAAAATATTAAATATTTAGATGAGATCTTACATGAATTTTGAATGTGTGTAAGACATCAATTTGTGATGGAATAATATTTGGTTGTAATTAAATAATTACTTGAAATAAATGAAATGTTCTTTATACAATAATTTAGAAGGTAAAAGGTAAAGGTTCCCCCCACACATTTGTGCAGTCGTGTCCGACTCTAGGGGCCGGTGCTCATCTCCGTTTGTTAGCCGACGAGCCAACATTGTCCGAAGACGCTTCCGTGCTCATGTGGCCGGCATGACGCGCGCGGAACGGTGTTACCTACCCACCGAAGTGGTACCTATTCATCTACTTGCATTTGCATGCTTTCAAATTGCTAGGTTGGCAAGAGCTGGGGTGAGTGTGGGAGCTCACTCTGTCATGCGGGGCTAGGGATTTGAAGCTCCGAACTTGCGATCTTCTGATCGACAAGCCTGGCGTCTTACCCACTGAGCCACCACGCCCCCTTTAGAATTTAGAATAATTTAGAATTTAGAAGGAACAAGTTATAACAAGTTATAAATTCAGATAAACTTGTAGCTCAATTTAAAAACTACTGTATACTCTGAGGAAAGGAGAAAAGAGATTTCTTAAGTCCGACTTACCAGCCACTGCTGGGGGATTTCTGGCAAAGGCATCTGAGGTGGCGCAGGTAAATTGATGGCAATCTCTTGTTTCTGTACATTTTCCTTTATCTCAAAGTCTAATGGAAAGGGGAAAGTGCATTTAGAATAGAAAATACTTAATGGAATGAACGACTTTCCACAGCATCTGCTTATACTTATAATGTAGGAAACAAAAAAAGGGAAAAAACAACAAAATATCCCTTTAAATAAAAAACAAGAGCTGGAAAGAAGGAATATTCTGTAATGCATTATTATATGTATAAACAACCATTATTTTAAGGCAGCCTTTCCCAATCTAATGTCCTCCAGAACTGTTGGATATAGCTCCCCAGATTCCCAGCTAGTATAAGGTCCAGTACATCTCTTTGGGTGTTTGTTAGATATGTATCTTGCCTTTCCTCCAGAACTCTAAGGCAGCATACATAGCCTTTCCCCCTCGCATTTTTCCCACAAGAATCTCGTGAGGTAGGTTGGCCTGAGAGAGAGGAAGTGGCCCCAAGAACCTAGGTCTCCCTGCTCCTAGTCCAATACCTTAAACGGAAGAGAATGAAATGGAAATGAAGACATCCCTCCATTCTTCAAGCAAATTCTACAGAACCTCCTCAAAGGGAGGCAGCTGTCAGGGAAATGGGCGAAGAAGCAACACTGAGTCAAAATTTAACTCTAGTATCTTTATTGTTTCTACCATACACAGAATCTTGCCAGACTAAAGGTTCCTAAACTGAGCTAAGGGGAAAAGTACCCTTGGGAACCTAGGGCGGTGCTAGTCTAACCTTCTTCCTTGCCCGCCCCCACCCTCTCCAAGCTGTGCAAGCTGTGCTAACGCTTATCAGCCTGGAATGCGCTCTCTGCCCCCTCAGCTCCCAGCTTCATCACATCACCCCCCTCTTCAGGGGCACATTCCATCACAACAGCACAAACAGGAAAACAGCACAAAAAAACTCCTGAGGTGTTTTGCACAGATACAGAATTGGTATATCTGATGGCAGAGGTGAGGATTTCAGTTGTTTTCTTTCTGTCTCTGCATTTTGCTTTAGAGCATCCTATATGTAAACAGTATCAGTATGACACTGACCTTTTGTTGCCTGTATCCTTAGAAGAATGTTATTTAAAACTGCTTTCTTCTCCCTGACTGTGGATGTCAAGTATTCATGGTCCAGAAGTTGAAGAAACAGCTGCAGTTCAACTATTAATTCTTCCATGGCTGAAAAAGATAATATAAAATAAAGGCATCTGAACTGAATCTAAAACAGAAATTTGTAAGATAAACAAAAATTACTATTGCAACTTGTTAAAATTATCATTAATAGCTGCCTAACCTATTGATATGTGGGTCCACTTGGGCCACATATATATTCATACAAATCCATCATGGTATTGTCTTTTGGAGTACACAACATTATGCAAGGTGCCAAAAAAGAACAAGTTTTGTAAGCAAAAGAAGTTAGACACAGGAGAAATGGATGCTGCTGAATTTCAGAAGCGCAATCTCTCGATGCTTGGCAATCAGATACAGTATGTGGAGCTGGGCAGACACATGTGCCCTGCATATTATTTACATGTTGTATTTTATCAACTGAAATAAAATGTTGCTTATATATTCTTCAGTGAAAGTGTATGAATTCTGACAACTTTCAGTCAAGTTCAGATGCTTTTAACAAAATTAAGAATACGAATGGAGGAAAAACTTATGGCGGCTGGCTTTGGCAAAATGAAACCTCTATGTTCAAAAGGCAATTTGCTGGTAAGGAGAATTATTTCTATGTCCTGCTGATAAGCTTACAAATGATGAAGCATGCACTAAAGACTCGTGAGATCCTGGGAGCAACTTTTCATATTTCTGGCATCTTAATTCTGAGTGCAAACTTCACATCCACATACTAGTTTGTCATGAGGGCTCTACTCTGCTGAACCTTTGGATCAAGCAATAAACATCATTCGCCCACATAAGCTTCATGAGCAAAACTGAGAATGCTTTACTTATCTTGCCAATAACCCCCTTATTAACTTGAAAATTAAAAAGGCTTCTATCAGAGTTAAGGAGCTACCATCTGTTTAAGACAAAATCATGTAAATTTAATAATCTCAGAGCACACTGTAAATTGCCAACATAGAAGCTGTTTTATGCCAACAGAATGCTTCATAAATAAAGAGTTCAACTGTCATGTTTTCAGTTTGAAACGTTTAGTAGTAATTTGCTTTATTTTTAACTGACTACATACTTAACTTCTCTGTTAAATATTTAAGTGTTTTTACATCTAGTGACAGATAAAATATGTCAGTACATATACAGCTAAAAGTGATCTATCCAATTCTTCTGACCCTAAAGATAAGGAAGGAAAAGAAGTCTCCACATTACTATCAATATTATCAAGGTTTAATCAAGATATGACTGGGAATAGTCAAAGTAGGATTTGTCATGTGCGGTGCGATGGCTCAGTGGTTAAGACGCCAGGCTTGTCGATCGGAAGGTTGGCGGTTCGAGACCCTAGCCCCGCGTGATGGAGTGAGCTCCCACACTCGCCCCAGCTCTTGCCAACCTAGCAATTCGAAAGCATGCAAATGCAAGTAGACGAATCAGTACCACTTCGGTGGGATGGTAACAGCGTTCCGCGCATGTCATGCCAGCCACATGACCGTGGAAGCGTCTTCGGACAATGCTGCCGCTTCGGCTAACAGACAGAGATGAGCACCACCCCCTAGAGTCGGACACGACTCTGCAGGGGAAAACCTTTTTTTTATCACCTGGGTCCCCCCAACATGTTGTCTACAGTAGCAATGTACCACAGGCGCAAGGAATGTTTCACAAGTTTTTTTTAATAAACAGTGCTTTTATTACAATTAAAATTTATTGTATTTTACACACACACACACACACACACACACACAGAGAGTCTACTGATGGGTGGTGATAAATTTGAATAAATAAATAAACACACACACACACACATACCAAATTCCCTTGTCACCCCTATAAGCTGACATACTGCAAAGCAAAGCAAAGCAAAGCAAAGCAAAGCAAAGCCAAGTCCCAGTCTCTGCTATCACCTGATAGACTCCGTAAGTATTCTTTGAAAATATAAAGGATGGGTGGCCCAAGGCCTTGTCTGCAAGTATGCCCACCTGCCAAAACCAGATGAAGGTAGCCAGGGACAGTAAAGAACATCCTACTGGAGACAGGCTGGAGTGTTGTAACTGGTATCAACATGACGGTGACTCTGTGATCAAATAAACCTCATCCAACAGCAATCTGTTCTCAGAATTCCAATGTGGAATTCTTACCAATATTAATAAATATTTATTACATAGTTAACAAATGTCTATGCTGCTTTCCATGTAGTCACATCTCAAAATATTTATGGATAAAAAATAAATAGTGAAGACATATAATTAACTTTAAGCAATATAAAACAAAAAAATAGTAAAAAGGTGGAGGGAAAGAACAAAAAACAAACATTCATCCATAATATGGATGAACTGGGTGATCTTCATCCAAATAAGATAAAGCTGGAGGAAGCTACATCAATTTATCCAGAATCTGTCCTTTTTGTGAGTTAGTATAGAATATATTTCCATGGATTGCCAGTCCTGGACAATTCTGGATTGAATATGGCTACTTGGAATGAACTCAGATTTTCAATGTGCTATTCCTAATCATTCAACTCAACAAGAATCTCTTCCTCTCCTTTATTATATCTCTTCATTTATCAGAAGTTTATGCAACACACATATTGAAATAATTTCCAGAGAAGCAAGTATCTTGGTTTGTTACAGCGAAAACAAGGAATTATTTTATTTAAAAACTATGATAATATAAATTTTCAGACTGAGACTTTCTGTTCACCAAATATATACATGACATTCATGAACTATTCTTCCGATATATTCAAGATTTTTGTTTATAATGTTTTTTATTAAGAAAAATAAAAAGTATACAAAACAGACACAACCAATTTTAACACACAACATACAATAGGTCAATTAAACAATTAATCATATACTTTTATAAATTTAACCTCTACGTGCACCCATCACCCGTGGGACATGTATTCCTTATCTCATTACTTTTTATTGTCTTACAATTTTTACAATTTTTAATATTGATAATTCTTATACAGCCACAAAAGGACAGTAATGATAATATGTATTGCTTTGGCTTTATTCCTTTCCCTTTAACAAATTCATATTCTAAAAATTCACCCCATATTACCTCAAAATCGTTTCTTTTCATCAAACCCTTTTTATATTTTAATTCGCATGTTAATTTATCATTTATTGCAATGTTCCACACCTCTTTAAACCAGTCCTCAAGTTCATATTCGTAATCCTCTTTCCATTTTTTAGCATTTCTTATTCTGTTCACCAAATATATACATGACATTCATGAACTTCAGATATATTCAAGATTTTTAACTGAAAATGTTTATCTACCAAATTATTCAATACTCTATAAAATAAATATGCTTCAGAATTCTGAAAATTGCTTGAAGTATCATAAACTATTATTACTCAATGTTCCTTTTCTGCATTAATTTGCAACATATAACAAATTAGATGCTAAGGGTTTCTTTGGCACAGCATATGATATTGGCACAGATATGAGAGCCACACCTAACTGAACAAAGTTGACCTATTGCCTGTATGCCAAATGCAAATGGGTGTAGTTTATACACGAACAATCTGAACAGACCATTACATCAGTCATCATAATCAAGACCAAACACCCCTTTCCTTTCCATCACAAAAATATTTGTAAAATTCCATGTATCACTACATGTCTACTTTTGTTACCAAGCTCCCTTTACTCTTATCAAGTAAAGATTTCTCTGAGTCAAGCTTGATTCCTGGTGACACATCCATGAAGTTCTCTTGGCAATATTACAGAATTTGTTTGCTACTGTCCTTTTGTGTGATTTTTTTTTTACTTCCCAGGCTAGCCTACAACTTTGGGCTTACCTAGTGGTCTCGGATTCATGTGCTAACCAGATCTGACCCTGTTTAGTTTTTTAAGATCAGCCAAAATGTGCTAGGTGTCGCCATTTAGCCAAATATAGCTATTTTAGCCAGGTGGAAATCTTACTGAGTTTGGAAACAGTTTCACTGAATTCCCATGCCTAGTTATAGCCTTCACGGACCTTAACTCAGCAGGTGGCAGCACCTGCCTGACCTCATCAGGCTTCAGTTGTTAAGCAGCGTCAGGCCTGGTTAGTATTTGAACAGGAGACTACTAGAGAATATCAGGATTGTGGGCTAGATAGGATAGATTATAATTCATTTATGAGAGCTAGGATTGGTCTATCCATGTGGATTTCTTGGTAAAAATACAAGAGTGGTTTACCATTGCCTTCTCCTATGTAGTATGAATTGATGCCTTTGCCTTTGATGTCACTAAAGTGATCATCTGCCTCTGGCATCTTCCTATATTGCTGCTGCCCAATATAGGTGCCTGCTTGTTTTAGTTAGGCAGTGGGATGACCTTCACGCCTTGGGTGACCCCGATAGGTATATATATACACTCTGGGCATACACTCCCAATGTTCTTTGCTCATCCCTCTCAAGTACACCCCCCTACCACAATCTATGTGGTTGCTAAGAGTCGACAACAACTTGATTGCACATAATCAATCAATCAATCAATCAATCAGGATTGTTTATCTAAGTAACTAAATTTGTCAATCAAATCAAAGAATGGGAATGTATGCTAAAGATCATCTAGTCTAATTCCCTGCAGTTACAAGAAATCCTATACAACTATTACAACATTCTCGATAACTGGCCATCCAGCCTCTTCTTGCAAATTTCTGATGGAGCATCACTACCTCTAAATAACTCATATCACCAAAAAGGGGGAAAACGTCATAAAGTAAAGGAGAGAAAAGGTTTGAAGTCCCCCCCATCCACACATGTAGGTGTTGATAAGATCTAGTCCCCACATACTTAACATCAGCATAAAAAACTCACAAAGGAACAGATGAATGTTGTGTACTTACAGTACGTATATATATTTACACACACACACACACACACACACAGAGTAAACTGTTAGACATTTCTCTTCAGAAATTCTCTGTCCCCCCACTATTTGCCAGCCCACTGCTCAATCCTTCATCTTAAGTAAAAAAATAATGGGTATATATATATTCTGATAAAAAACAAGCTGATTGTTTTGTATTCCTAGTTAAATCCCTCTTCATGGTTTGGGATAGTGCTACTAGGTTTAAAAGTTTAAGCATTTTGAGCCCATTTTATACATGAAAATAATTTTGCTAAATATGTATCTTCTGTAAATGACATTTTCCATTTAAAATGCAGGACACTGCAGACTAAAAGAAAGATTCAGCAGAAACGTGTTTGCCATTTTTGAAACCCGTAGAAGGGCGTGTCTCCCTGATCCTGTGCTTACTCTGGAGTCCCTTGGAGAGCTGAAAGATGTCCCATTGTTTAAACAACTGTTTCCACAGCCAAGTGTGAGGTCAGAGAAATAGCCTGTCTTTTTCAGACTCAAGAGAAAGGCAGGAGCTTTTGCCAGAATAAGTATGCTTGCCAATTACAAGCAAAATTGGATATTCCTGCCAATTCATTTGGGATTTTATCTGTATTGTTCATAAATGTGAATGACCTAATAAGGACTGCCCCCCCCCCTTTTAAAATTTCAATTACAGATCCCAGCTGGAAACGTGTCTTCTCCTAACGGTTTACAATTCCTTTTCAGATTGAACTTACTCTTACAACAGACCAAGCAGATAACTTACGCAGCTCACAGCTGAGCAAATGAATATTAATTCCATTCAAAAAATAGGTTCTGCTATTAATTTTTTTGGCAAAGTTTTCTTTGAAGCAGTTCACACTTCAATGAAAATGTAGTCTCCTGAAAATAAAGGAGAAGAAGAAGAAGTGGCTTCCAACCTTCATCACACTGAGCATAAGCTAATATACTAACTTTTCACCCTTTTTTAAAGTTCCAAAAAAAAAAAACCTCTTCTCCTCATAGCCTAAGTTTTATCTATACGCAATCCAGAAATCATAATCTTTTCAATCCTAGTTCAGAAAATAGTCCATTAGGAGTTACCAGAAATACCAAACAAATTGTTTATCCCTGGTCAAATAGTCCAACTTTATATTCCTTCTTTTTGCTCTGCACAATCTTGACCTTTAAATCATTCCTATGGCATCACAGGATTTGATCTTTCATCAATCTTAAAAGGAGTCTTCAAAGCTTTCACCAGCCTACTTTGTAAATCCCATAAAGAGGCATCGTCTAGGATTTCTGTTGCAGTTTTTCCATGTCCAGATCCTTTTCTTGATTTGTCTTTTGTATCTCCATTTTGGTAATCTCCATTTTGTTGTCTTCATGCCTTCCAACTCTATAATGTCTATGGCAGGTAAACGTTTTTTAAAGTTTTTCTCATTATCTTCTAAAAGTTTATCTATTGAAATCTGTATACTTTCTGAGATATTAGTTATTAATATTTCAGTCCATGTTTCAAAAACTCTTTAAGATAAGAAAACGTTTTAGCCAGCTTAGCCATTTTAACTCTTTTCTGCCTGGTTCCCTCTAGTGTCCATTTGCAACTTTCATCAAGCCTCAGTTCCTAATATGGGTTTAGTTCCATTTCAGTTTATTCCCACGAGTATATTATTTAATTATATACTTGTTTTTCAAATCTTACAGCAAAAATAACCAATATTCCAAATCTCTCTGGTCTCCCAATGCGTTTAAAACTTTCTTAAATCAAAATTCTTTTTTTTTCTTTTTACCAAATGTATATTATTTTAAATTCTTAAGTCTTTGTTTAAAATTTCTTAAATCCGAAGGAGGAGGTAAAACTCACCAGGTGTCAAATTGACCTCGCTGTTTTGAAGGTCTCTAATATCCATAAAGTGGTGAAATTGAAAATTTCCGAATGTGATCAGAAAGTGAGTTTGGCTTGCTTAGTGCCCTTATGAAAGGCTCCGCCGCTGCTTAGAGCAAAGATATCGTCTTCCTTGGCTCCTGGTGCTCAAACCCATGGGATACTGCTGTTTTACAGTCTCCTCGCAAGGAGCTGCCATTCAGAGCACTCATGGGCGATATTCTGATCTCTCCTTCTCCAGAGAGATTCAAAGAACCAGTCTACTCACCGGTCTTTTGTTCTTCACAGCTATAATCTCCGCTCATTTGCAGAGACATCTTCTATCAGCCATGGCTCACACTGGAAGCCTGTAATTTTCTTTTCTACTGGCTAAAACCTCACAGTGGCCGCCAGCCATAAAAAGATCCTATATAGGAACATTTTAATGAAGTTCCTATACTTGTGTGTAAAACAGCCAAGATTAAACATGAAAATGGTGTGATAAAGAAATGAAGGTCTGATTACCCAAAGAAAGCATCACTATGAGAACTGCTTCTGCTTTAAAGATGCTGAAGGTTAGTAAATAATCTTTGATCATCATGCTCTTTTTTCTCCTCAAGGACTGTGTCTTTTCTGGTCATAGATTTTGAATGGGATTCTGAAGTTACTATGGGTATTCCCATATGTGAACAAAAATATAGTTGGTATGATAAAAGCCCAATTTACAGAGTCTACCTCCTTCAATCAAAACAGTAGTTGAGACTTTACCCCTAAATAACAAAATCAACTGTTTCCAGAACTGTCTGGATAACTGATGTAATTTACATATTTCACATAATTATGCAAATGGCATATGTTACTTCAAATTCCTTAAAGTTAAATTTTTACTACATTACATTATGGCAGTTTAATACAGTTAAATAAAACAGGTAGATATGCATTGGTTTCACTTTTATTAGTGCATGAACTCAGTCAAGCAGTAGGTACCTTAACTGTTTTGGAATGTTTTAGTTACAATATTCTGATGCTGGTCTACCTGAGCTACCTACAGTATCATCACCAGTGCCTACTGTTTCAGTTATCTGCAAGTAAGACAATGCAGCAATCAAGATTGCCAGGTTTATAAAGGAAGAGTATAGACTGGTATCTTGACACTGAAGAGCTGGTGTCAGAAAAGGAAAAACTCAAAATAAACTGAGAAGTGAGGGATGATACAAATAAGAAAAGGTTATTTAGTTTTGTTCAAAGTAAAAGTAAAAGAATTGGTATACCAGCTGTTCAATGAAGATGGCAAACTGGTAACAGCAAGGGAAAGATAAACCTACTCATATTTGATTCATTCTTTTCTAACAAAAAGTATGTACTCCATCAGGAAACTGTGAAGATCAAGATGAAGAAGCGGGGATGAAGTTTGAGATTATTAAAAGATGGCCAGAGAATACCTCTTAGAGTTTAATACTTGGAGACCAGATGACCTGCATAGTGGACAACATACTGAAGTAAGTAGCTTATGGTTTGGTTGAATCATTATATACTATCCTTGAAAAATCTTGGTGAAGTGTCAAAAGAGTCCCCTTCAGGGTAGATGGGGCGGTGATAGATGGATGGATGGATGGATGGATGGAAGGAAGGAAATAAAGAAGGAAAGAAGGAAAGAAGGAAAGAAGGAAAGAAAGATTGATTGATTGGAGTAAAGGCAATGTTATTCCTGTCTTCAAATGGGGGAAAGGAAAATCCTACTACAGACCAATTGATCTGACATCAATACCTGCAAAGATTCTAGAGCAGATCATAAAAATAATGATTGGTAAGCCCCTTAAAAACAATGGAATAAATACCAAACGTTAGCATGGATTTACCAAGAACAAATCTTTGCCAAATTAGTCTTATGTTATTTTTGAAACGAATTCACAGAATCGCAACAAAGATGATCAAGGGATAAAAAACCCAAGTCGTATAAAAAGAGACTGAAGGAAGTGGGATAGTTTAATTTTGAGGGGGGAAAAAACCCAATTGGGGTGGGAGGAGTATGATAGTATTCTCAAGTATCTGAAAGGATGTCATACAGAAGAAAGTCAAAACCAGTTTTCTTCCATTTCAGAATGCTGAACACAGAATAATGGATTTAAGTTACAGGAAAGCAGATTCTGATTGACCATTAGGAAAATTCCTAACACTAAGAACAGTTCCACCATGGTGGAACCAATTATCCAGAGAGATGTTGTCTTAGTCCATAGCTTTC
Source organism: Charina bottae (assembly GCA_023362775.1). Taxonomy (NCBI): domain Eukaryota; kingdom Metazoa; phylum Chordata; class Lepidosauria; order Squamata; family Charinaidae; genus Charina; species Charina bottae. The sequence goes on along the minus strand of JALMGJ010000016.1, from coordinate 20,444,102 downwards.
CAAACTGTGTGCCGTGACACACTACTGTGTCACCTGCGGGGCCCAGGTGTGTCGCGTGAAAACCCAGAAGCGCTGATGGTGTGCCGCCGCCACTGCACGTGTTAGCGGCGGGGGGCCATCAGCGCTTCCGGGTTTTCACGCGGCACATCAGGATGCCGACGCCGAGGCGCGTGAAAACCCGAAAGCGCTGTGGCGGCAGCGCGCAAAACCTGGAAGCCGAAGTGGCGCTTCCGGGTTTTTGCGTGCCGCCACCGCACTACCGGGTTTTCGCACACTGCCGCAGCAGCGGCACTTCTGGGTTTTCGCGCGCCACCGTTGGTGTGTCACCAATGTGAAAAGTTTGGAAAGCCCTGTCTTAGTCGATGTTTTCAAGCACAGGCTAGATATCTGTCTATGTTGGTTTAATTTGAATTTTTGCACTGAGCAGGGGTTGGATTTGATGACCTAAATCAGAGCTTTCCAAACTGTGTGTCGCGACACAAAAGTGTGTCGCCACACACAGTCTGGTGTGTCGCCACACAACCCGGAAGCGCTGATCATCATCAGCGCTTCCGGGTTTTCCCACGGCGACACACCAACGGTGGTGTGCAAAAACCCGAAAGCGGCAGCAGCGCTTCTGGGTTTTTGCGCGCTGCCGCAATGGCGGCACTTCCGGGTTTTCCCGCGGCGACACACCAACAGCGGTTGGTGTGTCGCCGCAGGAAAACTTTGGAAATCCCTGACCTAAATGGTTCTTCCAACTGTTATGGATCTAGCAGAAATCTGCGCTGCCATCTGAATAGTGAAGAATACAGCATGTATTCAAGTTACAACAGCAAGAATACTCTTGTATTCATTGTATTGTAAATACAGTTACAAATGGTTATAGGATCTTCCTGTTTAATGAATAAATTATGTTTTTGAACATTAAGTTGAGTCTTCTTGACTACTGATTTACATTTGTTTGAATAAAAAGAAATCTAATCTGACCAAAGTCTGGCTAATAGAAAATTTTGATTAAATTGCATGCTAACAATATTTAAAGGAGGAGAAAAAATAGGTACCATGTGTTCTAGGGAGGTAGAAACTCTTGCCCATGTATTCCTACAGTGCCCCTTAAATGATAACCTGATTCACAATTATTTCTCTTATTTGCTCTCCCCAATTATTTCCAAATTTGAGGGTCATACAGATACATTTTTTGTTCTTTATTTTTTAAGGGATGTTAACTCTCCACTCACATTCTGGGTTGCAAAATACCTTTACTGAGCCATACAAATGTGTAAAGTTTGGCTTAGCTTGTTGTTCTATTGTTGCATAATAATTTTTTTGGTAATAGGTTTTCTATAGCAATTTCTTTTCCTTTTCTTATTTTTAATGCTGGTCAAAGACTATAATAAAGAAACTTCAATTTCAAAGGTACCATATACAAAAGTTGGAATCAACAGTTGAATTTTTAGCACAGATAATGTAGGTGAAATGCATTTAATGGTTTTCTATTTATTAGGCAGAAGCCTAATAAATAGAAAACCATTAAATGCATTTCACCTACATTATCTGTGCTAAAACTTCAATTGTTGATTAAAACTGTTTAAGTTTTATTCATTGTAATATCTTTATACAATTATTTTTATTAGCAATGTTATCTTCAATTACTCAGTTTATTATTGCCTTTTGAAATGGAAATTCATTTGTTCCCTTTAGTTTGGAATTATTCCCTTTAGTTGGGAATAAATGTAAACTGAATGGAATTTGAGGTAGCAAAGTAGAACAGGAACCCCTATTAAAATTTTATTCTATTAGTCTCAGGTATTACAGGTACTGTGCACACAATAAAGGCACATGCTTTTTCTCATTATTTTCTAGTTTTTCAGGCTGTGAATGTGGAATGTTTGCCCATTCCACACCTGATGAAGTGGTCTTTATATAAGAAAAGTTACATTCATCCATTAGCCTAAAGGTGCTACTTTGTTCAGCTAGTTTTTATAAAATGCTAATGTAACATATCACATTATTAAAGCCAGAAATTAAAATAATTTCCCCCAGAAAACGTTAACATATGTTCTCCATTAATTTTACTATACTATGCTATGAAGGCTATGATTTTTGGTTAGAACCATCCTCTAACAATATATTTTCTTTGATCTGCCACACTCTGCATTGTAAGATATCCTTTTTCAAAGAGGTGGCTGCTCTTGCAGTAACCATGCAAATCACCACCTCAGAAATATTTCTAAATAATTTCTTAATAATATTTAATATTTAATAATTTAATAATTAATAATTTATTAATAATATACATGCTAGTAATTTGCTGCATATTGATAATTCAGTTTAAGAAAAAATCAGATATCCTGGCAAAACTAACTCAGACGTGTCAAATAACTACAACAGCTATAATACATGTGTTATTTAGCACAGGCTAGCAGACTATAAGTTCTTTGAAAGTAAAATAATGAAAATAAATGTAAAAGTTATTCAACCAGTTTTTAAAAGAAGTTACAGTATTTCTTATCTTTGGTATGCTGAATTCTTCGGAACTTACTTCCTGCAAACATACACAGGACTGTTTGACTTATTAAAGTCTGAATAACTTTAGTCAGTCAAAAATACACCCCATTCCACTTCTAACAGGTTTAATTAACAACAATCTTTTGCTTCTCTATTAAACATTTGCAATAAAAAATCGAAGGTAAACAAATCAATTCTAGGAGAGCTATATTTTGCTGCGCTTAGTTATGAATCTGACTATGCTACAGTACTGTACAAGTGTGTAACGCACAGATTTGTGCAACGTAACGTAACCTTTTGGACACCGAGCACAAAGCCGGAGCATCGGTACAATACTATTGGAAGTCTGGAGACTATTGCTTGGAAACAGTTTCTCCCTAAACCTCCCCACCCCCCAACACACACACTGTTCCCGTCTGCTAGGAAGTTCCGTTCGAAGGACTATCCATGCGGCAGCCCATCGCATTTCCACGTCGGTCAGCCTTCCAAATCCCCCGCCAGCCAATCCAACCTACCAGGGCAAGAGGCGGGAGGCTTTCCTGGGCCTCGAGAATTTAGCGAAGAACGTTCCGCGCCTAGTCTGGAACTGTTACATGATGCAATCTCCCTCACAGGCCGAAGGGCAAGATTTGGGCAGAACCCGTCTTGATTCCAGCCCACCACCCAGAGACTAAGCTCCACAAGCGGACAGCTTTCGAGCACGGGGTCTGGTCAGGCATTCAGAAGGGAGGCACCCGGCCGTGGTCGTGAGAGGCCGCCTTTTGTCTCCGGGCTTGAAGGCGCCCGGGCAGCAGCTCCCTCCTTCCTGCTCGGCCACGACCAGAGGGAGCGGACGCGCTGGGGTTAGAGCGCGCAAGCCCTTACCTGACGCCCGCCTCGCGCCGCTGCCGTAGCCCGGGACAAGGCGAAGTGGAATAAAGGAAGCGCCCTGTCTCGGCAGTCTCACCCTGGGTCGGGGAGCGGGACCAAATGGGTCCCCCACCCCGAGTGAAAGCTGCATGAGCCAATGGGCAAGCAAAATTGAGGGAGGGGCGGGGCCGAGAGAACAAAGGAGGGAGGGGGCAGCCCTGAAGAAAAAGTGGTGGTGGGTCTTCGGTATAGCCCTCCCCCATCCACACAGAGACTGGATACGCCCTCAAAGCGCTAGACGTTGCCTGGGATGCGGCCGCCGGCGCCGCGCCCCCTCCCCAAGGCCGGGGGGGGGCTCATAACGGGCCCAGGAAGCCGGGAGCTAGAGTGGAGTGAAGCATGGCTCCTAAGCTCAGGAAGCCCTGGCGTCTCCAGTGGCTTTCGCTTAGTTAAAAGCTGCTGCGCTACCTTGACTTGTAGCATGACCCGAAACTGAGGTGGGAGCCAGGAATACAACCGGAGTTCATGTTGGGAGAAGGGGTTGCCTTTCAGTCTCGCTGCTGAGATGACAGAAGTAAGGTAGAAATCTGGAAGCTATTCCAGCACTGCTCTGCTGCGTCTCTATTGGTCCACAGCTCCCAAACTTGTTCTCCGGTGGGGGCTACACATCTACCTCCTTTCATCTACACGACTTAATCAAATCCCTCCTTGATTTAAATGTGTCCTAAATAAAGTAGCATCAGGGTTTTCCTGATTCCAAAAGGCCTCGCTTAGGCAGAAAGGCTTGACTTTTTAAAGGTTTGGCATATCCCTACCTGAAGAAGTTAGGTAAAACAAAGGATTTCCCCATTAGCAGCTGCTCTCTCTCTCCAACCCCCCCCCTTTCCCCCTCTGATACCCCTTGATAAATTTAGCTGTAGTGCAGGAATAGATTTGGTGGCTGGCTAAAGCCTCAGGCTAAGCAAAAATATTTCCTGAATGGGCAGGGTTGTTGTTTTTTTGTTTGCCATCAACAGAATAGCAACCTCTGCAGTCCAGGAGTCTTCTAAAGCTGCTGGACTGAGTATGTTTGGGATACCTGAACCTCTAGCCCTGCCAATAGGTACTGTCAATGTACATTCACGGTGGTGAATTTCAGGTGAAATCTGCCTTGATATATCCTAGGGAAAAAAAAGTTAAGGAGCTTAGTGTAGGGCATGAATCCAATAAGTATATACATAAAGTTGACTAGAAAGAAAGCTGGCATATATAAGGAATTACCTATAAAAAGTATTCCTTTGCATACTGCAGAAAGTAGATCTATAATAAAACCCTCATTTCTAGACATTTTGCTAATCAGCAATAGTGGAGATCTGGGGTGAAAAGAAAATGGAATTTCTAAGAATGGGGTGAGGGGAGATCACCGAAACGTGGAGTGTAATGTAATATTTGCTGAATAGTGAGGCAGGACCTAAAGATGAAAAATACTCGATGTACCACAGTCACAAAGCTGCTGTAATCTCACTTGAGAGAAGCCAAATCCATACAATTACCTCACCATGCCATAAGCGTAATTTATCTTGAATTTCAAGAGCACAGGTCTGCAAAACTCCACTCGTCCCAGGGATAGCCTACAATAGAGGCATCCTTGGGAACGGTTCTCCTCCTCCACATCAAGAGTGGGGTTTTCCTCAAACATTTCCAGTGATTCTCCTCAGTCTCACAGGAGTGTGACCCTAGATAGCCAATTGAACTACCTGCGGTCTGAAACAGGAAAGTCCACGCAAATGGCTGTGTCACTAAGTGGTATGATTGGGAAGGATGTGCAACCCAGCTCTCTTCTTGCTTTCCTTTTTCTTTCTTTTTCAGTCTATGCCCGTTGTCCCTGGAAGAGTGTGTACTCGATCCAGTGTGAAACCTTCCCATTCCAGCTTCCAACGTGAATCTGAAGCCAGTCCCAGTTCTGGATCTCTCCCTGTTGCGGTTTAGTCTTCTGCCCACTGGCTTTTAAAGAATGGTTGAGGCACTTCCACTGCCTTCCAAGGCATGATAGAGCATATGTGGAGGAGGGACAAGACAGTCACTCTCCTGGAAATATAGGATAAGGGGAAAGTCCTGAAAGAGGTTTACTGCGGTCATAGAAATACCAATGTCTCTGCGGAGTTTAGGGCCAAGGGTTATGACCATGCTAGGCCAAACAAAGTCTTTTCTTCCTGAATATAAGTTGTTGCCCATGAAGCTCACTTGAGCAACAACCCCACCTCGTCCTCCTACTTTCATCAGTTCTACCAGACTCTGCATGGTCAAGGTGGCGCTGAAGTGGGTGGTGTGCCGCTTTTCCTGGCTAGGGGCAGCAAGAGCATTGGATCTTGCAAATCCATGTCTAGATTAGAGGCAGCGGTCGCTGGTCACTCAAACTCTGAGATGATCAACATTAAAAACCTTTTTCAAGAGCGTGCTGCAGATATATTAGGAAAGTGTCTCCACGTTTCCAGGGCCAGTGTCACATGGTGGTAGCCCACCCTGGGCAGACTTCACTCTCCGTGGATTCCACGGTTGCTGGCCCTTTTTGGCTATGCAGCCTGCAGGTGTTTGTGCAATGCAGCTAGAGGTTGCCTGTTTGCCCCACTACACCTGTAGCAGTTCCCCTGTGAGCATGGCTGCAGGGCTGCCTGATCTGCTACTTCAGGTTCCTCTTCCAACTCTCCTCTCCTCCGCCACTCGGAAGGAAGCATTCCCATAGACTTCACAACATGAGGGAGTGGTCACTGGATGGCCCTGAGGAGTGCCACACCAATCAGGAGCCGGGCAGTCTGCATAGGGACCAGGTGCTGGATGAGGCCTCATGCCAAGCATAGGGAAGGGGTGGGTGCACCATTCAATATTTGAAATTCAAAAATTGAATAATAAATAATAATTCAATATTTGAATAATAGATAATAATAATAAATAAATATGGTGGGCAGGCCACTTCTGCTTTACCAACTCATTAATATCATCATTGTCCCCCTATAAAAGGGGCATTTACAAAAGACAGTTGTGCTGCTGGGACAACAAGGAGACAGTGCTGGAGACAGTGGAGCTCACAAAGAGGTAGGTGAGTGCCTTTCAGTGAGCCGTGGCCTGCAGCTCACATTATGCCCGCATCCAGGGGAAGAAACTACTGCCGGCCAAGCCTTGTATGGGCCCTCAATATGCCAGCCTGTGCCTTCTTGCGTGCCTTGTTGCTTCTGTCCCCAAGCCACGCCAGGCAGCAGCACAGTTTAAATGGCAACAGTAGAAACAGTAGAAATGGGACAGTCTGGTGCAGCTGGGGCACTCAGCCTTGGTGGCAAGGTGCTGCTGTGTTCCATGGGTGATGGTTGACCAACTGTATGGCTTTATTGGTGGTGGCGCATAGGTCCTAGATCTGCTCCTGCATGGAAACCTGACTTCATCCCACAGCTGCTGCAAACAGTGGCATTGTTGGCACATTCGGCAACAATCTCCTGCAGCAGTAGAGTGTGTTCCTCCTCTGTATGGTGAATGAAAGTACCGTAACCACAACTACTCTGGTGCCGCATAAAGGATAGGAAGTGTGTAAACTGGGACAGCAACAAATACCCACAAGAACAGGGCATGGGGGGAACATAGACCAGCCAAGCAACACTCCGCCCAGTGTGATCTCCCACTAGCCACACATGCCTTCCCCATGACCTGAAACCATGAGGACTGGTGTTTGAGTGGCAGCCTCCCCCTCATGCTCTGTCCAATCCCAGGAACAGCTGCAAGAGGAACTCCGTTTCCTGAGCCGGCCAGACATGACCCAACCCTAGCAGCCTGGGTCCATAGGAAGCCCAGATTGGTCTCTGGGAAATAGGCTGGCAAAGGGGCACAGTGACCCCTGGTGAAACCGTTTTGTAACAGCAGGTAAACTGTGGAGTTGCTTGGAAGGGATATACAAATCGTTATCTTATTCATCAAAAAATGTGAACTCCCATGCTCTTAAAGATGAAATCATAGGGAGGGATATCTGTTTAATTGGGTAGTCCTTGCATTTTCTGAAATTATTGGTCCAGGATTGCAAAATGCTTGAGCCACAGTGCGCTAATGAAATCAGCAGTGTAGCTACTGCCAGCAGAGTTTCTTTTGTGGGATGCAAGAGGTTGATAAACTTTCAAATGTCTCAAGAATGTTTCTCATAAGTGGAAAGGAAATTGAGTAGGCTGAGCCAGGGATCACAAAGCAGTTCACAACTGTAACCATTATACTATTCTCTCCTTCCTTTCTTACTTTAACCATACCAAATATTCTGTTTTAAATTATAGTAGTACTACATATTTGGGAAAGGAGATACCCTTTAACTAAATAAGGACTTGAAAGTGCCTACCAATAATTTATGAGCCTGAAATCTCTGAATAAAAATAATGAAATACTAATATATTCTCATAGTTTTGTCTTAAAAGGAGTAGTTTTGCTTTAGTTGCCACATGGTGCCCAATTAGGCCCATATAACTCTTTTGGTCCCACAGAAAAAGTTCAGACCAATTTTCTTAGGAAAATATTTCAAGTCCCCTGCTGTGTCTCAAACACCGTTCTTTGCCATGAGGCTGGAACTGATAATTTTGTGTCATCCTAGCTCAATACCCAAAGCAAAGCCCCTTGGATTTTCATTAACCCAACTTTGCATACTTGGCTACGAGTATGTAACAGTAATATCGAGTCAACAGATTAAAGATACTGTAAGTATAGCTTTATTGATTAGTCAAATGACCATATCAAAAGATTAAAGATACTGATATCTAATTAGTTGTGGCACCTCTTCTCAAGGAAATACTCTTGACCAGCTTCTTTACCCTCCTTAGAGCTGCTAGATACCCAAGTCAAATTACAATCCCTAAATACAGGAGGGCATTCTCTTTGACTCAATATGATGCTTTTCCTATTGCAGTCTTAGAAGGGAGAGACAAAGGTATCCTATCTCGGCTAAGGTTTTGCCCATGTGGCCAAGGGGCTATGAAAACAGATACCTTTTATTATATTGCCTGTTTTATGCTGGCATATGGTCAGAGTAGATAACCCCACTTTTAAGCAAATTTCCTTGTCATTCTGATCAATTTTACTTACAATTTTTACTCTCAGATATGCATGACTCTGTTACTGCTAGGCCACTGTGAAGCAAATTGACCAGTTAAAACAAGGGATCTGGTAATGATTTTATTCTGGCAGAGGGATTAAAGGCCAGTATAATCTGGTAGGCTCCAGGGCAGGCATTATTGTTTATGTACATAGATAATAAAGCATATATCCAGTTGACTGGGATGTGGCTGATGATGATGTGGTCCCTACCCAATTATAAATATCTGACCTAGGCCATCTGGAAGATGCAGTGGATTGAGGATATGAAAATCCAAAATGATCTTAGTCAAACAACAAGGATTTACTGGTCCTTAGGAAATCCCTAAAGACTCACATACTACCTACACTCACTTATTCCAAATTGCCCTGGGCATTCACCACAGCCTGTTTCAATGTTCTTTCCTCAGCAATTTTAGAAAGTAGGTATAATAATGCTCCAGCTCCTCAAATAATATGTCCTTGTAAAGTGGGGAAGTTGAGACAATTCAACATGGCCTTTTAAGGTGTAAGTTTTATTATGATGTTTGGATAAGATTAATTCAGCTCTTATTTAAAAACTGACCAGGTCACCAGGATGAATTTTATATCCACTATCTCAGTGCTTTCCAAAGTGCCACCGTTGGTGACACACCAATGGCGGCAGCGGTGGTGGCGCGCGGGGGGTGCACGCATGCACCGCGGGGGGGGGTGCAGCGGCGGCAGCAGCGGCCTTGCTAAAACGTGGAAGCGCTGATGGCATGCTGCCGCCGTGCACACTGCCTCCACCGTGCGCACCCCCACGCCGCTGCCGTGCGCGCCCCCGTGCCGCCGCTTCACGACACTCTAAGCTGTGTGTTGCGACACACTAAAGTGTCATGACACTTTATCTACTAGAGTCCCTAAAATGACATATTATAGTTGCAAAATTCTGCTGTTCGGCAATGAGGATCTGTTGGAACATTATATCCTTGTTTGACCTGAGATGATTAATATGAAGAGTTTAAGGTTTAGTTATGACTGCTTTATTTACTTCATTGTTCCATCTGAAATCTAATGGTTAGCTTATAATTAGTTCTCCATAGTTCTCCATAGTCATAGTCCTCCACAAAAAAGTCATTGTTCCAGCTCAAATTTCTTATCCTTAAGAAAAATCAAAGCTGTATTTCAAGAGTACAGAGGTGTCTGTAACTTTTCCTGTGTGGTTAGCTTATGTCAGTTTCAATACATGACTCATACAGACAAGCTACTTCGAAGGAGGCAATCTATAGTCTAGCCCAGAGCTTTCCAAACTGTGTGTCGCCACACAAAAGTGTGTCGCCACACACAGTGTGGTGTGTCGCCACACCACCCGGAAGTGGCGACACGTGTGTGCACGGCGGCAGCGGCGCGGCTTCCGCGTTTTAGCGGAGGCTTCCGCCGCTGCCACCACCACCGTGCACGCGTGCACCGCCGCACACACCCCCGTGCTGCCACCGTGCACGTGCGCGCTGCCGCACCCCCCCTGCGCCGCCGCCGTGCACGTGCGCCCCCCCCGCACCACCGCCATGCACGTGCGGCCCCCCCACGCCGCCGCTGTGCACGTGCGGCCCCCCCGTGCCGCCGCCACTGGTGTGTCACCAGTGGCGGCACTTTGGAAAGCCCTGGTCTACCCTCCTGAACCCCACCTAGCATGGCATGTGAGAATAATACTGTTATCATTAATACCACACTGAGAGTACTTCCACATGGCCAGCTTTTCTTTATCCCAAACCCTTTCTGGCCAATAGCTGAGCACAGAGAACTGTCAGCCAGTCAGAGCTTGCTTGCCCTTCAGTAACTCAATGCATCATCCCATAATTTGAGGTCCACTCCTCACTAATGGAAACCTGGAATGCAGCATAGCCAGTTTGGTCTAGTGGTTAAGGTGCTGGGCTAGAAACCAGGAGTCTCTGAGTTCTAGTTCCACCTGAGGCATGAAAGCCGACTGGGTGACCTTGGGCCAGTCACTCTCTCTCAGCCCAACTCACCTCACAGGGTGGTGGTTGTGGGGAAAATAGGAGGAGGAAGGAGTATTAGGTATGTTCGCCACCTTGAGTTATTTATAAAAATAATAAAGGCGGGATAGAAAATAAAATAAATAAATAAATAAATAAATAAATAAATAAATAAATAAATAAATAAATTTCCTTTAACATGGGAGTTTTTAACTATGACACCCCTCTGGGAATTAGTAAGAACAGAAACAGTCTATGCCTCAATGCTGGAAAATAACAACACAGAGGTACGAATTAAATTGAATGAAAGTAGTGCAAAAGCAGTCACTAAATGGCTGGCAGTCCCAGAAACCTTAGAAATTTGTGCACACCTGTTAGACAACAAGTCTCAAAAACCATACTTAGACTTGTATGATCTGTTAATTTTTAATTTGAAATCTGCTTTTGTCAAAGAAACAAAGCAACACTCCAGTAACTGGGGTGTACAGTAAAACGTAAAAAATGGTTTAATCAGGACTGCGCACAGCTGTAAAGGTCATATCGTACATCGTATAGAAAGAGTAAATATTTTCTTTCTGAGGACCAGCTACTTTCCCTACACTTCTTTTATACCAGTGGAGGACAATTAATCCTTGAGGCATTAAAACTTAAACCATTAAACTTAAACCATTAAACCAGAGCTTTCCAAACTGTGTGTCGCGACACAAAAGTGTGTCACCACACACAGCGTGGTGTGTCGCCACACCACCCGGAAGTGGCAGCGTGCGCATGCACGGTGGCAGCGGCAGCCGCTGCCGCCGCCACCATCCACGCACGCGCTGCCGCACGTCCCCCCGTGCCGCCGCATGCCCCCCCGCGCCGCCGTGCGCGTGCCACCGCACGCACCGCCGCCGTGCGCACGCACGCCGCCGCACGTGCACAGTGCTGCCGCCGCATGCGTGCCGCCGCATGCCCTCTTGTGTTGCCGCCGCCGTGCCGCCACCGCCACCGCACTGCCGCTGGCGTGTCGCCAGCGGCGGCACTTTGGAAAGCCCTGCATTAAACCATTCATAAGAGGCAATAGAAAAGCCAGAAGACCAGAACACCACCTTGCCAGCAATCAACAACCAGATAGGCAAAGATTAACACCAGGATTAGCACCAGAGTAGCAATCAAACAACACAATAGACCCTAATCAAGGAACTATTAACTCAGTCAATCAACCAAGCAGCAAACAACAGCCCAACCAAGGAACTACCAAGGAGAGTACAACACTCCCACCAACACAGGCATGACAAGCCAGGGTATATAAACAGAGAGGAAGTCCCATTCCTTTTTCGCACTGAAGATGTTGCCTAGCCTGGCAATGAAACATCTGCAAGAAAACCACAAGGCTCAGAGAGCACCAAGGACTCCACAGTTCAACCCTGAGCTACAAATATTCTCTTAGATTCAAAACCGTTTATCACCTGTGCAGTAGCCAAATTCTGTGTTGCTGCAATGAAAATAAGGCATAACTGGTTACGGAAATAATCACTTCTGTTTTATTTATCACTTTAGGCTTAACACATACTAGCTATCTTGTTTTTAGATGATATATACTACTTCATAGTCTGTGAGTTATTTATTTATTTATTTATTAAAGAGATTTATATGGCCGCCCAATTCACTCACGGTGACTCCGGGCGGCTTACAAAAATAAAACCCCAAATACAAAACCAACTACACCCCCACCCCCTGGCGGCAACAATACATTCAAACGAACCACTCAATGGGCTCCGCATCAACCTGGGATCCCCAGGCCTGCTGGCAAAACCATGTCTTCAGGGCCTTTTGGAAGAGTATTAAGGTGGGGGCCAGTCTTATCTCTGCGGGGATGATGTTTCGCAGGGTGGGAGCAACAGTAATATTACTAATATTACTAATTAGTAATTACACTTGCACAGGTAATGCACCATTATAGCAGTGTATGTAAAATCTTATATGTTATTTTATGGGTTACTTTGTTATGCTAGTATTTTATCTCATCTATTTGATTTTACTTTTTAAAATTTTTTTGCTGGTCATTGACCACATAAACATAAACATATAGCCAGCTAAATAGTTACTGCCAGTTTACTGAGCATCAGTAAAACTCAGTGAAAGACTTGGGCATGTCACTGTTTTTGAGACCTACAGGGTTGCTATGAATAAATTTAGGGGAAAATATACTGTACAACTTAAAGAAAGGTGAGATGAGATTAAAATGTTATAATAAATAAAAAAGGATGGAGACTTGAAGCTTTTTCAGCTTTCAAACGTACAGATTAACATATTTACAATGGCTTTGTAAAGCATCTCCTAAACTGGATTCTATTCCACCAAAATGTATGATGCCATTCAGGGCAACAAAACACTCCGCTGCCTGTGGAGATAAAGGGATACAATTATACAACTTATTTCTTAAAAAGAAGGAGAAATTAAAATACTAGGAAAGATTTGGAAATACTCAGTTATATTATTTGTTCAGCAGATGATTGCAAAAACAAAATGAATGTGATTACATGATTTGCTCAGCAGATAGCAGCAGAATAACAGAATGAAAAATCACAAATCTGAAAAAACTTTCATAATGTGTTTGGTACAACAAAACAGTAATGTACATAGATGCTTACATATCAATAAACACACGGGGAGGCAATCTTACAATCCAAAATTAAAATGAGTAAGGCAATTCCCTGAAGCAAAAACGACAAATATGGAAACATGGGATTGTCTCATAATCTGTAATTTAATATACACTTTATCAAAAGTTTTTCCATGACAAAATAATATTGAAAATGATACTCCCTTAATCAAGCGAGGGTGATACCTCAAATAACAACAGCAGCAACCACAATCCTATCCTATTAACCTATCCTATTCATTAACCTGCATTATGCATTCAACAGCCTGCCGAACTTCTCTGATGCCTGTTTCCAAGTCTGGATTTCCTCTAAAAATTAGCATGATCATATGGATCAAACTGAAGTTAACATTAAATTATATGCCATGGCTCTTCAGCAGCTAATATAGGAGGGAGAATTCTATAGTTTTCCAAGGTCGTGGGACCCTAGTATTATCCAATTCCAAGATAGAACATGAAGGCACATTTCCAGTAGGCACAACTTTCATTAATTAACCCAAGAAAGAAAATATGCTTCATGTATAGATACTTTTGTTGTTTATTCGTTCAGTCGCTTCTGACTCTTCGTGACTTCATGGACCAGCCCACGCCAGAGCTTCCTGTTGGCCGTTGCCACCCCCAGCTCCCCCAAGGTTGAGTCCGTCACCTCCAGAATATCATCCATATACATCTGGAAAATTAAAAGTACTTTCTCTAACTGGCATAATAAATATGTTTAACTTCTTTTTTTTAAAATATAATTTTATTAGTTTTCAACAAAGATAAAAACTACAGAAAAACAAAAAAGGGGGAAAAAGGGAAAAAACTAAAAAAGTGTGAAACACAAAAAAGTTTGAAATTACATACAAAGGTGACTTCCAACTTTCAACAGCAAAAATATACAGCAAATTCCATATTCAAACCCTTACTTTTTCAAACCAAAATCACATTATTTCTATAAATCCTTCCATTAACACATGCAAATCACTATTACAATTGCTCCTTCTCCTTATATAAAAAGTTGTGTGTGTGTGTGTGTGTGTGTGTGTATGTATGTGTGTATATATATATATATATATATATATATATATATAAATTTCCCTCCCCCTTAAAACAACATCCATTTAATTACTTCCTTCCTACCACTATTCTATATATTTCTGTCCACTATAATAAAAATCAAATTATAAAAACATGTAAGTTATCTATTTTCTATTTTCATAATAATACTACAACAAATTTAAATCTATTAAATTTAAAAGCCAGACATCATTATATCTTATCAATACTTTCTAAGTCATACAAATAAAAAATCCTCTAAGTCTTAATCCAAATCCTTAAGAAAATAAAATCATAATAACCTCTTTATCCATCCATTTACACATTTAATTTATTTTACCCTTCCTCAAAATATACAAAATATACAACCCTATTACACATAAGGCCATTTTTTTACAGAAGTCAAACAGCCCCACTGCCACCTTCAAACACTCAGATTTCTCAACAACAAAAAAGACTCCCACACAACATATTTTCTTCTTTCCCATAACACTGATTCAGATAGTCATAACATCGCCCCAACAGAGTGACTCCCTGTACAAGGTTGAATTCAGACTGTTGCTTTAAACTCCCTCAGCACCAAATCACAATGCTTCCATAGCATTACTTTAATCTAACTAACATAAAATCCCTCATCCTTTTCAAGATCTTCCATCACAACAATTTCATCCAAATTACACAGTTTAGCAACAATCTCTTCTCCAATGGCCCGAACACTCTGGATATTATCTTGACAGCACTTTGAATAAATCTCTTTTGTATCTTGATGAAGTTCTAAGAAGTCTTCTTTAAAATCTTCCATAGTTCAAACAGTAGATTATGGCGCCCCCTAGTGACTTGACTCACACAAAAAAGGAGTTAATGAGTTAATAAAAAAAAAACTTCCATCTAAAATTGGCAGAAGAAATATACTAGCAAACAAGTCCCAAAAAATGAACAGAAAGCTTAAGATTTAGAACAGCAATCCCAACATGTAGGAAAATATTCCTCCAAATCCAATACCAAAATAGTAACTGGAAGGCAATTATATATTCTCAATCCTCATTGCACTTTAAATGGGAAAACAAGCCAAAACTGTAAAAAATTTAAAATATAATCCAGAAATTATTTATTTATTTATTTATTTATTTATTTATTTATTTATATTTCAATTTATATACCGCTCCATCTCCCCACAAGGGAACTCTGGGCGGTGATGCCCAGAGTTTATAATGATAAACACCAAGAGACTCTGCTTCTTTTTACTGTAGAAAGCTTCTCTTAGGGTACATAACTTAAAAAATATTTGGTGTTTAACTTCTTCAACAGAATGAGAATTAGAGAGTAGCTTATTTTATTAACCATTCGAATATGGAACCTTTTGCTGAAAGGAAAACATTCTAATTATTTTCCACCAAATCGCTACCTTTTCAGTAAAGGTTAAATTGAATTCTTGAATTTGTAATATTCTTCAGGTATGATAGACAGACAGACCATACTGAATCACTGGAATAAAACTCCAAGTTGCTTTAATTCAGTATGTCAAAACGTTACCCAGTCACTATCCAGATTTCCCAAACCTCTAACAAGTTCATGCAAAGTCTGCCTTCACTGAGATTAATCTATTTACTTCATACTTGGCACTTGGCAATTTCCTGTAAAGTTCTGGAGAAGGATGAGTAACAAACTGAGGAACAAAGGCTTTTGTGTTCCATTTTCCTTCTTGTAATGCTCTTTTTCCCGCCAGGTCCAATATAGGAAATCATTTGTCTTTACATGTTTCTTATTCCAAAACACATGAAGATGCTTATCAAATTATTTTTGAAGCTCAAAAACCATTTACTTTTTAAAATACCAGAAAGTAAAAAACACCAAGAGTGTTTTTTAGAAACCAGAATTGAGCAGGATTAGATATTTCAATTTCTGTATATTACATTCCAAAGCAAATATCTTATTTACTTACGTATTTACATACTTGCAAATATACACACATACCCATAATAATATTTCCATCTGGGGAATAGAAATAGAAATAGAAATACTATGTGAAAAAAAGGCCTGAGATCAGAAAAATAAACATAGCTAACATGAATGTACGCCAACATCATTCATTCTGTCTCTGTTCTTTTCTACCCTTGCAAACTATCTTTGGTTCCAATCCATCACATCCATAGTGCTTCATACATTGCCTTTTCTTCTTTAAACATCTCTTTTTTGAGGACTTAGACAAGTTCATCCAGTAATGATTTTCTGGGCCTTCCCCATCCTCTCAACCAATTCACACTTCATAAGTAGGTTTGATATTCAGTCCTTGCTTAGTCTCTCGAAATGATCATTCATTCACATTCATTTGGCACACATTCTTCTTTGACCCTACCTCTTCTTGTTTTATCACATATACTTCTTGATGCTCATTTGGTCTAGTGGTTAAGGCAACAGGCTAGAAACCAGGAGTCTGTGAGTTCTAGTTCCGCCTTAGGCATGAAAGCCGGCTGGGTGACCTTGGGCCAGTCACTCTCTCTCAGCCCAACTCACCTCACAGGGTTATTGTTGTGGGGAAAATAGGAGGAGGAAGGAGTATGAGGTATGTTCGCCACCTTGAGTTATTTATAAAAATAATAAAGGCGGGATAGAAAATAAATAAAATAAAAATAAATAAATAAATAAATACAACTGACTTTTATGTTTCTCCTGACAGTTCAACTCTCACTTCCATAAAACAGAGTAGGCAGAAGCATAGTCTCATACCCAGCCATTTTTGTTTTCTTTAACAAATATTCATTCCTCCTAGCAGATACATGCTACTTGCTACCTTTCTACCAGCATTTGTACATTTTAAAAATTCTTCATCCTTTTTCCTATCTTTAGCAAACATTCTACCAAGGTAGACAAATTCATCTACTCGCTCTGCATTAATGTATAGCTTGCAATCTGGCACTCCATATTCCCTGTCAAGACAATTTCAGTACATTGATTTTCCTATCCATACTCCTTGTTGCATTATACAGCCTAACATTCATTGTAAATCATTCAAGTATTCAGGCAACAACACAGATAGCAAGATCTACGTACAAAAGTACACATGCATTCACATCTCTAACCAAGACCACAGACATTATTTATGCATTTATTCATAAATACATTAAACATCTAGCCTTATCTCATTCCCTGCTCAGTATTGAACCATTTGCTATGCATTCCATTTATTCTCCTTATTCTCCTTTATGCTTTACTTCCATCTTATATGCTCTCATTGCATTCAGCAACCATCCTTCAACCTCATATTCCTAATCATGAAAAACATTCCGTAATTCAAACCTGTTTACTTTATCATGCACAGAAAGATACAATAAACTTTCATTGTCACATTCATACATTTCTCAAAACCCACTGAAGAGCAAAAGTCTGTTCTCCACACCCCTTGCCCAGCATAAAGCCATACAGCACTTCCCAAATTTTGCTCACTGACATCTCTTGTACCCTTTCAGTCAGAATTCTGCCAAACACCTTTCCAGCATATTTAACAAAGTAACCTCCCTGTAGTCTTTGCATTCGTTCTTGCTTCCTTTCCCTTAATTCTGGGGAACAATAACAGCTCTCTGTTATTAAACAACCCACAAAGCCATTAAGGAAAGGAAAGGTTCCCCTGTGCAAGCACCGAGTCATGTGACCCCTGGGGAGACGCCGCTTTCGCGACATTTTCCTGACAGACTATAGAGCGGGGTGGTTGGCCATTGCCTTCCCCAGTCGTAATTACCTTTCCCCCAGCAAGCTGGGTACTCATTTTACCAACCTCGGAAGGATGGAAGGCTGAGTCGACCTGAGCCGGCTACCTGAGAACCAGCTTCCGCTGGGATCAAACTCAGGTCGTGGGGAGAGTTTCGGTCGCAGTACTGCTGCCTACCACTCTGCGCCACATGAGGCCAAAGCCATTAAACAAGACATTAAACAAGTCACACAGCCACCCCGTAAGCAAACCATATCCATAATTTAATATTTCTCATACCATCTGTACCTGCAGCTTTACAATTTCATAACATTCTCAAGCATTTACAACTCCCTTTTCACCATTTTTCCTGGATACACACCTTCCAACATTTTCTCACATCAGATTAATCCCAAATCATTTTTATTTTTAATTCCATTCATTCTGCTGGATTGTTTAGTCCTCTTTGCCCACTTCCAAAATCACTCTGCATTTTCTTTGCCTCTTTTAATCTTAACTATTCCTTACTCTTTAACCACATTATTTGCAACTTTCTTTTTCCTTCTGTGTACATACAATATCTTTTCTCTCATTCTCATCTTTTGCAGCATTCTCTTATATGCACTGTTTCTCATCCACGGTTCCACGGTATCTCTCAGTTCACATGCATCCTTTTCCATGCTTCCCATTAGTCTAATTCTACACATTTTAGTGGCATTCTGTAATATAATTCTTTTCACTTTTTTCCCAAGAAGATTCCTCATCCTCCTTTTTTACAACCATTTCCCATCCATTCTGTTGGAAGATTAATCTATTTTCTACTTTTTCATATTGGATTCATGTTTTTTCTTTCCATAATCATTTTGCTTTCACTTCCTTCTTTTTCTTCCAAGCCTGTTTTTGTTCCCCCCAACATCTACTCTTGATCCTCCAAGTCTGTCCCATATTCAGAATCGCTCATCATCCTTGTACCCTTCACAAATTCTCTCAGCCTTTCATCATAAAGAATAGGAGGGTTGAATGAAGAGTAATGTCTCTACCTTCATAACTTTAAATAGGGATATTTAATAAATGAAACAGGAAAATAATCCTTCAGATGAGCTCTTTCGTTAGCTGTATTTAGTTCTCCACATAGTCACCACCATTCGCCACACACTTCTGCCACTGATGAATAAGCTTCTTAAAACTGTCATGAAATAATTATACATTTTGTCTCTTTAACTACCTCCTCATTTGAGTCAAACAAATGCCCATAAAGGTATTACTTCAATTTTGGGGAAAAGTGGAAGTCACATGGCACCAAGTCATGAATGTACTGTATGTATGGTGCATAGGGTCGGATGGTGATATTCAACTTTGCAATTGCCTCTTGCATAGCTCATGAGGTGTGAGGCTTAGTATTGTCATGTTGCAGCACAATTTCCTCCTCGTGTTTCCAAACTTTGCTTAATTCTTGTTTCAAAATGTTGAGTGTTGCAATGTATCACTCTGAGTTGATATTAATGCCAGGTTCAAGGAAATCCATGTGAACAACACCATCTGCATCCCCAAAAACTGTAACCATAAGTTTGGCTTTGGTCTGGGTTTTGAATTTTTTTTTCCACATGTAAAACTTTGTGATGATATTCCATGGCCTAACAATTTGTTTTTGAGTCATAATGATGAACCCATGTTTTACTGGCTGTCACAGTGTTGCAAAGAAATTCACCTTCATTCTCATAGCATGACAACCATTGCTGGCAAATATCAACTCTTGAAGCTTTCATCTTTGCTGTTAGCATGTGAGGAAGCCATCTTGCACAAACCTTCCAATACTGAAGACCATCAATAATCTCATCTCCATGTTCCTATAGAATGCTAAGCTTGACAGCAATTTCTCTTTGAGTGATCTACTTATTATCCTTAATCAATTCACTAAACTTTCTCAAGTGAAACTTATTGGTTGCTGTCACAGGTCATCCATTTTGTTCTTTGTATTGTCGAAGGCTTTCACGGCCGGAGTTCGATGGCTGTTGTGGGTCTTCCGGGCTGTGTGGCCGTGTTCTGGAAGTAACTTCCAGAACACGGCCACACAGCCCGGAAGACCCACAACAGCCATTTTGTTCTTAATCATGTAAATCAGCTCTTTCCAGTTCATCAACTTTATATTTTTTTGGCCCAGCAATGTACAGTGCTTATGTCAACACAGTCATCACCATAAATAACCTGCATTTGGTGCTGAATTTCAACTGAAGGGACTCCTTCAACAATCACAAATTCAATCATGGGACATTGCGTAAAGTGCACTGATGAGTACTTACTGCAGGCTTCCATTTCATGAACAATAGCAACACAGCCTTTTCTCACAGTAACTTCCCACCAGCTGAAGTGAAAGAACTGATGCTAAAGAAAACCTCAGAGCTTCTAGCCCATCAGTCCTGTCATCCATTTGCGACTTATAATACTGTTATAACAGTCACTGTTGTAAGTGAGCCATTGTTTTTCATTCAACTCTTGCAAAATCGATTATTCTTTAAATTTTATTTATTTGTTTGACACATGTAAGTATGAATAGATTCATGCTTAAACCATGTATTCTAAACAAACAAACCATTTTCTCTGTAGGTGTTCACCAGTCACCATTTTCATTGGGTCTCTAAAATGGCCCAATCACTTTCTCTGTACTCTTCGGTCTTGTCCTGATCCATCCATCTATGTTAACTAACAGAATAATTCCCCCCCTGCATCACATTCATTCAGAAAGTTGCACAATTCTTCCCAAAATACATCTTTGGTTCTTCCATTATCACCATTCACTGGAGAATGGATATAACCATGAATTCCATCTTTCATATATATCCACAGCAACCTAGGTGACGTCAATTCATACACCAGTTCTAGCATCCATTTTAGCCCTTTCATTCATAATGAAACCTACCCTTCTTTTCCTGCATATATTAGTCCGCTTCACTCCACAGGATCAGGTCACCTTCATTCAGATCTGTTAATCCTATCTCTTTCTCTTAGATTCACTAATACACATTTTTTCTCTCTCATTTTATTTGTTAATCTGTGTAACATGAGGGAAAGCAGAAGCACCCACACAACCTGTTACATGTTACACAGAAGAAAATAAGCTTTTGTGAGATACCATAGGTTAACATGGGTGTCCTCATACTTGCCTCAGGCAGAATTCCCTGCTGAGGGTAAGGATGATACCATTCAGTTTTGGCATATTTTGTGATGTACACAAGTGCAACCAAAGTCCAGTTTTACCTCAAGCATTTTCACATTATTCCATAGAAGCTAGGATCTCTACTCTAGAGCCTACTTTACAAGCCAACATATTGTTGCCCATATCCCATCAACTAAGAGGTATACTGTATGCAGTATACTGACAACACTCAGGATATGTGAAGCAAGGATCAAGAAATCCAAAATTTATCCCCCTCATTAAAATGCTTTTGTTCCAATTGGATAACTATGAGCAGAGCTATCTTCTTTCCAAAGCCTCCTGACAGTTCTTTAATTAAAATTGAACGCTACATTTCCCCTGTGCTGCAATATACATTTCTGCACTCTCCTAATTTTTCAGATAGAACTGGATCCAAGCCAGAGAGAAATTGCTCTGCAGCCTCAGCTTCCTTAAATATTTTCAGAATGTCCTTATACTGAACACAAAATACAGTACAGCTGGATATTTAGTCCAATCCTTTCGTTCTCTGAGGAGCTCCTTAGTGAGAAAGAAGATGTGCTTGGCCTCCATAATGACATTTGTATAAGCAGAAAGAAATCTTTCTTGGAGTCTGCTCAGGACTCCAGGCAAACTGTCTCTGTTCAGAAGATTTGCTGAAGGATTCTTTCTCTGTCACAGTAAATCTCAAGTACTTGACACTGAATGGATATCTAAACAAGTAAGTCGAAATAAGAGCGACAGAAAGACATGTACACAGCTGGTGTGCATCTTGTCCTTTCTTTCTCTCTCCTGTTATAGAAGAGGTAAGTGAATTGGTGGCAGCAAAGAAAGCCTACTGAGAGCATCCTGTCCAGTCTCCCCTTCCTCTCAAACAAATCCTTTCCTCCATTGCTTCCTATGTTTTCTAGTTAGGAGTTTACACAGAGGTGACATTCCCTGTTGCCATCGCTCCCTGCCTCTAAAAAGAATTCAGTACAAACTGGGGCAATTGTATAAAAGAGCAGGGAAGCCCTGGGTTCCAACCAGACATGAGTAAAGGGATCAATCATAGGTTTCACAATCCACTCTTTGGATTAAAAGGCAGGAGAATTAATTCTGGCAACAGGGAAGCATCTGCTATATCTGGCATGCATGTCTTGAGGGAGGTTTCCTCCCAGGCATTTCTGGAAGCCACACAACCCCAACTACCATCATTGGTAAACTAGAATCCATTTGCAAGACTCTTGGTAGCTAGTTTTTGTTCCTGGATCTTTATTCTGTAAAAAAATCTAAGATGAGAACTTCTTTCCCTAATGTTATGCTTAAATAGGGAGCAAAACTGCTGAGTTGCTTCCTTTCTGGGTTCCTCTTCCCACAAAATCAAGATACAGAAATAATTAACAATCAATATATATCTGCTTCTTCTGCAGTGGTGGGGAGTTCCATAGTTGAACATTCTGTCTGATGGATGGTTACATTTGGTTCCTTTTCCCTTAGAATCTCAGGGAATTAAAGTACATTAAACAGACACCATCAGTGCAGAGGTACAACTGGGCCTGGCATCTTGTTTCTTTTGTGCAGTTTGTAGAAGGGAAACAGGCAAGATTAACAATAGGATGATCCTCAAACACAGGATACATATATCTTCATACCAGAACATCCTCAGTGCTGTTTAAGGGATAATAAGGTTAAAGGTTAAGCTCAATTCATATTTCAGATAGAAATTCCTGCAGCTAGAAACTCTAAATAAGATCCAGAAGTGGTTTTGTTTGCAAACAAATTCAGATCGGGGTTGGCAGGCACATTTGGTGCTCCTTGATGGCTCGCTTTCCTTTTTCCTACTATTGTCTGCTTTAGTGTCCAAAGAGCTAGAGTTTGCAGTTTTTGGTCCTGGCTAGGATTTTGATAATCCAGTCTCATGGGGAATAGGTACATACATAGGGTCTCACAGAATTCTTGTTTAGGATCAAAAGGAAAGATGTCAACTTAAGCTTTACTCCTGGAGACTCCATTTATGTGAGGGCTGTGTGGGTTCCGATTCAATCCTAAAAAGATGTTTGGAGCCTCCAGGACCACATAGTGTTCATCTGCTGCTCTTTAAAGCAGTTGGGTCTTTTCCTGGGATTGTGTGGGAACTGCAGAGGACACCTGTACAATTCTGGGAGAGGCTGCTATGGAGAGTTTTATGTACAATATTTATATAATCAATTTATATAGCTGCCCACTTACCAGTTGATTCAGGACACTGTACATCATTAATAAATAACTCAGTAAAAACCTCATAATAAAACAAAGCATTAAAAACATAATCCCAAACAGAAGCATGTAAATGCATCAAAAAACCCTCATCCAACTGGATATACCACTCTCCGTGTCTAAAAAAAAAACAGGTCTTTAATGCTTTCTGAAAGGCAGGCAGGGTCAAAGCCTGCTGAATCTCAGGAGGGATGCTGTTCCAAAGGGCGAGGGAAGTAAAGAGAAGGCACGTCTCCTGGGTCCTGCCAGATGACTGCTTCAGTTTGGGGCAGTACAACCCCATCTAGAACCAAGGATGGAAAATCTCAGGTCCAATGAGATTCCACAATCCACAGCCACTCAGTCTTATGGGGATTGAGTATGAACCAATTTTCTCCCTTCCAGACCCCTATAAACCCTACATCTGGTGTCTGGGGCAGACCAGATGAATAGTTCCTACCTCCCTTGGGAGGTAGTTGGGAGTGGTTATGGAGAACTCCAAAGCAATCCAAGAGTGATCTACCCATGTGAAGGCACAAACAGAAATACCTCAGAACTCCAGATCACATTGCACTGCTCTAAGACAAAAACAAGACTGAAAATGTGACACACACACACACACACACACAAACACACACACACACACTGTGTGCCAGGCCTCAATGACTTGGGTCAGATCCATGGTTGTCATGGTGGCCATGAACTCCAGAGTCACTCCAAACTCAGTACCCCAAGGATGGCAAAATGAGGTCTTCCAGAATCATAAGCCTGGGAAACTCTATTGCCAGCATGGGAATCAAATTGAGTAGCTCAAGCAGGGATGTTATCACACCATAAGGCCTGCACAGAAGCAGCAATCCCATGTAATCCCTAGAGTTCAATCTGACAAATAGGATTTTATGTCCACAGGGCAGCACCTCTGAAAGCTGCAACAGTTTTCCAGCTAATAACAGCCACTCTCCCACTCCTGCCCTGGGATCATGGCTAGTGTCATACTCAAAACCCAGGAAACTATATTTCTGAATGCTTGTCCAGGTTTTGGTAATACAAGCCTGATCAGCCCTCAAAATACTATCTTGTATGAAGAGAGCCTTATTACAAACCCACCTGGCATTAATCAACAGCAGGGCCACCAAAGATCCAATGACCAGGCCTTGGGGTGGAGAACAGGAGACTAGAAGGTAGAATTGGTAGAAGACACGAGAATACCTTCCCTGAGAGCAGCCCACTCCCAGTCTCCTACCATATCTTTGTCTGCCTGTTACTGCTGAAATGCTACTGCCTGCCCTATTCCCCCCACTCCCCCAAATCACTCCATCCCAAAACCTGCCAATAGTCACCCAAGACATAGGCTCCATCTCTCACCCAGATAATAACCAATCATTGCAGGTCAAGCTGTCTGGCAAGGTCCTGGCCCACTTCTACATAGGTACTCAGTGGACCAATACTACTAATCAGGGCAGCCATCCTTCCACTACAACCATCACATTCCCTGTATCCAGCCTGCTCTCATCAGGTTAAACTGGGTTTAAGTCAACCATCCAAAGTCCCTACCGATGGAGTGACCAGGAACAAGCACTCCTGCCCTCCTCTACCTTTCACACAGAAGAGAAACAAACACCCTCTCCCTTAGCTTTCCCAAGTCCAAAACAAAGAAACAAACAAATCCCTCCATCCATCTAACTCCACAACCAAAAGTCTTTAACTTCTCCAAATCCAGTCCCCCAATAGCTGTAACAGCAACAAGTGCCAAAAGGGAGTAAAAAATCCCTGACAGTTAACCCAGGGCACAGATTTTCCTCCATCCTGCAGTCCTAGTTCCTAATGAAAAAGACAAGATGGCCACTGCCCAGGATAGTACACTCTGCAGCACTTGCAGGACTCATCATGCTTCACAACGGCAAAACTAGACAAACTCTTGCCACCAATCAATACAGAGTAGGTCCACTCAATGAGACAAGGTGTAGCTATAGGGAGAGGGAACATTTTCCTCAGGGTAGCAGTACCCCTAGATGAAAAGATTAAGCAAATTAGAGTAAAAAGCACAAGAACAAGAGGCAGAGTTAAGGCAACAGGGAAACTAGAACACAGGATGAGAGAAATGCTCAGAGAAATGTGTGAAGCTCTTACTTAAGAGCGGAGTGAGGATGGGAGGAATTTCCCAATGAGCTGAACCGCATGTGACAGTCAGAAGAAGGATTCTTCCCACCCTGGAGGCAGAGGTACCCTTATCCCGAGCAGTGGGGACGGCCAAGCGTACCTGGGCCCGGGAGGTGGGATGCAGCACGGAGAAGGACCCCTCTCAGTGGTTAACGACGTGAGGGAGTTGCCCCCTCCCTTCCTTTCTGGCACCCGAAAGGCAAATGGAGAAAGTAGAAAGGGAATGAATTCCCTAAGAGGCCAGATGGCGAGTCTGCGGGGAACCACTGAGCAGCTGCTTCGAAATATGAGTCTGAGAACGGCTGCCGGTGCTGAAGCGGTGAGTTCCAGGGCTGCCACCCGACAGCCTGATGAAGGGGGAGGCAGCGACACGGAGATGGATGTGGGGACTGAAGGATGCAGGGCGGCTGAGACCACTTGCCCCTCTAATGGCTGGAGCCCGGCAGGGTTGCCAAAGGGAGTCCCAGGATGGAATGAGCCCTTCAGAGGAAGAGACTTGAAGGTAAAGTTCAGTGGGGAACCCAAGAACCTAGCTTGTTTCCTGACTCATGTGAGGGGTTTCATGGATGAGTTCGAGGCAGTTTTCCCCACAGAAGATGCTAAAGTGTGGCACATTTCAGCTCAGCTGGAGGGAGAGGCAGTGGATTGGCTTGTAGAATTGCATGACGCTGAGTTGCCAGAGTTAGAGGACTTTGAAAGTTTCATGACCGTAAATTCACCGACACAGAACGCCGCTGGCTGGAATGTATGGGAAAAGGAAGCCTTTGCAGTGCGATGGGCTTTGGTAACATGGAGGCATTTGCTAGAAGGGGCACCTCAGCCATTCGAGGTATGGACAGACCACAAGAATTTAGAGGCCTTACGCACCCCAAGAAAGCTGAATCCTAAACAGGTTAGATGGGCTCAATTCTTTAGTTGATTTGACTTTACTCTCAAATACTTGCCTGGAGGAAAGAACTTTCTGGCTGATGCTTTGTCCTTTTTGCCCCAACACAACAGTCAGAGAGAAGAGGTGGTAGATTCAATCATCCCAGTCTAGCAATTGGGAATGACAGCGGTCACGAGGAGTCAAAAGTCCACACACACTGTAAAGGTGGAGGAGGGCTTACAGAATGAACTACTCGTTGAATCAAGGAATGATGTTTGGTTGCAAGACAACAAGACAAAGCTGACAGAGAAGCAGGGGCTATGGTGGAGTTGGGATAGACTGTATGTTCCAGAACCCTTGCGACGAAAGATACTTGAGAGATGTTATGATGCCAAGTCAGCCAGCCATTTTGGATTTTTGAAAACTATGCATCTATTAAGGTGGCAATTTTGATGGCCATCTCTACACAAGGATGTGGAGGAATATGTGGCCAGTTGCCCAATGTGTGCTATGGCAAAAAGAGTGGGGGGCAAGCCCAGGGGACTATTACAGAACATGGCAAGCCCCACCCAACCTTGGAAGCAGATAGCTATGGATTTTATACTCTTTATACTCTTTATACTCTTAACGATCCTCCTTTGGATGATAAAGGGACTTAGAAATAAACATCTCAAAATAACCATGACCTAGCCACAGGTGCAAGGTCACACAGCCACCCTAGAAACATATTTAAGGATTCCCTTACAAATTTTGCTCAGACTGAAGAAGCTTCTTGGATAAGGAGCGAAACGTTTCCACTGAGAAAATAGAAATCCAGTTAACATGATTCAAGCTACAGACAATTCCACCTGGATGACTGAGAACCTTCATCGACATATTGCCATACATTTTGGGGAAGAAACCCTGAAGTTGGTAAGGAAATTCGAGAAGACAGCAAGAAAGGTGGCAGACTATAGAAACCACCTACGTTTCAACCTCAGATGCAGACAACAGAGACTCATCCCGACAAGCCTGCGCCTGCAATCTACAGTTAAGGGTCACAGAGCAGACCAGATCCTGCAGAAGGCACAAAGACTTCTTCTAAATGAAAGAATAAGGCAAGTCCACTTCACCATTGATACCCTGCAATACAATTTTGAAAACCTTCACCAGGAACTCACAGCCACCCTTCCTGACCCAGTCCTGGATAGAGTTATTCAGCTTGGCAATAAAGTACAGCTGGCCCAGCATCACAAGGCAAAGGAGAGGCAAACTAAGAAATTTGACATTCTTCTTTCTCGCAGCAAGCAAAAACAAGGAACTGGAGAAACCACTGGGAGGAACAACAACAACAAGACCACAGAGGACAAAAAGAACATGTGGGTGAAAAATCTCTCAGACAGAGAACTCACCCAACCAGAGAGAGATGTCCTAGCCAAAGGTCTTAATTTTGCCATCACTCCCAAGCAAGTTCCGGTTGTGGAGCTCATTACAGCCACAGAATCTGCCATCCAAAACAACCACCTACCTTTTGAGGAAGCAGAACAACTCTGGCTTAAAATATCTGCAGCTCTGTCCAGTGCTCAACCTCCTCCCCCCAACCTTACCGTCCAAGAGAGGAGAGCCCTGACAGACCTCAGCAAAGATGAAACCATCACCATTTTACCTGCTGACAAAGGAAGATGTACAGTGGTTCTAAACACTGCAGACTACCACAATAAAATTACCTCACTTTTGGAGGATCACCATACATATGAAAAACTGAAAAGAGACCCCACCAGCAATTACAAGAAAAAGGTAATAGACAGTTTGAAACAATTGGAACATGATGGCTCCATCGATAGGATTACCTACCACCGTCTGTATCCTGGAGAAGCCATCCCCTGCATTTATGGACTCCCTAAGATCCACAAGGAAGGAACACCCCTTCGACCCATAGTCAGCAGCATTAATTCGGTAACATACAACATTGCCAAACACCTCTCTACCATACTAGCACCTCTGGTTGGACACTCTGAACACCACATCCATAATTCGGAGGAATTTGTTTCCAAAGCAAAGATCCTGAAACTGGATACAGATGAAACTATGGTCTCCTTCGATGTGTCCTCCCTTTTCACCAGCATCCCCACCACTCATGCTCTATCCGCGGTCAGGAAGAGACTAGAAGAGGACAGCACCCTTGAAAGGAGAAACCATCTCAACCCAAACCAGATCTGCCATCTTCTGGACCTGTGTCTCAACACCACTTATTTCTCATACAGAGGTGACTTTTACAGACAAAAACACGGCTGTGCCATGGGTTCTCCTGTGTCACCCATTGTGGCCAATTTATACATGGAAGAAGTGGAGAAGAAAGCACTCAACATATTCCAGGGAACAGCGCCCACCCACTGGTTCAGGTATGTGGATGACACCTGGGTTAAAATCAAGGCCCAGGAAGTACAGGCCTTCACGGACCATATAAACACCATAGATGCCAACATTAGGTTCACCAGAGAAGACACCAAGGACAACAGACTGGCATTCCTAGACTGTGAAGTCCTCATTGGGACCAGTGGCAAGCTAGAAATAGGGATCTACAGGAAACCCACACACACAGATCAATATCTGATGTTTGACTCCCACCATCCACTACAGCACAAACTAGGGGTCATCAGGACATTTTCACACAGAGCAGAAACCATCCCCACCTCCATGGATTCCAAAAAGAATGAAAACCAGCACCTGAGAACAGCTCTGAAGGCCTGTGGATATCCAAATTGGGCCTTCACTAAATCTAAGTCTACCAGACCTAAAACAGCGACAGACAGGGCTGAGACTCAGAGTAAACGGAAGAACCTGGTCATTCCTTACATGGCTGGCGTGTCTGAAAAGATAAAAAGGATATTTGGCAAACACCACATACCTGTATATTTCAAACCCACCAACACACTGAGACAGAGGCTTGTACACCCCAAAGATCAAATTCCAAAACACAAGAAAAGCAATGTAGTGTATGCAATCCAGTGCAGTGAGGAGCGCTCTGAGCTCTACATTGGAGAAACCAAACAACCTTTGTACAGGAGGATGGCCCAACACAGGAGGAGCAACACCACAGGACCAGAGTCAGCAGTTTACCTTCATCTAAAGGAAAAAGGACACTCATTTGAGGACATTAATGTTCACATTTTAGACAGGGAAGATAAGTGGTTTGAAAGAGGGGTCAAGGAATCCATTTATGCCAACTTGGAAAATCCTTCTTTGAATAGAGGTGGGGGACTCAGGCACAATCTTTCCCCTATTTTCCTTCCTGCTTTGTCTTCTGTGCCTAGGAAGATTAAGACCATTTCACAATCTCAACAACAGCAAGGTAATCTTAACGATCCTCCTTTGGATGATAAAGGGACTTAGAAATAAACATCTCAAAATAACCATGACCTAGCCCCAGGTGCAAGGTCACACAGCCACCTAGAAACATATTTAAGGATTCCCTTACTAACTTTGCTCAGACTGAAGAAGCTTCTTGGATAAGGAGTGAAATGTTTCCACTGAGAAAATAGAAATCCAGTTGACATGATTCAAGCTACAGACAATTCCACCTGGATGACTGAGAACCTTCATCGACATGGACTTTATAGTGGACTTACCAGAGAGTCAGAAGAAAACAGTTATTTGGGTGGTAACTGACCTGTTTTCAAAACAAGCCCATTTCATTCCTTGTGCTAGTATACGTAATGCTGGGCAATTGGCCAAATTGTTTGTACAACATATTTATAGACTACATGGGGTTCCTGAGCACATTATAAGGACAGGGGTGTCCAGTTCACATCCAAGTTTTGGAGGGCGTTCCTGAAGATGATTGGCGTGGAACAGGGGTTAAGCTCCTCCCACCACCCCCAGACAGATGGAGATTCTGAGAGGGTGAACCAGGTGTTGGAGCAGTACCTCAGGTGCTACATCAGCTATCAGCAGGATGGTTGGGTGGACTTACTACTGTTTGCAGAAGTGGCTTACAACAATTCAGTGCATCAGAGCACTGGATTTTCTCCATTCCAGGCAGTGAATGGACAAGAGTTTGTAGCCTTTCCAGAGTTGCCCCAGGACCAAACTAGGATTGTTCATTTGGATGAATGGATAAAGCACATAACTGATAGTTGGCCAGTGATAGAGAAAGCGCTGGCAGAGGCTAAAGAATCCTACAAGAAATATGCTGACTGAAAGAGGGCACCAGAATGGCAACTGAAAGTGGGAGAAAAGGTTTATCTGTCTACCAAGTTCCTAAGGGCCCAAAGTATGTGGGACCTTTTCCTATCACTAAAGTAATCAATGATGCAACGGTGCAATTACAGTTACCCAAAAATCTGAGGAAAGTCCATCCAGTTTTTCATTGCAGCTTGTTGAAGCCAATGAAGGACTCAGAGCGTTGGCATCCAGAACAACCTACACCAGTCCCAGTGATGATTAATGGGGAGCAGCATTTTGAGGTGCAAGACATATTGGATTCCAGACATCATCATGGAGTGCTGCAATATTTAATACAGTGGAAACATTTCCCTAAAGCTCATAATGAATGGGTAAACAGCCACCATGTGCAAGCACCCCAATTAGTAAAAAAAAATCATGATAAGTTCCCAGCAAAACCAAAGTAGGGGGGATCTAGAAACAGGAAAGGAAGACAGGGGATATCTAAAATGTGAGATGTAATGTGTGCCACAAAGGTGTATATGTTTCCTCTCTGTAAAATCTTTAGGTTTTTGAGATTTGTTTTAAGGGGGGCAGTATGTCAGGATGGAGCATCCTGCCAGTGTAGTTATGGGGGGCAGGGGTAGTCTGGCATACCTGCAGGGTCGTTAGGAATGTTGATTAGAAATGTTTAGTCAGACGGGCTGGTGCCAAGGTCAGCCCGAATGGTGCTGTCAGCTTGTTAATGAAGGATTTGTGGCTGGGGAGTATGGAAATGGTGAGAGCG
Source organism: Charina bottae (assembly GCA_023362775.1). Lineage (NCBI taxonomy): Eukaryota > Metazoa > Chordata > Lepidosauria > Squamata > Charinaidae > Charina > Charina bottae. The sequence goes on along the minus strand of JALMGJ010000016.1, from coordinate 20,413,000 downwards.
TAGGGAGGGGCTGTCATGGAGTGACTCCCCCAATGGGGGAGCTGTCACAAGGTGGAGGAGGTAAATACCATTTGGCGCAGGCTGTGTCTCATTCTAGTCTTTGCATTGGAAAGGATCACTTGCTTTAATAAAGAACTCGTTCATATCCTTGATGGCTTGTCGTAAGAGTCTCTGAATTAATAGCTGAAGGATCAGGACCATCACAGTTTCAGGTATTTGCTGGATGGTCACCACGTTGGTGTGGGTTATATTTACAATATGTTGAACGATTGTGTAGAAGTCGGTCTGTCTTTCTGCATGGCTCCTAGAGAATTGTGGCTATGAGGGAAGGGGATTCTCAAACATATGGCAAGCTTCCCATGCAGTTGTTTAGAAATCACACCAGATTTTCTTTCACAACATTTTGAAACAATGTTCAATTATTCTCCCAAACTGTTAACTGTTATGAAAATATTCCCCACCTAACTTTTGTGTTGGTGCTATCTGCATAAAAGTCTCCACTGGAATTATAAGCTCTTGATATCAAGTATTTGTAGTCAACAGGCATCATCAACATGGCTGACAGATCCGAGAATACAAAAGAACTGCCTTTCTCAACCTTTGACCCTGAAGGAACCCTTGAAATATTGTTCAGGCCTCGGGGAACCCCTGCACATTCAGGCTCAAATATACTGTAGGCCAGAAGTTACAAAATTATTATATTTGTTTCATGTGTAGGCCTGTATATATGCATTAACAGTGTTCATAAACTAAAAATAAAGAATGGAACTTACCTCTTTAATGTGAAGTTGCCCGAATTTGAAACAATTTTTAAAATAAATCATGATCTCCCAGGGAACCCCTAGTGACCTCTTGTGGAACCCTAAGGTTCCACAAAACCCTGGTTGAGAAACCCTGCAATAGAAAATGAAATATTCCATATTTAAAATACAACACTAAAGCAAAATGAAGCTTAAAATAAATTTCTATTTCAGACAGTGAGAGTTTTCTTACATGTTTTTAAAAGCAAGTACTGGGGGAATTAAAAAAGTTGATTGTTGAGTCACTGTCAGAAGCAAGCTTTTATATCTTTTAACTTGAAAAGGGCAAGTGGAGCAAAGACTGAAGAGGCTTGTGGGGTCCAGATGGACATTGAGGGAAGGCCATCTTTCTGATAATTCAGATTTATCATTGGAAAGAAGACTGGACTGAAAGTGCCAGAAATCCCTCTTTTTAAAAAAAAAAAAGAAAAAAAAAAGCAAAGACTTTTCTCCATTTCAAAAGAAGGAAAACATTCCAGTGAGAAAAACTTATCCATAGATTTTCTACATCATGATTTTATATGCCTTTTTTGCACTTCCGTTTACTCACTTTCACTCTAAAGACACTATAATCTTTCTTCATAGAGAAACTGTTCTGACCCCTTAATTACTTTGGTTGCACTTTTGCCCCATTACACTATCCTTTATGACGTACAGTGATTAGACTTGTACACACAGCAGTTCAAGTGCAGTTGCACTATAGATTTACAGAAGGCCATATGGGAGATTTATTTTCAGTTTCTTTCCTAACCATTCCTAACATGGAATTTGCCTTTTTAAAAGCAACCACCCCCTGCACTGACATTTTCAGTGAGCTGTTTATCATACCCACATGATATGCTTTGCCAACTTAGAACCCATCAGTGTGCATGTAAAGTTGAAGGGGAGGGAATTTTGCACCAGCACGCATAACTTAGCTTGTGCTTCCATTGAGCTACATTTGTCATGTTAAGGCCAACTCAATCATCTGCGTCTGCATCTGCATCACATCCACCACAGTAAAGACAGATGAGAAGAATTAATTGAGTTTTTCTGCAATTTCCTTTTCCTCCTTTAGCCAACCTTTAATGCTTGCCATCCAATGCTCCAGAGTCCTCTTTGGTCATTTTCTTGTTTCAGATATATTTAATTAATTTTTGTTGCTGTGCTGTATTCTTTTCCATATTTTCCACAGTGTGTGTGTTGAATCTTTTATAGCTCTCTTCAATTTTTTTTGCCATTTTTTTCCAGTTCTTTTTGTTCACCTTATTTGATGAGACTTCCTTTTTTATTTTTGCCTCAAATGGCTTATTTGACCCTGCTAATTGAGGTGTGCTTTGGGCTCAGCAACACCTTTTGTGATCTGAGGTTTACATTTAAGATGAACTCCTATCACTGTAGTTTTGAATAATCTCTAAGAATTCTGGAGATAACTGACCACTTAACATTTCCCTTGAAGTAAAGTGACTATTTGGGATGCTACTGACAATCACCTACCTGCATGTGTGTATGTTTATGTGAGGGGGAATGGTGCATGCCTGTGCGAGAATGAGTGCAGTGTGAGAGTGAAAGAAGTGTATGTATCTGAGAAGAGAGTAAATGAATGAAAGTGAACAGAGTGTATGAGTAAGAGAATAAATGGAATGAATGTGTGAGGATAAACAGAGATGTGTGTGTGATATAAATATTGTGGTATGTGTGCATATTTATATTTACATTTACATTGATTGAAGAAAGTGGTGTGTGATATGGGGGTTCTTCTGGATTTATGGCTACTATTTAAGCTGCAGGTGGAAAGAGCGTGTGACGCCCTCGATCCATTGGCTATTAAATCAGAGTTCCTGACACAAGCCTCTCAGGGATATGAAGGAATCTTGATTATAGCCAGTGATCCAATACACATTAAAGAGTCGAGTGAATAAAGGTCCTGCAACCAACAGTTTAAAAATCTCAAGGTTCCCCCCCCCCCATCGGGATTCGCAGCTTGATTGTCCTTCCCTTTGTCTCTCAGTTTTCAGGTCTTTCTGTGTCCGAATCAACTAATGCGGCTATATTGCCCTTTGATCTATCCTGGGTGCTGAATCGCTCAGCCTGATACTTTGATTAACATAGTTTTCAGTTCCCTGTGAGTTTAACAGACTGACGGGATGTTCCTTCCTGGTGCCATGGCAGGATGGCATGGATGACATCCTGACAGAGCGGTGATTAGGGGGGGCTATTGCCCAGCTTCAACTGTATGTCAACCTGAACCAATAAACCATGCTTTGATCCCCATGTGGTTGGATTACTCTAACAACCTCTACATGAGGCAGCCTTTGGAGATGACCCAGAAGCTGCAGTTGGTCCAAAATGTGGCTGCTTGATTGCCGACTGGACAACCCCATCATAGTAGAGTAACACCACTGGTTACCAAGTAGGCTTCCAGGCCTAATTCAAAGTGCCAGTGATAACCTACAAAGCCGTATAGCATCAGACTACATCAGGCACTGCCTTGCCAACTCTGAATCTGCTGATTCAGTAGGGACATCATGAGAAAGACTGCTTAGAGTCCCCACTTTATATAAGGTGAGGGGATATGGACCAGCGGTCAGGCTTTCTCTGTTGCACCTATTGTACTTTGTACTTTGTCTTCAGAAGTTCAAGCAACCCTTTCCCTGAAGCACTGAAGATGTTGCCTAGTCTGGCAATGAAACGTCTGCAAGAAAACAGCAAGGCTCAGAGAGCACCAAGGACTCCACAACCCTTTCCCTCCTGGCATTTCATAAAGCTGTTAAAACAGTACTATTCTGCCATTCTTTCAATCAGGACAAAATACAGTAGTGGGCATCTGGGTAGTTTGTTTATCTTTCTGTTCGTTTTTATTCTATGTTTTTACTTTGTTGTATACCAAGTCTACAAACTGGGCTGAGTTACAAACACTGTGAGATAAGTGTGTGTGTGTGTTTGTGGGAATGGACTTCATGGAAACAGTACATATCCACCCTCAACCATCAGCTTCTGCTAAGACCACAGGTATGAGACTTCTAACATGCTGGAAGGAAATCAGACCTAATTCAAATCTAAACAAATTGTTCAATTTCACTATTGATAATACTGAGTTCCTGAAACCCTGGATTAGAGATGTTACCAAGGGACTATCCTGGGTGTGGACACCACAGATCACCAAAGTTCAGCCGCATTCCAAGATACCATAAAGTAGCAGTGTTGAAATGTATTGTGGTTACCCTACAAGTAGCACTAAGTGGCACATGTTGCTTACTATATTAGATATAGTAACTTAGCAAGTATAAGGATAGATAGATATAGATATAGATGGAATATAGGGGGCGCAATGGCTCAGCGGGTAAGACGCCAGGCTTGTTGATCGGAAGGTCGCAAGTTCGGAGGTTTGAATCCCTAGCCCCGCATGACAGAGTGAGCTCCCACACTCGCCCCAGCTCTTGCCAACCTAGCAATTCGAAAGCATGCAAATGCAAGTAGATGAATAGGTACCACTTTGGTGGGTAGTTAACAGCGTTCTGCTCGCATCATGCTGGCCACATGACCGCAGAAGTGTCTTTGGACAACGCTGGCTCTTCGGCTAACAAACGGAGATGAGCACCAGCCCCTAGAGTCGGACACGACTGTGCAGGGGAAACCTTTACCTTTATATATGGAATATAGGATAAGGAAAGGGGGGGGGAGGGAGGGAGCGCCAATTTAGTGCAGTAGTTAAGGCACCAGGCTAGAAACCTGGAGACCGTGAGCTCTAGTCCTACCTTAGCATGAAGCCAGCTGGGTGACCTTGGGCCAGTCCCTCTCCCTCAGCCCTAGGAAGCAGGCAATGGCAAACCACTTCCAAAATCTTGCCAAGAAAACTGCGGGGACTTGTCCAGGCAGTTGCCAGGAGTCAAGACTGACTCGAAGGCATGGATGGATGGATGGACGGACAGATGTGTGCAGAGGTCAAATGCAGTGATTTTAGGAAATGAAAAATAGTATTTATTATCAGATATTAAATAAACTTGGCCTTTTTAGCTTTTTAATTTTTTTATTTCAGGGAAGATGATGGTGTTTTTACAAAAGAGCTCCCTATGTTTCTCTTTTATTACTTTAAGACTAAAATCCGGTGAGGATTTCCTCTAAAAATAGCAGTGAAATGTGACGTTGGAAAAGCCTGTGATTGTTTTGGTCTCGTACTTTGTTTTCTTTGCAGTTTGGACAAAGTACAGGCTTTGCAAAGAACTTAAAATATGTGGACAGCAGGTGTTAGAACAATGCTTTACACTCCTCTCTTAAGAAAATGTTGCATATGTGCTTTGTGAAGGGAGAACTGCACTCCAAAAACAGGAACACAAGGAATTTCTATTTCAGTCAATCAACCAAGTAGCAAACAACAGCCTAATCAAGGAACTACTAAGGCAGGGCTTTCCAAAGTGCCGCCGCTGGTGACACACCAGCGGCGGCGGTGGTGGCAGCGCGGAGGCAGCGCGCGCGGCGGCAACACAGCAGGGCGCACGTGCACGGCGGTGGCGCGGGGGGGCGTGTGGCGGCGCGCGCGTGCACAGTGGCAGCGCGGGGGTGTGTGCGGCGGTGCGTGCGTGTGTGTATGGTGGCGGCGGCAGCGGCTGCCCCTGCCGCCGTGCACGCGTGCGCCGCTGCTTCCGGGTGGTGTGGCGACACACCACGCTGTGTGTGGCGACACACTTTTGTGTCGCGACACACAGTTTGGAAAGCTCTGTACTAAGGAGAGAACAACACCTCCACCAACACAAGCAGGACAAGCCATGGGATATAAACAGAGAGCAAGTCCCACTCCCTTTTCGCACTGAAGATGTTCCCTAGCCTGGCAATGAAACGTCTGCAAGAAAACAGCAAGGCTCAGAGAGCACCAAGGACTCCACAATTTCTATTTAGCAAATGATATTATAAATGTCCTAGTGTTAATATTTGAGTGGGAGAGTAGCTTCTTTTTTTCCATGCACTGTGCAAATTTTATTTACTTGTTCTTTTCCATTCTGCTGCATCACACATTGTGTCTCTTGTGCCCTAAAGAGATTGTTCCAACTGAACAAGTCTTTACTACCTGGGGCTAAAGTGTTATTTGCGTGTGGGAGCATTGTTTCCCAAACTCCAAATGAAAAGAATATCCAAACAACATTAAGAGCTGACTGGGGTTGAAGCCCTGTTTTGCTCTGTGGGAGCAGGGTATAAATTATTCAGCAGCATGGGGAGTGGGGAGCTTCCAGAAGACTTAAGTAGCAACCTGGTAAACAACTGGTTTGCATTAGCTAACGATCTAGCTACATTTTAACTAAACAGTATACCAACATATCTAATCAATGCAGGAAGAAGAAAACTCCAGAATGCTTATTAAATATCTAGATGTAAATTTCATGTTTGGTTTAGAACAAAATACAGTAAAAACATAATCGGGGGGTATTTTAAAAAAGCAGAGGGGGAAAGCTACTTACTCCAAAAAGATCATAATTCAAAAATGAATAAAAATCCTATTCTTACTGGGTTTTGAACCTGCAACCTTCCCTCTGCTGGCCAGGGCCTTATTCAGGAAGACCCAGTCCCTCCTGGATAAGAATTTGCAGGGCCACTATAAGGATTATTCTTGGCATCTGGTGAATAAATAAATTCTGAGTTGGATTCCAGCTATGCAGGTCCTCTGGAGTTGATTGAGGCATGATTTTGCCTGGTTATCTGGACTGAGTTTGAGCCTGATGGTCTTGAGGAACTGGGCAGAGTCCTTGGGGTCCTTTGGTGCAGTCACCTATGTTTAAATCCATGACCTCCCTGGCTGGTCAAGGACTCCAGGGACGTGTTGGATGTTTGGATCCATGCAGTATACGTAAATGCATCCTTGAAACAGGAGAAGGTTCCGTTGACTCTTAAGGAAGAGGTGGTCCATCCCTTCCTTAAGAAGTCATTGCTGCATCCAACAGAGTTGGACAATTTTTAAGGAACGTTGTTGAGAAAGGGGTCAGCTTGCAACTCCAAAGGCACCTGGAGGAGACAGATTATCTGGACCTCTTTGAGTTCAGACCACGACACAGTACTGAAACAGTGCCAGTCACACTTGATGAACAATGGCAAGCTTGGGATGGGGAAATACATCACCCTGTTCTTTCAGTAGCTTTCAGTACCACTGACCCTGGTACCCTTCTGGACCAGCTCAGGGGGTTGGGAGTGGGAGTCACAGTATTGCAGTGGTTCTCCTCCATCCTCCAAAGTTGGTGTGACGCCCACGATCCGTTGACTATTAAATCAGAGTTCCTGACACAAGCCACTCAGGGATATGAAGGAATCTTTATTAAAGCCTGTGACCCATTGCACGTTAAAGACTCGAGTGAATCAAGCTCCTGCAACCAACAGTTTAAAAATCTCCAAGTTTCCCCCCCGCCCCATCGGGATTTGCTTTGATCTATCCTGGGTGCTGAATTGCTTGGCGCAATACTTTGATTAACATAGTTTGCAGTTCTGTGAATACACCAAACCCCTACTGTACACGTCTGGTAGTTTTACTGTAAAGCACCCCCAAATGACCCTGTGAGTTTAACAGCCTGGAGGGAGGTTTCTTCTTGGCACCATGGCAGGATGGCATGGATGACATCCTGACAGTTGGTTCCAGCCAGTGTTGGTGGGGGAGAAAGGTCTGCCCTAGACCATTGCTTTGTGGGGTGCCTCAGGGCTCCACTCTTTCCCTACTTTTGTTTTGTCTACACAAAGCCACTAGGTGGGTCATTCTGTCTAGACATTTTTTAAAAATCAATCTGAAAAGACATTTCAGGAGCAAAAAGTGGGATAAATTCAGAAAAGCCAGATATTTGATAGTCTTACATTTGGATATGTTATTTAAATGGCATTGATTAAAGTTTGAAAGTAATTAATTCAGCATGAATATCATGATGTTGTTAGTGGCCGTCGAGTCGTTTACGACTGATGGTGACCCTATGTATAATAATATATGTATAATAGAACGAAATGCTAAATGGTCTTGCGCCAATTGCCTGACTGTTCCAATGTTTGCATCCATTGTTGAGGCAGTTGTATCAATCCATCGCATTGAAGGCCTTCCTCTTTTTCGCTGGCCCTCAACTTTACCAAACATGATGTCCTTTTCAAGCGTTATTATTATTATCAAGATATGAATATCATAGGTAAAGGTAAAGGTTCCCCCACACAGTCGTGGCCGACTCTAGGGGCCGGTGCTCATCTCCGTTTGTTAGCCAAAGAGCCAGCGCTGTCTGAAGACGTTTCCGCAGTCATGTGGCACGCGGAACGCTGTTACCTTCCCACCAAAGTGGTACCTATTTATCTACTTACATTTGCATGCTTTCAAATTGCTAGGTTGGCAAGAGCTGGAGCGAGTGCGGGAGCTCACTCCATCACATGGGGCTAGGGCAGAGCTTTCCAAACTGTGTGTTGCAACACAAAAGTGTGTCGCCTGCAGGGCCCAGATGTGTCGCATCAAAACCCGGAAGCCATCAGCGCTTCCGGGTTTTCCCGCGGTGACACACCAATGGCGGCACACGAAAATCCGAAAGCGCTGCAGCCACGGCGGCGCGCAAATCCCGAAAGCGGCAGCAGCACTTCCGGGTTTTTGCGCACTGCCGCAACGGCGGCACTTCCAGGTTTTCCCGCAGCGACACACCAACGGCGGTGCGCAAAAACTGAAAGCGGCAGTAGCGCTTCCGGGTTTTTGCGTGCTGCCGCAATGGCGGCACTTCCGGGTTTTCCCGTGGCGACACACCAACAGCGGTTGGTGTGTCGCCGCGGGAAAACTTTGGAAAGCCCTGGGCTAGGGTCTCGAACTTCCGAACTTGCGACCTTCTGATCGACAAGCCTGGCTGAGCCATCGCACCCCCTACAATATCATAGATACTGATAAATATGAATAACATAGATACTGAATATCATAGATACTGATAAATACGTGAATTCTTTCAAGTTTGTATTCACAGATTTGTGTCATAATCCAGTCAAGCTATATTTAGAAGTGGCCTAAGCAAGTTAAATTGAAATTATTCACTACTAATTCACTACTAATTCACTACTAATTGTGAATAGAATTGTGACCTGATTACACTCAATTATGTTGAATTGTGACCAAATCTTTATCAATGTCAGTTTTTACTTTATATAGAAGCTTTATTTGTATTGGAATCAATTTGGGAAATTTGAATTTGTATTCTTTTTTTATGCAGATGATGTAGCATTGACATTGTCAAATCCACTGCAATGGGGGCGGGGGACTTACCAGTACAGTATGTTACACCATATTGGTTCAGTTTTTGGTAATAACATAACATTGGCTTTCACAAAACCAGAATAGATGGCTATTAATATTACTAATGAAATTTAAGTCCAGCAATCTACTCTTAATCATAATAAAAAGTAACATGATAAATATTTAGATATTTGAATGTATTTAAACGCAAACTCTCCCAATAAAGTGAATTTTAAAAACTATTCATTGTTGTAGGAAAGGGTACTGTACATTGATCTACTTATCTATTCTTGGTTAGGAGTAATAGCACCAGTAATAATTAACTTTTTGCCAAGGTTTCTTTTTTATTTAGTAGTATTCCTTTACAGTTAGTAATAAATTGCAAAAAATTAACTGCAAGGCTCATTTGGCAAAATTCTCAGGTTCCAAATAAGAAGAGGTATGCAAAGCAAGAGGACTTATCACTGAAATATTGCAATACTATTACAGTGTTAAATTAGCTTCTTCTAAATGACTGGTTTGCCATGACTAGTTAAACACAGCAGAACAAACTTATTCGGGAGGAAAATCTGACTTTGATTCCATCATTAACTTTTGCACAAAAAAACTTTATTGTTTTCTCTTAAAGCTTTTTTTTTAGAGTTTGATATACATTTTTAAAAGTTCTACTTTTCTCCAATGACGTAATTTCTAAATATTGAATTAATTAGCAATATAATCCAGTCATTAATGAACTTTTCACACTGGCATTAAAATAGCTTATCAGCAATTTATACTTATTAACACTTAAAGTATGACTTTTATGATTAACTAATTGGACATATGCATGAGTGGAATCTTTGGTTTCAATATTTAAAGTCTGTAATATTATAAACCATCTTTCAGCTCATTATGGATAGCTGAGATAACTAAATAGCAAATATGATTTCAATGGCAGTGATTAAAAATATAATGAGTAATATGCTTTATTAATGGATTATAGGCAAATGAAACAAATACTGGGTTTAAGAAAAATGGAGCAAGATTTGAATACAACTAAATAAGCAAGATTAGCCTTGGTACTTACAATGTTTCTGTTAATCCTTTGAGTGAAAACTCAAAACAATTATTTAAAGTAATTTGCCAGTGGTATTTGAATTAAATATAATATATTTTGATGTTCTGATGTTAAAGAAATGTTAAGCCTCTAAATCAGTTTGTCTTGATATTTTTTGGCCAGATGCAAATTACATTATTCTGAAATTGGGTGTTATGTAAATTCAATCAACAACAAAGCCATCATTTGCTAAGAGTCCTAAATAAATTATGGAACCTGTATATGTGCAATTTATATTAATTTTACTAAGAGTGGCTAAGTTAACCATAGTATAATGCTGAAAAGCTATAAGAGCACTTACATTTATGGATTCTGGATTCTGGGAATGAACTGTAATGGCCGAGTTCACATCAGAGGAGCATCAGATCTTTTAAACGTGGACAACAAAATCATAGAAGAAATAGACTTCTATCATTATTAACAAAAGAGTGTTAAAGTCAGTATTGGGTACAACCTCAAAAATTGAATGTGATCTCAGTTCAAGCCAGTCAGTATTACAGTGATCCAACTGTACGCTCCAACCACAGATCCAGAGGAAATGGAAGCTGACAAGGTTCTATGGCAACTTGCAACTCCTTGTTGACACAACACTGACCAAGATATTATTCTAATTACAGTAAAGTGGAATGCTAAAGTAAAATAGCATCTGGAACAACAGAAATTTTTGCCCTTGATATACTAAATGAAACAGGACACAGACTAATAACGTTCATCCAAAAATATTAAATCTTTATAGAAAATACCTTCTTCTGACAACCTAAAAGATTACTTTACTCATGGATAGACAACACCATAATCAAATATACTATACCCTCTGAAAGCAAAGATGGAGAAACTCTATTCATTCAGGAAAAAGTGGTCTGGTGTTGACTGCTGCTGAGTTCACAAACCTTTATCACAAAATCATAACTTCATATATTTAAAAATTACAGATATTAAGGAAGACTTTAATGCAAAGATAGGCACAATAAAAGACAAAGAAGGCAAAGATTGGCTGGAGAAAGAAGATGTGAAGAAGAGATATCAAATCAATGATATGAAGATTTGATTCCTGAACTACAGCAGACATTCGGGAAAATGAAGTTAAGTGGGCTCTTGAAAATATTGCTAACAATGTAGCACAGGATTTTATGAAACCCTAGCCAAATCATATAAAACTTTGCAAGACAATGCAGTTAAAGTGTTGTTTGTGGATTGTAAGCTGGTATGGAAATCACAGCAAATAATGTGAAATAATGGAAAAGATCACTATATACTTCAATATAAAGGGCAGTGCAGATGAATGCTCGAATTGCCAAATAATTACACTTATCTCACATGCTAATAAGATAACACACAAAATTTCACATTCCACACTTCAACAATACATGGAACGAAAACTACCAGATGAACAAATTGGATTCAGAAGTGGCAGGGGCACCTGAGACCACATTGCTAACAACTGATAAATAGTGGAAAAGGCAAGGGAGTTAAAAAAATTTTTTTTTGCTGTATTGATTATTCAAAGGTTTTTTATCATGTAGACCACAATAAACTGTGGATAGAAACAAGTGTATATATCTTGCTATATCATCTTGCCTATTGAAGAATTAACCCCTGATCTGGGAACAGAGCCAGGTCTTAAGGACTTTCTGGAACCCCAGTAGAGAGGGTGCCATCCGTATCTCTGGGGGGATGCTGTTCCAGAGGGCAGGGGCAGCAACGGAGAAGGCACACTTACTTGGTCCCACAAAATGACAATGTTTAATTGAGAGGACCTGGAGAGGACCCACTGTGCTTGAATGTACAGGCCAAGCTAAAACAACTGGAGACAGACTGTCCTGCAGATAACCAAGTCCTATGCCATGAAGGGCTTTATAGGTGATGACCAGCACCTTGAATTGCAACTGGAAGCCAACTAGTAGCCAATGCAACTCGCATAGCAGCAATGACACATGGGCATAATGAGAAATGCCTGTTACTGTTTTTGGACCAGCTGTAGCTTCCAGATGGTCTTCAAGGGCAGCTTCATGTGGAGCTCATTGCAATAGTCCAGTTGCCAGGTGACTAGAGCATGCGTATAGTGCAACTTCATTTCTATAAAACAGCTAAGCTAAACTTTAGTAAAGGTTTTCCCCTAAACAGTCGTGTCCGACTCTAGGGGGCAGTGCTCATCTCCGTTTCTTAGCCGAAAAGCCAGCGCTGTCTGAAAACGCTTCTGCGGTCATGTGGCCGGCATGACGCACGCAGAACGCTGTTATCATCCCACCGAAGTGGTACGTATTCATCTACTTGCATTTGCATGCTTTCAAATTGCTAGGTTGGCAAGAGCTGGGGCGAGTGCGGGAGCTCACTCCGTCATGCGGCGCTCAGGTCTCGAACTGGCAACCTTCCGATTGACAAGCCTGGCGTCTTAACCACTGAGCCATCACTAAACTTTATTACTATGCAAATCAGAAAGATAAATTCTTTTCTTACTTGCTAGCCCTAGTAATTGATGGAGTCTTGAAGGTTAATAAAATAACTCCAAGCAGCTAACAACAATCTTGCAGAGTAGAAGCATGAACCAGCAGGGAACTTGCACTTTAACCTTAATTGTGTTCAGAAATAAATTAAGTCTTCACACATTAGTTAGATGAAGAAAAATAGAGATAGCTTACATTTATTCAGTAGATCTGGATACGAGTAGATTCATAGTAGATCTGCGTGCAAGCGAGATGGAATGGACGAGAGCAGCATGGTGCAGCCCTCCTGCTTGCAGGTGTGCCCGAAGTGTAAAAAATGGAGAATGAGAATCCCCAAACCAAGAAGGAGGAGGAAGAGGAAATCAGGTGACCCAGGTAACATCCCACAAGCACAGTAGAGATGTGTTTACTAGAAAGACTCCCTATTATGCTTATGAGACAATGCTGAGTTGACTCCTGATAGTCCCAACAGTAATAATTAAGAAGATGGATAGATACCTTTTACTTCTCTAAGGAAGTTTGTAAACATTATGATGAATTTCTTTCCTGAAAATATTTTCAGTTAAACTGCTGTTGAATTCCATTGTCGAACGTTTCTAGAGCTAAGAAATGCTTACAGTTTATTCTTCCCCTGCAAGAGTTGTTGTCAGCTTTGTCCTTGCTTGATGCTGGAACTAGAAGCACCGCAGACAGCGATTCAAGGACATAACTCTTGATAAGACAGACTTATTGCAAAAACTAGAAAAGCTGTTAATGAAGAAATCCAGCAACTGTAGAATGTAAGGCATAAGCCCTATATATAGCAGAATCAAAGTTCAAATTTTAAATCTCATTTTTCCATCCATGAAATGTGATGGGCTGAGGTTTTATTGTTTATGGGAGAGAGGATATGTTGCCACCTGGTTTCTATTGTTGTTAATGGAGCAGTCTAGGCTTCGGCTCTTTGAAGGTCTTTTAGACCTTCCCCAGTCTAATTCCCATAGCGTGAAAAAAGGCCCGCTGTTTTTCCTAAGATGGAATGCTTCCTTCTTCTTTCAACCAAACAGGGAATGGTACCTTGAACTATACAGAATCATAGAATCATAGGGCTGGAAGGGATCTTGGAGATCTTCTAGGCCAAGGGTCGGAAATGGTGGCTCGCAAGCCAGATGCGGCTCTTTGGCCCCTTGAGTGTGGCTCTTCCGCAGCTGAACTCACCCCCGCCCCTTCCACGCGATTGGATCCCGCCCCCAAACTCTGATGGCCGGCGCTGGAGGAGGGCGATTGATTCTTCCTCCTCCCGCCCTCGGGAGCCTTCCAACTTTCGCCAGAGTCGGGCAGCGCTTCTTCGAGGTCGGCGGGTGGGGAAGTTGGTTGGTCGCCGCCACCGCCTCTTCCTCTGCCCGCGTTGCAACGGCCGCCGCCGCCGCCCCCCCGAAGCGCTCGCCAGGCAGGCAGGAGAGCGTCGCCATGCTGGGCGCGCTGCGAGAGGAGACAGTGCAGCTGCTGGGTGACTACCTGCAGCACCGGCTGGGGGACGCGGCGCTGCCCCCCAGCCGCACAGCCGAGATGCTGCGGCAGGTGGCCGACGAGCTGGAGAGCCGCAAGCGCCTCTTCTTCCGCAACGCCTGCAGCGCGGCGGCCTTACCGGAGCCGGGCAAGGCGGCCGCCTTGCTGGGCCGGGTGGCGACGCAGATGGAAGCCGAGGGCGGCCTCAATTGGTGCCGGGTGGTGGCGCTGGTCGTGTTCGCCGGTTTTTTTTATTTTCGAAAAGGAACGCGAACACCTCAGGGAAGCATTTGGATCGACGCGTGTTTTAAATTGTTCCCCCCCGAGAAATCCCGGTGGTGTCCTCGCGGGCCAATCACGTGGAAGGCGCGCGGGCGGAGCTGCCTGCCTGGCACTCGGGCGCTCCGGCTGGGGTGCAGCGGGATGGGAGCTCCGCCAGCGCGCCTTCCCTGGCTGGTCCTCGCGGGCCGCCGGCGATGCTCCCGTCCCGCTGCACTCCAGCCGGAGCGCCCAAGTGCCAGGTAGGCAGCTCCGCCTGCACAGTCGTGGCAGCGGGCATGGCGGCGGCGGGCACTGCAGCGGGCATGGCGGCAGCAGGCCCTAAGTGTGCGCGATTGGCTCCCGCCCGCAAACCCCGCCCCCTTCCACGCGATTGGCCCCCGCCCGCAAACCCCACCCCCTTCCACGCGATTGGCCCCCGCCCGCAAACCCCGCCCCCTTCCACGCGATTGGCCCCCGCCCGCAAACCCCGCCCCCTTCCACGCGATTGGCCCCCACCCGCAAACCCCGCCCCCTTCCACGTGATTGGCCCCCACCCGCAAACCCCGCCCCCTGGCTCTCGAGCATGTTAAAATGCCCTGGAGCATGTAAAAATGGCTCCTGGCATAAAAAAGTTTGCCTCTTCTAGTCTAAAAGTACATTGGCCCCTCTTCTAGTCCAAGCCCCATATGTACACTCTGGAGTTGGTTCAGTGGCAACAACTACAGTTTTCTTTTATGCATATAGCAAGAAAAAGAAGACAGATTTCCAGAACCATAAGTATAATGTTCATT
Organism: Charina bottae; assembly: GCA_023362775.1. Lineage (NCBI taxonomy): Eukaryota > Metazoa > Chordata > Lepidosauria > Squamata > Charinaidae > Charina > Charina bottae. Next base: position 20,397,923 of record JALMGJ010000016.1, on the reverse strand, counting down.
AATAAGTCTGAGCAGCTTTCACCAAAGTCTTAGAAATACTGAAACAGGCTCCCTTGGGGGAGTTGGGCGGTGATAAATGTGATAAATAAATAAATAAACTTATCCGCTGTTCCTCCCCAGTAGCATTTTGACCATCTTCCGACCTGGGAGTCCCATCTTCCGATGGTATACCAACATATCTCTGGTTGTACTGATCCATTTAGTTTTCACAGCAAGAATACTGGGGTGGGTTGCCATTACCTTCCCCAGGGATCGTATTTAGTCTGACCTCTCTGCCACGACCTTCCTATCTTGGTTTCCCTTCACGGTTTAGCTCATGGCGTCATTGAGGTGCTTAAGCTCCAGCACCACGCCAAAGTAACGATCTCCTTTGCTGGAGACTGAAACAGGCAGCACCTGGAAAAATATTCATCCACGCAGTAGCTATACCAAACGTGGGCAGATGTTTTAGCTACAAGAACCACAAACAATACTAACACAACTGCAAGTGTTACCAGCATAAATGGTTCAAAAAGAAAGCTTTTATTCTGAAGGGGGATCCTCTGATATGGCCAGCTTACCTTCAAAGCAGTTAATGTAGAATAATAATATTTCATGAATATGCATATGAGGTCCTGGATGAAACTGCAAGACAAAGTAAAAATCCATTATCTTGGAAAAGATGAGGGACTTGAGCAACATATGCCTCATGGGAATATGACAAAAAATCCTAAAGTCTCATGTACGTACCACATAGTCTATAGTGTCAAAAGCAATCAAACAGAAACATCTTGGCCCGTATAAAAATTAAGAGCACAATACAGACACAACCACCATTTCACCCAAGTATATGAAGTATATGAAGATTACGCTGCCTAAGGATATACAACAAATTTGAAATAAAATAAAACCAGTCACAATGAGTTATAAAGTATTATGAGCCTCTGGAGGCAGTTGGATATCAATATGTCTTGTTCATTAAGTGTCTGTAACCTTGGCCCTTTCAGAGAGTTTTGGTATATTTGAAGAAGTTCAAATGCTCGAGCCAAGTACATTTTTGCTTTTATTGACACAATGGTTCACCTTGCAGACTTTTATGTATCCCCTTCATTTGCCAAAGTACTTTTCTGAGGGGAGAGCTCAGCAATGACTTAAACATACTGATGCATGGTAAGCATAAAGCAAATTTGTGAGACATTTTATTTGTAAGAAAACAGATGTCCAAGATCAATAATGCCACCATGACATCCCAAATAAACTTATAGGGTTCCTTGAAAAATAGATTCACTGGTTGGTGCTTGAGTCTTATCCATCATCATCTGATAGAAAAATACATTAATTGCCTGTGCAAGACCCTTTGAGTGGTCTTTATTGATTTAAAGGCAGCCTTTGAGGCAATCCCTAGAACTAGGTTCTGGGGAAAAATGACTGTTTCTTCCATTGACTGACACATATTGCTGTTATTATGAAACTACATGAAAACAATGTAATGCTACTTCAACCAGGCTTCGGGGTACCTTTCACCCATAATTCATGTTCATATGGGGTGAAATAAGGTTGCATTTTAATGTTTCTCCTTTTTAATTGTGGTATCAATACGCTGGTCCAAGCATGAGTTTCATCTCCATATGCAATATGCAACACTATCTTTGTCAATATGCAGATAATGCAGCAATTCTTTCCTTAATGCAAGTGCACCTGAAATGGAGCCTTTGTGCCCTGCCCTTTACTATAGGGAGGAGCATCTAGTTATTAGCTATAAGAAAACAGAACTAGTGGTTGTTTTTTTCTCATCCACTGCCACTTTGGGAAAACTTGCAGTTTTAGCATCAATCAAATTAAGGTCCTTAAACATTGGAGCACATCTTTACAAGCATTGGCAACTTGGAATCATCAGCAAAGGTAGGCCATTGCTAGGATCCGTAAACTTCCAAATGAGATTTTGTACTTTGCTAACTATAATGGCAACAGCCACATTCCAGCTGCTACAAAATTTGCAGAGCCAAGTTGTTAGTCACCTGATATATGGTGATTTATTGCAATTTAAGCCCCATACAGGTAGTACAATCTAAATTCTTAAGAGTTTATTCCAAGTGCCCAGCTATATATTGAATTCTTTGCTGAGGCTGGAATCTGACTTAATTTTTGTGGGATCTGCATGTTGCTTTGCCACTTGAAATATTGGTTTACATTACTCTTTTTTGGTAACACTCTGGCCTCCCTTGGTCCCAGAAGACAACTTTATGTCCTTGTGGAAAATAGGCATCCTCAGTACGGGTTACCAGCTCATTATCTGACTTTGTTTTACTCTGAGTGACCTTAACCAGAGTTACAACAGAGGGCTCTTGACTAGGCTGACCATACGTCCTGTTTTGAATGGGACAGTCCCGTTTTTTAAAGCATTTTTCAACCGTCCCGTCATTTTGATATAAATCTCAATTTTGTCCCATTTTTTAAACCCGGTGGGAATGGTGCGGAAGGAGGATCTGAGCCAGAGCTGCCGATTGGAGGCAGCCTGGAAGAGGAAGCCCTCCTGCCTATCAGCACGCGGCAAAGGAGAGACTGGGGGGCAGGGTTTGCAGGCAGGAGCCAATCATGTGGACCGGGGGCGGGGTTTGCAGGCGGGAGCCCATCACGGGGGGGGCGGGGGAATGGGGTTTGCAGGCGGGAGCCAATTATGTGGACTGGGGGCGGGGTTTGCAGGCAGGAGCCAATCGCGCAGACCGGGGGGCAGGGACCCCTGTCTTTTTCATGAATACAGAATATTACATAAGACCCTGTCCCGTTTTGCCATCCCAATGTCCCGTTTTTGTCTCAAGGAAATATGGTCAGCCTACTCTTGACATCAATATCCAACTTGATCTAAGCAAAACTCCTTCCTTGTAGGAGGTGGGCATAGTCAGGAGGCCATTCTTCCATGCTAAATACTTAGTAAATACTTTTTGGCCATCCCATAGAAGAGCCCTCTCTCTCACCTGTTATAAAATATTGTCATATTTACTGTTAGAAGGAAGACTTAGCAACATCCCCACAGTAGGGACTCTGCCCCTACTCACTGGAAGTAATGGAAACTACTGTATATCTCACCTGCTTCTGTGCTGTCCTTTCTAGTTTTGGAAATTCAGCAAAACAACATGCCTCATTTGCATGTAGATGAGTTCATCCCAGGATGCAATTCTCCGTGTCTTTGATGAAATTGTTTTGTTGCCACTCCCACTTCCTCCTTCTCCCTTCATAGTCAGCTCTCTCTGATTTCTTCCACGGGAGAAGAAGGACCATGCAGCTGCTGGTCCTTCCATCAAGAGGCTATGCCTACGCCTCAAGCCCCTTTTCTCCACGCAGCCCTGGCAGCAACATAGGGCCAGGAGTAAAACAAAGTTTAGGGAACCACAGGATAATCATTTCTCAACAAAAATGGATGTAACTGGACCAATAAATGTAAGAACTCTTTTGTACTTACTTTTGGAACCAACTTTTTGAACCTACCCTAAGCGTGTGATTCTTTATGCTTGGGTGGGCTAAAAGTGTAAGATTAAGAACCTGGATCTCTCTAACGTGCTCACTGGCTCTGTTTTTAAACAATATTCTCTTTCTGTGCACCAGCTTATACTACGTTAAGCTCTGCTCCATTCACTGGTTCTAACAGGCCATTGAATGATCTTCATCTAGATCAGGGGTGGGCAACGTCAATCAAAGCTAACTTGGTTGGCTGCATCACCTTCCTTTTCCATATATGCTTATACAGGTAGTCCTCACTTACCAACTGCAATTGGGACCGGCAACACCATCAGTAAGTGACGTGGTCATAAAGTGAAACATTACGTGACCGTGACCGACTTACAACGTCAGTTCCAGCTGCAGTCTTGAAGCAAATCACCTGCGCCGTTAAGCATGATGTCACATGACCACAATTTGCAACTTCCTGCTGCTTCCCCATTGACTTTGCTTGTCAGAAGCTGGCTGTGAAGGTCGCAAGTGGCAATCACATGACCACGGGACACTGTGACGGTAAATGTGCGCCGGTTGCCATGCACCCAAATTGCAATCATGTGACTGTGGGGACACTGCGACAGCCGCAAGTTTGAGGACCGGTCATAAATCTCCTTTTTCAGCGCCATCGTAACTTTGAATGGTCGCTGAACAAGCAGTCAATAAGTGAGGACAATCTGTATAGTACTTGATACGTTACTACACAGAAAAGTTCAAATAAATGTTGGCAATGGAAGTTCATTATCCTCTTTCACCATTACCAAGATAGATGTGGAAATAAGTGCTTTAGTTCATTTATTATGCAGTCCGTGGAACCTGACCAGTACACAAGTATTCATACTGTATACGTAGAATAAAGTCACATATTATGGTGAAGAACATCTGGCTCATTTCTGCCATCATGCACAGTTCTGATTTATTATTCTGCATCTCAGGGGTTCTCAAACTAGTGGTACCACAACCTGCTAAAATGATAAATGAATTTGTATTGCCCTTGCCCTGAATAAAATGAATGATGTCATTTGGCTTAGGGTTGAGCAAGCAATAAATATATCACTTTCTTTAAATAATTAAATTTTAATTTATATATTACAGGAGTTCTCAAACTTTATGGTACCATACCTATTTGCTGTGGGCTTGCCCAGGCAAAGTGAGGAACAAAGCCCAGGATGAGTTTTGGCAAAGTTAAGGCACTTCCAAACTTGTTCCTATTTACCTGGATAAGACCACAGCCAGATTACATGGACAGAGCAGGAAACAGAGCCCAGAACTAGTATTGACCATGCTCCCACTTTGCCTGTACAAACCTGATAAAGTTTAAAAGAAATAGCAACCCCCCCTCAAATTGTTCAAGACCCCCCGAGAGATCCCATTCCACAATTAGAGAATCCCTACTTTATCTTGATTCCAAATATGGCATATGCAGCATACTGTATATGTTAACATGCTGCAAACATGTATAGAAATGCCATTCCATTTCACCATTAGATTTTTGCAGCATCTAACATGCAATTTAGAATGACCCATGTAACTGTGACCTTTCTGTGTTTGCATTAGCCTCTTTCCCAGCAGACATTACTCCTGTACAGTACTGGACTGCTATTGAATTTCACTGGGGAAAAGAGAAAAAAAGACTTCATAACCAAGTTTAACTCATGGACAACATACAAGCAAATAAATCAGAAAGTCATTTAAAAATTCAGCAGTCTAGTTTCCAGCAATGCTCCAAAAGGATTATTCTCTGCCACACAGTGCAAGAATATGATACTTCATCTTGGTCTTTGTGCTTAATAGCTTATACGTGCAGAAAAGTCAAGAACGACTTAGCAATTCTGTGCCACTGTTATGTTGGGACTAATATATCCTGCCTTGCACTAAATGAATTTCCACGTGACATATTCAAATTGCCAAAGATCTGTGGCAAATGAAGAATTCATGACACAGACCAGAATATTTTCATTATATATAAAAAAAGATTTTGGTAAAGTGATTTATATGATTATATGCTCTTGTATAATGCAAAACGATCATTTTGAAGATGGTAAGTTTAAAACGTTTAAGGAGAACATTAGGAATTGCTTTGGAGTCCTGAACCTCATTGATATTGAACCAGAGGAACTGTGGAATGAAATTAAAGAAGTTGTTAAGAATGAATTTGAAGAGAGACTGTCAAAGACCAAAAAACACAAGAAAACGTGCTGGATGTCAAAACAAACAATGGCAATTGTCAAGAAGGAAGACAAAGATCTCAGAAGGATCTTAACAAAGACTAAGAGAACTGTCAGAAGAGACCAGAAGCAGTATTATAACAACATCTGTAGTTGGAAACAGACAAACAAAGCAAATGTTCCAAAAGATCTCCAAACTCAGAAGATGATTCCAACCTCAAATTGGTATGCTAAAGGATGCTAATAGACAGATAGTAACTGATTCAAAAAAGATCAAATCATTCTGTACAGTAGAGATGTCAACATCTAAGATATTCCCTATTTACAAGAATCTCTAGCACAGAGCTTTCCAAACTGTGTGTCGTGACACAAAAGTGTGTCACCACACACAGCGTGGTGTGTCGCCACACCACCCAGAAGCGGCGGCACGCGCGTGCACGGCGGCAGCGGCAGCGGCGCGGGATCAGTGCTTCCGCGTTTTAGCGGAGGCTGCCGCCGCTGCCGCCATGCACGTGCGCGCCACCGCACGCCCCCCCGCGCCGCCACCGTGCACGTGCGTGCTGCCGCACGCCCCCCCGCCGTGCACGTGCGCCCCCCCCGCGCCGCCACCGTGCACGTGCGCCCCCCCGCGCCGCCGTGCGCGCGCGCCGCCGCCGCACTGCCGCCGCCGCCACCACTGGTGTGTCGCCAGCGGCGGCACTTTGGAAAGCCCTGCTCTAGCACTAGAAGATGAAGCTTTCTGGTCAGAAGGCTACAAGAATTGACTGAATATCTTCAGATATATGGCAAGCAACAGAAGAATCAATAAAGGTTCTATCCAAACTATGCCAACAAATATGGAGAATAACATAGCGGCCAACAGATTGGAAGAGATCAGTTTACATCAGTGTTTTTCAAATTTGGCAACTTTAAGATGTGTGGACTTCAGCTCCCAGAATTCCCCAGCCAGCATTGGGGAAACACTGGTCTACATACTAATACCAAAGAAAGGAAACTTAACAGAGTGTACAATATCCTTAATATCCTTAATTTCCAGTACAATATCCTTAAATTCACGTGCTAGCAAAATAATGCTTAAGAACATCCAACACAGATTTGGACTCTATTGGAAAAGGGGAGATGCTAGGTATTCAAAGTGGTTTTGGAAAAGGCTTCCAAACAAGAGACATTTTTGCTGATGCATGCTGATAATTGAGAAAAAAGAAGTCAATATGTATTTTATTGACTTTGGTTGTGTCAACCATGTCAAACTGTGGAATGCCCTTAGGTAAATGGGAATCCCAGAACATCTCATTGTCCTCAGGTGATACCTATACAAAGGTCAGGAAGCTACAGTCTGGATGGAACATAATGAAACAGGCTGGCTCCAGGTCAGCAAGGGAGTGAAACAAGGCTGTATATTCTCTCCTTTTTATTCAACCTATATGCTGAATTTACATTGAGGGAGGCTGGATTGGAATATGAGTATGATTTTAAAGTTGGAGGAAGAAATATCAATAACCTACACTATGCTGAATACCTACACTATGCTGAATAGACTAAATACGATCCCTGGGGAAGGTAATGGCAACCCACCCCAGTATTCTTGCCGTGAAAACTAAATGGATCAGTACAACCAGAGATATGTCGGTATACCATCGGAAGATGGGACTCCCAGGTCGGAAGATGGTCAAAATGCTACTGGGGAGGAACAGAGGATACGTTCAACTAGCCCCAGATGTGATGACACAGCTAGCTCAAAGCCAAAAGGACGGCTAGCGGCCGACGGTGCTGGTGGTGAACGACGAATCCGATGTTCTAAAGATCAACACACCATAGGAACCTGGAATGTAAGATCTATGAGCCAGGGCAAATTGGATGTGGTTATTGGTGAGATGTCAAGATTAAATATAGACAATAGAATAGGAAGGACAAGAGACCTCTTCCAGAAAATTAGAAACATCGGAGGTAAATTCCAGGCAAAAATGGGTATGATCAAAAACAAAGATGGTAAGGACCTAACAGAAGCAGAAGAGATCAAGAAAAGGTGGCAAGAATATACGGAAGATCTGTATAGGAAAGATAATAATATTGGAGATAGCTTTGATGGTGTGGTCAGTGAGTTAGAGCCAGACATCCTGAAGAGTGAGGTTGAATGGGCCTTAAGAAGCATTGCTAATAACAAGGCAGCAGGAGACGACGGTATCCCAGCTGAACTGTTTAAAATCTTGCAAGATGATGCTGTCAAGGTGATGCATGCCATATGCCAGCAAATTTGGAAAACACAAGAATGGCCATCAGATTGGAAAAAATCAACTTATATCCCCATACCAAAAAAGGGAAGCACTAAAGAATGTTCAAACTATCGAACAGTGGCACTTATTTCACATGCCAGTAAGGTAATGCTTAAGATCTTGCAAGGTAGACTCCAGCAATTAATGGAGCGAGAATTGCCAGACGTACAAGCTGGGTTTAGAAAAGGCGGAGGAACTGGAGACCAAATTGCCAATATCCGCTGGATAATGGAGAAAGCCAGGGAGTTTCAGAAAAACATCTATTTTTGTTTTATTGACTATTCTAAAGCCTTTGACTGTGTGGATCATAACAAATTGTGGCAAGTTCTTGGTGGTATGGGGATACCAAGTCATCTTGTCTGCCTCCTGAGGAATCTGTATAACGACCAAGTAGCAACGGTAAGAACAGAGCACGGAACAACGGACTGGTTTAAGATTGGGAAAGGAGTACGGCAGGGCTGTATACTCTCACCCTACCTATTCAACCTGTACGCAGAACACATCATGCGACGTGCTGGGCTTGAGGAATCCAAGGCTGGAGTTAAAATCGCTGGAAGAAACATTAACAATCTTAGATATGCAGATGATACCACTTTGATGGCTGAAAGCGAGGAGGAGTTGAGGAGCCTTATGACGAAGGTGAAAGAAGAAAGTGCAAAAGCTGGGTTGCAGTTAAACCTCAAAAAAACCAAGATTATGGCAACCAGCTTGATTGATGACTGGCAAATAGAGGGAGAAAAAGTGGAGGCAGTGACAGACTTTGTATTTCTAGGCGCAAAGATTACTGCAGACGCTGACTGCAGCCAGGAAATCAGAAGACGTCTACTTCTTGGGAGGAGAGCAATGGCAAATCTTGATAAAATAGTTAAGAGCAGAGACATCACACCGACAACAAAGGTCCGCATAGTTAAAGCAATGGTATTCCCCGTAGTAACCTATGGCTGTGAGAGCTGGACCATAAGGAAGGCTGAGCGAAGGAAGATAGATGCTTTTGAACTGTGGTGTTGGAGGAAAATTCTGAGAGTGCCTTGGACTGCAAGAAGATCAAACCAGTCCATACTCCAGGAAATAAAGCCAGACTGCTCACTTGAGGGAATGATATTAAAGGCAAAACTGAAGTACTTTGGCCACATAATGAGAAGACAGGATACCCTGGAGAAGATGCTGATGCTAGGGAAAGTGGAAGGCCAAAGGAAGAGGGGCCGACCAAGGGCAAGATGGATGGATGATATTATGGAGGTGACGGACTCAACCATGGGGGAGCTGGGGATGGTGACGGCCGACAGGAAGCTCTGGCGTGGGCATGTGAAATAAGTGCCACTGTTCGATAGTTTGAACATTCTTTAGTGCTTCCCTTTTTTGGTATGGGGATATAAGTTGATTTTTTCCAATCTGATGGCCATTCTTGTGTTTTCCAAATTTGCTGGCATATGGCATGCATCACCTTGACAGCATCATCTTGCAAGATTTTAAACAGTTCAGCTGGGATACCGTCGTCTCCTGCTGCCTTGTTATTAGCAATGCTTCTTAAGGCCCATTCAACCTCACTCTTCAGGATGTCTGGCTCTAACTCACTGACCACACCGTCAAAGCTATCTCCAATATTATTATCCTTCCTATACAGATCTTCCGTATATTCTTGCCACCTTTTCTTGATCTCTTCTGCTTCTGTTAGGTCCTTACCATCTTTGTTTTTGATCATACCCATTTTTGCCTGGAATTTACCTCCGATGTTTCTAATTTTCTGGAAGAGGTCTCTTGTCCTTCCTATTCTATTGTCTTCTTCCACTTCCGCACATTGCTTGTTTAAAAATAATTCCTTACCTCTTCTGGCTAACCTCTGGAATTTTGCATTTAATTGGGCATATGTCCCCCTATCACTGTTGCCTCTTTCTTGGGCTACTTCCAGTGTTTCAGCAGACAGCCATCTTGCCTTCTTGGTTTTCTTTTTCTTTGGGACGTTTTTTGTTGCCGCCTCCTGAACAATGTTGCGAACTTCTGTCCATAGTTCTTCTGGGACCCTATCTACTAAATCTAGTCCCTTAAATCTATTCTTCACCTCCACTGCATATTCCTTAGGAATATTAGTGAGCTCATATCTAACTGATCTGTGGGTCTTCCCTATTCTCTTTAGTCTGATTCTAAATTTTGCAATAAGAAGTTCGTGATCTGAACTACAGTCAGCTCCAGGTCTTGTTTTTACCGACTGTATAGATGTCCGCCACCTTTGGCTGCAAAGGATGTAGTCAATCTGATTTCGGTGTCGACCATCTGGTGAAGTCCATGTATAAAGTCGTCTTTTGGGTTGTTGGAAGAGAGTGTTTGTTATGCACAGTGAGTTGTCTTGGCAAAATTCTATCAGCCTATGTCCTGCTTCATTTTGTTCTCCCAGACCATGCTTGCCTGTAATTCCAGGTGTCGTCTGACTACCCACCTTAGCATTCCAGTCTCCTGTAATGAAAATAACATCTCTTTTTGGTGTATTATCTAGTAGGTGCTGCAGATCCTCATAGAACTGATCTACTTCTGCTTCTTCAGCATCTGTGGTTGGGGCGTATATTTGGATCACTGTGATGTTAAATGGCTTACCCTGAATTCGAATTGAGATCATTCTATCGTTTTTTGGATTGTATCCAAGCACTGCTTTAGCCACTTTATTATTAATTATGAAGGCTACTCCATTTCTTCTGTGGTCCTCTTGTCCACAGTAGTAGATCTGGTGGTCATCTGATGTGAAGTGGCCCATCCCAGTCCATTTCAGTTCACTGACACCTAAAATGTCTATATTTAATCTTGACATCTCACCAATAACCACATCCAATTTGCCCTGGCTTATAGATCTTACATTCCAGGTTCCTATGGTGTGTTGATCTTTAGAACATCGGATTCGTCGTTCACCACCAGCACCGTCGGCCGCTAGCTGTCCTTTCGGCTTTGAGCTAGCTGCGTCATCACATCTGGGGCTAGTTGAACGTATCCTCTGTTTATAAATGCTCCCCAGTAGCATTTTGACCATCTTCCGACCTGGGAGTCCCATCTTCCGATGGTATACCGACATATCTTTGGTTGTACTGATCCATTTAGTTTTCATGGCAAGAATACTGGGGTGGGTTGCCATTACCTTCCCCAGGGATCGTATTTAGTCTGACCTCTCTGCCACGACCTTCCCGTCTTGGGTGTCCCTTCACGGTTTAGCTCATGGTTTCATTGAGGTGCTCAAGCTCCAGCACCACGGCAAGGTAACGATCTCCTTTGCTGGAGAATCTAAATTATTCACACATAGCTAAAAGTATGTAACTTATCAAACATGAAAAAATATACTGTAAATATAGTTTTAATTTTTTTTAAAATATAGTGCATGCTCTGAGCACTTGTATACTGAAATTTGTCATGGTCTCAGAGAAATACAAATAATTAGTTTTTGTCCCCTTTCTGAAGATTTGTGTGTGCATTAATACCTCTAGTTAAGTTTGATTCAGGAGTTTGGTTTGGCTGATGAGAAAGTGTGAATGTTTTGGCCCAATTTCGAAAATATCATAAATATCATCTGCCACCAAGCAAAACAACTAAAGGTGATGCAGCTGTTATTGCTTTCCACTGGTATTCAATGCCACAATACCATTCACTGTTTTCTTCCCCTTAACCAAGGCTATCAGAACAGGACCAAAAGAAGGGGAATACCTTCCCCTTTCTGTTACTTGAAAAATCCTTAAGTCAGTGTCTGGTAGTCAATTTGCAGAGGCCTGAGAGGACTCACTGGAAAAGTCCCTGATGCTGAGAAAGACTGAAGGCAAAAGGAGAAGGGGATGGCAGAGGATGAGATGGTTAGATAGCATCACCAATGTAATGAACATGAATTTGAGTAAACTCCGGGAGACAGTGGAGGACAGGAAGGCCTGGCGTGCTATGGTCCATGAGGTCACGAAGAGTCGGACATGACTAAATGACTGAACAACAACCACAAAGGTACATTCTAAGGTACGTTACCAAATTATAACCTCCAAGACACAAACTTCACTAAAGTGTCTGTTAAAAATAGGATTTTGTTTGTTAGAAACACACAACAGCAAAGAAATGGGTGAATGCTAGGCTCAGAAAAAAGAATTAGGATTTAAAGGTAAAGTGTAAAAGGAACAATGGGTATGCTCATCCAAATTGGGATGGGGGCTATCCTTGAAGACTATCCGGAAGCTGCAGCTGGTGCAGAATGCGGCCGCGCGGGCAGTTTTGGGTGCGTCAAGATCCGCACATGTAACACCGTTGTTCCGCGAGCTGCATTGGGTGCCAGTTTGCTTCCGGGTACAATTCAAGGTGTTGGTTATCACCTTTAAAGCCCTACATGGCATGGGGCCAGAATACCTGAGGGACCGTCTTATCCCCATGTTATCGACCCGCCCCACCCAGTCATTCAGAGAGGGCCTGCTATGAACCCCATCAATTAAAGAGTGTCATCTGATGGGGTCTAGGAGGCGGGCCTTCTCTGTGACAGCGCCCACTCTATGGAACATCTTGCCCCCAGAGTTGAGACAGATCTCCTCCCTCCCGACCTTTAGAAAAGAGCTGAAGACCTGTCTGTAGCTTGAATCATGTCAACTGGATTTCTATTTTCTCAGTGGAAACGTTTCGCTCCTTATCCAAGGAGCTTCTTCAGTCTGAGCAAAGTCAAGGAGCTTCTTCAGTCTGAGCAAGAAGCAGCTCCTTGGATAAGGAGCGAAACGTTTCCACTGAGAAAATAGAAATCCTGTTGACATGATTCAAGCTACAGACAATTCCACCTGGATGACTGAGAACCTTCATAGACATAGCTGAAGACCTGGTTCTGCTGCCTGGCATGGGAAGGATGAAGGGATAGTTCCTCATGGGGGTGGCTAATCCCCTAATTTTATAACTGTCCTTCTTTTAATTATTTCATCACCATCTGGTTTTTTCATTATATATTGTATTGTATAATTGAGATTTTAGATCTTATTTTAACTTTTTATTGTGAACCGCCCAGAGTTCCCCATGGGGGGAGATGGGCGGTTATAGAAATTGATTGAATGAATGAATGAATGAATGAATGAATGAATGAATGAATAAATAAATAAATAAATAAATAGGATAATTGTTTTGAAATCCTTCTTTAGTCCTGCAAGATAACACCTCACAACCTGTTGTGTGCATAGATTATTTGAGTTCCAGCCAGCTGCTTCTTTCCAGGGAAAAATCAAGGAACAAAACAAAAAAAATCCAGCAAAACCCTTCCCTCACTATTTAACCTCAAGGGGACATAGTCTTGAGAGAGATAGAAAGGACCGATCCACGGGCCAACTGCAGATCTGCTGCTGATCCAACAGGCACTCTTGGAGCTTGCACTAATAGAGGTGCCCATTACATTGACTTCCGTCTGCAATGTCTAATAGAGTATGATAGCCATGAAGGGCTTCAATTTCATTTGTTCAAGTTCTTCTAGTCTGACTTGACCAGAGAGGTTGGTCTGATTGGCTGGCAAGTAGCCTATCTGCCAAATTCCCAAATGTAGACTTTTCCCTTTCAGGATACCAAAATAAGGTTTCTGTAGAATGTTTCAGTTTTATCTCATCAAGACCTCTTAGTCTTGCGTGATTGATGAGTTCAAGCTGAATTAACTGGTACTGTCCTTATACAGAGTGTTTCTGATGGAAATAAATATTTTATTTATTTATTTATTTATTAGATTTGTCACCGCCCATCTCCTCCCACCAGAGGGACTCTGGGCCGTTTACATTATTTTAGAAGTGAGGGAAGAGGGCTAAGCAAGAAGCTTCCAGTAGAGTAATGGAATTAAAAATAAATTAAAGTGGATTAGATTAGATATAAATGATTTGTGATGAAACAGAACTGCAGGAATACTGGAAAGAGTCTTTTAGAGATTTGTATGGTAATGATAGTGACATATTGAAGAATATAATTGAAATAAATGCTCTAATGTTAGTGTTCAGGAGCCAGGTTCTGATTATAGCAATACTGTACTGTATATAAATAAAATAATAAAAAGTAAAAATGCTGTGAGAATACTGAATGCTGTACAATGGTAAGGCTACAAGTATATATAGTGCAATTGGGAAACGTTATAATATTTTTATACTGTTTGCTTATGGGGTGGCTATGGCTATGTGACATTTTATGTATGCGGTGACTACGTCTATACCTGACATTTGGAAGAAAACCTATACAAAGGGGGAAGGTAGCAAAAGTGAATGTAAACATTACAGATGGATTAGTTTAAGTTGTTTTGGGAAGATGTTTAGCAGAACTATTATTGAATGAGTGGCAGAAGATAATATTGGTGGAAGATTTCTTCTATTTGCATTAAGCTTCCTAATCCTACATGACTGATGAGCTTGGATGTTTGGCTGACTGGGAAATGGAAATAGTGGGCAGTTCTGCCTTGTTCCATATGGTTTGGGGATATACTACTTAGAGAGTTACAGTTCTCTATCTCAACCACTTCAGCCTTTCTGGCATCAGTTTCTATTTTAAAATTGCGTGCTCTAACCATTCCAGCTTTGACACTGTCCTGTGATGATGATCAGAAAGCAGAGCACAGCAACTGCGGGATCCTTACATATTACCTTTCTTCTATTAGCTGCTTCTCACATAATATGGAAAAGAGTTGAAGGGTGGATTGATATTTAGTTGTGGGTAACTTGATGGCAGCAGCAACAGGGCAACTTACAGGCCATATATTAAACCTATGAATTATTAGTGGCAAGTTGCTTTGGTATGCAGTATAACATTCCAGTTGAATTAGCCTGTCCTGGGATGACCCAGTCCGTAGACAAGAAAGCACATTCAGACTCTTTCGTGCTACTTTTGGGAAGAAACTTTTCTTTTTTCATAAGCCTTTCATTTTGCTGCATCTTTATTCTCTGTCCTACGCAGGTTGTGCATCTGTTTCCTTTCCTGGTTTTGACTTTGGCTTGCTGGATGCTGTTTCATTGTTATGTTTGAAAAATGCTATGAATTAAAATAAACCACCTTTTCAATAATAATGATCATAATGGCCCTGGAATCACTGACATTTAGTTATGTTTGCTTGCTTCTAATCGTCATAAGGCAGTAAATAAACCAAGTAGGTGTAAACACTGAAGACGACACGTATTTCGAGTGTTGTTGCTACTTGGCACTGATTCACAAGAGTCCGCTTTTCTGGGCCTCGGTCTGGGGAGGGGGGTTGCCTCCTACCGAGCGCCGAAAAAGGCTGGCGGCTCTCTTCCGCAGTACGCAGCAGCGTACCGTTGCTCTCTTTAGGACCCGGGGGGATCTTTGTGTTGGTGTCCCCCCGTTCTCTGTGCAGGGTTGTAAATTCCTTCTGTCAAGGCAGCCCAGCCGCGATTGCAGTTGCAGCAGAAGCTCGGAAGACCCACGGCTGTTCGCTCGCCTAGGGCTGCAGCGCCCGGCACCGGCTCCTAGTCTCCGTCCGCACCATGGTGGGCGGGCGGCGGCGGCATCGGCAGCAACCGCAGATGGTACGGCTCCTTCTCTCTGCCGCTTTTTCCGACCTTCCGTGTATTTTTCCCGCCACCACGAGGCGAGACCTCGCCGGCTACAGCGCACCCCTCCGTGGAATCACCGTCTGTTGCTGCTGCTCCTTTTCCCTTCGCGCCCCAAATTCGCTGCTTTGATTTGTATCCAGGGCGTTATAGGTAAGAGGCCGGCGGCAGCCGCGGCAGGCGAGGGACGCGGGGAGGGAAGCAGGCGGACTTGGAAAAGCAGCCTCTTTCCGGAGGTCCTGCCGCCGTCCCAAGTTCGACGGTGACGCCTGAGGTCACCTTCCTCCTGCGATTCTGCTGCGTCGTCCGGAGGTGAGTCCCAGCACAGAATTGTGGCGGAGGGAGAGAGAGAGAGAAAGGCGATGAGACAAAGCCCGCGAAATGCCTCCAAGCGCGGGGAAGGAGGTATTTTATCCCGCGATGGAGCGATTTATAAGTGGCGCAGGACTATAAGCAAGGACGGAGGCGTGGTCGAGAGGTCGTTCCCGGGGTGGACCTTAGCCTGGGACTTGAATGTCGTCGAAAATGCCGTGGGAAAAGGCGTGGATTCCTCTTCCTTTCGACGGTGTTAGGGAGCGGTCCACCTTTGATTTGTAGCCAATCGCCAGATTCTCGGGGAGAGAGGCTGTCCCAGTTGTGCTTCGCCCCCGATCATTCGGGATCGTCATACCTGGGACTCTGTATGCGAGGCACGTGCGCGTCCACGGAGCTCTGGACTCTCAGTCCCATCTTGCTTCTCCTCGCGTAAGAGCGAGTATGTGCCTCAGGACCCGAGCGCTCGTCCAGTCAGATAAACTTGCTCGCGCTTGTGGTCTTCTGCACGCGCAGACTTTGCTGCCGAGATGCGCCAGTTCTGCATTGCATTGCATTTGGCATGCGGAGGACATGCTTAGAGAAATAATACAGGAATGCATTGGAGACGCACGTTAGGGTTCTTTCTTTCCTCTTGGTCCTCAATATGGTCCTCAATATGTCATACTAGTTTATTCAAATAACTAATACAGTATGCCTTTCGGGAAGCTGTGCATAGATGATGCAATATAAGAAAGAAATGTGGAGTGGTTTGAGGGCTGGCTGAAGAAAACACACTTACCTTTTGCGTGGTTGGGGGGCACATTCCAGAAAAAAAAGCAAAATGGATTTAATTGAATTTAAATTGAATTGAAAGTTAATTGAATACAGTTAACATGATTTATCTGGTAGATTTAAAACATTTCTCTCAAATTGAAACTTACCTCAGTAGCAACTTTTGGATAATCTTGCAGCTTCATTGCATTCCTGGGGCACAGAGGGTATTTCCTATGATATCTGCCAAGAGTGTGGTAACTTGTAAGTGTATGTTTTAGAATAAACAAATGCTCAAAACTAGATGTTTAAATGTAGGTTTAAATGAGGGGCCTTTCCATCTGTCATTTCTAGATTTCTGTGAAAATGGCTAAGTTATTAGAATTGAATCCTTAGCATAAATGGACTACCTTCCAAGTTTGAGACTTTTAATTCATATTTTACAGTGTTTACTGCATGTATGTATGTATGTATGTATGTATGTATTTATTTATTTATTTATTTAGAGATGGGGAAATCAGGGTTTTAGATAATAATTCTGATTTAGTTGGTTAGGGGATTAATGTGGGCAATAATATTGGGTCTAATATTTTAATATTAGAGCCCCAGATTGATTTCATTATTGGAGGAGCATTTTAACTTTTGTAGTATGTTAATTTTAATACCGGTTTTATTAACGTTTTATTCCTTTTGTAAATGTAAACTACTTTGCATGGTTTGGTGCATAAGAGAAGCTTAGAAATAGTACTTAGATTTGCTAAAATCTAACATATCAAGTGACAACTTGATATGTCAGTGGACTCTGATGTCAAGATCAATCTCTTTTCTCCCCTTTATCTGCTGGGTTATGGTAGGTTGATTAGCAAAAGAAAAACTGACTTTGCTTTTTCTGTGCATGGGAATCAGCATAACTTATATTTATACTTTATGTAATATATCTTGTTTTTATTGTATTTTAATCTTTTTTAGCTTTATTGTAAACCTCCCAGAGTCCCTCTTTTGGGGGAGATGGGCGGTGACCAAATTTGATAAATAAATAAAATAACTTACTTAGGGGCAAAAGAATTAAACTGTGAATGAGAAATAGTACATTCAGATCTTGTCTTTGCTATGACCTGGGTGTTCTTTCGGCAAGTCATTGTCCTTTCTACACTTGTTCCTTTTCTGTAATTTAATTAAAGTGTTATTGGGATGTGACCAGTGTAGTGTAAACAAAAGGATATTTGCATAAAGGAAATACTATATTGCAGTCATCTAAGCCTTTCTGCCTCCAGGAAAGCTCTACAGATGTGGAATGGGGGGAATGGAATTGGGGAAAAGTCCAGTGGTGAACTTTTACACACCTAGGCCTTTCCAAAGAGTCCTCTCTCTCTTAGAAGAGGATTTTTGGCATATGCAGAAGTCTGTGTGGGGGTGTGGGTGGGGTAAATAAAATGAAGATGCCTTTAAAAGGTTAGGTTATGTTTCTTAAGATGTGTGGGGTAGGCCAGTCAGAGAAGCTTCTGTTTTTATTGGCTGTAAGTGAAAGAGAAATTGTTCCCTTTTACAGAATTCTGAACAAGCCTGAACTCAAAAATGACTTTCCTCAAGAGGAAAACAAAATGTTTTGATAACGTCCCTTGCTTTTTGATAGTTAAGCACAATCATGAGCCCTATGGTTGCTATATAGGCCAGTAGATGATGATGATAATTTATTAAATTTGTATGCTGACCAACTCTCAACGACTCTGCTTGGCTCACAATATTCAAACAAAGAAATTACAATAAAACACAAAAAATAAAGAAAAAAGATGGCAGGCATAATGAACTGAGGGTTCTCACTCTCCCTGGCCAAAGGTCTGGGTGAAGAGCCAGGTCTTCATGGCTCTTCTAAACAACAGCAGATTGGGGGCCATTTAGATCTGGGGGGGAGACCTAGTTCCAGAGGGCAGGTGCTGCTACCGAGAAGGCGTGCTTCTGGGGTCCTGAGAGATGAAATTCTTTAAATCCAAGGAACCCGGAACATGCCAACACTGCAGGATAAAATTGGCCAGGCAGATGTTGTGGGAGACAGGATGTCCCTCATGTAACCAGGCCCTATGCCATGTATGAATGAAGGAACAATTAAGATTCTGTTGCAAATATACTAGGAATTTACGTATCTTTATTTGAAACCATACTTCCATATTCTGCCAAAATATAGCCTGGGTACATGAAAAAGGCATATTCAAAAAGAAAAAGAGTAAGATGTAGTGATTTTCAGCAGCTACTGAATGGTTCAATGGTCAGGTACACATTCTTCTGTGCAGGACTAACAGTTGAGTATGCTAAATTTTATTTCATGCATAAATAGAACAGATATTGGTAATTTATAGTTGACCAATTATGTAACAAGGAAGCTTCATTTGAATTAAATTAATGTAAGTGTATCTAAAGTTGAAGTATTGGTTCACCAAAGAATAGATGATTGACAAAAATGTATGAAATGTTATTAATGCTGGGTGATGCTTGGATGATACTTTTTCGAAATACCTTGCAACATCTACTTGGCGAGACATTATTAGAAAAAAATGGGACATTTTAATTGCACTAATGGCAGCTCTGTTTCAATGTGTAAATATTTAGGAAAATCACTATACACTAGACTAGAACATTGTACCATTTGTGACTCATTAAGATCTAATACGGTGGTTTGGACCAATGTTGCTGATGTGTCTTAGCTTTCTGTTCTTTGACTTCTTGTTTTAAAGCTTTTCTTCTAGCATCCAATGGAAGGCAGGTTGTTTAGGATGTAGCCTACTAAAATGTTTTGGCATCTGTTCTTCCTTCATCTCAGTGCCTTAGGCAATTTTAAAGTATTCAAAATGAATTTTGAAAATATTTATATATTGGAAGTAGCTTCCCCAATATCTAAGTATAATCTCCAACATGTTCCAGATTTTCCTTCTGTGTAGGTACAGGGAGTGACTTTCAAATGATAGTAGCCTTTCTGTCTTCCATTATCTACTTTGGTTGTAAATACAAAACAGGCAGAATAAAGTTCTTCTTCATAACGTATATAATCAGTTTGTGGAAGGTATTGCTGCAAGATTGTGATGGAAACGGGGGATTGAGAAAAAATCATGGAGAATACGCCTATCAATAGCCAATATCTGGGAATGGGACTTCTAAAGCAGAATGCCTATGAATCCTAAGTCGTGGAGGTATCAACAATGGTTGAGGACTTTTGCCTTGTGCTTCTTTGAAACATCTGGCTAGTCTGTTTGCTCTGATATAGCAGATAGTTTTAAAGTTACATAAATGTAACATAAAATGTAGAACTGGCAAATCGTGTAGCTCAGGGCTTTCCAAAGTTTTCCCGTGGCGACACACCAACCGCCGTTGGTGTGTCGCCGCGGGAAAACCCGGAAGTGCCGCCATTGTGGCAGCGCGCAAAAACCCGGAAGCGCTGCTGCCGCTTTCAGGTTTTTGCACGCCGCCGTTGCTGTATCGCCGCGGGAAAACACGGAAGCACTGATGATGATCAGCGCTTCCGGGTTGTGTGGCGACACACCAGACTGTGTGTGGCGACACACTTTTGTGTTGCGACACACAGTTTGGAAAGCCCTGGTGTAGCTGAATAGCCTTGTAAGCTGGTTGTAGTACAGTATACTGGTCATGGGTGCAGTGCTAGAAACAAGTAGTCAATTTCAACATAAGCTTCTGAAATTGCCATTTGTTCAATGAACAATGATTAAAGCAGATTATGATATCCAGTTTGGTCTAGTGGTTAAGGCAACGGGCTAGAAACCAGGAGGCTGTGAGTTCTAGTCCCGCCTTAGGCATGAAAGCCGGCTGGGTGACCTTGGGCCAGTCACTCTCTCTCAGCCCAACTCACCTCATAGGGTTGCGGTTGTGGGGAAAATAGGAGGAGGAAGGAGTAATAGGTATGTTCCCCGCCTTGAGTTATTTATAAAAATAATAAAGGCGGAATAGAAATTAAATAAATATATCAATCAATCAATCAATCAATAAAATATCCATTGTCATTTACATATTGTAATAGAAATCTTCATTCTCATGTGCATATTTTAAGGAGGATTAAAATGTAAATTCGGAAGCAATTAAGTATTGTAAACCGCCCAGAGTCCCCCTTGGGGGAGATGGAGCGGTAATACAAGTTGACATATAAATAAATAAAATTAAAATAGTTTTTAAATGTTAATTTAGCTAAACAGAGAAAATAGCATATATTATATTTGCTTTAGTATGTGTATTTGTTTTAACTTTTGTTACCATATCAATAAGATATCAGTTAATAACAGTAATCTAATTGGCACTTGATTTCAAATAGGGTACTAATCTCTACCACATTTACCCACAGCAGAGATGATCCCGAATTTAAAATAATCCTTCCACAAAGGAAAAGTATAGACTCCCTCAAGTAGCCCTGATAATCCCAGTCTTACAAATTCCTGGAAAACATATTTGCAACTGGAATTTTTAACATTTAAACTTTTGAATTTCTAGAACTTGTTTATATATTTTTTCACAAACTTGTCTATTTATAATTATGATCATTACCAGTAAGACCCAGTATCAGGATTTGTTGTTGTTGTTCAGTCGTTCAGTCGTCTCCGACTCTTCGTGACCCTATGGACCATAGCACGCCAGGCCTTCCTGTCCTCCACTGTCTCTCAGAGTTTACTCAAATTCATGTTCATTACATCGGTGATGCTATCTAACCATCTCATCCTCTGCCGTCCCCTTCTCCTTTTGCCTTCAGTCTTTCCCAGCATCAGGGTCTTTTCCAGTGAGTCCTCTCTTCGCATTAGGTGGCCAAAGTATTTGAGCTTCAGCTTCAGCATCTGTCCTTCCAATCAGCAGTCAGGGTTGATTTCCTTTAGGATTGACTGATTTGACCTCCTTGCAGTCCAAGGGACTCTTAAGAGTCATCTCCAGCACCACAGCTCGAAAGCATCAATTCTTCGGCGCTCAGCCTTCCTTATGGTCCAACTCTCACAGCCATACATTACTACTGGAAAAACCATAGCTTTAACTATATGGACCTTTGTCGGCAAGGTGATGTCTCTGCTTTTTAATATGTTGTCTAGGTTTGCCATAGCTTTCCTCCCAAGGAGCAATCGTCTTTTAATTTCATGGCTGCAGTCACCGTCTGCGGTGATCTTGGAGCCCAAGAAAATAAAATCTGTCACTGCTTCCATTTCTTCCCCTTCTATTTGCCAGGAAGTGATGGGACCAGATGCCATGATCTGGGTTTTTTTAATGTTGAGTTTCAAGCCAGCTTTTGCACTCTCCTCTTTCACCCTCATCAAGAGGCTCTTTAGTTCCTCTTCACTTTCTGCCATTAGGGTGGTATCGTCTGCATATCTGAGGTTGTTGATATTTCTCCCGGCAATCTTAACTCCGGCTTGTGATTCATCCAGCCCGGCATTTCTCCTGATGTACTCTGCATATAAGTTAAATAAGCAGGGTGATAATATACAGCCTTGTCGTACTCCTTTCCCAATTTTGAACCAGTCAGTTGTTCCATGTCCGGTTCTAACTGTTGCTTCTTGACCCGCATACAGGTTTCTCAGGAGACAGGTAAGGTGGTCTGGTACTCCCATCTCTTTAAGACTTTGCCACAGTTTGTTGTGATCCACACAATCAAAGGCTTTAGCGTAGTCAATGAAGCAGAAGTAGATGTTTTTCTGGAACTCTCTTGCTTTTTCCATGTAAGGCACTCCATCCGATATCTGTAATCTCCCTACTCTAGAGTAACTCACAGACGCATGAGTTCTTAGAAGTAGGATAGTTTATTACAGGATACAGAAGCTAGCACGAACAAAGACTGGAATGGCGATTCTGGGAACAAGCAGCATATTTAAACCTTTCCCTCCCTCAGGGTCCTTTGCTGCTGACACGTGTGGTCAGGTCTACTTGGTTGCTCCGGCAACCGCCTCCCAGATGTGTATTCCCGTGCGTCAGGTGGATGTCAGCTTCGCGCCACTTCCAGTCTCCTGAGGAGCTCTTTGTCTGCCTGCCCTTTTGGCAGAGATCGGATGATCTCTGACATGCTCCCGCCCCAAAACTCACCCCCCCGGTTCAGTGGGGTTTGTGTGGGAATTCTTTATGGAACTTCTTGACTAATTTAGGGGCGCGTGTGTGTTTGGCGCTGACCCATTCCTTGTCTCCAATTGGTAGGTGTTGCCACTTCACTAGGTACTGTAGCTGCCCCTTGTGTCGTCTGGAGTCCAGGATTCTATCAATCTCGAAATGTGGTTCGCCCTCCACCAATAATTGGGGGGGGGGGTTTCCTCTGGTTCAGGGTGCCAGTGTTGTGAACTGTGGTGTTTCAACAAACTGATGTGGAACACAGGATGCACCTTTCTTAGCGCTTTTGGCAATTGTAATTTTGCCGCTACTGGGTTGATGACCTCAATGATTGGGAATGGACCTATGAATTTTGGTGCCAATTTCCGTGATGGTTGTGTTGTCCGCAGATTTTTTGTTGACAAATACACCTTGTCTCCTACTCTTAATTCCCATTCTTCCCCCCTCTTGCGGTCCGCATATTTTTTGTAACTAGCTTTGGCTTCCTTCAATGTTTGCACCATGACTGGCCAATTGCTGCTTAGTTTCTCTATCCATTCATCCGCTTTTAGGGGTTGTGGCAATTCCGTGTTGTGTGACATGGCCAGTTCGGGGATAGTTACAAAGTCCTGCCCTGTGGCGACTTTGAATGGTGAAAACCCCGTGCTTTGATGTACCGCGTTATTGTAAGCAACCTCTGCGAACGGCAACAGTTCCGCCCAATCATTCTGTTGGTAGTTAGTGTAACATCTAAGGTATTGCTCCAATGTAGCATTCAGGCGTTCGCTCGCACCATCTGTGCAAGGATGGAACGCACTGCTGAGCCCCTGTGCCGCTCCAATTAAAGTCAAAAAAGCCCGCCAAAATTTGGAAGTAAAAGTGCTGCCACGATCGCTGATTATGCGTTCCGGCGTTCCGTGGGCTCTATAGATGTGTTGTATGAACAGTCTAGCTAGTTTTTGAGCATTCGGTATTCCTTTGCATGCAATGAAGTGTGCCTGCTTGGAGAATAGATCAGTGACTACCCAAATTGCCGTGTTCTTTTTGCTCACCGGCAAATCTACTATGAAGTCCATGGCAATTTGCTTCCATGGCTGTGAGGGGTTTGCTACTTCCTGCAGCTTCCCTGTAGGTTTCCCAATTTTCCTTTTGGCCATTGCACACACTGGGCATGAGCGCACATAGTCTTTAACATCAGTGCGCAAGGATGGCCACCAAAATTTGCGTCGGATTAAGTGTAGCGTTTTTACGAAGCCAAAATGCCCTGCCGTTTTGTGATCATGATGCATGGTTAAGACCTTTTGCCTTAAGGGCTCAGGGACATAGGCTTTGTTGTCCTTCCACCCCACTCCATCCTTCTCCACTAGGTTCTGTTTGTTCTCCCCCCACCAGGTGTCCGTTACTGTTGCCGCCCGCAGCTCGGCTGTCCACGGGTCGCTTTCAGCCGCACGCTTCGCGGTGCTGCGGGTGATTGCCATGTTGCCCTCCCCCCTCCCGTCTGTTATTGCTGAGCTCTGTGCCTCCACTGGCTGGGAGGGGATGAGGGATTCGATGACCTCTTCCATTTTGCTCTCATGTTGCGGCAAGCGTGATAACGCGTCTGCCAAATAGTTTTTTCCCCCAGGAAAATACTTCAACGTGAAGTTGAATCTGCTAAAAAATTCTGCCCACCTGAGGTGCTTAGGGTTCAATTTCCTGGGTGATTTGAGAGCTTCCAAATTTTTATGGTCCGTCCACACTTGGAACGGCTCTGCTGTGCCTTCTAAGAGATGTCGCCACGTGCTTAGGGCATGTTTGACAGCGAAAGCCTCTTTTTCCCAAATATGCCATCTTTTCTCCGTCAGGTTAAACTTTCGGGAAATGTACGCGCATGGCCTTAATTTCCCCGTGTCATCCTCCTGCAAGAGTATGGCCCCCACTGCACTAATAGATGCATCTGTGTGTATCACAAATGGTTTGTCAGCTTCTGGGTGCTTGAGTATGGGTTCTCTTGTGAACATTTCTTTTAGACTATCAAACGCTGCCTGGCATTCTTGCGTCCATACGAGTTTCGTGCTCGGTGATGGGGCTTTCGCGTTTGCTCCCTTGCCTTTTGTCTTTAATAGGTCAGTCAGGGGCAGTGCGATTTGCGCGAAATTCTGAATAAATTGCCTATAGAACCCCGCAAAACCGAGGAACGCTTGCAGCTGTCTGCGAGTACGGGGGGGCTGCCAGCCCAAGACCGCTTTGACTTTCTCAGGATCCATCTCGATGCCCTCATGCGAAATGCGATACCCCAAGAAGTCTAGTTGTTCCCTGTGAAATTCACATTTCTCAAGTTTTACATAAAGCTTAGCCTCGAGTAATTTCTCAAGCACCCTCTTAACTAGCTCCATGTGTTCCTCCAGATTTTCAGAAAAAATCAGTATGTCATCCAAATATACAATTACCCCTTTGTACAGAAATTCATACAATACTTCGTTTATGAACCTCATGAAGATTCCCGGTCTCCCCGCAATCCCAAACGGGAGCACCCTGTATTGGAAAGAACGCAATGGGCAATTGAATGCAGTTTTCCATTCGTCCCCCTCCCTTATGCGAACACGATAGTAAGCTTCCCTAACATCTAGTTTTGTGAAAATTTTCCCCTTAGATAGCTGAGCTAACATGTCTTTCAGCAACGGGAGAGGGTACTGTCTCGTAACCGAAATTGCATTAAGACCCCTGTAGTCAGTGCAAAGCCGGAGGGACCCGTCTTTTTTCTTCCTGAACAATACCGGGGCTGCAAGGGGGGAGTTGGCTGGCTCAATGAACCCCCGTGCCAAATTTTTATCTATGAATTTGCGCAATTCTTGCAGTTCTTTTTGCGTCATGGCATACATCTTGGGCTTGGGAAACGGTGCCCCTGGGATAAGGTCAATGGTTGCGTCTGACTGCCTATGGGGGGGTTCTTGCTCACATTCCTTCTTGTCGAATATCTCTGCTACCGGGAGGTATTTCTCCGGAATTGTGCTTGTGAGTGTGCCACCCCCTTGGTCCTGCTCCCCCTCCTCAATTTCCATCCCCGTTGCCCCCAGCTCAATGCCGCTAGGTGTGCTCTCATTGTCCATCTCGTGATAAGTCCCATCCGTAAAGTCCAAATCTCCTGAGACCCAATCCACCTTGGGGTTTCTTGCCCTCAACCATTTCAGTCCTAACACAATGGGTCGTGTTGCAATGGGAGCCACTAGGAACCGCAAAGTCTCTACATGAGTCCCCAAAGTCATTTGCAGTCCTTCAGTGTAGAACTCCACTGGCCCCCCCTTCAGTTCCGACCCGTCCAATTGGCAAAATGTGATGGGCGTTTTGAGCTTAAACAGGTCCAGTCCCATCTTTTCAGCTACGTTCGGGTGCATTAAGTTTCTAGAGCAACCTGAGTCTAGCATTGCAACCCCCACATACTTTTTCCTCCCACCCAAAGTCCTCAACTGTACCTTTAGGTGCATTGTTGGGGTGTTGCGACTACTTCCTTTGCGCCCCTTTGTGGAGGTCTGTCCTGTGGCGCTCATCAGAACAGACCTGGCTCGTTTCCCGCCGTCTGGATTTCAAAGTCAGAGTCATCGCTGTCTTCTTCTAGGTCCAGATTCTGCCATGGGTTCACGGTTGTCGCAGCCGCTCCTTTTCCCTTGGTGTGTGTTGTTTTGAGGGTACTTCTGTCAGCTGCCTTTTTCGCCGGAGGTTTTTCCTTAACGCTTGTTTTCCCCTGAGGGCAAGCGCTAATTCGGTGTCCCTCCTTCCCGCAGCGGAAGCACAGTCCCTCTCTTGTCCGACGGTCCTTCTCCTCTTCCCAATTCCGCTGTTTCACGTTCGAGCGAGGCTGGTTAATGAAAGTCCCCTCGTTCCTCTGCCTGGATTGTACGTTTCTGATACTTTGTAACTGTAGTCTGTTACTCTCAATTTTCCCAGCTAATTGGATCCACCCCTCTAAAGTTTCAGGGCCATCTCTATCTAAAGCCTTTTCCAGTAAGTCCTGTTTTAGGCCATATTGAAAGTGTTCTATCTTTATCGATTCTGGCCAGTCCGGCAGATAGGATAATAATCTTTTAAAGTCCATAGCATATTCAGCTACTGTCCTAGTTCCCTGCCTTAAGTTCCGGAGTCGGGCCCTGGCTGAGACTTTGGTCAGCGTATCTTCAAACCGTTTCTGGAGGGCATACATGAACTCTTGGAAGTCCCTTAGTTCCCTAGCCCTCCTGTCATGAAGTGTTACCAGCCAGTCCACTGCCTCACCTTCCAGAAAACTGGAGACGTATCTAATTTTGCTCTCTTCCGTTCGAAAGGTGTATTCGAATTCGCTCATGAACCCTTGTACGTGAGTCAAGAAGCATGCTAAATTCTTGGGGTTGCCGTTGAATTTCGTTTTTAGTTCGCCCATTCCAAATGGTGTATGTGCCCCCCCTGGGGTCATGAACTGGTTGTATGACGGGGTCCTGGGTGCTCTGTTGTAGGGGTAAAATTCCTCCTCTTCACTTTCGATGTCTCCCTCTCCCTCGGGTGGCCCCAGGTTCAGTTCCCGCCCTTTGGGTTTATCTACATTGTCCATTAATTTCTTAAAGGCAGCGCCCAATGAGTCCATTTTATTCATCAACATTCCTATATTTAACTGCACATTGGACATCTGTTCCTCCAACCTTACGATGCGCTGGGTTGGGGTGACCTTCTTCTGGTTTCCTTTTGCCCCTTTCTCTGCTAGCCCTTCGCCTACAGCTACGGACCATCCCTCTAGCTCTGGTTCGGTGCTGCTTTTCTGAATAGGGGTATTGATTACCTCGATATGCTTTTCTTTGCTCTGCGCTTTTCTGCTCTCCATCCTCTGGTTGCCTGCGGAGCTGGGTCCCGCTTCTTCGTAGGTTCCTGCCACCTCTGCCGGTTCCATTGCTTGCTGGTATCCTCTGCCCACTTGCAGCTTGGGGGCGCTGGTCGCTGCCACCGCTTTTCCGCCACGTGGTCTCCGCCTCGTCTGCCGCCGCGTGGGATCCGCTGCCCGCTTGCCCGTTGCTGAGCTCGCCGCTTCTCCGCTGCTTGTGCCCGCCGGTTTCCGCTGCCGTCGTCGGGTTTTGCTGCCGCTCTTCCGCCGCCGCTCAGCTGCTTGGGAAAGCCGGATTCTGCTTCTGCCGCCGCTCCCACCGCTCAGCTGAGGGATCGCCGCCTCTCAGCTGTTTGGCGCGAGCTGCTTGGGCCGCCGGTGTCCGCCGCTGCACTCCTGCCGCCGCTCAGCTGTTCCGGATCACCGCCTCTCAGCTGATTAGCGCGCCGGTTTCTGCTGCTGCTGGGAAAAGCCGGTTCCACGCTCGCCTGGTCCCAGCTGATTAGCGCGCCGGTTTCTGCCGCTGCTGGGGAAAGCCGTTTCCTGCTTCTTCGCTGCTGCCAGGGATCCCCGCCTCTCAGCTGTTTGCGCTGCCGGGGAAGCCGGTTCCTCGCTCGTCTCGCCTGGTCTCCTTCCGAAAAATTTTTTCCCAGGTCTCTGCCCAGTGGGTGTAGAAGCCGGTCTCGACCGTGAGCTGTTGGTTTCGCTCCCGGGAAAACTGGTTGGTTTTTTCATTCCAGTCTTTATGTAAGGCACTCCATCCGATATCTGTAATCTCCCTACTCTAGAGTAACTCACAGACGCATGAGTTCTTAGAAGTAGGATAGTTTATTACAGGATACAGAAGCTAGCACGAACAAAGACTGGAATGGCGATTCTGGGAACAAGCAGCATATTTAAACCTTTCCCTCCCCCAGGGTCCTTTGCTGCTGACACGTGTGGTCAGGTCTACCTGGTTGCTCCAGCAACCGCCTCCCAGATGTGTATTCCCGTGCGTCGGGTGGATGTCAGCTTCGCGCCACTTCCAGTCTCCTGAGGAGCTCTTTGTCTGCCTGCCCTTTTGGCAGAGATCGGATGATCTCTGACATTCCATGATCCAGCGAATGTTGGCAATCTGATCTCTAGTTCCTCTGCCTCTTCGAAACCCAGCCTGCACTTCTGGTAGTTCTCGGTTCACATACTGCTGAAGCCTAGCTTGTAGGATTTTGAGCATAACCTTGCTAGCATGTGAAATGAGCACAATTGTACGGTAGTTTGAACATTCTTTGGCATTGCCTTTCTTTGGAATTGGAACGTAAACTGACCTTTTCCAGTCCTGTGGCCACTGTTGAGTTTTCCAAATTTGTTGGCATATTGAGTGCAGCACTTTAACAGCATCATCTTTTAGGATTTTAAATAGCTCAGCTGGGATACTGTCTTCTTCGCTAGCTTTGTTGTTAGTAATGCTTCCTAAGGCCCACTTGATTTCACTGTCTAGGATGTCCGGCTCAAGGTCAGTGACCACACCATCGTATTTATCAGGGATATTAAGATCTTTCTTGTATAGTTCTTCTGTGTATTCTTGCCACCTCTTCTTAATCTCTTCTGCTTGTTAGGTCCCTGCCTTTTTTGTCCTTTATCATGCCCATCTTTGCACAAAACGTTCCCTTGATATCTCCGATTTTCTTGAAGAGATCTCTAGTCTTCCCCATTCTATTGTTTTCCTCGATTTCTTTGCATTGTTCATTTAAGAAGGCCTTCTTATCTCTCCTTGCTATTCTCTGGAATTCTGCATTCAGTTCAACTTCAGCTTCTTCGGCCTCAGTGGTTGGGGCATAGACTTGGATCATTGTGATGTTGAATGGTTTGCCTTGGATTCGAACTGAAAGCATTCTGTCGTTTTTGAGGTTGTACCCCAGTACTGCCTTTCCCACTCTTTTATTGACTATGAGAGCTACTCCATTTCTTCTAAGGGATTCTTGCCCACAGTAGTATATATAATGGTCTCCTGAATTAAATTCACCCATTCCTGTCCATTTTAGTTCGCTGATTCCCAAGATGTCGATGTTCAATCTTGTCATCTCATGTTTGACCACATCCAGCTTACCTTGATTCATGTATGTACAGTATAACATATGGGAAAGCTATTAATAATTTTAATAAAGCCCTTAAAAACACTTTATTATCATCTGTTGTTCATTATTTGTTTTGGCAATGGAATATATAATTCATTAAATATATCCCTGAAAAATTCTGCTACTGTTTGTTCAATATTACAGAGAGGTGAAATTGAAATGGAATGTACAGTATGTATATATGTATGTATGTATGTATGTATGTATGTTAAAACTTAAAAGCTCTTCTGCTTGATCTCTTGGAAGTTCTATCTGGCAAGTTCCAAAGACAGCCTATTTATTTAGTTATTCATTTATTTAATATATTCATTTATAGCCCATCTTTTTGCTGTGGCCCCATCCAATTCTTTCTTTTAGCTCCATCCACTTTTTAAAGTTACGGTTCCTTTCTGAAAGCCACATAAGTCTGATTATATCCTGCATGCCATAAAAGGCTGCTCAGTCCTGGGGTAGGAAAATAATTTTATGTGAAGCAGAACCAAACTGACTGGGAATATTGAACAAAAAGACAGCATTTCTGAGTTAGCATAGAATCATAAAGTGGGAGGGGCTATAGTTCAACCCCCTCCCCCCCTCCCATGTAGTACTGGAATTCACACAAAAGCATCAGCGACTCTGGTTCCCATTTGAACACATTCGCAAAGGGCAGCCCATCACCTGCACCTTTATTGACTCCACTTTTAATTAAAGTTAGATTTTTTTTCTTAACAGTTAACTGCAATCTGTCTTTGTACTTAATGGGCACTCCAGGATCTTCCAGACATTGGCCAGCTAGGCAGTCCACCTCCCAACACACTCATCCCAGATGGCCAGTCTATTAGACAAGGAATATATTTGCTTCCTGAAGAGAACGTGCCTCATGACACATAAACCAAAACAGCCTCTCTCTTTTGGCTATAGAGAACAGAAGTTTAATCATTTCAGAATCCTAGCCACAAGAAAGGAGTGGGAAAGGAGAGAAATTCCCCCAATCCCACCCTTCCTATTTAAATGACATGTAAGAGAGATTGGGGGGATCACTGGAAGATGTACCTGGAGATGGAGGCTGGAGCTGAAGGAGGGAATGGGACCTCAGGAGCATCCTGGAAGTCAACAGAAAAAGGCCCTGTTCTGAAAAGCAGAGGGCGGTTCTCCAGGTCTTTGGGAAAGTAAAACTATTTGGGTCGATTATAAACAAAGCTAAGCTGGTTTCTCTGAGAAATGGAGGAAAGGGAAGGAGCTCCAGATTGGGACCCAGACAGCTCCTAAACCCCTAAATATCTGTGAGAAGCAAGGTTATCCACGTAAACACTGAATCACAGAATAAGGGATCAGTAAGCTAAAATGCACCATGACTATTGTATGCTTTGTTTTCTGGGGGATGTATCTGCTTGACTTATGTCGATGAAGGTTCTCAGTCATCCAGGTGGAACAGTCTGTGGCTTGAATCATGTCAACTGGATTTCTATTTTCTCAGTAGAAACGTTTCACTCCTTATCCAAGGAGCTTCTTCAGTCTGAGTAAAGTTAGTAAGGGAATCCTTAAATACGTTTCTAGGGTGGCTGTGTGACCTTGCACCTGGGGCTAGGTCATGGTTATTTTGAGATGTTTATTTCTAAGTCCCATTATCATCTAAAGGAGGATCGTTAAGATTACCCTGCTGCTGTTGAGCTTGTGAAATGGTCTTAATCTTTCTAGGCACAGAAGACAAAGCAGGAAGGAAGATAGGGGAAAGGTTGTGCCTGAGGCCCCCACCTCTATTCAAGGAAGGATTTTCCAAGTTGGCATAAATGGATTCCTTGACCCCTCTAGAGGTGGGGGCCTCAGGCACAACCTTTCCCCTATCTTCCTTCCTGCTTTGTCTTCTGTGCCTAGGAAGATTAAGACCATTTCACAAGCTCAACAGCAGCAGGGTAATCTTAACGATCCTCCTTTAGATGATAATGGGACTTAGAAATAAACATCTGAAAAATAACCATGACCTAGCCCCAGGTGCAAGGTCACACAGCCACCCTAGAAACGTATTTAAGGATTCCCTTACTAACTTTACTCAGACTGAAGAAGCTTCTTGGATAAGGAGTGAAACGTTTCTACTGAGAAAATAGAAATCCAGTTGACATGATTCAAGCCACTATCTGCTTGACTGTTTCTAGTAAGGTTTGTATCTGAGTGTATTGCATGCAAACTCCCTGTAGTGTCTCAGGCCCTTTGAATTATAAATCCCACCCACTGTGGATCTGTACCTAGTCTCCCCTATAGCATTTTATGAAGTTTAAGATACTTAAGTATCCTTTAAAAATATATAAAACATTTTTAAAAATCAGTGAAATAAAAAATTGCTAAAACAGCATTTTATTGATGTTTAAGACATTTGAGATTTTATCAGTACTCAGTGCCTTATTTCATTCACTTGTAATCGTTTTGGGAAATTTCTATCTAGAGTTAAAAAGGCAATTTCACTTTTTTCTTATTGTTAATAAAATGACTTTTTAAATGATATTGCACATTTGTTCCATCTCTTTTAAAAAAGGAAGGGCCTGTTTTTCTCTGACCTCATGCCTCAGAACTTCAAGACCCAGGGGGCGACATTACAGAGTAATTTATCTTTTGCATATTATTATTATTATTATTATTATTATTATTATTATCATTCATTCATTCATTCATTCATTCATTCCAAGTTTACTGTGAAGTAAGTATTCAACTAGACTTTTGCACCTTAGCTGTGATAGTGCACATAAATTAATCTGCAAATTAATTTCAAATTCTGGGTAGATTATATAGTTGCAGTATCAAATCGGTGCCCAATGAAAAATGATCTTTCTTCCATACACGCACTAGTTCTTCACCATATTTGCATGATTCTCTTTTTACATAAATGCAAGTAAGTAAGTTTTTTTATATTAAATAATGTGTTGGCTATACTAAAACATGGGGGAGTTGTGTGTGTGCTGAACGAAGTGTATCAAACCATGTAGGATTTATGCCGTGTTTGGCATCTGCATTTACTAAATGCTCCATACCAAAGTCTACCACGTTGATTTCTTCTGCAGTGATATAATTGGCAGTACAATTAACAGTCTTTTTAACTGAATGAGCTTTTAACCAATTAAATTAAATACTGGGTTTTCCTTGAAGACAACAAGGACCTAGGTGTATAAGTAGTCATCTCTGAAATGCTATAACTAGAAAACATCAAAGGGATTAGTTGTAATAATGTTAGAGAATTTTGGCCCCATCATTGCTCTTGCTCTTTGAATATATTCAGAAAATAACTATGTAATGCATATGTTTCATTCTGTTTTATCAGAATTATAAATATAAATAAATAAATAATATATAATATAATATATTATATTATATTATATAAATTATATAATATATTATATAATATAAATAAATATATATATAGCGGGACAGCATTTGATGGAATGTTTGTATTCTACCTCTTGCAATGTATATTACTTTCTATTTTATTTTATATATTTATATTATAATACCTCTAAATGTGAGTTAGCATTATTTTGTATATGTAAGAATGTCTGAAAGATATTAGCTTGTCTAAGGCCTAGTTCAGAGGCGCGATTTGAGCCAGATGCTTCATGGGTCACCTCTCTGGCTCTTGGACATCACACTGCATTAACTGTCCAATGATGTAAAAAACCTCTCTGTTGTGAAATAATTTTCAGTACTATCTTCAGTTCATTAACAATGAGCATTTGTACTAAATGCTTCAGAAATGTAATTTGCATCTGCAAGGGCTAAATTTATTTTCAGCTGTTAAGAGCTAGTATCAGATTGGCATAAAGGTGAATGCTTATTTCTCTTTTATAATGAGCATTCTTTTTTCTTTCTCTCTCTTTCTCTCTCTGCCTTAGGAAAATGGAACAATTTTTTCCTGTTTGATACTTATCAGAGGAATGACAATTCATTGAGACAATAGAGGAAAAGGAATCCAGGATGGATGGCTTAGTTAAGCAGAAAGGTGTGCTTAATAAGCATAATAAGGCAATTGACACCAAGAAGAAGAATGGGTTGATTAACACAAGGAACTTAATGGCTGAAAACAGGGAGGGGTTGGTGTCTGTGTACCCAGCTGCTCAGTATCATGGTCGGCCAGTTGGGACTCTCTACTCCCCAAACTACTCCCAGAATGACCCAATACAACAGCTTCTTGACCCCAGTACTCTGCCGCAGACAGTAGAATCCCGCTATCATCCAAACATCATCCTCTATTCAGAGAGCATGCTACGATCATGGGGAGAAAGCCTGAGTGCAGAATGCTGTGAAACAACCTTTATTGAGGACAAATCACCCACCAAAAGCTGCCTGGATTATCCTGATGGCAAATTTGTCAGTCTATCCACAGATGACATTAAGATCCAGACCCTCTCCTATGATGTGGAAGAAGAAGAAGAAGAAGATGAAGATGAAGAAGATGATGATGACGACTTCCAGGAACTAGAGGTCAGGGAAATTTTCTTGGTATATTGTCAGTTGCAAACAATATGGTAGGATAAATTGTGGTAGGATACATTCTGTTTTAAATGTGTTAACATTATTTAAATAATGAAATAGTGCCCACCCACAGAAAAGGCTTCTTCGATTGGATGAGTCACTGTTATTTTCTTCCTGTTCATCTCCTTTGCTGCAGCAGGTATGATTGCATCATTCAGGTAGTCCCAATGCGGAGAGAATGAGGATTATCCATGCACAAAGGTCATGCCCACTTTGCCTGGTTGGCTTCATTTTCATCAGAAGCCAAATTCAGAATTGGGAGGTGTGGGCAGGAAACCCTAATTAACAAGGTGCTCTTTTTCTTGTCCAGGCTGAACCTTTTAGGATGCAAGAGTCAATTGTGTAGACAGTACTAATTCAGAAAGAAAGGGCTCCTCTGATCTAGAAGTTCAGGAAATATTGCCCTATTTGCTGGGCTGATGGACAGGGCAGAAATAGAGGTGGGAAAGCTGTCTTTAACACATAGAGTGACTAATGTGAAAAGTACAGAGGTGCTGTAACTTTGTATACAAAAATATATCAGGTATGGTTTACATCAGGGGTGGGGAAACTTTTTTCTGCCAAGGGCCATTTGGATATTTATAACCGGGGACCAGGAGGGTGGGGGGCAGGGTTTCTGGGATTTCCACAGACTGGGAAATGATGAGTTTGTGGGTGGGAGCCAATCACAAGCACTGGGGGGCGGGGTTTGCGGACGGGAGCCCCGTGGGCCTTAGGCAGGAGCCCTGCGGGCCTGACATTGCCCACCCCTGGTTTACATGATAAGCTACAAGCTGTACCTTTCATGATCTAAATAACTGTACCTGGACAGGTTTCTTGTATGTTTATGTCTGTGTGATTGTGTTTTCATGGAAATACACACAATCAGTATAGATAGGGGAAATCTAGTATCTCTGAAGTAATTTTGAAGTATACTGATACTTACGACATAAGCTTCCTGGGATCAAGTTCTTAGGAGCTCTCCACAGCTAAGAGAAGAAATTGGCCAATCCACCAGAAGATTATGGCGTACTTCATGAGTCATATGAAGGAATCAGCTGATGTGCTCATATGTGTGAATCAACCCTTAAGATCTCCAAAACTTGTTGGTTTATTTATTTGGTTCATCTCTTAAAACTGCAAAAATTATACCTAAAAATAAAAAAGATAAAAAGAATACATTCCATAATTCAGAGCACAATATGGAATAGAAGGATTCGGCGTTACTGAAGCAGTATGACAAAGTGCCATCTTGCTTTTGTGACAAAACGTAGCCATATATCCATTGTTCTGTATTGAAAAGCTCAGTTAGAACACAACTATTAAAGCAAATTTATATGATGTGAGTAATTAGTACTGTGTATACTGTAAAGTGAAATATTATCAGATGTTTCTCCAACAGCTAAATCCTTTATTTGGGTTTATGAAATATACTGTGGAAACGCCTAAATTAGGAGTGGGAAACAATCCAGGAGTTATGCATGTCTGTTGACCTAATGTCAAAACTTTTGGCAAGAGTAATTAATCTCATCCCTGGCAGTCTCTTGGGTTAGGAGGAAATAAATAGGAGTGGCTTTCTTACTTTAGGTTCTGGCCATGCCCACTGTTGGATTTGGCTCCACCCATTGCCAGCATATTCTGAGGGATTGTGGCTTTCCAAAACAGTTTATCACCTCTGCCCTAATGTATTTATTCCATCTTGACAAGACTGTACATCAGAGCTTTCCAAACTGTGTGTCGTGACACAAAAGTGTGTCGCCACACACAGTCTGGTGTGTTGCCACACAACCTGGAAGCGCTGATCATCATCATCATCATCATCATCATCATCATCATCAGCGCTTCCGGGTTTTCCTGCGGCGACACACCAACGGCGGTGCGCAAAAACCGAAAGCGGCAGCAGCGCTTCCGGGTTTTTGCGCGCTGCCGCAACGGCGGCACTTCCAGGTTTTCCCGCGGCGACACACCAACGGCTGTTGGTGTGTCACTGCGGGAAAACTTTGGAAAGCCCTGCTGTACATAGTAAATGTGAGCTTAAAAATATCATTTATCATTGTGTCCTTTCGATAGTTATAATTGTTGTCTTTTGTCCTCTCCTTGTCTTAAGGAACAATCCAAAGTAAAAACCAGTTGATGCAGTGGAAATCAGCTGATTTCAATTGAGGGCATTTAGTATATAAGGCGGTGTATTGTTCCTAAAGTATTTATTGTGATGTACAGTACCTGTACATTTTTGTGACGTTTGTGAAAGATTATGCCGTAATATATTTGTTAGACTTTAAGGTGCCATGAAAATATTATTTTTATTGCAATTGGCTAACAGGAATACATAAACACCTGTTCAGCATCTGAATGTTTAACTTTGCCGGATTGTTACCTGTAATCTCGTAGCTGTAATTGCCATTGGATCTCTATAGAAAGTGTATTTAAAATAGGGATGCATTGCAATTCTTGTGGTCCCTTACCACTAACCATGCTGGGTACGGCTATTATCATTCAACAACACCTGAATGGATATTTGGTATATTTGATTTGCATGCTTCAGTACTGTAGTGAGTTTGTACAGAATTGACACTCTTATGTACAGTAAATGCCCATTCATTTTCAATACTGTTACTCAGATGCAAGCTTCTTGACAGATAATGCTGTTAAACAGTTAGTTGGTGCAACACTGTTGCTGCAAGGATCTTTCTCTGCTGTAGCAATACATTTAGCACCCATCCAACAAAAAGTTCAATACCAAAAAAAGGAGCAAATTACAAAATGTAACAAGACAAAAACAAGTACTATAGGTCTGTATGCTGCCTGGATTTCCATTTTAATATTTTTGCAGTAGCAAAAACAGCCCCGAAAAGCCACTTTTTTTTTTTTTACGAACACAAGGATAATATACATACTATGGACTCAATCCTGCTGATGTTTTAATTAAAATGCAAAAAAAAAATGAAGTTCACATGAAACTGAAAAATATTGTGTTCCAGATCTTTATTAATTAGGAAATTTGCATTCAAGCATACAAGGACATCACTAGCACTTCAGAGGCAAGAACTTAAAATGTCACAGGGAGGCACCCACAAGTGGAAGCCAGCTTTATGTCTCTGCCTGGGAGATAGAATCATGCACAAATAATGTTTTAAAAATGTAAATGAAAACAAAAATTGAGAAGCAAGATACATTGAAGCCTCCTGAGAGCTGTTTAGTAGAAGGATAAGTGTTCCCAAAGGGGCCAGGACGAAATGTGCACTGTAATGTCTTGATGCAAACCGTATGACTTACATACTTGTATCTTATGTTGGGACCAAGTATGAAAGGCTGGGCTTTGCGCTGCAGTGTTGACTGCAATGATACAGGCGTCGTCATTTTTTTCCTCATTGTGGTCTGTATTGGATGTCTGTGGGGGAGGTGGTTAGCCAATTGTTGTTGAATACATTTTGAAAGGCCACAGGTATTGCTGAAGTGCTAGTAGTCAGGACATTCAAATTGGGTGCAGTTACTGCTTGCTTACTTGAACTGAAGTAGTCAGTTAATGAAATTACTTTGCTTTCTCATTGTCCCTGTCAGTAAGTATGATAAAAGCTTCACTTTTTTTTAAAAAAAGGAAAGAAACACAGTCCCTTGTGGCTCAATTTCAAATCACTTAAAAATTAAGAAAACATTCAAGTCTTTCCCTTCATTTGGCCATCTCTCAACTGCCTATTTGGCAATACTGTCATTAATTTCACTCTGGAGTTTAAGGACATTTTTGTAAGTAATATTTTTTCAGTCTGTTGGCAGCTGATGTATAGCTTCAACTTACTTTTTTAAGAAATATGCTGGGTTTGACATTGTTACTGTCAGCGGCATGTCCCAGGAGCTATATCATTTCAATACAGATCAGAACTCCTAATTTGCACTCAAATTATCCTTCCTTAGTGGGATTTATCTCATACATCTTTCTTACATTATTTCTTGTCCTTATTCTTAATCTCACTCAGATATCTTCTATGGTTCCCTCTTGGCAAGCCCATCAAATATTCAAGTGGTTTATCAGTCTAAACCAATATCTTGCAGATAGTTCTTCATTAGCCTTCCCCATCTGCATCCTCAATACAGATCCCATAATCCCTAATCAGTAGATCAAGTAACCCTAACCCTTGGAATTATGGGAGATGTAGGCCAATCACATTTGAAAGCAAAGCAGTTCTACACATTCCAAGGCATTTTGTTAAGATTTCTAATGCATAAGCACACTAAGGCGTAAACAGGATGTACTTGGCATTGTT
This sequence comes from Charina bottae, assembly GCA_023362775.1. NCBI lineage: Eukaryota > Metazoa > Chordata > Lepidosauria > Squamata > Charinaidae > Charina > Charina bottae. Next base: position 20,359,704 of record JALMGJ010000016.1, on the reverse strand, counting down.
GGGCTTAGATTGGGGATAGGAACTGGGTCCCAGTCCAAGTTCAGTATAAAGTCTTCTGGTTACCACCTTTAAAACTCTATATGGCTCGGATCTTCAGTAATAAGAGATGCCTTTCCCAAGTAAATTTTGCTTTCCTGGCTGGGATGGCCTAAGTTCACATGTTCTGGGTTACCAACTACCAGAATTCTTACAGCATTCTGGAAATTGGTAAAGACCAGGCTCTTCTGAAGGACCATTGGGGTTGATAGCAGAGCCATCAACAGTGAAATTAGCTTGTATTTTATTTTAATATTATTTTATAGTATTATTATTGTATTTTTATCACTGTAAAGTGCCTAGAGTCTGACCAGATGGAGAGAGTGAATAAATTCTATGAAATAAACAGAGACAAACAGTTTTGTGCAGTTGTAAGAATAAAACTCAAGATATTCCTCCTGTGTGCTCCTTGGGATGAAATGAAATTAAATGTATACACTGAGTGAAATTGTGTAGTTGGCCAATAGAAGTAGGAGTAGAGATAAAAGTATAAATATTATACCGCCCAGAGTCCCTCCAGAGGAGGGAGATGGGCGGTGATAGAAATCTGATTAATAAATAAATAAATAAATAAATAAATAAATACTATGCCGTTTAGATGGTGGTAGGATTTGTCTCTTACCACTATTTTATATTGCTGCTTTTTCCCTTAAGCAAGGGAAAACTGGTACATTTCCAGTGTAGAACTAGTTTCTCCAAATTGTCCCTAGCCTTGTTTATTTTGCTAGTGTCTCTGTAGCCACTAATCACCAGTCAGGGTGAATTGAGTTCAGATATCTCAGTGTCTCAGTGTCACCTGCTTCTAACTTGATCTACCTCAAGAGCTGTTCAAGCACTGTTATAGCCACAGTGCAAGGATTTTGTTTTTTTATAAGAATTTTATTAGGTTTCAAGCAAAGATAAAAGCTACAGAAAAAACAAAAATCAATCAATCAATTTTATTTCAGTCATAGACCAGAATACAAACAAAAAAACTACAAAGAAAAAAAAAGAAAAAAAGTAAAAAAGTATAGAAACACAAGAGAAATTTTTTCAAAATTACAAAAAGAGGTGACTTCCGACTTTTAACAGCAAGGATATACAACAATTTTCCATAATCAATCTCTTACTCTATATTAAACAAAATCACATTATTTCGATAAACCATTCCGTTGGCACATTATAAAAACCACTAAATACAGTTGCTCCCTCCCCTTATATTAAAAGAATTTAAAAAAACCCTCCTAATCAACTTCCCCACCCAAAGATAACATTTATTTAATTATTTCCTTCCTACTACTATTCTATACATTCCTGTCTATTATAATAAAGATCAAACTAAAAAACATATAAATTGTCTGCCATTGTACTTGATAATACAACAATTTTAATAATTTTAATCATATTAAACCCAAAACCAGACAGTTATTATTTTTATACCTTAATAATCTTAATCCAAATCATTAAAGAGAAATTAAATCAGCCAAGCCCTAAAAGCAATCCAGATAAATATTCTTAAACCCTTATCCCACTTCAAAATAAACCAGAGCATTTATATATCCCCACAATGCGCACAGAGCTTTTTTCTTTAAAAAATCGAACAGCCCAACTGCCCCCCTCAAAAACTCCCGACGTCTCTTCAGGAGACCTCCCATACATAATAACCCCTTCTTTTCCATGGCGTTCCATCAGAAGATCAGTTTCACTTATGGCTTGCAACTCGATCTCTCTCTTTAATTTCTTCAACTCAACTATCCAATCTTCATCCAGCATTTCAACAGAAGTCCCGATCTCACTCTTAGGAGAGACATTTCTGTCGCTGTTAAATTCCTCAGTTTCATCCACGACATCCCCAACCACATGACACTTTTTAGACCTCATATTTTCCACAATGTTCTAAATGCCTTGTATAAAAACTTGGTAGGAATCAGAAAGAATCTGTTTAAAATCTTGTTGGAAGTCAGAGAAAGTCTGTTTAAAATCCTCCATGTTTCAAGCAGTAGATTATGGTGCCCCCTAGGAGCTTAACCAGCGAAAGTCAAAGATATGACCAGAGTTCCCTGGTTGGAGGAGATGGGCGGTAATACAAATTTAAATTATAAATAAATAAATAAATATGAAAGAATTCCGAAATGTGTTTACATAAGCGAAAGTAAGATATGCAGACAGTTCCCCAGGGAAAGTAGAAGCAGAAAACTGAAAGTTTAAAACAGCCGATTCTGTCAAGAAAAACTGGTGAAAGACCACGCTGAGCTGGAATTGCAGCTCTAGTTTACTTTATTGTTCCTACCAGATGCAGAATCTTGCCAGACTAAAGGTACCCTAACTGATCTAAAGGGAAAAATACTCCTGGGACTCTAGGGCGGGGCCAGCCTAACTTTCTTCTTTGGCCTGTTTAGGCTTTCAACACTGTGAGAACGCTTATCTCCCTGATGGAATGTGCCCCCTCCTTGTTCTGCTCCGAGCTCCATCACATCACCCTCCTCCTCAGGGAGACATTCCATCACAGATTCAACATGTAGGAAAATGCTAATATCTTCAAATTGATACCAAAAATAACGATAAACACCAAGACAGCCCGCTTCTCCTTGCTGTAGAAAGCCTCTCTTAGGGTATGTGTACTTAAAAGAAATATAAATTGGGTGATATAGAAATGCGGTGGCCGGTCTTAGTGTCCCTTTTTAAGGCTACAATGTGGCTTGGAAATGATGACGTCCCAGCTAGCTCTTAACAGTCGAGCACGAACGTTGTTTGCGATCTTCTGGCTGCAAGCAGCCATCCGGAGGACAGATGGGGTGATTCCAGGTGTTTTCCTTTTTCCGGAAAAACACTCCCGGGCTTCAGGAAAAACCTGCCTGAGCCCGAAAAAACTGCTGCATTGTCAGTTCTGCCCGCTGAGCCCGCGGGCACAGCTGTTCAGTCCACCATGTCCCCACCGGAAGTCAGTGCTAGGATTTTGTTATAACATTGTTTTGCATGCAAGAGTATCCCATGTTACACAGATGAATTATCTGAACCCCACACAAGTTTACTATCTCAAGTGTTTTGGCTGCTGGCCAACATATATAGTTTGTGTTGGTTACAAGATTGTGTTCAATCTATTTGTGATTTATAATAGGTTCTTTTTCTGTAATCGCCAGCTGACAAAGCTGGGAAAGAATTTCACCTGGTTGATGAGTGGCATCTGGTATTTTCATCTTCCTCATAGCAAATTAAATGTAGTTTGGTATTTGGTCTCTTGTTATGTGTTGTACTTTAACTCTCTTCAGAAGATCCATTCAATCAGAATGTGAGCAGAGCCATGTGAGTATCTATGAAGGTTCTCAGTCATCCAGGTGGAATTGTCTGTAGCTTGAATCATGTCAACTGGATTTCTATTTTCTCAGTGGAAACGTTTCGCTCCTTATCCAAGGAGCTTCTTCAGTCTGAGCAAAGTTGGTAAGGGAATCCTAAATATGTTTCTAGGTAGCTGTGTGACCTTACACCTGGGGCTAGGTCATGGTTATATTGAGATGTTATTATAAAAGGACTTAAAATAACATCTCAATATAACCATGACCTAGCCCCAGGTGTAAGGTCACACAGCTACCTAGAAACATATTTCGGATTCCCTTACCAACTTTGCTCAGACTGAAGAAGCTCCTTGGATAAGGAGCGAAAAGTTTCCACTGAGAAAATAGAAATCCAGTTGACATGATTCAAGCTACAGACATGTGAGTATCTCTATTGAGGAAGTCATGTGTGTTAGTTTGGCCCACTTCATTGCTTTTGTATATACAGAGAGAATGCTTGCAAGATGGAAGGCTTCACACATGCAAACATGTGTGCCAAGGCATACATACAACTAGCATAGTCCTGGTCACATGCTGATATAGGTAAGCAAAAATGCCACCACCCCCACAAATCCACCCACAATACTGGTGGGGAGGAGAATAGGTTTCAGCATTTTTAAAGGGTGTGGAGAATGAATTCTTACCATTAACAGCACCCATGGTGATTTTCTCCTTTTTAAAAGCTGTTGCTGCAAGACGTTGTGTTCCCTTTGTGGTCACTATCTGGCAGAATAGGATGACCCTCCTTTATCATCATTTTAAGAAATGAAAAGTTGGCTGTTCCCAACAATGAGTCATCCTATCAGAATCCTTTAAAAGAATTTGCTTCTTCTGAAATGCTCTTTCATTGCAGGAGACTACAAATATCTCCTATCCATAATTTCAGCCAGAGAATTCTATGATGCCTTTTGAAAAAAATGGATCATAGGTTTGCCTGGTGCAGACAGAAAGGACTTGTCTTGCCAGTACTTATCTGCTTCATGGTCCTTTTCTCTTGCTGTTCCAGAGTGATTATTCAAGTGACACCGACAGTGAAGACCATTTCCTTATGATGCCTCCCAGGGATCATCTTGGACTCAGTGTGTTCTCCATGCTCTGTTGTTTCTGGCCATTGGGAATTGCTGCTTTCTACTTGTCACATGAGGTATCTGTACAATTTTGTTATTCCATTTAGCACTGTGTGAAGATAGGCACTGTCCCATTAGTATAGTAAAGTATCATCAGCATAACTGAAGTAGTTGATGTTTCTCCCAGCAATTTTAATTCCAATTTCTATTTCTTCTAGTCCATCATTTCTCATGATATATTCTGCACATAAATTAAAATATAAGGTGACAGTATGCAATCTTTGTGCACTGTTTTTCCAATTTTGGACCATTTAGTTGTTCCATATTCCTATCTCACTGTTGATTACCAGAAATTTAACAGCTATCCACAGTATGTTGTGGTCTACAGAGTAAAAGCCCTTGAATATTCAATAAGGGGGGGAAAAATACATATATTTTCCCCTTATTGAATATGCAAGGGCTTTTACTCTGTAGACCACAACATACTGTGGATAGCCGTTAAATTTCTTTGGACCAGCCTTCCCCAACTTATTGTCCTTCAAACGTATTGGATTAGAATTTCCATAATTCCTCAGCCAACATGGAAAGGCTGTTTAGGTGTGTTTGAAATAAATAAATAGGAATACAACAAATATGCATTCTTGCGACTTGTTAAGCAATTAGGTTCCTTTTGCTGATGCACTCTGGAACTTCACTCATGAAGACATTTAGCCCATGCAAGCATTTAATGCATATTTTTCTGAATTGCCATCAAGCTTGATATTTTGATTTCACAGCACAATATATTTTCTATACACTGCAAATACAGTACTGCAGAGAAACCCACAGATTCACAGAGACATCCTATGCAGATAGGTGAGAATAGCAAAGACAATGAAGAATGATCAGTGCTGAAGGATCTAAGACCTTTACAAGGGAGTTGCACTGCTATCTCTCCCAATATCTCCTGCTGAACAAGTTGGCTTGCCCTGTGCCATTAATGATGAAGGGTTCTCAACTTAGCATTCTTGTGCTTGCTGTGACTTTTGTTTATTAAAGTTCTTAGTCTGCTATTGAAAACATTTCAGCCTGGAGAGGTTTTTAAATTGGCTCATCAGTCATTTTGATGCCAACAATAGTCTCTCTCTGGGATTTTTTTTCAAAAAAAAAGTTGAAATGCATAGCTATTGCAGAAATGCCCTTCAGGACAGCAAAGAAAAGAGAGACGGGTGTTGTACCACAACCATATGAAATGGATGTCTCTGGTGGCAGAATTTGCACTAAGCCTGGCTACTTTAGCGTTAGAGCATATTCTTGTTGCTGTTGTCGTTCAGTCGTTTAGTCGTGTCCGACTCTTCGTGACCTCATGGACCATAGCACGCCAGGCCTTCCTGTCCTCCACCGTCTCCCGGAGTTTACTCAAATTCACGTTCATTACATTGGTGATGCTATCTAACCATCTCATCCTCTGCCATCCCCTTCTCCTTTAGCCTTCAGTCTTTCCCAGCATCAGGGTCTTTTCCAGTGAGTCCTCTCTTCACATTAGGTGGCCAAAGCATTTGAGCTTCAGCTTCAGTATCTGTCCTTCCAATGAGCAGTCAGGGTTGAACATATTCTAGACCAGGATTTTTGCTGTCTTTAAATTCCTCAGAGGGGATTTATTTTTAAAAACAAAATTCTAAGATCCACTAACTGAAGCCAGATTTCTCACTAATTTTAGGTCTGTGTGTTTGTGTGTGTGTGTGGCTGAACATATTCTAATCTTAAGATTTGTTTTCAGTTCCAGCACTGCCTTGCTCACAGCTTTTTTACATAAAATCCACCCCTGCTTCCTTCAAATTCAGCTGTCTAATTAGGTGAAGAAAACAATTTATTTGCTCTACCAGCCCCCAAATGCTCTTATGCCGTTCCTTTCCATTTTTTGTGAGCATTGTGCAGAGTTTTCTGAAGGATTATGCCCCTTGCCAGTTCTTAAGAAAGGGTTCGGCATTTTGAATGTGCTTTGTATTGACTATTACATCTAATATAATTTTATTAAAAGTTTTAAAAAGGAGGATAAAATTAATACAAACTAATATAAAGTAAGAAGAAGAAGAGAAAGAGAAAGAAATCAGAAAGAAATCAGAAAGGAAGCTAGAAGTGCAAGAAAGGGGAAAAAAAGAAAAAGAAAAATAGAAAAGAAAGAAAAAAAATACAAAGAAGTGGCTTCCGATCTTCTTTACAGCAGTTATAAGTACAATTATAACTTTACTTCTTACTCTAAAGTTATAACATGACTCTCTTCTTTCTATACTGTCTAATCATCAAAACCATAAATCATAAGCTCACTTTTTTCTGTTTTATGCAAAAAAGTCCATAAGGGGTTTCCAGTGACTATAATATATTTTAAGGAAGGCAATTTTCTCCTGGAATCATACTGTATTTTAATCAATGCCAATTTCAGAGAAGTTATTTTAGCTGATCAAATAGTATGGGATAAAAAGGTTAGTCCCATTCCATAGTGCTGTAGTTTCAACCAAGTCACTGCTAGGGGAAAAAGAGAGATCCTAATCACAAATTTCCGTAACTTAGCCATAAAGTGCTGTCCGAAACATATATACAATTAAATCCTATTGGAATTAACTGAAAAATATTTCTGAATGTGTGGACAGATGTCTCTGTGGGCTTTTCTATTGTTATGTTCTCTCCTGCCTTTTTGATTCCGAAAATGTAGAGTGAAGTTGATTTTAAAAATAATTGATTTGGGGGAGGGGGGCTGACAAATAAAAAAAGAATGAAAAAAGAAAGCAATTACTATAGAGGGAAAATGCTGGAAGAGAAACAGCTGATGTGGAGGCTGGCTAGTGACCACAGGAAAGGAGACATGCCCATACCATCCAGTTGGCCCAAAACACATTTCTGGTCATACTCACAAAAGGTTAGCTGTCATTGTCTCCAAGGTAAGGATGCAAAACATAGATTTTATGCTCCTTGAAAATGTTGGACTTAAAGGCAAAGACTTCTTTTATTCCAATACATGAAGTTATGACATAAAGTCAGTTTCACCCATGAATTGCAGAAAAAAATGAGATTAACTTTGTGTGATTGGAAGAGAAGAATGGCCCATTATGCTGCCCCTATAAACTGCAAGTATGAACAAGGCCAATATATTACTGAAACCTTTTGAGGTTGTTTTTAAATGGGGTGCATGGCCATTTGTACATTTAACAATTCCTTCTGCATTGCTAAGACAATGTATTCGTAAAATAGTGCTATAAGTCAGCTCTTGAGCAAAACTTACTTTTTTAGGGTTAGCATTTCATTAGATTACAATTGGCAAATACAGTATGTTCCTTTTTAAAAATATAAACTCTTTCATTTTTGAACAGCATTTAGCAGACATACAATTGACAGAAGATAAAGTTGCATCATAACCACGTACAAGAAACAGACATAATAAACCAAGTTGAGTATTACATTGTAGTAGAAAATAAATTATTAAAAATATGGCGAGACTATTTGAGATTTAAAAGTAACACCTGTACATGTGTATGATTGCTCTGGATATGCCCCCTCCCCTTAAAAAAGTTACGAAGACATTTTAAGATGTTTTAAGAAACTCTTACTTTGACAATAAAGCATTTGACAATAAAGTGTTGATTCTATGTCACTTATATTAAGATTTAACAGCAGGGTAGATTTGACCTCTACAATGATTGTGTGTTCCTAGTTTAAAACCCCAAATCTTCTATACTTTATCAAATCTCTTCATGTTGTTTCCTGTTAAGTAGCTGCCATATCCAGGCTGACTAATGCAAACCTTTTCCATTCTTGCAGACAAACAAAGCTATTGCTAAAGGGGATTTCCACCAAGCAAGCTCCAGTTCACGGCGAGCTCTCTTCTTGGCTGTGCTATCAATCACCATTGGAACAGGCATCTATGTAGGGGTTGCTGTAGCACTCATAGCTTATCTGTCCAAAAATAATCACTTATGAAACTTGACAAATTAGACTGCTACAGAAAGCTACAGAAGAATGATACTGTACCTTTCAATATCAATAGTTTTGAGAGCAAGAAGGGCTGTCACAAATTTATACAACCTGAATTCTGAAGAGTGATGTTCTGGATCTTTTTTACTTTTCTGATTTATTTTTAATATTGGCAAAACTGTTATTGCAAGGAACCAAGAAAGCCATGGGTATTTCCAAATATCAAAAGTTAGCTTCAGAACTTGTTTGTAGTTTGTTTCTGTTCTAAATTAGACTCAACCCCAAATTTGGGATCATCTGTCAAAAGGTGAGAGAAAGATCTGAATGTACAAAACTAAAGGTGGACGGTCTGAAAGCTGTTGTTTTGCTGCCTAAGAAAACCAGTTCTTGATTTTGGATGACTAAGAAGTAGTAACTGGGTTAGTGCATATCCGTGACTAAGATTAAAATACAAATAAAGCTGCAGAATGAATGTAATGTAGGAATAACATGGGACTGTCAGTTCTTTTATTCAAACACAATCAGAAATGGTTAAGCAAAATGAAATGCAGTAGCTTGAGGTGGCAGATTTTGGGTGTGATAAGGGACAGCAGAATGGGAAAGTGAGGATCCAGTCATAGTATAAAGCTGTTGTGTACTTTGCATAAACTGTACTGGAATACACAGAAGCTATGCAACATGTAGCAGTGTTCTTGTGCAGCCCTGTTCTTTGCCTCAGTGTAGCTTACACTGGATAATTTCCAGATGGATTGTTCACAAAGGATTTCATTGAACATCTTTGAAGTCAAAGCATCTTGTGCTGGTTGGCCCTGCTCCTATCCTGAAAAAGACTCGCTTGCAAAGCATGCTATTCTTTCTGGCAGCATCTCCTTTCCAGAGAGGATTTTTTCAGCAAGTAAATATAAGAAGCCCATCCATAAATTTCATGGCAAGGCATGAAGTATCTACCACTGAGAAACCAGCCTACTGGCACAAAAATGTTTTCATGGATTATGGACTCCCACCTGAGCAAAGCTGGAATATGTTGGAACATGTCTCCTAGTAAAAACATGAGTAAGCAATGGGCATATTGTAAATAATGTATTTAATATTAAAAAATCATCTGAAAATCACGATTCTACTTCACATCTCTTCTAATGGTCTTTTGCTCTCTTGAAGCAGTCTTTTCGTGTGGCATTTTAAAGAACCTTTTAAAACCATTCATTGCAATGAGGTACAGTATTATCTGTCTTGATTTTTATTAACTATTAATCGAAGGTATTTTCAACACTTGAGGATTTTTAAAATTTGTTTACTTTGGGGTTAATAGGGGGCGTGACAGCTCAGTGGTTAAGACGCCAGGCTTGTCGATCGGAAGGTCGGCGGTTCGAGACCCGAGCGCCACATGACGGAGTGAGCTCCCGCACTCGCCCCAGCTATTGCCAGTCTAGCAATTCGAAAGCATGCAAATGCAAGTAGATTAATAGGTACCACTTCGGTGGGTAGGTAACAGCGTTCTGCACGTGTCATGCGGCCACATGACCGTGGAAGCGTCTTCGGACAACGCTGGCTCTTCGGCTAACAAACGGAGATGAGCACCGCCCCCTAGAGTTGGACACGACTGTGCAGGGGAAAAACCTTTACCTTTTACCTTGGGGTTAATACCATTTTTCTGCAAAAGCTCCTAAGCCTAGGAGTCAAAACTGCCTTTAGATTGTAGATTAGATTGGGGAAAGCAAAGCAGGTGGTTGAGGTTTCAAGGAAATCTTGTCCAAATATCAAATCAAGTCAAAAGGTACCAATGTAAATTCATTTTAAAATCTGGGCTTCACTAACAGCCTTGTTTAATTAAAGAGGTTTTCAACCTGGGGAGATCTGTGGCTTCCCCCCTCCTCTTTTATAAATTGTTTGGTATCAGCTGAATCCCTGAACTCAGTTAACAGAAATACCTTGGGTGGATCTGCAGTTCATACAGTTACAGATCCTACAGGAGAGGGCCAAACAGGTTGAGGAAAGTCAAATAATGGCTGCCCTTAGACTTCTGACTAGCCATGGGACAATATCTTAGCTTTTGATACTAGTAACACCACTGGCTATTAATGGCTATTATGTTATGCTTCTTCAGTGATCTATCCTTGAGGAAGAACTGCATTGCTGCCATAGTCACCTTAAAAATAATTGTTGCTCCTATGCAACAGGTGGCTTGAAATTTCTAACAGCTGCTGGCTGTGTATTATTAGAAATTGTCATTAGCATATTGTGGAAACAATGCTGCACAGGGATATGTTGAGTAATTCAAATTATAATCAGTCATTATTCAAACAACTCCATGAAGTAAGATATTATATTTGTACATGGGGCTGACAAAGAAAGTGACTTGCCCTAGGCCATATATGAAGTCCATAGGAGAGGTGAATTTTGAAACTAAGTCTCCTGGAGAGAAACTTCACTCATTGGCCTCCAATAAAGTTTATTCTTATACTTTTTATTATTCTTATTCTTTGAAGAGCCTAAAGTATTTTTCTGGATGCTCAGTAGTTTTAAAGGTTTCCATCCTTGGGAACCCTTTAGATACTGATTTATATTCCAACATACCTGCATGTAAAAATATACCTTCTTCAGTTTACCATTTATTCATGGGGGGAGGAGGAGGAGGAGGAGAGAATTGGAATCTTGCTGGATTTCCATGTCACTCATGCCCTGGTTGTCTCCCATATAGATTACTGTAACGCGCTCTACATGGGGCTACCCTTGAAGAATATCCGGAAGCTACAGCTGGTACAGAATGCGGCCGCGTGGACAGTTTTAAGTGTACCAAGATCGACACATGTAACATCTCTGCTCCGTGAGCTGCATTGGGTGCCAGTTTGCTTCTGGGTCCAATTCAAGGTGTTGGTCATTACCTTTAAAGCCCTACATGGCATGGGCCCAGGTTATCTGAGGGACCGCCTCATCCCCATTACAGCGTCCTGTCCTACCCGATCTTGCAGAGAGGGCATGCTGCGGACCCCCTCTATGAGAGAGCTCCATCTAGCGGGGTCTAGGAGGCGAGCCTTCTCTGCTGCGGCACCTGCCCTATGGAACATCCTTCCCACCGAGATAAGACAGACCCCTTCACTCCTGGACTTCAGAAAAAAATTGAAAACCTGGCTCTGTGATTTCTCCTGGGGCAAGAGGGAAAGAGGTCAGGTTTGGGGATGGCTGATCGCTTAGAGCCACCCCAAATATTTTAAATAGTCTTCAGCAGCACTGCAAACCATCTACCTCTTGGTTTTAATTTAAATTATATTTATTATATTTAGTATATTGTATTTTATCATGTTTTTATTGTATTGTACTATTGTTATAGCTGTGAACCGCCCAGAGTCCCTCCTTGAGAGGGAGACGGGCGGTCATAGAAATTTAATAAATAAATAAATATCAAAGAATATCTTAAAAGCATTAACCTCTCCCTGTCACCCACATACCAGTTTTATTAAAGATAACTAGCTATTTACCAAGAAATTGGGCATGTTTTTCAAGAAAGCGTTTCTTAACAGAAGCTTCTACATATATGTAGTCTGAAAAATATTGTCACAGAGACTGATCCTATGCTTGTTCCTTTAAAAATAAATGTATACTCAGATTTATATCCATGCACACATGCATAAGATAGCAGCCAAAAATAGCCAGAATTTGAAACATAAATGTTTCTGATTTGCATTTCAATTAATAAAAAGACACTAAAACAAAAAAACTAGTACAAAAAGATTGCACTAAATGTTGATGTACTGGAATCAACATTTTTCTTATTATTTATATATAACATTTTTGTTAAGCAAAAAGGCAGGGCAAAGCAAATCACACAATATAACAACAACAGCAACAATCATGGGAGACAATCATGGATTGCATTGAAGTCCTGAACCTCATTGTAGGGAACTAGAGGAAATGTGGCGTGAATGTGAAAAGAGACTGTCAACCACCAAAAAACAAAAGAAACCAAACCCTCAGAACAGACAGTGGAAATTGCTGAGACAAGAAGCCAAAGCCAAGAAAGACAAAGATCTCAGAAAGGAATTTATCAAAGAATTTCAAAGAGTTAAGAGAGGAGCAGCATTGACTTCTGTAAAGATATATGAAACTGACAGGAAAGGAAAGATTTCCAAAAGATCTCTGAATTCAGAAGGGGGTTCCAAGCTCAATTTGTTGTGCTAAAGCAGGGATGGGCAACGTCAGGCCTGCGGGCCGTATAAAGCCCGTTGGGCTCCCGCCTAAGCCCGCGGGGCTCCCACCCGCAAACCCCGCCCCTTCCACGCGATTGGCTCCCACCCACAAACTGTCCATGCAGCTCTCCCCACTCCCAACCTGTGCTTCACTGAATATAAAGGCCTTTGATTGTCAACCATGTCAAGCTATAGAAGGCCCTTAGGAAAATGGGAATCCCAGAACATCTCACTGTCCTCATGCAAAACCTATATATAGGACAGGAAGCCACAGTCTGGACAGAACATAGTGAAACACACTGGCTGCAGGTGGGCAAAGGAGTGAGACAAGGCTGTATACTCTCTCCTTATTTATTCAATCTAAATGCTGAATATATAGTATATTGAGGGAGGCTGGATTGGAAGAAGATGAGCATGGTTTTAAAATTGGAGGAAGAAACATCAATAACCTGTGCTGTGCTGATGGCACTACTTTGATAGTGGAAAATGCAAATACTGTACAAGCTTTAGTAAGGAAAGTCAAGGGCCATAGTAAAATAAAAGGGACTACAATTAAATATAAAGAACAACAAACTAATGACAATAGGTACAGCAACCAGCCTTAGGGTTGACAATGAACACACTAAACTTGTGGCTTGCTTCTGTCTTTTAGAATTAACTATCAACAGTAAAGGAACCAGCAGTCTAATATACTCCAGATAAGTACTTGGTAGGGTAGCAATGAAGGCCTTGGAAAAGGTAATCTGATGCCATGATGTGTCTATACCTACAAAAATCAGAATTGTGCAGACAATGGTTTTCCCTGTGACATTCTATGGACTTCAAAGAAGCAGGATAGAAAGCATTGAAGCTTTTGAACTTTGGTGTTGGAAAAGACTCTTAAGAATACTACAAGAAAACAACAACAAAAAATGGATCATGCAACAAATCAATCCAGAGTTCTCACTCGAGGTACAAATGACCAGGCTCAAATGTTCATATTTTGGACACATAATGTGAAAACCCAACTCCCTTAAGAAGTCCAAAATGCTGGGGAAAATGGAAGGAAGAGGACAATAAGCAGCAAGGTGATAGATTCAGTTGCAGAAGTGATAGGGGCACTGCTGGGTGACCTGAAGGGCCAGGTTGGGAGCAGATCATCCTGGAAAATTTATGTGGTTTCTAAAAGTCAGCATCAACTTGGTGGCACATAATCAAAATGCTGAAAGTAATTTCCAAGATCAACATAAAAGTTGCATTTTTAAATAATAATAATATTAATAATATAAAAATAAAAGTACACTTTTTACAGACTGACAGTGGGCACCAACCACCATGAACGAACTTAAATAACAAGTTGAGGAAGATACAGAATGCATAATCAGAAAACAAGTGTTCCCTAATGTGTGGGGAAAAGCTAACTGTGATGCCCTCGATCCGTTGACTATTAAATCAGAGTTCCTGACACAAGCCACTCAGGGATATGAAGGAATCTTTATTAAAGCCAGTGATCCATTGCTCATTAAAGACTTGAGTGAATCAAGCTTCCGCAACCAACAGTTTAAAATCTCCAAGTCCCCCCCTCCCCCAAATCAGGATTCGCAGCTCGATTGCCCTTCCCTTTGACTCAGTTCTCAGATCTTCTTGGGTCCGAATCAACTAACACAGTGATATTGCCCTTTGATCTATCCTCGGTGCTGAAATGCTCGATGGGAGACTTTGATTAACATAGTTTGCAGTTCTATGAATACACCAAACCCCTACTTTACACTCAGGCACCCCCAAATGACCCTGTGAGTTTAACGGAGTGGCGGGATGTTCCTTCCTTGCTCCATGGCAGGATGGCATGGATAACATCCTGACACTAACTTTGTTCAGGACTGAGCAGCATCAGCCCTGAATCAACCAGTAACAGATATCACTGATTTGTGGTATTAAGGCACAGTCCTGTGACACTTCAGAAAGCTTCTTTGCAAGGCAAGTACAAGAACTATTTATCAGATGGGAAGTTGTCATAAATCAGAAGCAGTCTTTTGAATGACAATACATGGGATCTGCCGTGACTCAGTTGTATAAATACAGACAAAAGGTACCATATATGAGTTTGGATAGCATCAGGAAAACCAGACAATCCTCCCCCTCCTCTTTCAGTAATTAAATTTAAAATAAAATTGTACTCTCTCCAATATTCTCCTGTCTGGTGGGGATTTGCAACTACATTTTTTCACCTGTACCTGGCATGTCTGATGCCCACATTATCATGCATTTCTCCCATCCCTGGCACAATTTGTGCTGCTCCCACAGCCAAGCTTTACTTTGCCCCGGTGATAAAACTGGTGACTTTTTACAGTTTTAATATGGGCAGTAATTGATGGATTCCTCTGTTGGCCAGTTTCATCCAGCTTCACCTGTCAATTTCATCAAAGATTCAGAATATCCCCAAACCAGTAAGTGGTCCAAGGGAATGGCCACAGCGGTAAGCACCAGGAAGTAGCCCATCGAATATGCAACATGATGTTTCCCCAATGTCATAAAACCAGTAAAATCATGGAAACACCTTTGTCAGCAGAAGGAGCAGAAAACCTGTAGTGCAGAACCAGAGCTGTGAAAATCTCCTTCCTGGTTTAAATTACCCCAGTGCCAGACCTTTTTTAAAGACCAGTTCAGTGCTCTTTCAAAGGACTGCTAACCACATGTTTAAAAAGAGGGCTGGTCCTTGTCTAGGACACCACTAAATCCATGCATACAAGGAGGCTGCACAATGTCTGATCAGAATTACACAGGCAACTGGGCAGATCCCAGTCCCTCACTGTGTCATTGCCAAAATAGTTCATGAAGCATTGCAGATCATTCACACAGCAGGACTTGCATTGGAAGAAGATGGAAAATGCTAGTTTAAAACTGGAACAAGTAAGTATAAAGTAAGTAAGTAAGTAAGTAAGTAAGTAAGTAAGTATAAGTAAGTATAAAGTATAAGCTTCTTCCACAGTTGAAGATGATGTCATCACTCCAAGCCTGGCTGGCAACTCGACAAGTCAGAGTTTCTCAGAGCTCTGAGCTCTGAGACCTGGCTAACTTTCTATCTTGTTTGCAGGGGTCTACAGACCACTGAAGTTTCCCCCTGGAGAAGGGGGAACCAGAAGATTGCTCACAGAGCCATTGTAATTGCCCACTCCTGTTTTTCTTTGTTGTTTCCACCGCGGAGAAGAACGGGGTGAATGCAGTGAAATGGCCGAAGGAGGATCCTAGCTCTGCAGAGAACGTAAGTCTCTTGGGAGACACAAGAGTGACAGCCAGCTTTTAGACCACTTTATATTAGTTTTCTTTTTTAGATTAGTACATTTTTATTATCTAAAATTTATCTTTGGACTTCGTTCAAAATGTTGGCTAATTTTGTGTTTTCTTTGCTATAATTAATTTTGGTGGAAGTTTGATAGATTTTATTTTGGCAACATAGTGAACAAGTTTTGTATTTTTCTGCCTTTCTTTTGTATCAGAGAAATTGGGACTTAAGAGACTTTGTTGGTATTTCTCACTCGACAAACTAACTGACTTTTGAGAAATTGTTTGTTTGGGTTAAGCAGCTTGCAGCCTGAAGAATAAAGAAGAATAAAGAATAAAGTATAGAGAATGTGTGCCTCTCTACCTTTTTTTTCTTCTTTTTCTACTTTTTTTTAGAAAGGACTATCTTTCATTTGGAATATATTTTCATCTTTCCTTTTACAAACTGTTTGAAATACTGCTCTGTGGAATTTTTTCATCTCTTACTTTAAAAGCTTTTCTCACTTAAAGAAATAGACATTATTGATAAATAATAGAACAGCTGTTCCCTGCTCCCTGAGAAAATTTTTTGTTTTGGCTACGGCAGCTGATTACGATTTGAACAATAAATAATGGCATTTCTCACAGCACTTCAGGATTTTAAGGAAGAAACCAGCAAAATTTTTTTGCAAATTAAGAAATCCATAGAACGTATATTAATAGTTTTGGTGGCTCAGGAACAGAAGATACAAGGGACAGATTTAGAAACAGAGGAAAGACCTTTCGAACCAGTAGAGAAACAGGGAAAGAGGACTTTGAATGTATTGGTACAGAAGAAGATTATGATATTTTACAGGAAGTGGTCTATTAAATGTTTGGGCATAAATACATTGTGGCAGCTGAGACAGGAAGATTTTAATATGCAAATTGATAGATATGGCAAAATAAACATTTTGATATCCCACATGAGTTACAGAAATAAACAAGTTGCATATTGTGATATTGGCATAACCTAAACAGGAGATTTATTGATATTGATTTGGAATGCAAGGTTAATGAAAATGCGGATTTGGTATTGTACACAGAGTAAGCACAGATATGAGAAACTTACAGATGCATAAAAACATGATATTTTAAGTGTAAGATACAAGATTATAAATAAATATGTTGATATTATATATTACTCTTTCTGGAGACACATTTATGAGAAGACAATGAGATGATGAGATGGAATTAGAATGTAGGTTATTACAAGAATATGTTGTATGTATTAGGTTATATGTTATGTTAGGTTTTGTATTTTTGCTATATTATGTATTATGTTATGTAATATGTTAGATTATGTATTAATGGAATATATAGTCATAACATGAACAGAATATACTGTATTTTATTAGACGTAGATAAGGCCTTTATTTGTTATACTAATTGGACTTTATTGAAGATATAAATATAGATGTAAAAATGGAAAGAGCAAATGGAAAACATTTAATTGATGCAACAATGAACATTTGATTACTATTCTAAGGAGTAGAAACCAGAGATGGATTGTTGGAAGATATCAAGAAAGGCGAAACCTATATGAAGAACAGAAGATTGGATTATAGAAATCATAGGGTATATGACAAAGAAAAGTTTCTGTGTATTGTATGAAGGACTAACATTTAAAGTTAATTGTTGTACTTAAAGTTCAAGGATAAATTGGAGGACATCTATTTTCTATATTTTCTTTGTTTGTTATTTTTTGACTTCACTTTTTCTTTTCCTTTTTCTTACTTTGTATTTCTATTTCTTTTCTTTTGTATTAGCTCTTAATATGTATTTTAAAATTTAATAAAACTTATGGGGAAAAAAAAGAAGATGATGTCATGAGTACGTGTCCTCTAAAAATGGTTAGTGAACATCTTTATGCTGCAGTTAGGGGAACATGATGGGCCCCTAGGTAGGTATGCAGGGAGTGGGACGTACACACAGGCTTTGAATGCATAAGTAGCATCCCTGCATACAACGTATTTCAGTCATCCAATCATTGTTGGGCCAATATAGCAGTAATCAGGATAGGCTGTATATCATTGGCGATCACTCGTAGCCGAGTAAGGTTGTCTTCCAAAGGTAAAATTTTAACAGTGGATCCGTAAGTGGCTACCTCAGCAATGGCTGGGTATTGTTTGGGTCCTCTAAGCCAGAGTTTTTCAAATTGAGAACTTGGGGGTGTTCTGTGAGAAGGGGGGGAAGTTCACTCAGATGCTGCTTTTTTTCTTTTGGGTGCCTTCCAGTCAGTTTTGACTCCTGGCGACTGCCTGGATAGGTCCCTGCAGTTTTCTTGGCAAGGTTTTTTGGAAGTGGCTTGTCATTGCCTCCTTCCTAGACCTGAGAGAGAGTGACTGGCCCAAGGTCAGCCAGCTGGCTTTGTGCCTAGGGTGGGACTAGAACTCATGGTCTCCGGGCTTCTAGCCTGGTACCTTAACCACTACACCAAACTGGCTCTCTCAAACGCAGCTAGATAACAATAACATAACAATTTTCCTAAAGTACCAGAAAAAAAGGGTATTTTTGCCATTTTATGGATTAGGGGTTCTGGTAATTGTTTTTTAACTAACAGGTTCCTCAGCCTGTAAAAGTTTGAAGTTTGAAAATCCCTGCTCTAAGCAACTGGGGTGGGGTGGGGGGATCCTTTAAGATGACCAAGTGCAAAAGAAGATAAAACTCCTACTTCTCTTTTAGATGTGAAGAAGGCATTCTGTCAGCTTTAATGTAAATTTTCTGTAGCAACATCATAGGAGTTTTGCCCCTTTGAAAAAAAAAGTCACCTGTGTTTAGAGCTGTTAAGTTGAGACATTTAGCAGGAACAAGGAGTAACTTCCACAATTTCTCTCTCCCCCCCCCCCCCTTAACTGTATATAAAGAAACACTTTTAAAGATACTTGTTCTTTCCTGCAAAACCCTCCTTGGCTCAATGAAAACAAGATGATGAAAGAAATACTGTGTTCTGAATTTTTTTTGAAGAGGTACATGCCGCTGCTCTTGAGTATGCAGACTTTGTGTTGCAAACACATTACTCCCACGCTCAGGCAGAAAAATGGAACTGTCTGGACAGACACAACTCCAGTCTATTGACTATTCAGTTCAGTGCACTCATAATTACTTCATTATTCTTGTACTGATTGGTGGCTACTATACTGAATAAAAAACTCCCCCTAAAAAGTCATTGTTGCAAAATTGGCACTAAATATTCCCTGTTGGTAGACACATACAATATCAACTAGTTGAAATAAAAGTACCTGACTGGCTAGCCAAAATTTTGGAAACCCATCCCTTCAGATCACTGAAGCATTAGTACCTCTACTAAGTGATCTTTGCGTGAGCTTATTGGGATGTAGTAAGGCTTGCTTCTGAGTAATTGTGTGTGTGCAACTATTGCACTGTAATTAAAATTAAGTTTTGGAAGTTACATTTTGGTGGCTCTAATATCATTAAGCTACAATTCTGTAACCATTTACCTTGGAATGACCTTATCTGAACACAATGGAGCTGCTTCTGAATAGGATTGCACTGTAAATTCTCTTTCCTTTCCAATAGTAATGAATTTTTCACTGTTCCACCTCTTTCTGTATAAATACTCGTTTTCAGAAACTACAGTCCTATTTACCAGGGTACCTTTATTTTAAACATATCCTTCCTTTCAGCAAATGCTACATTTGTTCTTGACAAGTCCTCTCAGTCTTAGAATAAAAGGGATAAAAATAGTCCGCCTGAAAAACCAGAAGCAGGCCAAATTTAAATTTTTGTTTGGGACACTGTGCGGTCACAGGCTATTCCAGGAAGCACTTGAGAAGAAGCATTTAGGAAAAGTCTGGCATTGCTGTAAGCATACCAAGCTTTTAAAAAGTTATTTTTTAAAAAAAAACACCTCAACCATATCAGGAAGGTTAAAAAGCAATGCAACCTCCATCTGCTCCCAAGTACAGTCAGGTAGTGCCTTGAATATTTTTTTGGCAACACTTATTTTTTTTCATAAGTTTGACAACTTCACATAATTCATCAGAAAAAGAGTCTATGTTCTTTGCAGATGAAGAGTAGATTAATGAGTAATTTTAAGATGATGAATAATCCAACACCTGTGTCTCCATAAAAGATGAAATAACACAATTAGCACTGAAATGGCCCATTCTTCTGAAGTTCAGAAAAGCCCTATATTTTGCCCCACAAAACCTGAAACCCGAACAAGTCAGCAGGAGTTACCTATTGATCACATTCCTGGCACTCAATCATGCTGCGAAACCATGTATTTAACACATACCCCCAAACAAAACCCCAAAAATCTAAGAAGAAATGTAGTATTAAAGATGCAACACATGAACATTGTATTTATTTATGCATTTATTTAATTCTATTTATATAGCCATCCATCTCACATATGTGACTCTGAAATGAAATGAAAATGAACTAGGTGAAAGTTTGGCAGACTGCAGTGGGCCTCCAGGAACATTTTGTGCTTTGCCCACTGAAGAGCGTTTCAAAGGAAGGATCCTGAATAGTTTTCCTCCTGGCACGTGTATAGGTTGTCACAGTGGGTGACTTTGTCCAGGCTGGGAAATTCAGGCCCAGTTAGGGCTTGAATGGAAATCCTCCAGGGAAGTCAAAGAAACTTTCCAAAATACTTCAATAGCAAGCCATGTTTTGTATTCCTGCCAAGGAAATTAGATGGTTGTGCCCGTGACTTCAGCAGGACTTGAGCATGACTTGAACGAGATTTTATTTTTATGACGTAGAGACTCAAAACTTTATTAAATCTTCTTGCATTGCATCTGGTACATGCTAATTATAGGGCCACCTACAGAAGCAGCTTTCTGAACATTAAAATTGGGGCATTACTCATCTCTACTTTAGGATGCTGCAATTGTTATATAAAATGGTAAGTTACCATGTTAAAAGATGCTGAGTTGTCTTAAAGAAAGAAAAACAACCCAGCATTAAACTACCCCAAACAAGGTTTCTAATATTGGTCAGGTCACTTAGAAATTATGCAGGATATTATGGAAAGGACCAGAGTTGTTTGGCTGCATGCAGGAATCCCTAAATTCAGTCCCTGATGTGTTCTCTTACACGTATCAGATAGAAAATGATGGGAATTACTTTCTGCCTACTACACTGGAAAGCTAGAGCCAAACAACTTTGGCTTAAAGGTAAAGATTGTAAAGGTAAAGAAAGCAATTTCCTAAGCAATTCACCAAAGCAGAGATCTGCAAGCTGCTACATAGCAAGCAAGGAAGTGGCCGAAGATGGGACCAGTGATCGGTGCTTCTCCTCTGACTTGATCTGTGTTTACAGTGCAGTCCAATGTATTTTTACTTGGAAATAGATCCTGCCATGTCTAGTGGAGCTTTCTTCTAGTAAGTATTTAAGATTGCACCCTTACATTACACAAATACCAAACTGCCCCTCTTGATTGTTTCAGAGAAAAGATGAACCTGCCCCATGTGCATGTTTTTCTACTGGATAATCTTGGATTATATATTCAGTCAACTCTTCCCCAAGCTGCTGCCCTTCAGATGGACTACTTCAAACTCCCATGCTAAATTAGGATGATGGAAACTGTAGTCCAAGGTTTCCAGAAGTACCAGGTTGGAGAAGGTTAAACGAGCAAGCATCCTAAAGACGTTCATGCTTTGATTTTTGTTAGTGAGGTCATAAGGATGTGTGTAGAAGTGTACTCTTGCTTAAACAGCATAAGTTCTCAGTGGCTGGGTTCACATACCATGCTAAGTGAATCCAGCCAGCTGGAATGGATTCAATAAATCATAGTTAAATAAGCCAATCTGATATGTGAACCTAGTCTCAAAGCATTCTGCTCCACTGAGACATCCTATCTCAGACAAGACAAGAAGATGCAAAATGGGATAGCTAGCGCTACCAAGATTATTCAGGTATAGGATCCTCAATGACTTTACGGGGATTTGGTAAAGCAGCATTTCCAGCTTGTCCAAATCTATTGGAACTATAACTTCCAGAACTGGAGTTGACTATGCTATCTGGGAATTCTGGATATGAATCCAAACACATTTGGCAAATGTGGTTAAGCTAAAGACTTCTCCCCCTTGGCTAATTGATTATGTGCCATCAAGGTGGTATCAGCTCTTGCATTGCTGCCATATTCACCTTAAAAATAATTGTTGCTCCTATGTTGCTGGTTGTCCTTTTCTTCTCTTCCCCAGCATTATAAACTTCTCAAGAGAGTTGGATCTCCCCCTTACACCATAATATTTGTTTGCTTTGAATAGTCCTTCTGATTAAAGTGTCGTTTTATCACTGACAGTGGCAGCAGCATATATTGAGGGCAAGCCTCCTTCTTCCTACATTTTAATCCTGCACTTTAATTCACTTTGCTTGTTTACTCATTTGCCTCCTGCCTTCTGTTTGCACTTTTCTTTTTCGCCTTCATTTATAAACCCCACTTCTTCATCTTTATTTCATGAAACATCTCTCCACCTCTGCTTGCTCAAGCCTCCATCACAGCAGGCACTGGAAATTCCTTATGTGTCCCTCCATTTCAAGGATCATTCAAAAGCTACTCTTTTCTGGGAGGATGAAGGCCACACTTGGTGAAGTGAGGATGTAAAGTGGGTGGGGCAGAATGTTCCAGTTTTCCCACCCATTTTGAGAAAGAAATGTCTACTTCCTGTTAGAGCGTATCTCTCTAATGCTGAGTGCTAATTAGCTGCATTCAGAGACTATCCAGATTTGAAAGAAAAATATCTTTATTTGGTTGAGCATCATTAAATAGATCACAGAGAATGAGGTAATTTCAATTTACATCCCTAACAGGGATGCTTGTGTGAGGTGTGAGGGAGAAGTTTCCATTTTATTAACATATACAGTTGTTTGAGATTCCTAGCAAGTCAACTCTTGCTTTTCCTCTCCTCTCATGGATACAAATGAACTACAAATTAATCCATTTTCATCCTACTCTACTGTTGATCCAGTTGCTGTTGCCATTCCAACCATTTTTCATTTTCAGACACATAGAAGTAAACAAGATTTACATACCATTCATAAGAGACAATAGAAAAGCCAAAAGACCAGAACACCTCCTTGCCAGCAATCAATACCTAGATATGCATAGATTAACACCAAGATTAGCACCAGAGGAACAATCAAACAGCACAATATACCCTAATCAAGGAACTATTAACTCAGTCAATCAACCAAGCAACAAACAACAGCCCAATCAAGGAACTCCTAAGGAGAGAACAACACCCCCACCAACACAAGCAGGACAAGCCATGGGATATAAACAGAGACCAAGTCCCACTCCCTTTTCACACTGAATATGTTGCCTAGCCTGGCAATGAAACGTCTGCAAGAAAACAACAAGGCTCAGAGAGCACCAAGGACTCCACAGTTCAACCCTGACCTACAAATATTCTCTTTGATTGGTATTTTATTTCTTACATTACAGTTTTCCAGGGCTTCTCCCCTCAGATGGGCAAGAAATCATGCAGTGACAATTTTGACAAAAGGGCTCAGTGGTTGCATGTGTCCTGAAGTTGCTCACCCCTGCACGATGCCATTGGCGCCCATATGTCAACAGTATGTCCTTGCAGCTTAATTGGAAGGCCTCATGCCAAAGATGCCAGTTCCTCAGCAGGAACACCATCTCATTTAGACCCTTGGATTATGCAGGGGAAAAGTGTAACACACAGCAAGGTTAAAATATTCTCTTCCAATTCACAGTTGAAAGTATTGGCAGATTCCTGCAACTTCAGAGAGCTGATCTGAATGCTGATGGGATAAAATGTAGTTGTTCTTTTTTTTAATAAGAATTTTATTAGGTTTAAAGCAAGAGTAAAAACTACAAAAAAGCAAAAAACTACAAAGAAAAAAAGAAAAAAACTAAAAAGATGTGAAAAAACAAGAAGAATTTTTTTTAAGAATTACATAAAGAGGTGGCTTCTGACTTTTAACAACAAGAATATACAGCAGTTTCCATAATCAATCCCTTACTCTATATCAAACCAAAATCACATTATTTCTATAAATCATTCCATTAGCACATTATAAAAATCACTAAGTACAATTGCTCCCTCCCCTTATATTAAAAGAAAAGGAAATACATAAACCTCCTAATCAACTTCCCCCCCCTAAGACAACATTTACTTAATTATTTCCTTCCTACCACTATTCTATACATTTCTGTCTGTTATAATAAAGATCAAACTAAAAAGCATATACATTGTCTGCTCTTATATGATGCCGTGATGCCGTGTGGTTGTAACAGTCTATTAGTAGTTTCTGAGATGTTTCTGATGTATGGCAGTGTAATCCTTTTCATAGCTTCTGTTGGTTTTGCTGTGTTGGGTTGAGTGGTCAGGCACTTTTTGATAAAGTTGCGTGGATGTCCGTTTTGCTGGAAGATGCTATATATGGTCTGTTTCCTTTTTCTGGTGTTCTGGGTTGTTGCAGTGCATTTGTGCTCGTCTGAATAGTGTTCTTACACAGCTCCTCTTGTGTGAGGTAGGGTTATTGCTTTGGTAGTGGAGCACTTGGTTAGTGTGGGTAGATTTCCGGTAGACTTGTGTTTCTAGAATGCCATCATTTCTTCTACTGATGAGGATGTCCAAGAAGGGTAGTGTGTTGTTGTTTTCTTCTTCCCTTGTGAATTTTATTCCTTTGAAGATGTTGTTGATGGCTTCATGTGTTTCCTCCAGTTGATCCTTTTTTATTATGACGAAGGTGTCATCTACATACCGGATCCATACTTTGGGTTGTATGTGTGGGAGTGCTATCCTGTATGTGTGGGAGTGTATGCCTGGCTGGCATCCCACGGAGATGATTAATTCTTGTCTGGAAATTTAGACTTAGCTCTTCCTGTGCTGTACAGCAGGGATTTTCAAACTTTTTCAGGCTGTGGAACCTGGTAGTTTTTAAAAAAATTCCTGGAAGCCCTGATCAAGAGGCAAAGCTGTAATGATAGAAAATTGGCAAATTAAAAAAAAGTGTGCTAATTGCTCCTATTTGCTGCCTGTCCATAACATTAGGAATTACCACCTGGAGGGAAATGCCTGTCCTGTCCACCCAACATTTTCCAGCTTGGGAGAAGGGAGGCAGGGCTGGGGCCAACACGCAAAATGGCAGCTGTAACTTTTTAATAAGCTGTTGAGTCTCAATGTCTCTTTGCAAGTCCCACACTAGCACATGATTATCTATTTGACAAGTGTAGTGGACTCATCCTATTATTAGAGTTACTTACAATTTTTATCCTCATTTCTCCTAGGAAGTGATATTTTTGCTGCTTGGTGGTTTATTTGCTAACTATACTCCAGAGTTTACTTTCTGTTGCCCTTATCTTCTTACAGGTAGACCTCGCTTAATGACTCCCCTGCTTAGCGACCATTCAAAGTTACAATGGTGCTGAAAAAGTAACTTTATGACCAGTCCTTGAAGTTACAACCATTGCAGCGTCCGGCGGTCACATGATCGCCATTTATGCACTTCACAGCCAGATTCCGACAAGCAGAGTCAGTGGAGAAGCTGGCAGTAAAATTGCAAGATGCGGTCACATGATGTCTTGCTTAATGACCACAGTGCTTAGTGATGGAGTTGATGGTTCCAATTGTGGTTGTTAAGTGAGGACTACTTGAGATAGCCCCCAGGTTACAGTGGTAATTGGGACTGGGATTGCTGTCACTAAGTTAGGATTGTGGAGCTGGGAAAGAGACATTAGCCTATTTTCCTGGAAACTGCTCTTTGTCTCCCAGGACCAAACTGGAGACATTGCTGGATGCTATTATCATTTTATAAAGCTCTAGAAGATTTTCTTCATGATAATGATAACCAGAGCAGGATTTTTGACATCAGAGCCCAAGCATCATTTGGGGGGGATCCAGTTTAAATTTGTAACACTATTCTGCAAGATTTTCCCTTCCCCAACCCTACTTTTTCAGATGCTGCCATTGAAATAAGGGGATAAAACAAAATACTAGTTGAATCTATAAAATCCTAACTCAGTGATAACTCTACAAGCAAAACCTTTTGCCCATTGATTTCAATTCTGCAACTCCAGGAAGTAGTTTCTAGAAAAACTGTGCAAACTTCTCATCTGGTTAGCAGGATGGTTTGGTGACAGCACTGTGGGTCATAAGCAGCATGCTTGAGCTATAGCTTCCTTCGAGGATAGAGGGAGGCCAGCTAAAGAAAGATCCAGTTTTGCCTTTGCAGGTGGACAAGACACAGGAACTCTGGCAGACAAGCAGAACTGCCTCATGCAGTCTCCTGTCTGGGCCTCCCACAAGCCAAAATCCTTGCACTTTCTTATCTTTTATTTTCCCATTTAATAGAAGACTATGTCACATTTTTATGGCAGCAGTTCTAGGCACGGCTGGCAGCAGAGTTAGCAGATTTTGCTCACATAAAGTCCTCGAATCAATAGGCAATTCACTAGTGGGTGGCAAATATTCTGGTAAAGGCAGATAAAAGTGATTTTCAACAGACTCCTACAACAAATAATATTACGTGATTTAAGCAGCTTTGTGCACTCTTCTGTTAAGGTAGGAAATTTTCATTGGCAAACGTTATTGTTACTACTGAAAATATTAATTGTAATAAAATGTAACCAGAGGGCTTCCGGTGGGAATGGCGGACTGAATGGCTGTGCCTGCTGGTTCAGCGGGCGGAGCTGACAACGCGGTAACTTTTTTCAGGCTCAGGCAGGTTTTCCTGAAGCCCAGAAACATTCTCTGGATCAAGGAGAATACCTGGAATCATCCCATCTATCCTCCAGATGGCTGCTTGCAGCCAGAAGATCGCAAACAGCATTTCGCATTTGACTGGTAAGAACCAGCTGGGAGGCGGGGACTTCATCACTTTCCAAGCCCTGCTGTAGCCTTAAAGGGACACTAAGACTGGCCACCCCATTTCTAAACCACCAATTGGTATTTTTTTTAAGTATATGTACCCCAAGAGAGGCTTTCCACAGCAAGGAGAAGCTGGTTCTCTTGGTGCTTATTATTTTTGGGATTACTTTTTTTTAAAAAAAATCTTTTAAGTTTTGGATTTTGTTTTCTTTCCAAAGGAAATTCCAAAGATTGAGAGTAAACAATTTTCTTCCTGTTATTATTTTTGTATTAAATTTGAAGATATTAGCATTTTCCTACACCAGAGCTTTCCAAACTGTGTGTCGGGACACATTAATGTATATATAATTTAATAAATATATAAATAATAAATAATATCATTATTTACATCATACTGGGGCTTGGCACCTAAATTGAATAAATTAGATTACAAATTGGGGGTAGCATACATGGAGAATTTTGAGTCAGGTCAGGTGGTTAGAATTCATCAGGTGAATCACAATACATCCCAAGTTGCCCTAATTCCATGTGACTTTCCACTTTGCCTCAAGTTGAAACTGAGCTATGGTACATAAGCAATAAGACATGTTTGTATGTAACAATAGGCAGAGCTGAGATTAACCACTGGAAAGTAATATGCCATGGTTACAGCAGTCCTTTTTCAGCTGGTATTCTAACTACCTTTGTGATTAGCTGGTATTTCCTGATTTAAAAAGTAGTAAATCAAAGAAAGCTAATCCCAGATCCTTTGTTTTTTCAAAAATCCCCACCCAACGGCAGAGAATGAAAAGCTAACAGAGTAGCAGAGTTATTGCTGCGGGGGGCGGGCTCTGCTTTGTCCCCACTCATGCATCCTACTTCATTTTCAGGGTTAACTAATGAGCCTTCTTGGAACTGACATGTGTTATTCCATGTCCTGGTCTCTTGAATGATTCAGAAGAAGCACTGAATGGCAATAAAAGGGCTGCTTCATCTATCCTGCTGCAGCTATTTGCTCTTTGGCTGCTCCTAAGCCACTAGGGGAAAATACTTCTTTCCCCAGTGGCAAAAAAAAAATTACTGAACTAGGCGTGATTGAATAGAAATGATAGATGGAGCATTCTCGCCCCTTCACAGCTTTGATTTGTCACCTCTTATAGCACCATTTAGCTTTTTAAAAGATTATAGAAAGATGGCTTGAGTTTTCTCTTCACCCTAGTATGGGCTCAGTTGCTTAATTTTCCTGTGAAGATCATTCAGTGGCCTGTTAGAACCAGTGAATGGAGCAGAGCTTAACGTAGTATAAGCTCGTGCACAGAAAAATAATATTGTTTAAAAACAGAGCCAGTGAGCACATTAGAGAGATCCAGGTTCTTAATCTTACACACTTAGCCCACCCAAGCATAAAGAATCACACACTTAGTCATAGTAGGTTCAAAAAGTAAGTACAAAAGAGTTCTTATGTTTATTGGTCCAGTTACATCCATTTTGTTGAGAAATGATTCTTCTTTGGTTCCCTAGACCCCTGGACCTATGTTGTGGCCAGGGCTGTGTGGAGAAAAGGTGAAAAAAATCTCCTAGGCCCATCCATGGCCTAAGATGGAGAGTTGAGGCCTAGCACATGGCCTCTCCATGGAAGGACCAGCAGCCACATGGTCCTTCTTCTCCAGTGGAAGCAGCAGAGAGAGCTGACTACAAAGGGAGAAGGAGGAAGTGGGAGTGGCAACAAAACAACTTCCTCAAAGACACAGAGAATTGCATCCTGGGATGAACTCATCTACATGCAAATGAGGCATGTTGATTTGCTGAATTTCCAACATCCTGTTCAGCTACTTATGAAGAAACCATTAAAATCTTTATAATTCTTTATGTTTAAATGCTAATCTTGGAAAATGACATAAGATTTGAAGGGCAGCCTGTGAATATTTTAGGAATCTTTGTTGCTTGACGAGTCAAGATAATAGTTCTTTGAAAATGACTTTGACATACCTCTTCATCTTATTGTAGAAAGTGATCTTTTTGCAGATGGTGAGATATTTTTAAAATTATCCTCTGGTTACATTTCTTTTTTTTTTAATAGTAAATTTTATTAGGTTTCAAGAGAAGAATAAAAACTACAAAAAAACAAAAAACTACAAAGAAAGAAAAAAAACTAAAAAAGTTCAGAAACAAGAGAGAAAATTTTTTCAAATTTACAAAAAGATGTGGCTTCCGACTTTTAACTTTTAACGACTGGGGAAGGCAATGGCAAACCACCCTGCTCTATAGTCTGCCAGGAAAACATTGCGAAAGCGGCGTCTCCCCAGGGATCACATGACTCGGTGCTTGCACAGGGGAACCCCTACGAATTTCGTTTTTAACTCTCTAGTTCCAACGTGGCCGTTGGTACCTCGTGTTTGACTCACCCCTCTTACCAGGTCTTGGGGGAGGGGTTGATTGTTGGGAGCTCTTCCTGGTGTCTGCTGCCCCACTTCCGTCCCCGCACCTCCAGGGCTCTCACCCGTTGTCTGATGAGCTGTTGCCTCTGTCCTGCCCATTGCTGGCGGTTGTAGGCTCTGCAGTACTCTCTCCAACATTCCTTGCAGATGGCCCATGCGTTCCTCCACCCTTCTCAATCTCTCGTCTCTCACGGTCCACCACCGACGTTCCGAAGCCGTGACTCCTTCCATAGTTGGGTGTTAATAGAGTCGATCCCCCTTCGCGATATCCTCCAACATACTGAGCCCATCTGGGATTGCACTCCTTCGTCAGGCTCCCCCATGGCATTGGGGTTGCTATTGTGCTGATGGTTGGTGGGATTCGGATACCTATGCTGCTGGCCTCTCCACCCAGAGTAGAGGTTTCACCCTCTAGTTCCAATTCTCCCAGCTGCTGACTATCCTCAAAGAGTTGGTTGCTCTCATTTAAGTCCGTCATTGTGACTTGAAGCTTTCTGTGATGATCCTCAGCTAGAAATCAGCACTCCTCACACGAAACACGTTGGAATCGAAAGGAATCTTTTATTTCAGCTCGTGATCCAAAGTACATTAAAGCTTCAAGTAATTTACAGTTCTACAAGTAGTGATTTAAATACATGTCTCCCCCCCCCCTTTCCTGGCAAGTTCCTCCAAGCTGCAGCCTCCTGCCATCTAGCGCCTCTTTTGCTTTGATTACTCTGTCCGGCGTACGTGGTGCTGAATCCACATTAGTTGTCTCCCCTCCACACGTACACCGCTTATTGCTTTCTATGGTTTGTCCATTGGATATTTCCCGGCTGGCTCTATGTCAGAATGGCACCCGGGGGGGGGGTTCATTCATGACACACCAAAAGTTCTTCAGTTAATGGCATGGTTTGGGAGTGAGGGGGAAAGGAAAGAAGTTGATGTGATATCAGTTGGCAGTGGCCTCACAAGCTGTCTGGAGACACTTGAAGTGCCTGGGAATGTGACAGCCAATGGTGTCCCTGGTGTGGTACCAAACCCAGATCAGAACACTGCACACACTCACTCCAGGTGCACATCAAGTGCCCAAGATGTGGGCAAGTTGAAAATCAGGTGCCTTCTGCTCTGTACAGCACCAGCATAGGATGCCAACTGGGATGTGTGGCTGTGTCAATTTGCTCCTTGGGTTAATCCACACAGCCTCCTTGCCCCAACATGAGGACTACCCATCACACTTTTTTGGAGGTCATTTCTGCATGCCACTGAACTTATCACACCCACCAACTGCAACTGTGCTACCCCTAAGATAGATTAAGGTGCTCCATGCTGGAAGTCGTGTTTTCTATGATGTGCCATCCCAGGATGTGCTGGGTGTGTGTGTGTGATGGAATGAACACTGGTGCATGCCTTGGTCTCTGATGGTGATCCCTGCATGCTCAACTCCCTCACTCTGTTCCTGCCCACTGCTCCCCTGTCTCATGCCTACTGTGTCTGGCTAGGAATGCTTTGAGGGTGCCAGTGGCTTTGGGATGTTTTCTACTGTCCACTCTACAGTCAACCTCTTGACCAATCAGGGAAACTACTCAGCAACTTGACAACCCATGGAACCCAGGCCAGCTGCCTCCCCATGGTGTAGTGCTGCCAATTATCCCTTTTCTGTGGTCTCCCTGCAACATTCCTTGCTTTTTTCCCTATTTTTTTTCACAGTTTGGCTGACCTGCTCAATGGTAGAAAAGATTGATCAAACAAGGATTTTTCCTGTAGCCCATGCTCCATTCTGTTCCCTCTCTAGTGGTTTTTAAAGAGTTTTAAAGATTGTTTTAAAAATTGTTTATTTTTCATGTTTTTTCTGGATGCCTCATTTGATTGACCCCTCAACTGTAGAAAAGATCAACACAATTTATTCTCACATTCTCTGTGCTGGTTGTGCTGCCAGTGTTAGTGTGCCTGGATACTCAGTCACCAGGGGGAATGCATGTGTGCAGGTTGCCAGGTTTGGGGGCCCGATGGTCTGCAGACAGTGTTGGCCTTTTTGATTTCATCATATTTGATCTGAGGTTGCCGTCACTAAATTCTTGTCATCTAGGGCAGGGGTCCCCAACCTTTTTGGTGCCAGGGACTGGTTTCAAAAGACAATTTTTCCATGGACCGGGGGGCGGGGTTTCTGGGATTTCCATGGACCGTGGGTGGGGTTTCTGAGATTTCCGCGGACCAGGGGCGGGGTTTGCAGGTGGGAGCCAATCACGCGCACCAGGGGGCAGGGTTTGTGGGCGGGAGCCAATCACAAGCACTGGGGGGTTGGGGTTTGTGGGCAGGAGCCAATCGCGCAGAAGAGGGCGGGGTTTGCGGGTGGGAGCCCCACAGCCCAGTTCCTAACAGGCCGCGGCCCCACAGGTTGGGGACCCCTGATCTAGGGAATAGTCTTATCACTTTGCTATTGGTGTGTGTGTGTGTGTGTGTGTGTGTGTGTGAACAGTTTGAATCCTCTCACTTTTGGCAGCACTTCCATGCATTGCTCCTCACCAGTTCCTCTTCAGACCAGTCCTTGGTTGCCTGCCACAGTGACAATATGAGTGACCAACCACAGTAGAGCAAAATCTGGTGGGGGATTATGAGAAGGGAGGAGACCGTTACTCTCCTCAAAATCTGAGAAGAGTAGAAGCTGCAGGAGAAGTTCTGCTTTATCCACAGAAACATTGCCATCTGTGAGAGGACTGCTGTGGATCTCAGGAGCTGGGGTTTCGCCACTCTGGGACAAAGTGCCAGACAAAGGTGCTACAGCTTGAGTACAAGTGCCTCATGGCACACAATGCCAATGTCCAGTGGTGTGCTAGAGCTGGCTTGTACTGGCTTGTGAGAGCCAATTGTTATAATTTCAGGAATTTTGCAAGCCAGTTGAGAGCAGATCTGAGCCACAACGCCTAGTGTGCCAAACACCTTTTTGGTGGTTTGTGGCTTTGGTGGTTTGTGGCATGGCTGCAGCAATGGAGCTGGCAGAGCCGGTTGTTATATGTTTATCAGCACACCCCTGGCAATGTCCCTGCCTCTCCTACCACCCTTTGTACTAGATTCTATGTGATGACATCAGCGTAACCCCACAACACACGGTCTGCAGCATTTTTTGATCAGAGTAAAAACAAGGATGTGAGATACCACAAGGGAGTACCAAGGAGCCAGCAGCTTCACACTAAGACTCAGACATCAGTTAGGTTGTGAAAGAGAGGTATTCATTATTTGAGATTCCTTCTGAGATCTTTCAACTATTCTCACATTAGGATTTATCTGAATCTCTGAGTGCAGAGGCAGCTTATCAGAACTATGGCAATTAAAACAGACTGGAGTGCATTCACTAATTGAAGAAACAGGCAGCACATTGTACTTTTTTGATGCTTCAGCTTTTGGAGCAGTAAAAACTTGTTTTTGGACCATGACTAAGGCACATGGTAGGCTGAGTGAAATAAAATCTGAGCTAAAATGCATATTATTCACATCCTATTTTTCAAGTTTTTGTACAATTCCAGAAAGAGCACTGGAAGGACATGCACTATAATCATTACCAGCTCCTATGGACTGTTCCTCTCCAAAACCTGGATCTAACAGAGCAGTTCCTTTTTGTTTCCCATTCTGGTCTATATTCTCTAGTGAATTAAACTGTATTAAAGAAGGACTTAACGGTTATCATTATTGCATCCATCTAGAGAGGTGAGAGAAACTAAATCAATTTATGGTGCAGCTGTTACAGGTATAGCCAGCAGCATTTGTCAAAGTTCATCTAATCTGTTCCAATATATCCTTCAGTTTGCACTCTGGCAAAGCTTCAAATGAGTCAATTAAGTCTGCTTCCAAAAGCTCTTCAGTAACTTGCTATCAGTTCTTATCTGAAGCTGTTTATTCAAAGAGCTAATTCTCAAGGACACTGCTATGTGATTTCTTAGAGCTATGGTATTTTTTTTAATTTACAATGCCACCATCTTGTTTGTGGGGTAGCTCCAAAAGTGAAATCATTTTCTCCTCGAAAAATACCTGTTTTTGAAAAAATTGAGAAGTGCCCCCAATTGTTTCATTTTAAAGAGCATATTAGGAATTGTGGTGTGCTTAAATGTCAACAAAATTTGCCTACAGACAAATTTAGCTGGCAGCACTCACTAATAATAATTTATTAGTGATAATAAACTTAAGTTTATTATCACTAATAAATCAATCTGATGAAATTGACAGCAGAGGAACTGGCCAGAAGACAGAAGGTGGTGAGGGAGGGGGTTGATATCTATCAGTCCCTATTAAATCTATTTTGGATAATCAGTGTGGTGATCAAATTATTTTGAAAAGTGCAATTACTTTTAATGCCAGTCTCCCTGTTTCTCCTATATCTGGAAGAAGATTCTCTTTGTGTTTTATCATCCTTTTTTATATATATAGTAAATTTTATTAGGTTTCAAGAAAAGAATAAAAACTACAAAAAAAAACCTACAAAGAAAGAAAAAAAACTAAAAAAGTGCAGAAACACAAGAGAAAAAAAATTTAAATTTACAAAAGATATGGCTTCTGACTTTTAACAGCAAGGATATACAAAATTTCCATAATCAATCTCTTACTCTATATTAAACCAAAACACCACATTATTTCTATAAGTTATTCCACTTTATCACTTAATAAAAATCACTAAGTACAGTTACTCCTCCCCCTTATATTAAAATAAAGAAAAAAAATTCATATAAACCTCCTAAATATCTTTCTCCCCTCCAAAAGATAAAACTTACTACCACTATTCTATACATTTCTGTCTACTATAATAAGAATCAAATTAAAAAGCACTTAAGTTGTCTGCTATTATACTTAATGGTACAACAATTTTAATAATCCCAATCTTAATAAACCCAGAAAACAAAGACAATTCAAAACAGTAATTCCATATCTTTAAAAGGGAATAACATCAATCAAATCCTTAAAGCAAACCAAATAAACATCTTTAACCCTAATACAACAGTTTTAATAATTTTAATCTTGATAAACCCAAAAAACAAAGCTAATTCAAAACAGTAAATCCAAATCTTTAAAAAGATTTGCCTAAAAGGCAAATAGCATCAATCAAATCCTTAAAGCAAACCAGATGAACATTCTTCAACACTTATCCCACTTCGAAATAAACCAAAGCAGTTACATATCCCGACAATGTGCACAGAGATTTCCTCTTGAAAGAATCAAACAGCCCAACTGCCCCCCTCAAAGATTCCAGGTTCTTTTCATGGCATTCCACCAGAAGATCGATTTTACTTATGGCTTGCAGATCACTCTCTCCCTTAGATTTCTCCAACTCTGTTATCCAATCTTCATCCAGCATCTCAATAAAAATCACAATCTCAGTCTTAAAAAAAATCTTTCTATTGCTCTTAAATTCAATTTCATCCACCACATCCCCAACCTGATGGCACATTTTAGATCTCATATTTTCCACAATGTCCTGGATATCTCGCATAAAATGTTTGATAAAAGTCAGAAGAAATCTGTTTAAAATCCCGATGAAGGTCAGAAAAAATCTGTTTGAAATTCTCCATGTCTCATGCAGTAGATTATGACACCTCCTAGGAGCTTAACCAGCGAAAATCGAAGATATGGAAGAGTTCCAAAGTGTGTTTACATAAAGTGAGAGTGAGATAGCAGACTGTTCTCAAGGGAAAGTGAAAACAGAAAGCTGAAGGTTCAAATCAGCCAATTCAACGTGTAGGAAAATGCTAATATCTTCAAATTTAATACAAAAATAATAACAGGAAGACAATTGTTTACTCTCAATCTTTGGAATTTCCTTTGGAAGGAAAACAAAATCCAAAACTTAAAAGAATTTTTTTAAAAAAAGTAATCCCAAAAATAATGCTAAGCACCAAGAGAACCAGCTTCTCCTCACTGTGGAAAGCCTCTCTTGGGGTACCTATACTTTAAAAAAATACAAATTGGTGATTTAGAAATGGGGTGGCCGGTCTTAGTTCCCCTTTTAGGCTACAGCGTGGCTTGGAAATGGTGACATCCCAGCCTCCCAGCTGCTCTTACCAGTCGAGCGCGAAACGCTGTTTGCGATCTTCTGGCTGCAAGCAGCCATCTGGAGGACAGATGGGATGATTCCAGATATTCTCCTTGATCTGGAGAATGTTTCTGGGCTTCAGGAAAACCTGCCTGAGCCCGAAAAAAGTTGCCGTGTTGTCAGCTCCGCCCACTGAACCAGCAGGCACAGCCATTCAGTCCGCCATTCCCACCGGAAGCCGTGTTTTATCATCCTTTTAATTTGATCAGAGATTTTTCTTGGTTCATAGCAGATTGTTCATTCTTAATTCCAGAGTTTTGTACTACCACAATCTTTGCTAATTTGTCTCAATACATTTTTGTAAATACAGCAAACATTTCTTTCAAAAGCTCCAGACCCAGAGTGAAAATATTACTGATGTCATCTCTAGTCAGTGCTTATTGACTTCCCAAAGGGTAACATCATGATTACCTTCTATGATCAATGGAGTGGCTGAGTGAAATGGCAGCAGCCTCAGCAGAATAGGCTATTGAAGTGGAGGGACCTTGGTAATTTGATTCTTCCTGAAGGGTGAAGAATTCCAACATTTGTTGACTTTTGACCTCTGTTTGCAAGTCCCATGCTAGCACATGATTATCTATTTGACAAGTGCACTGGATTCATTCTATCGTTAGAGTTATTTACAATTTTTATCCTCATTACTCATAAGAAGTTATCAATTTTTGCTGCTTTTTTGGTTTATTTGCTAACTGTATTCCATAATTTATTTTCTGTTGCTTCTTTCTTTTTCCCATCTTCTTATCTCTTTGCATGGCAGAGCTAATAAAATACCCAGTAAAAAGGGTAAAGGTTCCCCCCGCACATTTGTGCAGTCGTGTCCGACTCTAGGGGCCGGTGCTCATCTCCGTTTGTTAGCCGAAGAGCCAGCGTTGTCCGAAGACGCTTCCACGGTCATGTGGTCGCATGACGCACGCGGAATGCTGTTACCTATCCACCAAAGTGGTACCTATTCATCTACTTGCATTTGCATGCTTTCGAATTGCTAAGTTGGCAAGAGCTGGGGCGAGTGCGGGAGCTCACTCCATCACGCGGGGCTAGGGATTCGAACCTCCAAACTTACATTCTTCCGATCGACAAGCCTGGCGTCTTACCCGCTGAGCCACCACACCCCTAAATACCCAGTAGTGGAAGATAAAAGCTATGTGAGATTAAAAATTCAGAGGTTAAAAAAAAAAAGCACTAAAACAATGAAAGAAACAAACTTATTTACCGATTATTCCAAGAAGCACATAGAGAAGTGTACTTTCCTATTGCCATCTTTAGCCTGTGTAAAATAAGTATATTGTGTAGAATGGATATATTGTGTAGAATGTTGAGGTTGTTGCTCCTTTTTTTCTGCACATCCCTTTTACAGGGATTTCTGTGCAACTGTTTAACATTGCTATTAGCTAACTGTCTAGGAGAACCAGACTAATTTTATCTTTGGTACCTTCTGTCTGAGAGAAATCATTGGCGATCACTCGTAGCCGAGTAAGATTGTCTTCCAAAGGTAAAATTTTAACAGTGGATCCGTAAGTGGCTATAAAGGCCAATTCTGGATCCGCACAACCTCCCACAATGAGGGCATAGGTTTCCAGGTGGGAGACGGTCATGATGAGGGTTTGCCTGACGTGCCTTCCTTTTAGCTCTTTTCTCCCCTTCGCCCTGTACTCGTGCTTCTTCAAAGTCCATAGCGCCATTAATAAAGGCTGACCTCCAATTGAAACGCTCATGAGTTAGGGCTTCCCAGTTCTCAATGCTGATATTACATTTTTTTAAAATTAGCTTTGAGAGTATCTTTGAATCTCTTTTGCTGTCCACCAATATTCCGTTTTCCATTCTTAAGTTGGGAGTAAAGTAGCTGCTTTGGAAGACGATGGTCAGGCATTCGAACAACATGACCGGTCCAGCGAAGTTGATGTTGGATGATCATTGTTTCAATGCTGGTGGTTTTCGTTTCTTCTAATAAGCTAACATTAGTCCACCTATCTTCCCAAGTAATTTGCAGAATTTTTCGGAGGCAGCATTGATGGAATCTTTCAAGAAGTTGGAGGTGGCGTTTGTAGAGGGTCCATGTTTCACAGGCGTACAGAAGGGTTGGTAGTACAATGGCTTTGTAAACAAGCATTTTGGTCTCCCTGCAAATGTCCCGATCCTCAAACACTCTATGCTTCATTCGGGAGAAAGCTACACTCGCAGAGCTTAGGCGATGCTGAATTTCAGCGTCGATGTCGGCTTTTGTAGATAGATGGCTGCCGAGATAAGAAAAGTGGTCGACATTTCCTAGTGACACACCTTTAAGCTGGATTGATGGTGCTGCAGAGGGATTGGTTCGAACTTGCTGGTAAAGCACTTTAATACAGTCTTCCTGAATGTCTCTAAATACTGCTACATTGCCTGCAGATATTGAAAGGGGATAACTGCTTGTCTGTGAGAGTACAGAATCTGTGCCAGTATTTTATACCTGTTAGATGCTGTATTATTACAAATTATAACTTGCATTTTACATTTTGTTGCACATTAGTATGTTATTTAATACATGATTACTTATTTTTGTACATTTTTTACATTCATAGATTAAAA
Organism: Charina bottae; assembly: GCA_023362775.1. Lineage (NCBI taxonomy): Eukaryota > Metazoa > Chordata > Lepidosauria > Squamata > Charinaidae > Charina > Charina bottae. The sequence continues at coordinate 20,322,028 of JALMGJ010000016.1, read as the reverse complement.
TGTTTTAAAAGTGTAGTTACTTAGTTTTATAGATGTTATGTTGTATTTTATTCTGTTTATTCATATTTGTATGGATGCTTCAGTGTATTTTACAGTGCTAGTCTCTCTCTAGGTTCCTTCTGTAGGGGCTTCCATAGTGATATGCTACTACTTGAGGCATATACAAGCAGTGTCTGGCAACAGGGACTGCACTCGTTGTTAAGAAATGTTGGAAAGTTGTTGTTGTTATTCCAATGTTGATTAGAAGCTTGCCTTGACTAACAGCCCTCCAGCCTTTGCTAAGAGATGGAGATCAGAACAAACGGTGCTTGTGACCCGAGTCCTCTTTGCTCAGCTGCCCTGTTTCTCAGCTTGGGCAAGGAGCACGTTTGCAGGGATACGTGCCACTTTCTCACATCCAGGAAGTCCTGCAATTTGCCTGCCACATGGGTAAAACAACCCTCTGCTTTCACCAGGGTTAAAGAAACTAGAAAAAAACACAGTATTTGCTTAAATAAAGCCTGTGCTACAGAAAGCATGAACTGTTGCTTTCGTTTCCATCGGTTATTAGAGCAGGAAGGAAGGAGGAAAGAAGCTACGGCTAGGCGCAGCAAACCCTTAATTTCTTCCTCATACTACTGTATATTCACTGACGGAAAAAGCATCTCATTCTCTTTTCCAACATCTATGACTTACACGCTGTTCTCAGCCTGCCTACCCCCGTTTGCCATTTTGGAAAAGGGCAATTCTCCAAATTGAGGGGCGGGACTCAGGCATAAGGGCGACGACACCTTCCTTAGGAGCCAAAGTGCTTTTCTAAACCGTAGAAATAAAGAAAAAGTTAAGACAGCGTAACAAACTCTTTGGAAATAAAACTCTCTGATTGCTTTTGAAGTTATCGCGTACAACTGGCTTTTCAGCCCGCCTTTTGGACCGCAGCATTCGAAATCACCCGGAACTGAAATAAGACGGGAGAGGCTTCACGGGATAAGTCAACCGGAGGAAATGAGCTCCAGCCCCCATTTTGACTCCGGGTGAGGTGGTGCTGAGCTGTCCTTAGCGGCGTGGGCGTGGCTTGGCAGGGGAAGCAGGTCCAGCCGGCGAAGAGGCAGCCGCTGTCTTTGAGGTGAAGGGAGAAAGGAGGAGGAAAAGCGAGAAGTCCCCGTCTTGTGAGCGGTCGCGGGTGAATTTTCTTTCTCGCTGAATGTTTCCTCTTCAAGAATTGTGGGGAGGGAGCGAAGAAGGTGCCCACTGGGGCATCGGAGGCTGTTGGGTGGTGCCGGGCAGCCCCGACCTCGGCCTTTGGGCCTCTTTTTCCCTGGTTTGATCTTCTTTCCGGCTCCTTCTCTCCTCTCTTAATACATCAGAGAAGCGGGCTAGACAGCCGAGCCCTTGTTTACTGAAGCGTTTCTAACTGCTGGTCGTCGGCACGTTATGTTAAGTGCAGAAAGCATCGCCAGTAAATGAGAACTGGCCTTAACTGTTCAGTGGGCTATTTTTTTAATGAGAAAATTTCTTTGCGGTACTTAATTCCCACAAGTAGGTTGAAGTCAGCTGTCGGAGCACCTGCAAAAAGACCTTGGGGGAAAGACAGAAAAACTTTCCCTCTTTCATAATGCTAGCTCTTAGTTTCTCTCAATTGAATTAATCGGTGGCATTTTCAGGAAGGACAGAAAGAAAAACTAGGCTGCTTCACATCAAAGCTCTATGGAGGGTAACATTTTTTCTAATCAATGCAGGCAGGGAGGCTGAAATGAAAGCAATCCCCATTATTGATCTCCTGCTGATGATACAAAACCATTATGGGTAGGAATCAGTGAAAGTGGTCAGTTTGGCATCACCATATTTTGTTTTAGAGAATTCCCTAACTTAACTATGTGCTTTATGAAGGCTTTTATTAGGAAGCTGAAAAAAAACATCATGGTGGAATGCAGTAGCAAACCATCTCCACATTGCTGCCAATAAAACAACATGGATATGTCCATTGGAGTTGAGTTTACTTTATGAAGTACTTCCTTTATTTCATGTAACTCCTATCACTGAGTTTCATTGGATGATCCCAGGCTGTTGGAGAGAAGGAAACATTTTCCTATTTACTCTCCACGTTATGGAAGCATTGAAGACTTTTGTTCTGTCTCTTTATTCCTAAGGTTAAAAGCCTTGGATGGGTTGTAATCCAAGGATTGGGAATCTTTTGGGGCCAAAGCCACATGTAGAATTTTGAGGGCATGAGGCCCACATATTAATACTATAGCTGCTCTGGGAAATTTGCCTATTCATGAAATGTCTGCCATAGTGGGCATAGCCAGTTGCAAAAAATCCCTTTTCCAAAGCTCAGCTAGCTGTCCAGAATACTTCTTGACTTTGCCAGTGCAACCTTCTCAGTTCTTTTTGTCAGTGCCTTATCTCAGTGTCTGGAGGCTGTGGGGGTCTGGATGGGGAACAACAGGCTTCAACTGAACCCTGGTAAGACGGAGTGGCTGTGGATTGATGGCCCCCCTAGATCCGGGAAGTTGTCATCTTTGGTTCTGGGTGGGGTTGCACTACCTCACTCGGATCCAGTGCGGAATCTGGGGGTCCTCCTGGACTCGCGACTCCTGCTCAAAGAGCAGGTGGCAGTCGTGGCCAGGAGGGCCTTTGCACAACTTCGAGTTGTGCGCCAGTTACGCCCTTTCCTGGATCGGGAGGCCCTCCGAACAGTCACTCACGCCCTTGTCATCTCCCGCATAGGCTACTGTAATGCGCTCTACATGGGGCTACCCTTGAAGAGTATCCGGAAGCTTCAGCTGGTACAGAATGCGGCGGCGCGAGCAGTTACGGGTGCCATAAGATCGGCACATGTAACACCTCTGCTACGCGAGCTGCATTGGTTGCCAGTTTGCTTCCGGGTCCAATTCAAGGTGTTGGTGATTACCTTTAAAGCCCTATATGGCATAGGGCCAGGGTACCTGAGGGACCGTCTCGTCCCGATGACGTCGGCCCGCCCCACCCGTGCATGCAGAGAGGGCATGCTTCGGACCCCCTCAACAAGAGAATTCCATCTAGCGGGGTCCAGGAGGCGTGCCTTCTCTGCGACAGCGCCCGCCTTATGGAACATCTTGCCCCCGGAGGTGAGACTGGCCTCTTCGCTCCTGGCCTTTCGGAAGGCCCTTAAGACCTGGCTCTGCCACCTGGCCTGGGACGACAGAGGGGTTGGCTGGCCCCGTAGGTGATCTGTGCTCCGGTCCCCAATCCATCTTGGATTTTATTTATTTTATTTTATATTGGATATATGTTTATATATCTTCTATTTTGTATTGTTTTTTTTAATTTTTTAATTTTTTAAATTTTAATTATTGTAACCCGCCCAGAGTCCCTTGCATGGGAGATGGGCGGGGAATAAATTAAATAAATAAATAATAAATAAACCTTATGAAGCCTAAAGGCATTTATTGTAAATAAATATAGTGCTGGAGATTGGTGCTTTGCAACATGCAAATGTATAAATTTTATATATTTATATTATATAAATAGATTTTTATTTTTTTAATTAAAAATATCTGGAGAAACAGGTGGGACAGGGAGCTTGGTGGGCTATCAGGAGATCGAGCAAAGAAGCACGCTGAGCCGATATTCCAACTCTAGATCTTTATTGCTCTTACCATAAAGCAGAATCTTGCCAGACTAAACCTGTCCTAACTAACCTAAGGGTAAATACCCCAGGAACTCTAAGACGGGGCTACTCTAACTCTCTTTGTCTGCCGGCCAAGGCTCTCAAGGCTGTGACAATGCTTATCTCCTTGGAATGTGCTCCCTCCTTCCTCTGGCCCGAAATCCATCACATCACACACACCCCTTCAGGGACACATTCCATCACATCGGCAACAAGAAAAGTGCTCTGGGGAATGCTGGTTGCCCATCCCTATAATAATATTTCCACTTCAGAAAGTTGTCTTTTTGTAGCTCTATTTCTTTTTTGAAAAGTGTAACAAGAATATGTGTGGTTATACCACAGATTAGTATAAAGGCATGATGGTATTGGCAATTTATCTCCACTCTTTCCCTGATAATCTAATAATAACCTAATAATAATAATAATAATAATAACCGGAGACTTGTCTAGATGGCTGTACTATTGAGGTGGATGTACTCATTTTCTCTCTGCTTGGGGTTTGTATATATTTTAGTTTTAATTAATCTTTATTTTTATATTTTTAAATGCCTGTTTTTATATATGTAGTTTTTTATTGATTATTGTATCCTGCCCAGAGTCACTTCCTGTGAGATGGGCAGCTATATAAATCTGATTAATAAATAAATAATCTCCAACAAGGAGTTTGCCCTTTTACTACAGTATAGCTGTATAGATGTATTATTCATCTATCCACGATATCCCAAGCTTCTTTTTGTCCTGATTCACAAATGCCTTGGTTTATACATTGCATTAGCACCTATTTGTGGTTTAGCTTGGAGTGTGTGAGATTTACTTCTAGGTAGATTTAATTAGAATTGCAGCCTTAAATTCCTATTAAGTAGTTTAAAAACAGATTGTTCTTTTACCAGATGGTTGCTTCAGTGGTGAGTTAACTCTTGAAAGCTGTTCTTGGCAGCTGGTGTGAATGTATCCTTGATGTCTGATAATTACTTGCATGAATACCTGACTCACCTAAAGTATCTTTTGGTGGTGTGAGGGCCAGTGGTAGATTTTGTTAGACTAACTAACATTTTACATGGACTTAGTTAGCTTTACCTTCTAGTAATGAGGTATGAAGCATATTTGTGCATGAAGTAGATACTAATGTGCAAGACAGGTGCAGCATTTTATATTATGAAATGATCTCTGTGAAAAAGGACTGGTGAAAAATATGATCTTAATCAAAATGTGATAGGACTGTTGGAGGTAAACTATTATTTTCGTAGGTTATAGTTCGCCTCTATATTAGCAAATGATCATTTCAGCTTTACATAAATAAAATCCCACTGCTGTATAAGCTGCTATTTAAGAATATCATTTCTCCTAAACCAGAGCAATGAAGTGGTATTATATATAGAAAGAGCTGATATTTCCATTTTGAATTTCTGCCTACTTATTTCCTGTATTTTTGTGTTAAAAATCTGATGAGCAAGTTTAGTTAAAGATCATTTATAATTCAGATAGAATAGACATGCAGTGGTGTTTATTAAGCTAACCTTTTCAGTTAATATTTCAAAACATCAAACATGCACAATAAGAAATTCCTTTTATTAAGAAATGAAAAAAATGCAGCACACAGAAGCAAAAAACACGTTCAATAAACAAGAAAAAAAGGTGTAGAGAAACAAAAGGCAAAACAATATTTATAATTGTAAACTGTTTGAAATACCATCTGGGGAATGGCAGAAGAAAGGCATGAAAAGCAAACCAGGACTTATTTCATTTTTATTTTAATCTTCCTTCCAAAGGAGCAGAATAGCATTACCCATAATGTATGTTTGTAATATGTGAATTGATCCTTTGTGGTTTATAAACCCAGTTTAGTTGCTGTGTGAACCAGCCATTGTAGCTTATTTAACAAACCAAGGCAACCCTCCCCCCCTTCCTTAGCATTATGGGTGAATGTAGCCAGTTGAGTAACTTTGTAGTGAAGCCTCTGAGTACCTGAATAATATACTGTATGTGGTTTTCAGTTCACTGGGTGGAAAGAAGCCTACAATAGCTATTGTTTTCCGAGCTCTAAATTTCTATTTCAAACGTGTTTTGTTTTTGCAGAAATACTACAATTCTATGGCAACTTACCTAGAATTTATCCAGCAAAATGAAGAGCGGGATGGAGTTCGTTTCAGCTGGAACGTATGGCCCTCCAGCAGATTGGAGGCCACCAGAATGGTTGTTCCATTGGCTTGTCTTCTGACACCCTTGAAAGAACGGTTAGATCTGCCACCTGTCCAGTATGAGCCTGTTCTATGCAGTAGACCAACCTGCAAAACTGTTCTCAATCCACTTTGGTATGAATTTGTTTAGTACATTTAGTTTTATGTGCGGAATGTTTTGATTGCTCTGGAGTAGGGGAATTTACTTACGGTGGTGCTTAAAAGTTTGTGAACCATTTTGAATCTTCAATATTTCTGCATAAATATGACCGAAAACACGATCTCTTCTCATTATAGCTTTGGATCATTTTCCTCAATAAATAAATGAATAAGTATAATGTTTTTGACTCATTTGTTTAATTGGGTTCTCTTTGTCTAGTTTTAGGACTTGTGTAGAGAACAGATAACATTTTAGGTCATATTTATGCAGAAATATTGAAAATATTTTTAAGCACCACTGTAGATGCAGTCCTGAAGTTTGCAAAATGCTTCTACAAGTTCTAACTTGAAGTTTAAACATCAACATCTGATTACAGCTCTTTTTATATATTCCTTTCTTACAGTCAAATTGATTACCGAGCCAAGCTTTGGGCTTGTAACTTTTGCTTTCAAAGGAACCAGGTAAGTCTGAAAATATTTTGTTCCAACATTAGTACATTTTTTCAAAAATCTTGTTGGTGCTAAAGTGATTCCACTGGCATTCTTGTGTACATCCAGATTGACTGTATTGATTGTTTATATATAATGTGAATATGATGAATATCACTCTTATTTTTTATTCTTTTCCATTTAACTAGTATTACTGCCAAAATAGAAACTAAAGTCTTCTAAGCAAAGAGTTCACATCAATGTTTATAATGCTTTTGGGTTTCTTTATGGCCCAGATTAATTGCAATTAGTTCATGTTAAAATATGGCTTGTGCTAATCATAGTTTAGAAATCAAGCCATAGATTGTGTAGAACAGGCAGCCTGAACCCCTGTTTATTAATCTCTGGATGAAACACAATAGCTGTGATGATGGTTTGTCAGTTACCACATCATACCAAACCAGAGATAACACATGTTTGGGTTCATGCTTATTTTTTTATTTTTACTTTGCATGTGTTATAAACAGAGCCATTGTGGTTTGTAATTGGCAGCTTGTTGTGATGTGTGACTCTAATAAAATGTATCTTGTTAAATCATAACATGAGATATGAAAATTGGATGATTTCTGATTTTGATTTGCTGATTACTTGCACACCATTCTTAGTCATACAGACATCACAACCAATCTTAATTGATTTTTCTTACCTATGGCTTTATGTTTGTATTGAATGTACAAGTGACGTTCAGATAATTAAACTGGTGTGCAGGTCCAGGAAATGAGTTTTGGAAAAATCGTAAACCATACCTACATGTGATTGCAACCAAAAGGCTAAGAAGCCAGATACCATTATAGAAGGAAAATGAAATTAAGATTCATATGTTTAGTTGAAAGAAAAACATTGCTTGCCAACATTGCATTTTATTAAGAATTTTGGTATTTTTCAGCACATGCCCTAATTCTTGGTGTTTTTTTTTCAGTTTCCTCCAGCATATGCAGGCATATCTGAAGTGAATCAGCCAGCAGAGCTCATGCCGCAGTTTTCCACAATAGAATATATAGTCCAGGTAGTCCTTTTTATTATGTCTCAAATTCCTCCATAACTATATTCAATATTTCTACGGTAGGCTATAAGGATAAAGTGCTTTAACCATGGTTTTCTGTAAGGGTCTCTTACTGTATGTACTTTTGTGTAATATATATTCCTTTTTTCCCCACCCAAGCGTGGCCCTCAGACACCCCTGATCTTTCTGTATGTGGTGGACACATGTTTGGAAGAGGAGGACTTACAAGCTTTGAAAGAATCCTTGCAAATGTCTTTAAGTTTGCTCCCTCCTGATGCTCTTGTGGGCTTGATTACCTTTGGTCGAATGGTTCAAGTTCATGAACTGAGCTGTGAAGGGATCTCCAAAAGTTATGTTTTTAGAGGAACTAAAGATCTGTCAGCAAAACAAATACAGGTATATTTTGCATTGTCTTCTATGAAAAGTTGAACAGGATTTCCTATTTCACATTTTTTTGTAAATTCTTCTGATCTTTTACAGTTTTAATGGCTGTTTTTCATTGTCAGGATATGTTGGGTCTTTCAAGGCCTGCCGTACCTACTCAGCAAGGGAGACCACCTCAGTCCCAAGAACCACCGCTCATTTCTAGCAGGTGTGTAGCTCTGCAGAGCAAAGAACATTTCAAATGATGCAAATGCATTACTCTTTTTCTTAAATCCCCAAAGGTACAACTTTTTAAAAAACAGGCCTGTTTTTGCTATTTGAAATAGTTGCCTTTCTTTTCAGATTTAAGATCAAATTTTTAATATTCCACAAATTTAATCCAGTAAGCATTTTCAGTTCCAAAAGATGGGAGATTAACATTTGATCCTGTTATTAATATGCAAATAATTAAGAGATTTAGGATTCATCACATTTTACAGTTTTATTTATTTAATAGTTTTGTGCTGCTTCCTATATAAATGTATCAAGGTAGTACATAGATGAGAATAAAATTATTAAAATGCAATTAATAAGATTACAGAAAATTAAAACAGTTAATATAAAAGCATATATGTTCAAGAAGGAAATGGAAAGATATCCATCCATAATATTCACACAAGGAAGAATAGGTGGAGGGAAGTTTTCCATAGAATCTAGAAGATATAATAGCAGGCACAGGTCCTGGTTATCTGTGGGATTGCCTGTTTCCAATTGTCTTAGCTTGCCCAGTATGTTCAGGCAGAGTGGGTGCGCTCCTCCAGGTCCCTTCTATTAAACTTTGCCATCTTGTGGGACCAAGGAAGTGTGCCTTCTCTGTTGCTGCCCCACCCTCTGGAACAGTATCCCTCCAGAGATACTAATGGTGCCTGATCTCCTGGGGTTCCAGAAAGCCCTCAAAACCTGGCTCTGCTCCCAGACCTGGGGTTAATGTGTTTATTGATGTATTTGTGGAGAGTCTAATAGAGTGGACGGCTATAACAAATTAAATTCCTTCCCTGTTAATATTTAGGAGGTCAGTTAAACCTCTAGTCTTCTTTCTACAGAGGCTTCAGGGAATGAGCAGTACTGTTGTCTGCGTTCTGGGTATACTATCTTTTTAATACTGATATCTGATCTACTGGTTCGTTGTTATTGTATTGGTTGTTACTGTACTATGGCTGTTTTATTGTAATAGCTGTTTTGTGTCTATGATTAAAATGCTACACATTTTCTAAATAAATGAATAAGTTTCCAGTGCATAATGCACAATATTATATGTCTTTCTCTTTCTCCTCCCCTCTCCTCTTTTTAAAATACTGTAGATTTTTGCAGCCTGTTCACAAAATTGACATGAACATGACAGATCTTCTAGGAGAACTGCAAAGAGATCCCTGGCCAGTTACTCAGGGAAAGAGACCCTTGCGATCCACTGGAGTAGCTTTGTCAATTGCTGTTGGACTATTAGAGGTATCTTTACTTTTTTGACGATCTTAAATAGTTAGAAATAATCTAAACCACTCTATTGTTGTCTGGTACCTGAAAGCCATATATTTTCCAATATATATGTTTTTGGATGTGGCACAGCTGAGCCTCTAGCATGGTTATTTCTTCTTAAGTTTGCTAGATTTCTCTTTTCCTTGGAAATTCCAGTAAGTTAATTCTGAGGCTGCAGGGAGATGTTTAATTCCACTTATTTCCACCTCAGTCCAGCAATTTGTTTATTTCCTTCTGGAGTTTTGCTCTAGTTTTAACAAGAGTACTGCTTTTTCTCAGCTAGGAGAGGGAGGGGTTGAGATCCTTCTGTGCCTATGGGTCCTGCCTATGTGTGAATGGGTATTCAGAATCAGATACAGACTGGCAATGTAAGCTAGCTTGGGAGGTTACCTCACAACAGAGGTAACTTTTATTAAGTATCATCCAATATCCTGTAAGCTTTGTTCAGAAAATTCAATAGTAAGTGTTATCTGAAAATAATGTTTTAAAAGTCCTTTTTTCTCTGAATGTCATGCTTTCTCCTCCTACATTCCAAATCAAACCTTGAAAAATGTTGATGATTGACCATAAGCAGTTTTTTTCCTGTTCCTAAAGGTATGCTCCATATATATAGACATAATATAAGTTATGGGATTCCCATGTTTATACCATCAACATATTTCAAGGAAACTGAAAAATTACGAAGACTATTTTTATGGGGAGGACAAACCCTTAAGTTTTTAAAATCTTTTAATATACAGTATCGTATGCTGATTAGGGGGTCTAGGCATAAAGTTTGATTTCCATTTCTCTATGGAATCCAAGTGATAAAAATTATTATGGGATCAATTAGAAAGTTTAATATCATGGCAGGGGCTTTTGGTCTCTTTTTCCTTTTCTAGTCATAATTCTACGGCATTTCTAACATTAATGGCTGGAAGGCAGAATTGGGACGGAAGTATGATTCTGATGAATTCACATGTATTCACATGAAAAATACACTTTGGGATAAAACCAGTTTGAAAATAGTAAATCCATCTTATATGGGGAATTTATGAGCTAATAGTGTATTCATACTTTAGATCAGCTTGTTACAAATCAAAATTTTAAACCATTTGAGATACTGAAAGAAGAAGACTGCTCAATATTACTTTGTATGGTCAAGATTTAAATGCTTAATTTAAAAACTGATTTTTTTTTAAGGTATGTATTTTTCTTTTTCCTTTTGTTTATATTTTTCCTTTTGTTTATATTTTTCCTTTTGTCAATCTTTCTGTATATTATAATAAGTATAATAATAATTTACTAAATTTGTATGCCACCCAACTGCCAGTGACTCTGAGTGGTTTACAAATTGCTTAAAACATTAAAGACAAGAAAAGCAACAAGAGACAAAAATGAAGAGTAAAGTTGGCAAGGATGAAAAAACCAGATGGGAACAAACAAAAACAACCCACAAAATCTAATGGGGGCTTCAGTCACCCTTGCCAAAGGCCTGGACGAAGAGCCAGGTCTTCAAGGTCCTTTGAAACACCAGTAGGGTGGAGGCCATTCAAATCTCAGGGGAACATTCCAGGCACTGCGACAGAGAAGGCATGCTTCTGGGGTCCTGATAGATGGCACTGTTTAATTGAAGGAACCTGGAGTGCGCCAATCCTGCCAGATCAAAAAGAATGCAAGTTATGATTGACCTAATTCTCAAATGAGATGGATGTAGTCAACTAAATTCTTGATAACTAATTCAGTAATTTTTATAATAATCTGTTGGGTTTTTGTTCTGTTTTTTTCCACTTCCAAGGGAACATTTCCAAATACTGGAGCTAGAATAATGTTGTTTACTGGAGGGCCACCAACTCAAGGGCCAGGCATGGTGGTAGGAGATGAGCTGAAAACTCCAATCCGTTCTTGGCATGATATAGAGAAAGACAATGCACGATTCATGAAGAAAGCTATGAAAGTAAGGATTAGTATCTAGTTTGAACTCTATCAGATAAACATTTTCTTTCATGTTTTCTGCTGAACATAGCTTTCACTGCCAAATAGTTTCAGAAGCTTTGATTTTGATTCTTGGCTGCCTTTTCACTTGGTCTTCAGCTGCCTTGTGTGTTCAGTATTTCTACAGTTACAAGTCTTTATCTATATTCTGTGTGCTATTATTTCCTCCAGCTTATCTTTCATACTAGTTTCCAGTTGACTTTCTTTCTTTTGGATCTTTGCCTTCACCTGTCCAACTTCGTGTACTAAGGCCCTGTTCCTTTATTTCCTTCATTTCCTGAACCCCTTTCATGCTAGGCTTTCCCAGACTTAAGTTTTTTTTGGCATACCCTGCTCTCGCTTTGAATCTTAACATAAAACTTCTTCCGTTCAGTCACCTCAAGTTACACTACATTTCTTGCATTTAAATTGGCCTTTGTGGTTTCTCAGATGTATCAGTTCTCTTCTTCAACACACTTTTATGGTTATTCTGTTATAGGACAAATGCTTTGGAAAGCTATGGGTAGCCAGTTATTACTATTTTTTAATGTTTATTGAGTAATTGTACATCTCTTCCACAGAGTCCATAGCTTTGTATTTAGAACATGCAGACCAGTTCAGATCTCAGGTCAGCAAGGCTATTGTATTATGTGTCTTTAGATCATGCTGAACAATTATAAATAATCTTTTCTTGTAATTGTCATAGAAAATTGCTTAAAGCTGTTATGTTTCCACAGCATTATGAGGCACTGTCTAATCGTACTGCTGCTAATGGACACTGCATTGATATTTATGCATGTGCTCTTGATCAGACTGGTCTTCTGGAGATGAAGTGTTGTACAAATATGACTGGGTATGTTCTTACTCCTGACTAAAAATGTTACTTTGTTTTAAAGAAGAGATACATTTCTTGATTAGCACTCATATTCTAAGCCAGTGCTTTCCAAAGTGCCACCGTTGGTGACTCACTGGCGGCGGCGGTGCGGGGGTACGCATGGTGGCGGCCTCGCTAAAACGCGGAAGCGCTGATGGCGCGCTGCCGCCATACACACTACCGCTGCCGCGCGCACCCCTGCGCACGCCCCCGTGCTGCAGCTTCACGGCACACTAAACTGTGTGTCGCAACACAGTTTGGAAAGCTATGTTCTAAGCTGTTTCTATCACCATGAAGAGTAAATGTTCAGTGGAAGTCGTGTGTGTGTGTGTTCATGTATGTGTATATGTTAGAAGAAGTGGTGATTTGAAATCACTGCATTTATCTTTTAGGTAATTTAAAGGCCATATGCATTTAATGTCAGTTTCTGGTTTATCATACAAGAGCATCATATTGTAAGATAATTGATGCAACCTATTATGCTTGCTTGAGAATAAACCTTATTGAATTCAAAAGAATTGCTCCAAAGTAAGCATGCATAGAATTGGCCTGTTGGAAATGGAATTAAAAAAAAGTCTATATGGACAGACTTGAGTTTCATTGGAAGCAAAAAAGAACTAAAACTCATTTTCCTGAGAAACTGTTTTTTTATAGTAGATTTAAACTCCCATCCCAAGGCATTAGTTCATGGTTTTCTTTTATTTTCTATAATGTTTCTAGGGAAATGAAGAGGATGGGAGGGAACAGTTATAAAGAAGTAAAATTGTTCTTTATCCTTGACATTGGTTTGGCTGCCCTTCATTGGGAGGGGGACAGGAGGAACTCTTTTAGAACCATTGCAACATACGGTCTTTTTCCCCTGTTCTACTTCAGTCATCGTGATAGACATATTTCAGTTAATAGTGTTGCATTACAGATGGTTTTCATTTAACAACCACTTGTTCAGCAACTGTTCAAACTTGCGACGGCACTGAATGAGTGGTAGTTATGACTGGCCCTTGAAGTTCTGGCTGGCGCAGTGCCCCTGCGGTCACATGATTGTGATCTAAGTGCTCGGCAACCAGCCCAGATTTCCCATGGTTACATGATTGCGATTGGCGACCTTCCCTGCCGACTTCCCACAAGCAAAGTCAATGGGGAAGCCAGCAGGAAGTTGTGATCACGTGAAACCCTCACTTAACGACCCGCACAATCCTCGCTTAATGATGGTAACCAGGGACTGCCAGAACTGCCATCGCGGTCAAGTGACTCCGCGCTTTACAACCGCATTGCTTAGTGATGGAAATTCCGGTCCCAATTTCTGTCATTAACCAAGGACTACCCGTACTGTCCTTGATTTAAATTAGAGGCTCAGTCACAGCAGATGGCAAGTTAATTTCTAGTTCTTTTGGTCCTCCCCTTCCCTCTCTTATGAACTTATTTCTTGCTGCTGAACAGAAACATTTTCAAGGTTGATATCCCTTAATACAGAGCTTTCCAAACTTTTCATGTTGGTGACACACTTTTTAGACATGCATCATTTCGCGACACACTCTTACAGCAGGGCATCATTTCGCGACACACTCTTACAGCAGGGCATCATTTCACGACACACTCTTACAGCAGGGCACAAGGCAGGCACTAGGACCTGCGTGGAATCCTGGCAGGGCTCGGAGGCAGCAGCAGCCACGACACACCCAGACACTGCAGCCGACACACTAACGTGTCCCGACACACAGTTTGGAAAGCTCTGCCTTAATATTTAACAGTAATTATTAATTTTATAATTCAGTGGCTAAGTTGATATATCATACTAAACTACTGTTTGTTTAACAAGCTATAATAGGCTTGGTTCCCATAAAATTCTAGGCATAAACCCTGATTTACAAACTGATGGCTAGGTTCACATAATACAATAAGTAAAAACCAAGGAAACCAATGTTATGGTCTAGGTCACTGCATGAACCCAATTATTCTCAATATTTCACTGACTTTTTTCCCTCAGGGGTCACATGGTGATGGGAGATTCTTTTAATACTTCTCTCTTCAAGCAAACTTTCCAGAGAGTGTTTAGCAAAGATCTCAGTGGAGAATTCCGAATGGCTTTTGGAGCAACTCTAGAAGTGAAGGTAAGTGTGATAGGTACTGCCTATAATTAAACATTTTCCTAACCAAAAGAATTGATAATCTACATTGCTTATTGGAGCTTTTGATTTCAGAGAGATTTTCCATCCTTCACTTTACTCTCTTATAGAAAAGAACAGTTTCTGTCTAGCCGTCAGTATTGGACTCACTGTTTTAAGGGGAAACTAACAACAAATCGTTGAAGTATCTCAATATTTCATAATCTCTGTACATTATTTGAAACTTACAGCTCTAAAGTGAAGTGTCTTGGATAGAAAAGTTTGTCATGCTGAATCTTCATCAAGAGATCAGATAGGCAGTTGTTATTACTTGGAGTTTTAATTTGGAATTCTTTTTATTTTAGACTTGTAGAGAACTGAAGATAACTGGAGCTATTGGGCCATGTGTATCCTTAAATGCCAAAGGGTCAAGTGTTTCTGAAAATGTAAGTTTTCTTTGGTGATGGGAAAGAAGTACACAGATTTGATGTGCGTATATAGATTATCTAAATCAGAGGTGGATAATTAACGGGTATACCCCATATGGCCTTCCAGTCCCAGATGCCTTCAAAATTATTGAACTGAAATTCAGTGGTATTTTATTAAAACAGGCAAAACAGAACAAAAAAGGATTAAAAAAAATCACCCACACTTTCTCCTTGGATGTAAACATTCTTTAAACAGTGAACCCCTGATGGCAAAAAATTGTCCATTCTTGATTTAGAATGTATGACAATATGTTATGCTGTCAGAAATGAAAGATTTTTGGGAAAAGACTAAGACAAGAATCTATGCAAAGAGCAAAAGAGATCATGGTTGGATGGAATACTTTTTGGTATTTGTGATGCACTTATGGGGGCTGCAAAAAAATGAAAAGCTTTCGTGGGGTAGGGCTGACTGAAGAGGAGAAGGAAAGGCGAAAAATGGCAGTGCAGAAAAGAAAAGTAGTGGAAAAAATTATTTTCTGGAGAATAGAATGCTTTGGGTGACACTGAGAGAACATACTAAAAATGTTATTGTTTTGTGATGAAGGATAATACTTTGTTGAAGCAAATTCTTTATGTTTGGCAGAAATTTTGTGGGCACTTATTTAGGAGTAAGCCCTCCTGACAGGGACTTACTTTTGAGTAAATATACACATACAAAACAACCCACTATTTTAGGTTTTTCACACTTGTTAGCACAAACAAGGCTTTCATATGTATGTGTAATTTCATGTACTTATTTTACTTATTTTTCTATTTACAGGTTTACATCTATTAAATACTTATATCTTGAGTGTTTTTGGGTTTTCTTCTCTTTTCTATTTCTGCTGGCCTTCCCCATTTTAAATGTGAATTTTTATGTATTACAAAAGACAAAATGCAGCTTTCAACTCCAGATCTAATTAATTAATGTATTACAAAAGACAAAATATAGCTTTCAATCTCCAGATGGGGATTGGTGATTGACTGACATTACATATTCCTAATTGCTACTTTAGGAATTTTCTAACATTTAGAGAATTGTACCTCAGAATATGCAGTTTATATGTGGCAACTGTAGAGTTTTTTTGTTGGAACACAAATGAGTATTGTCTTAGCATCAATGAAGCTGGGAGAGGATAGATTGATTATTATTCCCTCTGTAGTTGCCAGCTAATAATTATATATTTCAATTTATCTTTCAATGTATACACAATTTCTTTAGTAAGCTTGTGAGACTGTAATCTGTGCTGTAAATTCTATATAATATATAGAAGCTATAATATAAATATATTTAACTCTTTAACATTTTAGTTCAAAATGCAGTTTTTATTCTATCCTACAGGAGCTTGGGATAGGTGGCACATACCAATGGAAAATTTGTGGTCTTGACCCCACCATGACTCTTGCCATTTATTTTGAAGTAGTAAACCAGGTGAGCCTAGTTTTTTTTTTTAAAAAAAATCTTTGCAAAGTTGTATATGGTGTGGAATCCATTGATCGAAAGGCAGAGGAGACAGCATGTGCACAAAAAAATGCTGATATCCTGTTCCCTCAGCCTTGTTGCTTCCCCCAGAGATACAGCAGGCCCCATCTCTTGCGGCCTTCCAAAAACAACTGAAGTCCTGGTTTTGCCAGCTCGCTTGGGGCAGGAGGGGAAGCAGCCACTCCTGCCCTAAGATGGCCTTAGATATACATGAGCAGCATTAGAACTGTCATTGCCATCTGGATTTTATTTTATCTTTTCTACTCTATATTTATTTTTGTATCTGATATTTATTTATGTATTACCATATCTTAATGTTTTATTTTTATTGTAAACTGCCCAGAGTCCCCCCTGGGGTGGGGAGATGGGTGGTGGCAAAATTTGACAAATAAATAAATAAACAAACAAACTTTGATGCCATTAAATAATCAGATGTTTAGGTAAGCCAAGTTAGACTAAAGTGAAAAGCCTTCTGTGTGAAATGTGTAAAATATTTTTAAAAGTGTCTGGGAATGGACCAAGAAGAAGTGATTATTGAGCTATAATGCAAGTGAGGAACTCTAGTCCTGTCTGTTTGAAGATCTAGGTCCCAAATCCTCTACTTGAGATTAGCGATGGTTTTATCAGAACTGAGGGCAGCTAATGCTGGGAAGGAAAGCTGTAGTAAGCCAAATTTGTCATCTTAAGGAAGACTCAGCCCTATCTAAAAAGGCATGCCCTCATTCTCGCTCTCTCTCTCTCTCTCTCTCTCTCTCTCTCTCATAAGGAATCATTTAAAATTCTGGGTTTTCTTTTCAGGAAATTCAGACCTTACTAGGCCCAATTACTAAGAGTAAGAAGTAAACTGTGTTATGTTTAATAAACCTTATTTGAAGGTAAACATTGCCTATTGCACTTTCAGTCTTGTTCTGATTACTTTTGGCACTATGTTAATATTTGTATTCTCTGTGCCCCCAAGAAGCCAGTTTGTTAGTTGTAAATGAGTATGTTATATTGCTTGTATTTCATTTTTCTTCTTTAATCCTCTTATGATGATTTCAACCTGTCTTTAAAGTGTAAGCTGTATCTTAAAGACAACTTTTATCTCATTTACTTTCAGCACAACGCTCCAGTACCTCAGGGTGGCAGAGGAGCAATCCAGTTTGTTACACATTATCAGCATTCCAGTACACAGAGACGCATTCGTGTGACTACTGTTGCTAGAAAGTAAGAATAATTTGTGATAATTAGGCTGGGTTCTGTTGGCTCTATTTCTCTGTTGCATAAATTGTATTGCTTCATAAGCCACATTAATAGCATACTCAGCATTAATTGTGGCTGGGGGGTGAGCCTGCTGATTAACCCAAGGATAATTAGGTCACCCACCCTGGTTTCTCTGTTGTCAAGCTGGCCATTCCAGCCACCTTTGTGATGGGTTGCCTTCTATAGTCTTTCTTCTAAATATTAAAAAATGAAGGAAGAAAAGTATAGCAATCCTGTTGGGAGTCAGAATAATTACATTTGGGGTGGAGGTCTGCTGCGTTTTCCTTACTCCCTTCATGATCCTGACTAAACTGCCCTTCCATGGGAGATGAAAGAAGTATGCCCAAGTGACAAATGATGGTTGCTGATGACCAGCAAACCAGAGATTTGGATTTGGATGATATGCCCAGCCATGGTTTAAGTTAAACTAATCAAAACCAATCTATGATTAGAAATTGTGATTAAGGCCCTCTGCAGTAGTGTGTTGTGTAAACCAGGAGTAAAGTAGTACATGAATCTCATGTGGACCATCAGTCCCATTTTTGCAGCTGGTATAAAAATGATACAGAATGAACATAAGCTTCTGCAAATTGTTGGTAGAAAGTTCTTTATGGCATTCAATAATCTAAAGTTCACTAATTCTTGCCATAAATTAGCTGGGCAGATGCACAGAGTCAGTTGCAGCACATTGAAGCTGCATTTGACCAAGAAGCAGCTGCTGTCCTGATGGCTCGACTGGGTGTCTACAGAGCTGAATCGGAGGAAGGGCCTGATGTCTTGCGATGGCTGGACAGGCAACTAATTAGACTTGTGAGTATGATCAATTGTAAGCCTGTGAGTTTTAGAATCTGGCAGGTATTAAGCTGATAACTTGATCAGGCATACTCCCCTCACCACCAGCACAGAGAATGGGAGCCAGATGCCGCTCTTAAGAAAGTACATTCCGTAGACTAGAAATGACCCTGGAGGCACCTCTCCTATAAATCTCAGTGTCCAGCATAATGAGATCCTCAGATAATTAAGCCAATTATAAGCATCATGCAATACCAGTAACAAACTCTAATTCGGAGCCTAGCTGTACCAACTGAAATTGCTGGGCACTTTCACAAAGAGCATGTTGCAGTAATCAGATCAAGATGTAATCAAAGCCTGAATAAATGTTGCCAAATCGGATTGGCTTAGGAATAGTTGCAGCTTGGAATGATAGA
Organism: Charina bottae; assembly: GCA_023362775.1. Lineage (NCBI taxonomy): Eukaryota > Metazoa > Chordata > Lepidosauria > Squamata > Charinaidae > Charina > Charina bottae. The sequence continues at coordinate 20,303,344 of JALMGJ010000016.1, read as the reverse complement.
CATAACTACCCAAGTATGATATTTACCATAGCAGCCACCTAGGAAACCAGTGGCACCTGAACATTAAGTAGCACTACCCTAATTGTGGACCTGCTGTTTCAGGGAGAGTACAAACACTTCCAATGCAAGCTAAAACTCAATCCTCAAGTCCTTTTGAGCAACAGCACACTTGTCTTCTGTGGGTTTAATTCTAGCTTGTTTTTCCTCATCCAGATCTTACTGAACTTAGGCAGTGCTCAAGGGCACTGATTGCTTCCATGGAATTAAATGGCAAGGAGTCTTGGAATTAAAGGCTAACAGGCTACTGACCACACGCTCACTCCAAAGTTCCCTCCCAGCAGTTCATGGAAACGTTGAGCAACACAGGGGCAAGATGACCCAAAATCACAAGTCGGTGTGTTTATGGTTAAATCCTGAGCCTGTTTTTAAGCCAAAATATGATTGTTCAAGGCTGGCCAATTTAATCCCAATTAATAATACACATAAATTTACCAGATACCATCAGATGCTTGACAAAGCCTAGATTAGGCTTTTGCAGTCGCCTATAGGAAAGCCAGTTGTTGTTTATGATATCATGCATTTGATGTCCTTAAAAGCAATTTTCTCTTAATAATTTGGAAACAATATCCTTTTATAAAATGTAATTTTGGTTATTACGCATATTAGAAATACAGTAAATACAGTGACAAATTTTATTTTCTTCTGCTGTATAATGAACATTATTTTGCGGAAAAAATTATTAAATCCACTGCAGGTGATCTATTTATTTTCCTTCCTTGTTCCTTTGTAAGATTTGTATAGTCTTCAAGGGATTATTGAGATCTGCATATTTCTCCAACAGTGCCAGAAGTTTGGACAATACAGCAAGGATGATCCAAATTCTTTTAGACTGTCTGATTCATTCTCCTTGTACCCCCAGGTAAGATGATCTATCTCAAAAATGTTCAAAGAAATAGAACAATTAATAAGAAGTAGCAGTTTGCCTCCAAAACATTTCTATGGTTATCAGAAGATTATATTCAGTAGTAAAATGTTTTATGTTTGATGTGTGCCTTTTCTTTTTTGTATTTGGATCTCAAAATAATTCAGACAGGCAAAGAGGCAGGAAATGAAGAATAAAGCAGATGTTTTAACTATACCCACTGTGATATCTTTGTTTTTTCTGTTCCATTTAGTTCATGTTCCATTTGCGACGATCTCCATTCCTTCAAGTATTCAATAACAGTCCAGATGAATCTTCCTATTACCGTCATCACTTTGCCAGGCAGGATTTGACCCAGTCTCTTATTATGATTCAGCCTATACTTTATTCTTACTCATTCTATGGACCACCTGAGGTGATTCTCCTATAGAAATCTATAGTTTACTGAAAGGTGGCTGAAAATAGTGATTTTTCTAAAAAAAAAAAAGTCTTAATAAAATTAATGTATGTTCAAAACAGGGTGTAGCATTTCCAAGTGTTAGCAAACAAATGAATATATCTTTCAAATTCACAATCTTTAAAGAGGAAAGCAGTAGAAATTTCAGGGGTGCATCTTTTCAAATTCTGTAGTCAAAAATGAAGTTTGGTTAAAATTGTGCTATATTTACCTTCTTTTTATTTGTAAGATCACTCTTTCCCTTTTTGTGTCTTGTAGCCTGTGCTATTGGATAGCAGCAGCATTCTTGCAGACAGGATCCTGCTGATGGACACTTTTTTCCAGATTGTTATCTACCTTGGTGAGGTAAATGAGGAATTAATCCTTTTTTATGGCTGAATTCTATGAATGACAAGGAAATTATTTAATTATTTAATTGTTTGGTTTTTAGACCAGCCATTGCTGAAGTCCCTGGGTGGTGCACAAAACAGAAAATATCTCAGAAGCTAAACCATATAAAATTATAAAATCTTGTGCTAAAATAGAATTTAAATAATTGTGTTGGCAAAAATTAAATTTTGTAAAATAAGCAATTAATCATTGTAGGTTAATTGTCAGAACTGTATCTTTACAGCCTCCTTAAAGGTCAGTGTGGATGGAAGACTCTGTTTTGTACTAGTGAGTGCGTTCCATAGAAGCTTTGCAATCATGGAGAAAACTCATTCCCAAGTGTCAGCCAGCCTCTGGCTATCACTAGAAATGGGCCTTTCCAGGTGACCCAGGTTGGGGTGAGGAGTCTTGCAGGGCAAGGCATTCTCTCAGGTATCTCAGGTCCACTGCTTTTTTCTTGACCTCTCATCTGAACTGAGAGTATTAAGTCACATGCTTATTTGGAAAAAAAAACCACAGGCTAGTGATCTTAAGGAACCTGCTGGCACGCTCACACTGACAAAGCCTTGTGGCTTTTTATGTATGTACAGATCGCTAACGAGCAATTTATCCCCTGATCTAAATTAATGATGTTTCCATTTACATTGTTCTTATGGCATCAAAAGGAGATAAAGGTGCAGTGAATGTCAGGCCTCAGTAAATTATGTCTGTGAATTCTGGAAAGATATGGATACCTGATCTGGAATGCAAAAATCTGGAAACCACCAGAGAGCAGAAATGTGTTGCAGCCTGTTGCCTCTTGTACACAAACAGATATTTTCCTGAGGTTGCACAGCTGCCATGCAAGCCCAGAAAAAGACACTGCTCCATTAAAGAGCTACTGCCAGGTACATTATGGGTACCCACACCAGATCTGAAGCACCAAGGTTCACACATGGAATGTTTTGCATATCCCTAATACTATTTTTTTTTACTGTGGCTGTATTTACACTGTATAAGCCATCATTTATTTTTACTATGATTTGGCAAAAACATGTCATAGTAAAATGGTTCATACATTATACTAAGTTAAACCACTGTTTATGAACCAGAACAGCTGCGTTTCCATATCATGCTAATTTGAAACTACGCAAACTATATTATGGCTTCATGTGATGTGAGAACTCATGTGATCTTACCACTCTCTAGGGACGTGCAAATTTAGTTGATTCCAAAGAACTCCAGAAAGTTCCTTTTCTGTCAGAACCAAGTGTTTCGTAGGGTAGTTCAATGGTTTCTGGAAATAAATCCTCTGAATCAGAAGTGATCTGAAGTGTTCTGTGAGAGTTCTGGCCCCCAAACTGTGCAGTTTGTTTCTGTGCAGAGTGACATATTGGATTGCTTGTTCAAAGGATTTACTTCTGAAATAGCAAATTATGGAAGGAAGCAGAACAGTAAGTGATAAAAGTGTGACGATCCACTCCTTTGATATTAATTTAGAAACTCTCAGCACAAGCCATGGTAGGATATGAAAAAGTTATTTAATTAATACAGGTGAATAGAATCGATGCAAAGAGCAGATTGAGCAAAAGTGTGTGCAATCACAACTTTAAACATGCCAGTTCCCACTTACTCCTTACCAACCCCTCCCCTACCGACTCAGTTCCCAGAACTCTAAACTGCCAGTCCTTTGATGATCCCAGCTGAACGACCTTGGTGTCTGGTACCCATCTCTCCTCCTTCCACATTCCGACGCCTTGTGTACCATGCCTATCTCTAACACAGTGCTTTCCAAACTGCCGCTGTTGGCGACACACCAACGGCGGCGGGGGGCGTGCGGCGGCGGCCTCGTGTTTTCCGCTAAAATGCAGCAGGGCTGATGGCGCGCCGCTACCGTTGCTGCTGCTGCTGCTGCCGCACACACCCCCACACCGCCGCCATGCACGTCCCCGCTGCCGCTTCCGGGTTGTGTTGCGACACACTAAACTGTGTGTTGCAACACACTAAAGTGTCGCGACACACAGTTTGGAAAGCTATGCTCTAACGACTCATACTGTCTTGCAAGCATGCTAGCTAATTACTACAAGCCCCATGTACCGAAGAACTACAACTCCATCTATCTCTGGTATTACTACAAGCCCCATGTACCTAATAACTACAAACCCCATCTATCTCTGGTAGGATGGCATCCTGACAAGATTTCCCCCCAACTGTGTGGTTAAAGTGACTTAATTAGCCTTGCTGTGGAGTGAGGGGACTGTATCAAATAGTGATGGCAGCAGCAAGTGGATTGGGATCATAACAGGCTCCTTTTCCTTCCAAAGGCCTTGCTTTCCCTTCATTATGTGCATAAGATCACAGGGTGGTTGTTGTGGGGAAAATAGGAGGAGGAAGGAGTATTAGGTATGTTCGCTGCCTTGAGTTATTTATAAAAATAATAAAGGGATAAAAATAAAAAAAATAAAAATAAAAAATAAAGCACAATTGCCTTAGAACCAAACTAGCACAAGTGTTGGTTAAAATAAAAGTGTTAATTACTTAAGAGAGACACAATATTAATAGTATTTATTTATTTATTTATCAAGTTTATATGGCCGCCCATCTCACCAAAAAGCAACTATTTTTTTATGTTTCCAGGCAAGATTTTTTTTACCAAACCGTTGCATGCCATTATTTACTTGGTTTTATTGATTCTTCTAAAATGTGAAATGAATCATACGTAAGGATTTTGCACATAATGTGAATTATGTAGTAAAAAGACAAATATTTATGAAAATTCCTTGATTAATCCCTCCCGCAACATTGTTTTCCACAATCAAGACTATTGCCCAGTGGCGTAAAGCTGGCTATCAAGATATTCCTGAATATGAAAACTTCAAGCATTTACTTCAGGCTCCGTTGGATGACGCTCAAGAAATCCTACAGACAAGATTCCCAATGCCGCGCTATGTTAACACAGAGCATGGAAGCAGCCAGGTAAGGAAGATTGCTAAAAAATTCAAAGTGCATTAATAAATGTGTGCCATAGCTGTATTTATAGATAATGATGGTCTTAATATATCATACCAGTGTGTCTGCACTATCAGTCCTGAGCTTTTGGAGAGATTTCACCTCATCCAGCGCCTGTGGACTCTAAGGATAATGTCAAGTGAGAACCAGCGTGGGTGTAGTGGTTAAGATGGTGGACTGGCACCAGGAACAGCTGGGTTCTAGACCATCCTCAGATCACGGGATTACTTTAGGCCAGTCATTGTCTCAGCCCAACGTATTTTGCAAGATTATTAGGAAAAAACAACCAATGTTAATTCTTCATCAATCTTTCCTTGGGAGAAGAGGTTTTTTCCTCCTCGTTGTGTTGAGCTGCTTCAGGACCCTTGGCCTCACCTGTCCTTGGCATTGTCCTGCTTGGCAAGGACCAGCAGTATTAAATTGTTCTTGGTTCCATCAATCATAAGCCTCTGGATGGTGTTTGGGTTTGCTTCCTATCTTGGTCTCAGCAAATGTCATGCTCACTGTCCAACAGTCTCTCCAGCTTGGTTAAACATTTTTTCATATTAAAAAATCCAGATTTTTTTGCAAGAACTGTTAGTGTTAGGCTTTACACCAGCTTGGCTGAAAATCCAGCTCTCCAGAAACTAATCCCTTATTCAGGAATTGGCTTACTGGGCAGAAGGCTCAAAGAATGACACAGCTAGATTAGTGTCTTTATTGTAGGCAAGGCACTGAAGCTATACACACAGCATATCTGCCTACCGCGGTACATAGTCGCCCAGTGTCTACATTGGTCTTTGCTCCAGAGTTTAAGTCCTAGGCTTTTTCCTCCCACCTTTCTGAATCAACCAAAACTTGGCCACTTTTTTGGTCTTGAGGGGCACCTATTGTAAACTGGCAGAATACAGTAGTGTTCTCTAATTGGGAGCTACTGGTAATGGCTTCCGTCTGATAGTAGCAGAAACTATTCTTCAAGCACTCATTATTTCAAAACATGAATTCCCTGTTTCTTCCTTCTGTTTTCTTTCCTTTCCAAATGTTCCTACTTAATTTATTCTGAGCTGTATTAAGAGGAAACATACAAGTCATGTGGCAAATTCATGTGACAAGTCTTAATTATATTGCATCTACACTGATTATTTTGGATTTTACAGGCACGGTTTCTCCTATCTAAAGTGAACCCTTCTCAGACACATAATAATCTCTATGCATGGGGACAAGTAAGTAATGATGTATTTGCTTCTGTGTCTGTTGTGCATGCACTCACAATTCATGACATTAAACAACTAAAGGAGCAGCGGTTTGTCAGTTGATTTGGAGCATTCAGGAGGTTTGGGCTTTGTTAACTGGGAAATTCCTCTGAGCCTCCAATGTTTGAAAGATAGACAATATATTATATGGTTTATGGACCAAAATTGCATAAATTAGACTTGGAATACCCTTCAGGGCCATTCATTCTATGGTGTAACTATTTAAGTCTGTTAATTTTAAAACTTAGAAATTAATAAAAGTGTAATGGGAGTCAACATGGTTATGTACCATGTTAATTATGCTGTAGTTGTCCAGTTTTCCCACTTTTTATGTTGGCTCAAGTTTTGTTTCTAAACTGTAACTTCTTATTCCAGGAATCTGGTGCTCCAATCCTAACAGATGATGTTAGTCTACAAGTATTCATGGACCATCTAAAAAAACTGGCTGTATCGAGTGCATCCTAATTTTGATACTAAAGTCTCAAAAGTAAATAATCTTATTGAATCATGCTGCTGATAGATTACAATCTACCAAGAAACTAATAACATTCCTTTCCCTCTTTTGAATCAAACTTTTAATTAGCCCATATAAAAAAGGGGAAATTGTACATTTTAGATTTAACTTATTGATACACTTTTCTTTATTCTGCCAATTCTTCACTTTCATGTTGTTATACCAAGATTACAATCTGCACTTATACTGTCCTGTGTAGTTCATTTTTCTGCTCTTATAACTAAGCAAAATAAAATTTGAGAACAGTGTTAATACTTAATGTATTATGCTATCTGCCACTGATAGGGGCAGGGTGGGAGGAGGATGGGTTAGCATTCCTAATTCTTTAGCTTGGATAGATGCAATAAATTAGCATAGCCAGAGTATGAATAAATATTTATTAGAAAAGTAGCCATGTAATTTGTACAGATTAATATAAATATAAATCATTGAATCTATGATAAATATAGGAATTTATCTGAATATTAAAGTAGTATGACATGCAAAATAATCTAACGGCAGTCACACAAGATACTGTTCTATATTAAAACTCTATCCTTAGTAGATATACTACATCCTTCAACTATGAGTGGAGAAGAAGGTAAAAAAACAGTTACACAACTGACAAGATTTAGTTAGTGAATACAATCATACTATATAAATTGGCGACGGCCAACAGGAAGCTCTGGCGTGGGCTGGTCCATGAAGTCATGAAGAGTCGGAAGCGACTGAACGAATAAACAGCAACATATAAATTGGATGCTGATTGGTTATAGCATCTGCCTAACTCCTGTTAGACTGTTCAATCCACTTCTAAGTACCCCATTTTGATTGAGTTAGTCTAAAATTATCAGTTCAAATTTGCTTGGCATCATAATGAACTGTGTAGCTGAGGTTTTCCAATAATCCTAGCCTAATCAAATCTTAATTTTAGCTTTTTTTTTTTTTACATCTACATAAACTTTAAACTGTGTACATATTTCAGCTATTTGACAGTAGGCCGTCACTTTCTTTTGAAAATAGTTGGGTTCATTTATCATGGTAAGCAATAATGTGGGTTGCTTCTTTTTGTCTTAATGTGTGAACCTTGCTGTTACAATTTACTATTGTCTATGAACGTGCTATTACAGCTTTATGCCAACAAATATAGCATAGTGTGATGTGTATCTTCATAGCAGCTAATGTCTCTTACCTTCAATGGTAATGGCTATACAAAGCAAGGAGAAAAGGAGATTCTAAGGAATGAAGATGTCTGGAACATCTCTTTGTTGTATAACAAAGAGTCGTATGTGAGATGGGTGGTAGAGAAATACAACAAATAAATAAAGGATTGGGTCTATATTTAAGATAGTAATAGAGAAGCCTTTTCTTGAGACACTGATTATGTCAGTTCACCTGTTAACTGGGAAAGAGCAAGAAAATTTGTTTTTTTTAATCAATATCAAACTTCAACTTTTTGTTATTGTAATGGCTTCCAAATATTTCCCACAAGGCCATTTCCATGGTGCTCTACACCATCTAACAGTCTAATTATTGGAACATCGCAATGTGCTTTATATGGGCTGCCCTTGAAGAATGTGTGGAAAGTACAGCTGGTCAAGAATGCAGTGGAGCAGGAAATGTTTGGCATGCTTCGGTATGCCCATGTGACATCACTGTTCCACAAGCTGCACTGGTTGGCAGTGAGTTTCTGGGTGCAATTCAAGGTACTGGTTATCAAGTACAGGTAGTTCTTGGTTAATGACTGCCTCGTTCGGCGACTTTTTGAACTTAACGGTGGTGCTGAAAAAGTAGATTTATGACTGGTCCTTGAACTTAACTGCTGTTACAGCGTCCCCATGGTCACACAATCACGATTCAGGTGCTTGGCATCACGACCTTCACAGCCGGCTTCCAACAAGCAAAGTTAAAGGGGAAGCCAGCAGGAAGTCGCAAGTCATGTGATGTCATGCTTAACAACCGCAGGCAATTTGCTTAACGACTGCAGTGGAACTGACATAAGTTGGGCACTGCCACGTGATGTTTCCCTTAGTGACAGAGTTGCTGGTCCCAATTGGAGTCGTTAAGTGAGGGCTACCTGTATAAAGTCCTTCATGGTAAAGGGCCAAGTTATTTGAGGGACTGCCTATCTTCCATGGTTTTTGCCTGCCTGAAAAGATAGGGCAGAGTTGGTATGTGTCAGGTCCCCTCAATCAAACAATGCCATCTATCGGGACCCAGGAAGAGTGCCTTCTCTGTCATGGCACCTGCTCTCTGGAATGATACCTCTCAAGAGATCTGTTTGGCTCCCACCCTGATGATGTTTCAGAAGCTTTTAAAAACTTGGCTGGTTCTCCCAGGCCTGGGAGGTAGGATGTTTGTGAACCCCGTTTTATGCTAGAGGAACTGTGTTTGTCTGGACACAGGATTTTATTTTTATTTTCTGATCCTACACTGCCTTTCTCAAGAAAAGAATTGGAACAACTAGAATAAACTGAGGTAACAAAATAAGGTGTTTTAAGACATCCTGAGAGATTACACATTAACAAATCACCAAGTCCCGATGGCACCCATCAGCACTGATATTTGTTCTGGGCAATTTGGTAGTGTAATCAGACAATGATTAGGTCCGTAAGAAAAGCAGCATGGATCCTGCAAAGGTAAATCCTATCTCCCCAACCTTCCAGAGGTTTTTAAAAATGTCAACAGGCATGTGATTGGAGGTGGTCCTGTTGACATCATAAATCTGGTATGCTAAATGTTAATGGCATCATGTCACTGTTTTCTTCCAATTCCATAGTACTTGTGCTTTGTACCAGACCCGTCACCATTTAGAATTAAATCTCAGGTTGTCTTCTCTATGGTTGGTTCCAGGACTAGCTTGTCCTAGGCAGTTATTTAGATTATCAAGAATGTCTGGTTCAAAGGCTTTGGAGAACTTGAGAAAGTTTCCCCAAAGTTAATAGGGTGATCACACTTCCACAGGAATAAACTTAAATTAGTATTTTTATTCTGTGCTTCAATGAGTGAGTGCATTGATATGTGGCCTTGCTGATGAATGGAAGGGTCTGCAGACTTCTCCAGCAGGTGGTATGAAAAGCACAACGAGTCTGTCTGCAATAAAGTTAACGGGATGCGAACGTTGGATACAGCACATTGCTGAACACTAAAAAGATCTGAAGACACTGGGATCGAAAACAATGACTGCCAGAAAAAGATTAAGTGTTTTTATCCATTGTTTAAACGCTGACATTCAAGCTATACAGTTCTGGGCAGGAGGCATATTGGCTGGGGAGTTCTGGGAGTTGACGTCCACACATCTTAGTCGCCAAGATTGAGAAACACTGATTTAGCGGAACATATAAAGCCAGTTCTGTCTGGGGAATCGAGTCGCGTTTCTTGAATTGGGAGGGAAGATACCCAGGGCTGGCCGCGATTGGCTTCAGGAGAGGATGTGACGTCAAGAGGAGCCGGAGAAAGCAAACCGCGAGGGTAGGTAGCAGGGGAAGTGGGGAGCAAGTTCTCTGCATCGAGCGGTGTTGGTGTGGTATCTCCTTCCCGGGCCCGCTTAAAGGGCTATTGTCCGTTTGGACGCAGAGATGAAGAATGACCTCAAGGCTCAGCAGGCCGCCGTGTGGTCGCGTCGGTTTTCTCTGCTGTACGCGTTCGGAGTATGGACGGTTATTGGCTTTTTCGTTAGCCGGTCGGTGCGTTTCAAGGAGAAGCCACTGAAAGAGGAGGAGAAGGGCGGCCAGTCGCCGCCGCCACTCGGTATATCCCGAACGCCGTGTAGCTCTTTGGCTCTGGGCAGGCAGAGTCTCTCGCGTCGGCTTCTCCCCTCGGAGGGATTTCTAGGGTTGAATTCCCTCGTTGGCTAAGCTACTGTTTGTTTAAACACGGTTGACTGAATAGGTTGCAATAGTAACAGGGTTTTAGACTTAAAGTCCATGGTTCCCAAACTGCGGTGGTCAAACTCATGTCACATTGTGGCTTAGGGCGATGGGCGTTCTTAGAGAAGATTTTGGAAGATTACACTCAATGTGAGCCTTTTCTTCTGTTAGGCAGCAGCAGCTTTTTAAAACAGAACTGAAATTGAGTTTTTTCGGAGCATCAATTACCTCCAACATAGTGTGCTAAGCCGTAATTGGTGTTAACTGGAGTTACTTGAATAAGCCATAAAAACTGGCCTCAGACAATTTTGAATTGCAAGGAACAGTGTACAAAGAATGATGATGTACAATGAAGTATTGCAGTTTGTGAAGCCAGTTACAAATACATTAACCCTGCTTTAGGTAAAGGTAAAGGTTCCCCCCGCACATTTGTGCAGTCGTGTCCGACTCTAGGGGCCGGTGCTCATCTCCGTTTGTTAGCCGAAGAGCCAGTGTTGTCCAAAGACGCTTCCACGGTCATGTGGCCGCATGACGGGCGCGGAACGCTGTTACCTACCCACCGAAGTGGTACCTATTAATCTACTTGCATTTGCATGCTTTCGAATTGCTAGGTTGGCGAGAGCTGGGGCCAGTGTGGGAGCTCACTCCGCACGCAGGGCTAGGGATTCGAACCTCCGAGCTTGCGATCTTCTGATCGACAAGCCTGGCGTCTTACCCGCTGAGCCACCACGCCCCTGCTTTAGAAATACTGTAAATGCATGGGAGGATGGGAGAGCGAATCTGGAAAAATTAGGAAAAACATATTTTCCCAAGGGCTTTTGCTTTTTTCAAGAAAATTGAAACATTTCAGAAAGAGTAAAAACTACAATGAAAATTTATTTTAGAATAATAGATGCAACAAGATGAGGTGCTCGAATTTGTGTCTGTCTGAAAAAAACTTCAATTTTTAGATGTCTAATTCTGAAAGTCTATTAAGAGGACAGAAGTGAAGTCACAGAAAAAGCAGAAAGGGCTGATGGTGATAGCTGAAAAAATGAGATTGAATACAGTAGACCATAGTTTTCCAAACTGTGTGTCGCGAAACAACCCGGAAGCGGGGGTGTGCATGGCGGCCGCATGGCGGTGGTGTGTACGGCGGCGGCAGCAACGACAGCGGCGTGCCATCAGCGCTTCCGCGTTTTAGCGGAAAACACGAGGCCGGCGCTGTGCACGCCGCCGCGCTGCCATGCATGCCCCTGCCACCGCGCGTGCCATCGCCGCCACCGTTGGTGTGTCGCCAACGGCGGCAGTTTGGAAAGCACTGCAGTAGACAATGCCTAAAGCAGTGCTTTCCAAACTGCCGCCGTTGGTGACATACCAACGGCGGTGGCGGGGTGAACGGCAGCGGCGGTGGCCTCATGTTTTCCGCTAAAACGCAGAAGCGCTGATGGTGCGCCGCTGCTGTCGCCGTGCACACCACTGCCGCGCGCCCCCGTGCCGCCGCCATGCACGGCCCCGCCGCCGCTTCCGGGTTGTGTTGCGACACACTAAACTCTGTTGGGACACACTAAAGTGTCGTGACACAGAGTTTGGAAAGCTACGGCCTAAAGAGAAAACTTACGCAAGGACGTATCATATGAACAAGCACAACTTATGCTTGCTTGTTGTTTCCTGAAAATTCAAATATGTGGAGGTGTCAGAGACATAACTTTTCTATAATGTTGATAGTTTCTTCTGTTTTAAATTATTATTTTTAGCCAATTTTTCAAACTGGCAATATTAAGGGTCCTTATGTTTTTTAGAACTCTACAGCTTACAGTTTTGGTGTTAACAAATTTAAAACACATTGGGGTAAATTAGTAAGCCTAGTTATTTCATTGAATCATATCTCTACATTTAATATGTTAAGCACAATACTTTTAAGCCAAGGTATGCATAAGGCAGTTATTTGTTCTAAGAGTACCAAAGTCAGCTTGAGTAAAGGGTGTTATGGGGATTAGTATATTTTATTATATATTTAAATTTTTCCCAAAATTTCTTATTTTTTCTTGGAAAAAAGTTTGGTAAATAAAAATCTCTAATTCCAAATTATAGCTTATATCTCATTGGATCAAAATATGCTGATATGCAAACTTGCATACTGTAATTTCAGATCAAGCATTTTCAAGAAATATATTGAATAATTGATTTTTGTACATTCTGAATAATATGGTGACATTTTTTGTATTAAGGTAATGCAAAATTACCTTAATGCACAATGTGATATAGATGAAGTTAATAAGACTTTGAAACTTCATTTGTTTTATAGAACTCATTTACTCTTGTATAGTCTGACATCCTAGAATTCTTATCTTTATCCATTTAGATAACAAGGAATATTCCAGAAGTGTTTGACAGGAGCAGAAGATCAAGACAGAAATTGGATTCACGTTAACAGCAAAAACTAGTTAATCAGATTTCGTGCCATGTTCTTCTCATTTGTATAATCAAGTGCTGTCACTTTTTTATGATAATACTGGGAAAGAAAAGTAAATTACATTGAAAAAAGGAGTATCACAGTGTCCATAACCTTTATTAAAGAGTTGCACGAGATCCAATTTTGAAACAACAGTAATTGGAAAGTTCTGTGTTGTATCAGCCTATTATGAATCTGTAACACTGCTTCACCTTCATCGTGGATCTGAATATACTGAATATATTTTTTAATATTTTTCTTTTATGTATAATTTATTTTTAATACCTTTTCCTGAAATTCTGCTAGTGTGTGTTTGAAATGATAGAGAAGAGTAAATGTGATTGATTCCTTACTTCCTCTTAAGGAAACCATCCATAAACATTTTTCCCATAGAGATTAATGTTTATGATAGTATCTTTGTTTTCAAGGACAGAGAACTTCTCTAGCACTTGCCTCTGATGTTGGAGTTGGAGGAAAGGTGTTAGATAGTTTTTGAATGTGGTGAAAGCAACTTTTGATCTTGCAGGTCTGAAACCCTCCTGGTTCCCAGATACAATTCAATCTAGCTTCTACACATTTCTGGTTTCATGACAAGAAATGTATTTAACTTTTTTAAACAAGAGTTTATAAAGGCATATATTTTGGACTTTTTTTAAAATCCATGGTGACATATTCCTTACCATAAGATGAGTTTGGGGAAGACCTGTCCTCACCCCTACCTATTTTCATTTTTCCACATACCTGTAAGGGAGTAGAACAATAAAAAAAGATGATGTAGCTTTGTGTTTTCTCTGGGTCTGAATAACACTAGGTGTATCAACAATGCTGAGTATGAAGTGTAGTTAAGGTACTCTGCCTTAATATTTTGCCCAAGGTCATCTTTAAATTACCGTATTTTCCGGCGTATAAGACGACTTTTTAACCCAGGAAAATCTTCTCAAAAGTCGGTCGTCTTATACGCCGGGTGTCGTCTTATAGGGCGGGTGTTGAAACCGGAAGCGGTGATGGCGCACCGCAGGGGTGCAACTCCACTTCCCCGCCGCGCAGCTGATCGACACGGAGATTTTCCACCCGGGCCCTCCCCCCCCCCAGAATACATCTCCAAGCTTTAGCAGAACAAACCATGAAGGAGGAGGAGGAAGAGGGTGGTGGTGATGATGGGTGGAGGTTTGAAAAAGCAGATCCAAGCACAAAAGAGTCATTTCGGTGGCAGCTGGAACAGTTTTCTTGACTCCGGCCTCCCTCCCTCTCTCCCTCTCTTTCCCTGGCAATGGATCAGTACAGGGGGAGGGAAGGGAGGAGAAGGCAAGGGAGGGAGCGTTCAAGAGAAGTGGATTTAAAAGAGCGGGGGGGGGGCTTTGTATACAGATGCCCGCGTGTTAATTCTTCTGGGGGTGATGCAATTTACGCCCCTAATTGATTTATTTTTAAAGCCACCCCCCCGCTCTTTTAAATCCGCTCCTCTTGAACGCTCCCCCCTCTGGTCCCACCCTCCGCTCCCTCCCTCCCTCCCTTGCCGTTTCCTCGCTTCCCTCCCGACCCCCCCCCCCCCCCGCACTGATCCATTGCCAGGGAAAGAGAGCGAGAGGGAGGGAGGCCGGAGTCAAGAAAACTGTTCCAGCCGCCGCTGAAATGACTCAGTAACTTTTGCGCTTGGATCTGCTTTTTCAAACTCCCCCCCATCACCCTCCTCCTCCTCCATGGTTTGTTCCGCTAAAGCTTGGAAATGTATTCTTCACCCCTCTGCCTTGCCCAGGTACCGGTAATTAAAGCTTTCTCACCCCTCACCCCAATATTCTCCTTCACACACACACCCCGCGCTGCCGCGCTTCGCATTACTATTCGCTTTCTACTCCGCTTCCCTGTTTTCTCCCTGCAGTTTTTTACTTTCTACTCCGCTTCCCCGCCGCACAGCTGATTGGCGTGGATATTTTCCACCCTGGGGCACCCCCCCCCCCGTCACTTTTTGCAGTGATCCGAGGCTTTTTCGCCTCACGACCGCAGCTTTTTTTGGCAGAGGCAAGGCAGGTGTGCGTTGGAAGAGGGGTAGTCTTATATGGCGAGTATATCCCAAACACTATATTTTAACTGGAAAAGGGGGGGGGTCGTCTTATACGCCCAGTCGTCTTATACGCCGGAAAATACGGTAACTGGTTTGGTATGCTGTGTGTGCACCATGCGTTTTGCTTGTTACTAATAGAAGAGCTGTGCTCTGGCGTGAGGGCTAATATATAAAAGAATTAAGCATAAGAAAAAGCTGAAGCAAACACATCTCTAAAGGGTCTGAACTGTGCCTAATCAGGATAGATTTATGAGCTGTGTTGCCACTTCATACCTGTGAGCATTTGCTTGATTATTTGATGGAAGTTGGCATTTTAGAAATTACAGTAGATCAACCTCAAATTGAAGGTATTCAGTGTATTTTTGGTTTTAAACAATGTTTTGCTTTAAACAGTGATACAAGCAAAATGGAAATGTGAAATTGATTTTTCAGTGCTGTATAATGATTAATAAACAATATGATCTTAAAGCACTATAAAGCTATATGTTTACAACACTGAAAAAAGGACAGATTGGAAACCTGTAGGCAAGACAACTTCAAAATAACTATATTGCTTGCAACTCTTCATGCAGCTCTGTGGAGAAAAGACTAGCTAGTTCAGTGGCAGACAAATGGTACAAAATACAGCATTATAAGGCAAGCCCAAACCGTGAGAGAGCTCCAACACCCGAACTGCATCTCCAACACCAAATTGCTCATCATAAGCTATCTTTACTGAACTTTCCCTGGGGAGCCTAATGGCCTCAAAGCAGTTTTTTTTCTGTTGTATTAACTACAGCTTACGGCTTTAAAACTCTACTACCGGTTTCCAAGAAAAAAAAAACCCAGACATTGAAGTTTGTTTTTCCTAAGAGCACACAAATAAGGTCCTACAAATTTGATAAATAAATCTGCCAGGTTGGGACTGGCCCACAGTTTCTTAAAGTGGTTAATGCTTCCTTAAGTAAAGTATTTTTATGTTTTATTAGATATATCTGTATGTTATATACATTTTTATATATTAAGAATATTTTATATTCTCAAGGGAGACATCTGTTTGAACTTTATTGAAAAAGCCTTCCCTGGATCCAAAAGAACTCATAAAAGTTGCCTCAAATCTTCCATATTTGAATAAAGAGATAAGAGAAAGTGGTGACCTTGTAGCTCCAGATACATCTGGATGGAAAGTGAATATATGGACCAGTTTCAATTAGGGTTTGGCCCAGGATATAGTGCTGAGTCCACTTCAATTACCTTGATGAACGAACTGTGCAAGAAATTAGATGTGAGAAGTGCACCCCTCCTAATTCTCTTGGATTTTTAGTGGCTTTTAATACCATTGATAATTGTGTGCTTTGTGACCATCTGGTGTGGATGTACAAACAATACTTTATTTATTTATTTAATTTATATTACCGCCCATCTTCCCCCAAAGGGGGAACTCGGGGCGGTTTACAATAAAACCGGAGTTAAAATACAAATCCTAACAGAAATGAAATAAATATATATCATTATAATTATTAAAAGATATAAATAGAATAAAATGAAATGAAATCCAGATGGCTACAGTTCTTCCTCAAATCCTGAGCGCAAAGGCCATTCTCAATCCATTCTAGGGCACTAGCCATCCCCAAGAATGAATATTTCCCCTCCCGTCCCAGGCTCAGGGAACTTTGCACTGGTTCTGTTCCTTCTTGCTCAGTGTGCCCAGAAGATGGTGGTGTGTGGATTACTGTTTGACACCCAGGTCGTTGACCTATGGTTTCACATGAGTTTTTATCTTCTCTCCTTTGCTATTTAACATCTACATGAAACTACTCAGTGAAGTCGTTTGGAGCATTGGAATGGGTTGCCATCAGTGTGCTGGGGACACCCTCCATACTTTGTAACTCCAAGGAAGTTGTCGGTATTTTGGAAGATCACCTAGGGTCAGACATGGGCTAAATGTGGAATAACAAGCTGAAACTAAATCAAGAAAAGCCCAAGATGCTGCTGGTAAGGAGGAAGCTCGGGTAAAGCCTATTCTGAATGGGACTGATTATCCCAGAAGTAGCAGGTCCACAGTTTGGGCGTGTTCCTTAATTTCTAGGTATCACTAAACTGAAGTGATAGATATGGCAAGCAGCAACCCTTCCTGAGCTGATTGGCCTTAATGACAGTTATCCACACCTTGGTTATATTATATCTTTACTAGTATAACCCACTTTATGTGGGACTGCCCTTAAAAAGAGTCTGGAAATCGCAATTGTACAAAATGTGGTAGCTACCCTTCTAACCAACGCAAGATATGGGGATCATGGCCTGTAATAAAAGGTTTGTATTGGCTTCCAGTTGGTTGCTGAGCATCCTTTAATGGGCTGTTGTTGACCTTGAAAATACTAAACAGCTTAGGGCTTGAGGGACTTCCATCTCCTGCCTGGATACTTAGATTAGCAAGGTGGGTCATTTTGAAGACATGCACACTCTGGTACCCGTGAAAGGGCTTTCTCCTGTCGTTTCCAGGATATGGAAGGCTCTCCCTAAACAGGTGTGTTTGTGGGGCCCATTCACCCAGTGTTTAGGAAATGGCAAAAATCCGTCTCTTCCACCCAACTTTTAATTGACAACAGAATTGACTTTAAGGATGTTGATTTTAATTACACCTCTGATTTTAAGAGCATTGTAAAGTATTTTGAATTATAAGCTACCTTGAATGGTGCATGGACAGAAAGGTGAGGTATTTATCAAATAATAATAATGGATTTCATCTAATTCCTGGTTTTACCAGGAATTCTTAAGTCATGATTATTCCACAACTTTAATTATGGGTGATAGTATCGCAACTGTATCTGTGATTCAGTATTTTCCATGTATATTTGCTGCATTGTGGGCAGGTATTGAAATGGACCCCCAAACAAACAAGGATTATTATTTGTCAAGTTTTCATGGAGTTGTTAAGTCTCGAGGTCTACCGAAGGGCAACTGAATTCTGAAATTCTGCATTCTCACTTAGAATAAGAGCCCCGTGATAACCTATTTTATGGCCCTCTAATGAAGCAGCTCAGAAGGTCCTTGGATTCTGATACTCCAAAAGTGGGTGTTACATATCCACGTCCTTGAATACCTGCATAAGGGCAAAAAATAATACATCTTTCTATCACTGTTCTTGCGGTGAAGGGGGTGGCAATGGATATTATTGTTGCACATTTTTTCCTGTGGGCCGTCAGCTACAGTATTAAAGACAGGGCCTCTGCGTGGGACGAGAAAGCAGCTCTTCTGCTGGTGAAGATGATGTAACTTGCAAAGATGGCCAAATTAACTTCTTTGATTAGAGAAAAAACAGTATCTACATTTATGGTTGACTGGAAACCACTTATAGACTTTTTGCATGAAACGGAACAAAATGCACTTACGATTTGTGGTTTTGATGATTAGGAAAAAAAACTGGATAATAGAAAAAAGTGAGCTTTTTTTGTAATCATAGTAGAGTTGATTTTGTAATTGTACTTATTTGCTGCAGAGGAAATCGGAAGCTGCTGCTTTCTATTTCCTTCCTTCCTTCCTCTCTCTCTCTCCCTCCCTCTCTTTCTTTCTTAGTTTGTGCTACCTTTTATGTTCTTTGTAAAACTTGAAACAGCGGAGTTTTCAAATATTTTGGTACGGATGAAATTGGAACCGGCGGGTGAGCTGCGGAAAGAAAGAGGGCTTTTTCTTCAACTCGATAGTAACTTGGAAGAGAAAGTGCAATTTGTGTGACTCGTGCAAACTTTTATTTTTTTTTTCCATAAGTTTTATTAATTTTAAAATACACATTAAAAGCTAATACAAAAGAAAAGAAATAGAAATACAAAGTAAGAAAAGGGAAAAGAAAAGGTGAAATCAAAAAATAACAAACAAGAAAAAATATAGAAAATAGATGTCCTCCAATTTATCCTTGAACTTTAAGTACAACAATTAACTTTAAATGTTAGTCCTTAATACAATACACAGAAACTTTTCTTTGTCATATACCCTTTGATTTCTATAATCCAATCTTCTGTTCTTCATATAGGTTTCACCTTTCTTGATATCTTCCAACAATCCATCTCTGGTTTCTACTCCTTAGAATAGTAATCAAATGTTCGTTGTTGCATCAATTAAATGTTTTCCATTTGCTCTTTCCATTTTTACATCTATATTTATATCTTCAATAAAGTCCAATTAGTAAAACAAATAAAGGCCTTATCTACGTCTAATAAAATACAGTATATTCTGTTCATGTTATGACTATATATTCCATTAATACATAATCTAACATATTACATAACATAATACATAATATAGCAAAAATACAAAACCTAACATAACATATAACCTAATACATACAACATATTCTTGTAATAACCTACATTCTAATTCCATCTCATCATCTCATTGTCTTCTCATAAATGTGTCTCCAGAAAGAGTAATATATAATATCAACCTATTTATTTATAATCTTGTATCTTACACTTAAAATATCATGTTTTTATGCATCTGTAAATTTCTCATATCTGTGCTTACTCTGTGTACAATACCAAATCCGCATTTTCATTCACCTTGCATTCCAAATCAATATCAATAAATCTCCTGTTTAGGTTATGCCAATATCACAATATGCAACTTGTTTATTTCTGTAACTCATATGGGATATCAAAATGTTTATTTTGCCATATCTATCAATTTGCATATTAAAATCTTCCTGTCTCAGCTGCCACAATGTATTTATGCCCAAACATTTAATAGACCACTTCCTGTAAGATATCATAATCTTCTTCTGTACCAATACATTCAAAGTCCTCTTTCCCTGTTTCTCTACTGGTTCGAAAAATCTTTCCTCTGTTTCTAAATCTGTCCCTTGTACCTTCTGTTCCTGAGCCACCAAAACTATTAATATACGTTCTATGGATTTCTTAATTTGCAAAAAATTTTTGCTGGTTTCTTCCTTAAAATCCTGAAGTACTGTGAGAAAGGCCATTATTTATTGTTCAAAGCGTAATCAACTGCCGTAGTCAAAACAAAAAAAATTCTCAGGGAGCAAGGAACAGCTGTTCTATTATTTATCAATAATGTCTATTTCTTTAAGTGAGAAAAGCTTTTAAAGTAAGAGATGAAAAAATTCCACAGAGCAGTATTTCAAACAGTTTGTAAAAGGAGAGATGAAAATATATTCCAAATGAAAAATAGTCCTTTCTAAAAAAAAATAGAAAAAGAAAAAAAAAAAGGCAGAGAGGCACACATTCTCTATACTTTATTCTTCTTTATTCTTCAGGCTGCAAGCTGCTTAACCCAAACAAACAATTTCTCAAAAGTCAGTTAGTTTGTGAGTGAGAAATACCAACAAAGTCTCTTAAGTCCCAATTTCTCTGATACAAAAGAAAGGCAGAAAAATACAAAACTTGTTCACTATGTTGCCAAAATAAAATCTATCAAACTTCCACCAAAATTAATTATAGCAAAGAAAACACAAAATTAGCCAACATTTTGAACGAAGTCCAAAGATAAATTTTAGAATAATAAAAATGTACTAATCTGAAAAAGAAAACTAATATAAGGTGATCTAAAAGCTGGCTGTCACTCTTGTGTCTCCCAAGAGACTTACTGTTCTCTGCAGAGCTAGAATCCTCTTTCGGCCATTTCATTGCATTCACTCCCCGTTCTTCTCCGCGGTGGAAACAACAAAGAAAAACAGGAGTGTGCAATTACAATGGCTCTGTGAGCAATCTTCTGGTTCCCCCTTCTCCAGGGGGAAACTTCAGTGGTCCGTAGACCCCTGCAAACAAGATAGAAAGTTAGCCAGGTCTCAGAGCTCAGAGCTCTGAGAAACTCTGACTTGTCGAGCTGCCAGCCAGGCTTGGAGTGACTCGTGCAAACTTTTAAAAATGCACCTGCCAGTTCTAGTATTGATGCAACAAAAAGACGGAAATTAAAAGAAACTGGAGCTCTGATTTTTCTTGCTACGTGTTGTTCCGCTTCGTGGAAAAGAGGCGCGCTCAGCTGCTGCGTTAAACATCGTGGATTTCCATCGCTATTAGCTGACATTGGTGGGTCCCCAAATCCTAAGCAAGGTTGGAACGGAATAGTTATATGGAAGAAAGACTGCCAGGCTGGGGAGTATACAGTATTGCGAAGCCGAAAAGGCACCTCGGATGGCTAACTACAGCATTTCCCTTTGGCTCCCGAGAAAACTTGACCCAGGAGACATTACTTCTTGCGATAAGCTTTTACTTCTATCGGGCGAAATAGAACTCAGAATTGTGGGGGCAAACCCACGTCTACAGGTTGTACATCCATAGCTCAATATGGGGCGGGAAAAGAAGGAGCGTTGCGTTGCTTCCGGTCTAGACCGGAAGTTGTGTTCGGTCGCTCCGGATTCTTCTGAGCCCGGCGTGATGAAGGCTATCATCCAACGCGTCACTCGAGCCAGTGTGTCAGGTGCGCGGATGCCGCTTTTCTTCCATTCCGTTTTTTGTCAGCTGTCCAGCGCCAACGTGCTAGCGTCTGCCCCTGTAAGCGCTGGTTTTAGGGGTTGTGTCTTCGGCTCTGGCATGCCCGCGGGGCTTCTGGTGGCCGAGCTAAGCCCCGCCATCTTCACCTCCTTCCGCCGCGGCTCCTTGAAAACCCACCTCCTGGTTGCCCCGTTATTGAAGGGCCTTATGTTTCGTTAAGTCCTGATTTGGCATGGAATGTGCCCTCACGCTGGACATTGCAGTCAATCCCAGTTCTTTGTGGCATGTCCGTGTGGTTCAAGCATCTGTTGTTCACATCCTTCCTTTATGTTTGAAGCAACTTTTAGGTGTGAAACAAAAAAAGAAGCGTGAGAAGAAGCCCTAAATTTTGGCAGGATTTTGATACGTTATCCTACGACACAATACACAAGGTGCTCTCTAGACTAGTGGATGGTAAATTGGTGAGGATGAGCAGTCCCCCTTACATCTTTTATACAGTATGTGCAAAATTTATCCACTGATCTGGCTGCCATTCTGTATACCTTCAGATGTGTGGCAGAGCTTGGCTTTACTTTGCAAATATTTAGTGTTTTCTATCCTCCTGTTGCTTTGCATGCTTCTCCACTGCTAAACTCTCAGCTCCGAAAAGAGTTTAAAAACTAAGCCCACAGTCATACAAGTAAAAAATTAGGAGGACATTGGAAGTCCTGTGAAAGATACTTAAAGGAAGTGTTGCCTTATTCAACTGAGCTTTGCACCTGAAGGTTCCAGTTAGCTGTCTTGACATTTTGGAAGGGGACAGGCCTAGTGATGAATTTGTCTTATAGGTGTGGAAGAGTGCATGAGAATGTGCCATGAGAATGTGCTCCCTTTTCAATCTCTGTGTTTATAATTGCTTCAGAAATAGGAGACTTGGCATTAAGAGGTTTGCTTATTTCATTTTATTCCCTCCCTTTTATAAGCATAGTGTCTGTAACTTGTATGTATGCTATTTATAATGTTTTTATATTTGTTTCTAGAGCATATCCTCACAAATTAGCATATGATAAAAATATATAAAGCAAAATGGTCCCGTCTTAGGCATGAAAGCTGGCTGGGTGACTTTGGGCCAGTCACTCTCAGCCCAACTCACCTCACAGGGTTGCTTTTGTGGGGAAAATAGGAGGAGGAAGGAGTATTAGGTATGTTCGCTGCCTTGAGTTATTTATAAAAATAATAAAGGCAGGATTTAAAAAAAATGGAATCAGAGGAAGTACATACAGGGCACCAGCAATGATAAACAGTGAAATGTTTGGTAGAATAAAAACAGAAAATAAGAATTGCTTATATGCCATAAGAATTATTGTAAGATTTGATACGAGTCCAGATTGGGAATACAGTTCAACTATCTTGAACTGTGTTCGACTTCCTTAGAACCCGCCCACCCCCTTTAACTTGTGGACCACACTGGAATAACCTATTGATTAAAATAGGAAGGTAACCCTATGCTATAGCTTCCTTTGTCATAATTGGGTGGAATTTGATGCAATAACAGAACAAACAGCAGAATTTCAGAAAAAGATTGATTCGGGGGTATATTGTTAAAGACTCCTTTATATTTTGATTTTTCTTTTAAAAATGATAGTTGCTGATGACTTTATTTCTTTGCAGAATTGAAATGCAGAAATGACATTCGCAGGCAAAATTAAAACATTGTGGAGATTAATGTTGTCAAGTTTCAGATGAATAGGTTTAGGGTTTTTCTGTTCACCTTATTTTAAGAGCTATATCTACATTGTTAGTTGCCTAAAAAAGATGCACATCTCTATCATTTTGGAGATAATTTTTATAAATGTATCATTACCAAAAATGACCCGTGACATGTCCCATGTGGTTCCCATCCATAAGCATTCTTAGAGAAAAAAGATGGCAGGTCAGAGCAGCAGAACACCTTGTTAGGAAGTCTGTTCACCTGCCCAGAGAAAAAGATAAAGGTAGTAGTAGCACTGAATGTCCTGCAGACAACACAAAGTGGCCTAGAACATTTTTACTACAGGTAGTCCTTGCTTAACAACCACAATTGGGACCAGAATTTCGGTTGCTAAGTGAAGCGGTCATTTAGTGAATCCATCCCAACTTTACAACCTTTTTGTGGTGGTCATTAAGTGAATCACCATGGGCATTAAGCAAACCATGTGGCCGCTAAGCAAATCACGTGGTTCCCCATTAATTTTGCTTGTCAGAAGCTGGCTGGAAAGGTCGAAAATGGCAATCATGTGACCACAGGATGCTGCAATGGTCATAACTACGAACTGGTTGCCAAGCACCTGAATCATGATCATGTGACTGTGGGGACGCTGCGACAGTTGTAAGTGTGAGGACCGGTCGTAATTTGTTTTTTCAAGCACCGTCATAAGTCCGAACCATCACTAAACAAATGGTGGTTAAGCGAGGACTACCTGTAGTTTAATTTTGCTAGACCCTTGTTTTTATGATTGGCCATATCCACTATGGTGGCTTTTTGTGAATGGGCAGCCCCCCAGTGCCAGTGATTTTGTTATAGGATTATACTATATCAGCTCAAAATTCTATGTGCACCCATCAATCCAAAAGGTTTGGGAAGCTCTGTATCATTGTAAGTAAAGTCTCCTTTGAGTGAACTGCTCGTATCAGCAAAGCATTGGAAAAGTGGTTTCAACTTACAGTATAGTTGTTCTCTCCTCTTGTCTCTGTTGCCTGATGGGCAACAAACCTTTAGTTCATATGCAAGATGCAGCTCTAAGTTACAATCCTGAATAAATTTTTAGTGTCCTATCTGTTGTGCTCTGGATAATATTGTAAGTAAAATATAAATAGAACAAATGTCAATTTCATCATGTTTTTCACAGAGAGGAGATAAAGCACTCATTTTTCAGTAGTTGTTTCAGGCATACAAAAAGCACATGCATTTATTGATGCTTAAATGTGGGTTAATTATATAATAATAATTTTATGGAATCAAAACTATATAGGTGCCTATTGACTAGGTTGACAAAATTGTTTTAAAGTAAATGTTTAGGTACATAAACATGATTGATTTAAACAAAAATGCACTTGTTTAAACTGCATCAATAAGAACAAAGTGCCAGAATATTCACTAGCCACTGTTGTCAAATGGATTTAATATAGGATTGGGTTTGTGATTGTTTGCCTGGTTTTGGGGAAAGGAATCTGGTCCGAATGCAACTCTTAGTTTAATTGGTCTTCAGAATAAGGCACTAAGAGTTCCTTCTTGTTTCCTGGACTCCTTCCTGGGAATCACTACTACTAATGTTTTGTGTGTGGGAGAGGGAGAGAAAGAAAGGCAAGAGGGAGAGATGGGATAGAAAAGCGATGAACTGGTACATACAAAAAAAAAAGTTATTTTCAGTGCCGCAAAACCTGCCCATTCTAACTATCACTGGCTGCAGTCTCCAGTTGACTTTTGCTGTGAGTCAGAAGTTTTCCTGGTAAAAAAGCTCTCCACCTTTGTATTAAAAAAAGAATTTTGGAAGCTAGAAAAAAATTCACCTGCAAATTGTCCCCCTTCTATTCATCAATTAAACACAGGATTTCCCCCCTGCTTTTATGAAATAGTCAAGTTGCTTTAGTAAAGCAAACTGAATAATTGTTGAAGGTGAGTTCAAATAATCAGATTGTTGCAGGGGAGAAAGAGCAGCAAGAAATGGATAAGGAAGAAAGTGTAATTAATTCATGCAAGACCTTTTTGCAGAAAGATAAGTAGAGATTATTCTTAAACGTAGGAACTTTTTTACAGCGTTATCCATGATCTGCTCTGTTACAGAATCACTCTCATGGTTGGTTTCCCCATTAACATCAGTGTGGGAGCAAAGGTTCACAAGGTGCCCTTGCTGCGTCTGACACAAGATGAGAAGTAGCCACCCCTCCTCCCTTCCTGGCTTTAAGAAACTCAGGATTCCAAGATGATGTTCAAGCTGAAATAGGCATGGCAGTTAGTTGTGAAATAGAAGCTCCAAGTATGCCAATTAGTTCTAAGGGGAGAATAATGGCTTCTTTCTTCTGACCTAAATCCAGCAGCCTTTAGCACTGTCAGGCATTGGGAAACGTCTTGGAAGAAATTACTCTGATAATTACTCTAGATCTGCATAGTGAGGGTTCCTTTGCCTTGAATTTCCTCAATGGCATAACTGAAAATCCTCTGGAAATATTAATTGCTTGCTTCTCTCAACCCATTGGAATGCTGTTGTAGAGAGAATCCTAATGAGAAACCACTGGTCCACATGGACAAATAGAACCCTGAAATGTTGCAGATTGGATTTCAAACAGCTTAGACATTGATGTTCTAGCATATATTTGTATATATTAGGGACCTGGTCTATAGACCATTTGAGATACTGTAGGTGCTTTTGAATCCATCTGCTACAGCTAACTATAGGAAAAGGCAGGGCAACAGGAGGCTTCAGCCTTTTTACATCTATAAAACATAAGGCCTCCGTTGCTAAATTAGTAAATCCCTCCACTAATTTGGCCTTATCTGTTCTTATCAAGCTTATGATATCCTCCTTAAGTTTTGTTTAGTTATTGCATTTATATCCCTCTGCAGTCCAATGATTCACAACAGCGTATATATCATATAATATAGCAAAAAGTTAAAATATCCACAATATGATTAAAAATACTACTATTACTAATAATAAAACTCATTAACTGAAGAATACAAAAATACAATATAACCAAAATAAAGTACCAAAAAAAGTAAAAGAGAATAAAAAGGAATAAAAGATGGTACAGTGCATGAACTCAGTTAAAATGGTCTCTGAAATATTCTGCTTTTAACATCTTCCTGAAAACCAGTAAGGAGTGGGATAGCTTGATTATGGGTTTATAAGTAGGGATATGGAATGGGAACAGGAGTGTTGGTTGTGGAACGGATTCTAGTGATACGCTTTTATCTGTCTCTAAATTAAGAGTTGTGGTTTTTTGGATACAACCTCCCACTGGTTGTTTCTCTTTGGGGGTCAATAGCTTGAGCTAGACATCACACCTTAGTTAAGGGCTGAATGGATTATATTCATATTAGTGAAGTTTGTTGGTGAAGACTCATCCCAAAATCTTCCTCAGTTAATAGCTTCACAGGTGGTTAAACTAGTGAATTTGTTCAAATCAGCAAAGCTCCCTATGGGGATTTTATCCCCTAGAACTGATTAAAGCAAAAATAGGTACCAAGCTCCTTTGCTTGCGGCTTTTTTCATCACATTGACCAATCTATCAAAATTCCTAAAATTTAGGGGCAAAATAATGTATGGCTGTTGTAATCCCTATTCGAGGCCCTTTGAACGGTCACTCATGCCTTGGTTATCTCCCACATAGACTACTGTAATGCGCTCTACATGGGGCTACCCCTGAAGAGTATCCAGAAGCTACAACTGATCCAGAATGCGGCCGCGCAGACGATTTTAGGTACCCCAAGATCGGCACACGTAACACCTTTGCTACGCGAGCTGCACTGGGTTCCAGTCTGCTTCCGGGTCCAATTCAAGGTGTTGGTTATCACCTTTAAAGCCCTACGTGGCATGGGTCCAGGCTACCTAAAGGACCATCTCATCCCCATTACATTGACCCGCCCCACCCGGTCATGCAGAGAGGGCATGCTACGGACCCCGTCTGTAAGAGAATTCCATCTGGCGGGGTCCAGGAAGCAGGCCGTCTCTGCAGTGGCTCCTGCCCTCTGAAACATTCTTCCCCCAGAGTTGAGGCAAGCCCCCTCTCTCCTGGACTTCCATGAAAAACTGAAGACCTTGTTTTGCCATTGTGCCTGGGGCGGGGAGGGGAATAGTCACTCTTGGGGATGGCTATTGCCCTAAACCGGCTCTTTACACACTCATGGACCGGAATAGAACTTACCACCATCTGGATTTTATTGTATTTTATATTTTTAGCTTCTATTTGTATTATTGATAGTTTTATTGAATTTTAAATTTTGTTTTTATTGTAAACTGCCCAGAGTTCCTCCTTGAGGGGGAGATGGGCGATGATAGAAATTTGATAAAATAAATAAATAAAATAAATATTTAAAAAAGGAAAAAAATATGTACTCTATTGATTATAAACTACTGTAATTAGGCTGCTCAGTATTATTGGCAAGTTACATGGTAGGACTACTGGAAGTTGGCTGGAGTATCAGAGCTATATAGTTGATGAGCTGGCAAAAATTTAGTGTTGGGTGAGCTACAATTAATCATTGCTTAATATTAAAACACTTTCTGAGAAATATGCAGACAAATCAATGTGACCTTCATGGATTTTAAGTAAATTTTTTATTTAATCCCCTGTGAAAGGCTCTAAAAAAATGGATACCTCCATAGATAGATATTTACTTCTTATATGGGGATTGCATGACCGCTCACAATTAAGGATTAGATACCCTAAGCAAGAGCATTTTACAGAATTTATTCCCAGATAGAGGTGAAACACGAAGTATATTGTGGTCCATTTGCTGTTATTATAAAATCTCTTTTTGATGCTGTTACAGATCTGTCATTTCTCCCTGTTACTCTTGTCTCTAGCTCCTGTCTCAATGTGAAGTGCCTTACTTCCATTGGGTACCCTGGTAAAAAGGAATTCCTTAGGTAAAAGTCTTGGGGAAGATTAGATAATGATTGATTGAAAAAGGAAGGTTCTAAATAATTTGTTTCCCCCCCAATGTTTAACAGCTATGGAAGGCATATATAAATTATTCAGCTGAAAATATTATGAGAAATGCTGCTGCCATCCAAAATTTTTCTACTCAGAATTAAGTTATTGTTAAGTTTTTTTAGGCTAGAGTAATACTGCAGTTTTTACATAGCATTCAGATTTATAGACTGAAAAAGGATAGTCCATTAGAGCAACCTAATCCACATTTTTTGCTAAGATTTGGCTGTACCTAGATGTCTGCCATGTGCAATATTGCAAACAGAAGCTGGGTTAATCTCAGTAGTGGTCCAGATATAGTTTGACTTCATTGGTTAAAATGATTTTTCTTCAGTTTAAGTCCCATAAATTTTGGCTGATAATTTCAGATCTAGATGAGTGAAAACTTTCCTAAATTAAACTTAAATTCTTGGACTTTCTTTGGAATATGTAATCTCCCTTGGTTCAGAGGAAGCAAGTTCAGTTATCAAATAGCAAATGTAGGGTTCCAGTTTTCAGAGAGCCCCCTCCCCCCCCCCCCAATATTCTCTGCTAATGGAGGGGAAGATTGGTTACAATCTGGCTGTCCAGAATGTTATCAAAACAGCGTGGGTTTCTCAAACTTCCTAGGCTTGATGCTGTAGTCTCAGTGGTGTTAAAGGATGGATATATGAAAATACCTTTTGAGCAACAACTATGCCATTGCAGCAGAGACAGTAGAACAATTTTTCTGTATAAACAATTATATTCTGCTTTCATTGTGCCTGTCAAAAGGCAAGGGGTAGGAGATTGATTCCCCCTTTTTAAAATCTTTTAATAGACCAGTTTCTGTTCTCACATTAAGACTGGTTAAATTTTGCATGGTTCACAATTCTGTAAGGAAACATCTGGGTTTATTTAATTGGCTGTATTTCCGAAGCATATGAAATAGTTTATATGGTCAGGATTAAAAACATATACTCTGTGTGTGAAATTCCCACTGAAGCAGTTTAGTGGTAAGATGGAATTTTATCTTAAAGAAGGTTCCTTTTAGGTATTAAAATGTTTATATCATCCTATGATTTGTAAGGGGCATGGTGGCTCAGCGGGTAAGACGCCAGGCTTGTCGATCGGAAGATCGCAAGTCCGGAGGTTCGAATCCCTAGCCCTGTGTGCGGAGTGAGATCCCGCACTAGCTCCAGCTCTTGCCAACCTAGCAATTCGAAACCATGCAAATGCATGTAGATTAATAGGTACCACTTTGGTGGGTAGGTAACAGCGTTCCGTGTGTGTCATGCGGCCACATGACCGTGGAAGCATCTTCGGACAACGCTGGCTCTTCGGCTAACAAACGGAGATGAGCACCGGCCCCTAGAGTCGGACACGACTGCACAAATGTGCGGGGGGAACCTTTACCTTTACCTATGATTTGTAATTTGGTTATATGTGTATTCAGGGGTGTTTTCTGTTTTTGCCTTCTATTTCCAATTTTGTTATTGTGCTATATTTGCTGATTGAAGGACTATAAAAGCAACAAACCTACTTTATATTAACCTTGGGCTAAGCAGGTCATACAGTTGCAATTAAAATGATTCAACCCCCATTGTAAATCAGGTTTATTGTCAAAATGTACAGACTTTCAGCTGTTTGCAATGAACAAATCAAACAAAAGCAATTGAAATAGCTCGACACAACGAATGCTTCAAGTGGTTTCCCCAAATTCAACTGGAAATGCAACTTATAATGACTTCTCCAGTCTCAAAATTATTCAACCCCCTGAATAGAATCCATCACAACAGCACACATACTGGGGAGTCTTTGGTGCTCTCTGAGCCTTGTTGTTTTCATGCAGACGTTTCATTGCCAGGCTAGGCAACATCTTCAGTGCGAAAAGGGAGTGGAACTTGCTGTCTGTTTATATACCTTGGCTTGTCCTGCCTGTGTTGGTGGGGGTCTTGTACTCTCCTTGGTAGTTCCTTGATTGGGCTGTTGTGTGCTGTTTGGGTGATTGACTGAGTTAATAGCACACAACAGCCCAATCAAGGAACTACCAAGGAGAGTACAAGACCCCCACCAACACAGGCAGGACAAGCCAAGGTATATAAACAGACAGCAAGTTCCACTCCCTTTTCGCACTGAAGATGTTGCCTAGCCTGGCAATGAAACGTCTGCATGAAAACAACAAGGCTCAGAGAGCACCAAAGACTCCCTAGTTCAACCCTGAGCTACAAATATTCTCTTCGATTGGTAGCACACATACTGTACAGTATGCAAAACAGGTGTTGTCTCAAGCACACCTGATGCAACTAAGTATGTTGAGTGTCACGTTTGACTGCATGTTAGAAATATGGCTACATCAAAAGAATGGTCCAAAAAGGTAAGAGAAGAGATCATCGCCCTTCACAAGCAAGGAACAGGATACAAAAAGATCGTGAAGGCACTGAATGTTCCTAGAGACACCGTTGGAAGCATAGTTCACAAGTTCAAAGTTAAAGGAACAGTGGTTACACTACCTGGACGAGGCAGAAAAAGGAAGCTGTCAATGGCTGCAACCAGATTTCTGAGAAGGCAGGTTGAGAGAAACCCTCGAGTGACTGCAAAAGACCTGCAGCAAGACTTGGTGGCACTGAGGTTTCATTGAGCACAGTAAGGTCCATAGTAAACACAGAAGGTTGCCATGCCAGACGTCCAAGACGTACACCACTACTGACCCAAAAGCACAAGAACAGTCAGCTCCAATGTGCACACAATCATATAAATAAGCCACAGAAGGTTTGGGATTCTGTTCTGTGGAGTGATGAAACAAAACTGGAACTTTTTGGCCCGATGGATCAGCGGTATGTCTGGAGGAAGAAGAATGAAGCATACGCTGAAAAGAATACTCTGCCTACAGTTAAGCATGGTGGTGGCTTGGTGATGCTCTGGGGCTGCTTTGCATCCTCTGGCACTGGAAACCTGCAGCGTGTGGAAGGCAAGATGGATTCATTGAAGTATCAGGAAATCCTAGGAGAAAACGTCATGCTGTCTGTAAGGAAGCTGAAGCTTGGGCGTCATTGGACCTTCCAGCAGGACAATGTTCCCAAGCATACCTCAAATTCCATTAAGGCTTGGATGCAGAAGAAGTCCTGGAAGATTCTACGGTGACCATCACAGTCACCTGACTTGAAATAGAAATATTTTCCCATAGAAAATCTCTGGTGAGATTTGAAGAAGGTGGTTGCAGCACGCAAACCCAAGAATATTACTGAACTGGAGGCCATTGTTCAGGAGGAATGGGCTAAGATTCCTCAGGAACGCTGCCAGAAGCTGGTGTCTGGCTATGGATCTCGTTTGCAGCAGGTCATAACGGCAAAATGGTGCTCTACTAAGTACTGAAGATGCTTGCCATGAAGGGGATGAATAATTTTGAGACTGGATAAGTCATTATAAGTTGCATTTCCAGTTGAATTTGGGGAAACCACTTGAAGCATTTGTTGTGTTGAGCTATTTCAATTGCTTTTGTTTTATTTGTTCATTGCAAACAGCTGAAAGTCTGTACACTTTGGCAATAAACCTGATTTGCAATGGAGGTTGAATAATTTCGATTGCAACTATATATTTTATATCCCAAAGGCATGTGTATGTTTCTTGTTTTTGTTTGAAAGGGGAACTATGCATACTATGTTTTGCAACAAATTGTTAAAAAAAACCCTGTATATTGGGAATAGAATTGACACATAAGAGGAATAAAACTCTATAGAGTAAGTTGCTTTCTTAATTTAGGAATAAGAAACCTTTATATAAGTGTGTGTATAGGAATATGACATAAATAAATTCTATATATTTAACTTCTTAAAAATATCCCCTACAGTTGGTGGGGAACAAATAAGTTCCATTGGACAAGGCATTTGTGTGCTGCTGGGTATCTCTGTGGAAGACACGCAGAAAGAGCTTGAGCACATGTAAGTCATAAAAAGTATTTAACTTTTCTTCCCCTTTGCAATTTATACATGTTTTACTTAGACAGATGCCATTTCCTAAATTATTGGATCAGTTGTTATGTATAGAATCCATATCCACTGTGAACCTCTTTATATCGCCTTTGCTCCCTGTTTTCTGGTATTTTTATTTTATTTTTATGTAGAATAATGAACATCTTAACTTCAGAAAAGTTCCATAAAGGCCTCTGACTTTTCATACAGGGTTCGAAAGATTTTAAATCTTCGTGTGTTTGAAGATGAAAGTGGGAAACACTGGTCTAAAAGTGTAATGGATAAGCAGTACGAAGTGCTGTGTGTTAGCCAGTTTACTCTTCAATGTATCCTGAAAGGAAATAAGCCAGATTATCATATGGCAATGCCTTCAGACCAAGCAGAATCTTTCTACAACAGTTTCTTAGAACACCTTCGCAAAACATACAAGCCAGAATTCATTAAAGGTAAGGTAAAATGAATTGATGAATTGAAAATATTTCTCAGGCGGTAAGCTAGATTCCTACAGGAATTGCTATACTTATTTTGTGATCTATTACACTAAATTATAATTCCTCTTTTAATATAGTGGTGTGTTTGGGTGCAGGTGTATGGGAATGAAAAATGAGTGCAGATACAAGAAAAAGAAAGTCCCTGTGAATCACAGGAGAGAAAGAGATCATAAACATATGAAGAAAAAAATGGATTTCTGGAATGGCATCTTCCCCCATCTAAAAAGTCAGCTAGGATCAAGAACATGTTTGCCACCCATTGGTGCTTGGTAGACTTCAGCTCTTAGTTGGCTAGGTCTGGCAGTAGGACTGTTCTTGATTTCTTTCAGTTGGGTTTATGTGTTTTCTAAGCCTAATTCCTCTCTTCCCCTGCCTTGGTTCCAGAGTGAATCAGTTCCTTTCAGTTAAAAAGTGTGGAGAGAAAAATTGCCTCTTGGAATATACTTCTCTGAGGCATTTCTTCCTTTCACCATTTTTTTTCAAATTCCCCCTCCTCTGCTCACCATGAGTTTGCCTTAA
The DNA here is from genome assembly GCA_023362775.1 of Charina bottae. Lineage (NCBI taxonomy): Eukaryota > Metazoa > Chordata > Lepidosauria > Squamata > Charinaidae > Charina > Charina bottae. The sequence goes on along the minus strand of JALMGJ010000016.1, from coordinate 20,270,482 downwards.
ATCAAGAGTAAGTATTGGCCACTAGAACACTGCAGTTCATGCTGCTGGAATTTTCATTGGTGCCTTTTTTCTATTTCTAAGCAGAACAGGGTGGAATGGATGCTGCAAAGACATCCGTTTCTACGCTTAGCTCCCCAACCCTCAAAATTAACATAAAAGAGATTAATGTTTTTATCCTTGCCACTTGGTGGTGTTACTACTGTATATCCTCAGACATGCCTCTAATCCCCCAGTGCCTGCTTTAGAGCCAGTCAGGACCATGCAGTAGTTAGGATCATTTTACATTTGGTTTTATATAATTAGATACTTTAAAAACATGATTTTCTGGGCTGGAACATGGCACTTGGCTCTGTATTTAGTCCCCAGTAAAAAAAAAAAGGTTAGGGGTCGTGGTGGCTCAGCGGGTAAAACACCAGGCTTGTTGATCGGAAGATCGCAAGTTCGGAGGTTCGAATCCCTAGCCCTGCGTGCGGAGTGAGCTCCCGCACTCGCCCCAGCTCTTGCCAACCTAGCAATTCGAAAGCATGCAAATGCAAGTAGATGAATAGGTACCACTTCGGTGGGAAGGTAACAGCGTTCCGCGTGCGTCATGCCGGCCACATGACCGTGGAAGCGTCTTCGGACAACGCTGGCTCTTCGGCTAACAAACGGAGATGAGCACCGGCCCCTAGAGTCGGACACGACTGCACAAATGTGCGGGGGGAACCTTTTTTAAAAAAAAGGTAATGCCCAGATTGATTTGATCCTTGGAGAGATATATACAAAGTTATCATTTTGAGATTTTTTTACAGTTTGAATCTGTCATACTCATGAAGAAAGTGTTAAAAAAGAAGCCAAGATTGAATTATGTTCAGTATGCTTTCGGTTTGAATTGATAATAGAGGTATTGTGACAAAAGGATACTTAAATGTTGTTTGTGGATAAGTATCCTTTCTCTTTTCGCCATCCAACTTTGATTTTTCAGATGGCAAATTTGGCGAATACATGCAGGTGCATATCCAGAATGATGGACCTGTGACCATTGAACTGGAGTCTCCTGCAGCCCCTGTTGACTCTAAACAAGTATGTGATAGCAGTGCATGCTTTCCTTTACCTACCTGTTTTGAGATAGTACGTATGCTGATATGAAAAGCTTTATCATGTTCTGTGGGCATCGTCTTTGTTTTCTGATCTGAGCATAGCTAGTCCTCTTCTGGATAGTGATTATTCTAAAAAGAAATGAGGTTTCTTTGAGAGTATTGAAAACTTGTTAAGAAAATACCCCTGCAACAACAACCATGGAGGAATGTTGTGATCTAGTTTCAATGATAAAATAGGGCTGTGGTGTTTTTGGATGTTAACTGCTGCTGCTTCTTTTCAATTGAAGTTTTATGTGTTGCCATGGCATTGTTATAAAATCATGAGTTTAATTTTTTTTTATGTTTATGAGTTAAGAAACTTTGCGTGCTTGATAGTTTTATATCTAGGCCCAGTGATGATGCACTTTGCAGACCCTGGATTATAAGAGAGGATAGCTAGCAGAATGGATGCTGACAGGAGCCTGCTTGAATGGAAAAGAGCAAGTCATTTCTATTTAATTTAAGCTAGTGGGAAATGCTAGTTCTGAAATGTGATGGATCCAATCGTATTTGCAGCGTACATGCATGTTTCTAGATAAAGGTAAAGGTTCCCCCCGCACAAAATAAACTTCATTTTTTTTTTATTATAAAATTTTGAAAAAAGGGCAACATAAAACTAGTGGGATATTTGACCTTGTTTTTGTGAAACTAATGCATCAATGTCTGGTTCGATTAAAGTGGTTGCAATTCTCAGTGAGTTCTCAAGGTGCTCGTCAGAAATTTTAATTCTAATTTTACTCTTCCTGTTCTTCATCCTTTAAAATAGTTGCTCACAAATGTACTGTACGTGCTGCCAAAAAGCGATGTCATGAATGAGGCATGATTGTGAAGCAAGGGATATTTTTCCCTGGGAAGATAGGTCTTATAAAAGTCCAGTAGAGAGACATGATCAAATTTTTCTTTGAGTTGAATGTCTGATTGCAACTCTATGCATTCCATTTGAAAATTTGGAGGTAATGTAGTTATGTCGACTGAAAATGGAGTCGAAAATATACCAAAATATTGATGATTTTTCTGGAAATCTTGAAACCTGTTCTCAAATTCCTGTATCAAACCGAAAAGCAAGGCTGCATATTTCTCGCTGTTCACAGGACTGTGTTTCGCCAACGTATTAAAATGTATAGAATTATTTTCCATAACTTGAGCTTGCCATACTTTAAGTTTCATTTCAAACGCTGTTATGGTTTGAAACATTGCAGTGATAAGTTGGTTTTCACCTTGAAGATGCATGTTTAACTCATTTAAATGAGTGGTCAAATCCACCAAAAATGCTAAATCTGTGAGCCATTTTTCATCTTCAAGTTCTGGCACAAATTTTCTTTTTGATTCCATAAACGACTTGATTTCATTTCACAAATCATAAAATCTTTTCAGCATTTTACCCTGACTTAGCCACCTTACTTCAAAAAAGTAAATGATGTCCCCATAATCAGCATCCATACTTTTAAGGAACTCCTGGAATTGGCGATGATTCAATCCCTTGGCCCTTATGAAATTCACTGCTTTGATGACAATTTGCATGACATTATCCATTTTTAAAGCTTTCACGCATAAATTTTCTTGATGTAGAATGCAGTGATACTTCCATCAAACGTGAGTTGCCGGCGGTACTTGCATTGTCTTCTATCAATTTTGTAAGTCCCTCACTTTTACCAACCATGACTGGGGCGCCATCAGTAGATATACCAGATACGTTGACAATGGTTAAAGAAAATCGCTTTAATGTCATTTTTACTGCTTCGTACAAATCAAGAGATTTAGTTGTATCTTTTAATGGCACCAAAGAAGTGGCCATTTCTTCAGTGACACTATATTCATTATCAATACCTCTAATCAAAATGGCAAGTTGAGCCGTATCTGTAGCATCAGTACTTTCATCCATCGCCAAAGCATAACATTTGAAACTAGCAGCTTTACTCTTCAAACCTCTTTCAATAGATTTTCCTGTTTCTTCAATTTCCCTGGCTATAGTCTGGTGAGACAAACTGTTTTTAGAAAAATCACTTTTTTTATCAGGACAAATTATATCTGCCACGCTTTCCATACATTGCTTAATAAACTCACCATCGGTAAATGGTTTTGATTTTTTTGCAATCAGATTTGCTACCAAATAACTAGCTTTTATAATAGAGTCCTTTTGAGTTGTGCGTTTTTTAAAAAAATATTGTTGAGGCGACAGACTTTTCTTCAGTTCCGCTAATTTGTCTTTACGACAATTTCCTTGATACGTTTTGAATTTGGCAGCATGTTTTTCGGTATAATGCCTTTTCAAATTGTAGTCTTTGAAAACTGACACATTTCCCCTACAAATTAAGCATAGTGCCTTAGTATTTGTCTTGACAAAAAAGTACTCATCTGTCCATTTTTCGTTGAATACTCTTCCTTCATCCGCAATTTTTCTTTTTTTCTTTTCTTTTTTGGGTTCTGTTTTCTGTTGAAACGATGTTGAAGCCATGCTGGAATAAATTTATTTAGGAATAAATATTTTTTTTTAAGAAATAACACAACAAGCCCATCGTAAATTGTTAGGTAGGCAAATAAACAAAGCAATGTTTAATAATCAAATAAGAAAACTTACATGTCTACTTAATAATAATAACAATAAATGCCTGTCGTCACAGAACACGTGTAGGTAGGTTGAAATAATATATATAACGCCAAGTTGCCACAAGCTGACATGTAGCGGGTGGCAGCGGTGTTAGCACTGCACTGTCCCCTCCTCTACACAGCGTCCCGTTGTTTCTACCTACGCAGTCCGCGCTTGAGCACCGCGCACTCGAGTCACGAAAAAAATAGCAAAATAATGTTAAAAGTTTACAATTTTTGGGGGCCGCATTACTAGCTGTTCAGGGCCGCATGCGGCCCCGTAGGCCGCGGGTTGGACACGCCTACTCTAGGGTCTCATTAGTCCTACAACATTAGCAGTTTCTACTTCCTGCTGTGGAAAACCATGTATGAAGAAGGGCAACAGGGAAACATTGCAAGATCTCTCTATCACTATTGCTTTCATTTTGTGTCAGGAGGGAACCCACTTTAGTCCCTTTTAACACCTAATATGCCCTTTTCACACAGAAAAAGGAGGCACAGTGATGGTTGGATTCACACAGGACCTGTTTTTTTCCTTTATGGATAGAGTGATACCTTGTGACTGCCCCACCAAAGCTTTTTCTATTAGGTGCTTAGGACTCCAGCCCAGATTGCGGTTTCCCACTGTCCTTCTGATATCAACAATTATTTCCACTTCTTTTCCATCAAGGATTTACTGTTTGTTTCTCTGCTTCCTTTCAAGTCTTCTGCTGATCTGCCCCTGATTTGTCTCATAGGTAGCTCTTTCTGCTTAAATAGTTAACAGAGCAGCATTTTCAACAAACTGCACTGCCATTGTGTGTGTTAATTTTGCAAAAATTTGGATAACATGGGATCATGTGATACAGTATTAACTGAGACATATCATTTCTAAGAATAGGTGCTTAGTGTTTCACTGACATCCACTTGTGCTAAATTAGGCTTATACTAGAGCAGGGCTTTCCAAACTTTTCCCATGGCGACACACCAACGGCGGCGTGCGAGAAAACCCGGAAGTGCCACAGAGGTGGCGATGCGCAAAAACCCGGAAGCGCACCTGCTGTGGCGCTTTTGGATTTTCACACGCCACAGTGGTAGCAGCAGCGGTGTCCTATCTGCTGTGCGAAAACCCAGAAGCTCTGATGGCCTGCCGCCGCCGTGCGCGCGGCTGCTCGTGGCAGTGGCGCGCCATCAGCGCTTCCGGGTTTTGACGTGACACACCTGGGCCCCGCAGGTGACACTGTATTGTGTCACGACACACAGTTTGGAAAGCTGTGTACTAGAGTTTTTAGGTTTCAAATATTGACAATTAACGAATATTAATTCTGATCAAAGTATTGAAGATACATAATCAGAAATACCATGTTGGATATGCTATAAACTGCATTGGCTGTTGAAGGCATGCTGTAAACCTATTCTACATGTACTAGCTGCTGCAAAAATACTTTTAATTAGATTTGATTCTTGCATTCTGGTTTGTTGTGTTTTGAGTTAAGAAAAGGAAATGTAATCACACAACTCAAACAAATATATTGTCCCTGATTGCTGTTCTTTCCCCTAATATGAGATGGTGTCAGCAAGTTACTATACATCTGAAGTCCAGACCATATGAATTACACAATATTTGCAATTTGGGTTGGATTTCAAACTACTCCAGCTCCTGCCTTTTGAATACACTGAAACTCATATTTGATGTAGCTGAATTCTAAATAATCAAATACTGAAATTTTATATTTACCCTGTTATTGGTCCTTTCATGACTACTCCACACTTTCCAGAGGCAGTTTATTCCCGTACCTGTAAAGAAACAGTTCCAAAGTTTTTGCTACTGTTATTCAATCAATTTCAGCAAGCTTCAAATTGTTTACTTCTTCCCAAACTTCTTTCTAAATAAAAGCATTGAAAGAAAATAATAGCCTCAACTTGTTTGCTTCTTCCCAATCTTCTTTCTAAATAAAAGCTTTGAAAGAAAATAATAGTAAATCATCCTCTAGTCTTTTGGCTAGGGCTTGGTACATAGGAACTATGAAGAGTTGGAGAAATAATACCAGTGATATGTGAGGAGATGTAAAACTCCAAGAGAATTACTACATTTACTAGAAAGATACTTTTTAATGCTGTTACTAGAAAAAAGAAATTCATTTTAACATTTAATGCCCATTCTGCAATATAACTATTTTGCAAATCCCATATGTTCCTATTGCCTGTTGGAAACCAGGCTGTGCTATTTTAGACTGACATTTGGAGATATGAAGTGAGAAAGTAGGAGAATTGCCAAGGAGTCTGTTCTGGAAATGTTGTTGATATACATGTAAATAAGTTCTAATAGCAATCTTGTAATGATGAGTGTACATTGCCAGTATTCTATTTAAAGATTTTCATTACTGATCACAGGATGATCTTAATTAGAGGAAATCATTAAGTGAGGATCTGTCACTTACGCATATTTTGACATGGCAGGAGTTCTTAGTAATATTAGCTTCCTGTCAGTTTAATTGAACTTTTTATTTATTTTTTATTTATTTTTTATCCCGCCTCTATTATTTTTATAAATAACTCAAGGCGGCGAACATACCAAATACTCCTTCCTCCTCCTGTTTTTCCCACAACAACAGCCCTGTGAGGTGAGTTGGGCTGAGAGAGAGTGACTGGCCATCCAGCCGGTTTTCATGCCTAAGGCGGGACTAGAACTCACAGTCACCTGGTTTCTAGCCCGTTGCCTTAACCACTAGACCAAACTGGCTCCTTTTTACTGGAGCGTTTTCAATATGTGGAACTTAAATTGATTCAATTTAAAGTTTAGCTAGTCTGGCCATTATTTTTTTTTCATATTATTACTGTTACTGTTATAGTTAATGTAGCAGGCAATCTTAAATATTAATAGAATTTACTTGATTTTTATACTTTTTAGCAAAACCCCAGAAGTGTGCAGTTGCTTGTTATTCATACCAAAAAACTAGAATGCATAATATTTCTGAGATATGGAAATGGTCAATTAAAAATGTTTTATGCAGTGCTGTCAAACATATCTTCGGTGATCTACAGCTGATCTTGGATAATCCTTTTTTATAGACTTGGCGGCAAATCTTTACTTATTTAGAGACAGCTTCCTATCCTAAACAACTACTAATTATACCATACCCAGTGAGATAGATGAATGAGTGACAGACCCAAATGCCAATTCTTCCACATATTTTGTCTGCTCATACTATTTCAAGAACTAATAAACATCACCCACAAAATCAAGGTACATATACTTGCTCATTATCAGTGACATATGAGATACACCATCATCTATTCCCCACAATGTTTTATGCCAGAGCTTTCCAAACTCTGTGTCGGGACACGTTAGTGTGTCGGCTGCAATGTCTGGGTGTGTCGCGGCGGCTGCTGCCTCCAAGCCCTGCCAGGATTCCGTGCAGGTCCTAGTGCCTGCCTTGTGCCTTGCTGCCTCCAAACCTGCTGTGATTCCGCACAGGTCCTAGTGCCTGCCTTGTGCCCTGCTGTAAGAGTGTGTCGCGAAATGATGCATGTCTAAAAAGTGTGTCACCAACATGAAAAGTTTGGAAAGCTTTGTTTTATGCTGAAGAAAATAGCCAGTCTCTTTGCAACAGAATCAGTGGACACGATTTTGACATAGAAATGGAAATTTCTAAATGTTCTTGGGAAACATGCCAATTTCATGGGTCATTCTATCTTTGACCATAGGGTGGCGATATGTAAGAAAAGGACTTGAGACAACAGAGCTGAACGTTTGTTAGAATTTCAATAGCCTTTCTCATGGAATGACTTCTTATTGAGAAGTCATGCAAGAATGTCTGTGTCATGCCTAACTGCTGTTTTATGTAGTTTTGTCCTGCACTTTCCCTTCATGATTTCATCCTGCCTCACTTTCTCCTGTCAAACTGCATTTTTCTCAGGACAATAAGCTCATTGATTTATTGGTGCTTTTATTGCAATAGACTGACACAGCTACTCCCTTAGAAGCAAGAATGTTTGTTTTTTTTAATTTATGGTCACTATCTCCAGCTTCCAAAATATTTATAGCTCTCTGTCCCCAGCCTTTTTCATAAACATTCTGCCATGTTCCCCCACTCCCGTAAGTTTGTGCATGTAAAATGTTCCTCTCCGGGGACTATATCTCATATATCTGATGAAGAGGATCGATGTAATCTACAAAAACTTTTGCTATATAAAATAAAATTGATTGGATGTTACAGTTACACAAGACTTCCTGATCTTTACTTTTTGCCTTGTTTTGCTGCAAAAGGCTAACACGGCTAGTTCTTTGAAAACCAGGATACTGTCCGTGCTGTTGCGCCAATTCTGTTTCACGTTCCTTCGTAAACATGCTTTTCAACCTTTTCTTTGAAACAGTTAGCAAAACTTGAGAAACAACAACAGAGGAAAGAGAAAACCAGAATGAAGATACCTTCTGAATCGAGCAGAGAACGAACTGTTCCCAGAAGTAAAAACGATCCCAGTGCAAGCAGTGGGGCTGAAGGGGACGTTTCTTCGGAAAGGGAGCCCTAACTTCTCAGAGCACCTCCCGGTATGAACTTCCTGCCTGGCGAAAGGATCCCTGTTCTGTCATTTTAACTCTTGTGTTAATCATGTATTATTTTCCTTTCAGTCCTGTTAATGTATCCTTTTTCAGTAATTAAAGCTGCTTCCACTTCATTTCATATAGCTCATTTTTGTTTTCTTTGTACAGTTTCCTCTCTCTCTCTCTCTCTCTCTCTCTCTCTCTCTCTCTCTCTCTCTCTCGTTCCATTTTTAGTGCTTTTTTCACGTTTCCCCCCATGCCTGGAGCTGCTATACCTTCTCTAACAATTAAACTATTTCCTTTATTCCCAAACCATCCTGGACTATGGCCATGGCTATTTACATATTCCAATTTCTTAATCACAGAGAGACATTTAAGGAGCATAATGTTTTAAAATATCTTATATATTCTTCAGTACGAATTAGCAGACCAGGGCATATTTGTCCCATTTGATTGTATAGGTTTAGTGACATTTTTGATCTGGCATATGTCTGTTTTTCCTACAGTATAAAAATTAAAATCTGCAAAATAGGACCCAGATCCAGATCTAAAAGGTATCCGTTAAAGGAGCCATATTTCTCCTATATGTTAGCATGGGGAAAATGGTTGTAATGGAATGCATAATGGAATGAAATTTACCTGGAAACTAGGGGAAAGGGAAGGGGAGGGGAGGGGAGGGGAGGGAGGGAGGGAGGGAGGGAGGAAGGAGAAAGAGTGTGCTACTTTTAATTGAAATCAATGCATAGATAGTGAAATCATGTATCTTGCAATTTTATTTTAATCTGGAGAGACTGTATGTTCTAGGGTGGGATAGAATACAGTGAATAATGAAAAATAAGAAAGGAGGCAGGACTAGCCACAGGCTGATACGGCAGTTAGCAACTGAGGAAGAATCTTACAAAATGATTAACACTGGAAAAAGTTGTTATTTGCTTCTCTTTTTCTCCCCTTCTCTCTTGAAGTTGTACATGGCTCAACTTGAGAAAAATAATAATAGAAATCACTATTATGAAGCATTCTATTATTTTTTTCTACCTTGGAATAATATTCCTTCTCTGGCTTAATAGCTGCTGTGTGCTGCTCGGTTGATTAGAGCAACCTATAAGCCTTGTAAGTGAGTAAATAAATAAATAAAATTTGCCATAATTAAAACATTTCTTGCTCATTTGTGGAATATTTATTTATATTCGACTTAGCATACTGCAGACACTGAAGCTTCCAGGCAGCTTCAAATAAAAGACATTTTAAAATCAAGACTTTAAAAACAGTTTGAAAGGATTAAAACCTTTAAGCAAGTAAAATAATTAAAATGAATAGTTAGAAGCCTGTAGAAAAAGATGTACTGTATTTTAAGGGTTTTTTGAAAAAGATGTTAGGCTCTTCAATTCTGCAGTTTGGGCAGCAACACAGAAGACTTGATCCTGAGCTTCCCCTAGATGAGCTCCTTGCAAGTGTAGGAGAACCTCCTTGGACGATACAAGTCAGCGCAAGAGGCCTTCTCTTAGCAATTTGTATTTTGCCCAGAAGTGAACTAGCAGCCAGTGCAATGGCTTACGTACAGGTGTAGCATCTTCCCTTTGCTTTCTTCTTGAGCCCAATCTGCTTGCCAAATTTTGTACCAGCTGAAATTTCCAGACTGGACACACAGGTAGCCCCACAGAGAACATCTTTAAGACAGTATAGCTTGGAATTTACCAATGCATGAAACCATACTTTGAAGTTACTTTTTTTCAGAAAGGGACATCAGGTATCAACTGCAGCTGATAAAAAGATGCTCTTGGCTGTTGCCCCAATCTGGGAAACCAGAGAAAATATTTGAGGTCAGAAGCATCCCGAAGCTGTATACTGCTCCTTCTAGAAAATAACTTCATTCACTCAGATTTGTCCCACAGGAAGGTTGAAAAAAAATCTTAGTTTGGGGGCTTTATTCTCTGCTTCTTTTTTGGTTCCTAAAACTAGAAAATCTGGATAAGGAGACTAGAATGCAGAGTGCTTAGTCCCAGTAAAAAGAATTGTTTTAGAACATTAATGCTTTAAAGAGGCTGCTCCCTCTGTTCATTGACAGATAATAGATAGAAAAGAGCACAAATTTAAATCTTAAATTAAGTCTGAAAAATCTCAATTTCTCCCCACTATCATGTTTTACCTAAATAATGTTGTATGCAATTTTACAATGTGTGCATTGTATGTAGAATCCAGCATGAGCTTTTTGAGAGAGAGAGAGAGAGAAAGAGAGATAGAGAAAGTGTGTCCATCTGCTCCCATAATTTGGATTTTGTTCTGGCTAGCATCCATGCTATCCTAAGTGTGTTGCAGCAAAAGTCCAGAACTTGCTTCTATCAGTGTCTTTGGCAGATTTCTTTTAAATCCCTACTCTTGAAAGGGTTGGATCTTTCTTATTTATTTATCAGATTTTTTTTATCCCGCCTTTATTATTTTTATAAATAACTCAAGGCGGGGAACATACCTAATACTCCTTCCTCCTCCTATTTTGACTGAATGTGTTGGATGACTGAAAATGTGTTGGATCTTACGAAGGGAGAAGAACAAATGTTTGTGAATGACAATTTATAATATTAGTGTAGATGGTCACTTTTGTTACTCTGTCATACTAAACAATTGTTTTGCTGTAGGCCCTGCATTTTTCCTCATGTGCTGAGACATATGCCAACTTGATCTAGATGAATGCTGATGTTTACTTAAAGCATGGCACTTAGCCCAAGGCAGTGATTAAAAGAGACAGGCTATAATCTAGGGAGACTGCTGGCTCAGCTCTCACTTTGCCATGACATCACTAGATGCTCCTCCACCTCCTTTGCAACATGTGGATAGTAGTGATACTGTTTTATTGTAGAGGAGTGAAAGAGTGGCTAAGAATATATCATTCATATAATGCTTCAAAACCAACTCTGGGCTCCCTTGTCTTGAGCATGGCTTCCCTTTTGGCTTTTAGTTAAGCATGAACCGTTGTTTGCAAAGATGTCCAACTTGGTAAGTTGTGATTCGTACCTGCCCTCAAACCAGAATTAACCTCCTGATTCTGATTCAAGGGCAAGCGTTATCCATAATTTTCCAATTCAGACTTCACAGCACACTATGATATAATGCTAAAGAGATTTGTGCCTATGAGCTCATGGTGCAGAAAATTGCCATAACGTGTCTGAAATATTTTGAACACACAAAATATCGTAAACTGCTAATCTACTGTTTCCATTTTATTTCCCAAGAAAAGCAGGTTAGTGCTCTAAAGGCTGATGGATGTGATCAAAAATCAGTCTAGCATCCCCAGATCAATACAGGTGACACTGCTTGCCTGGCAGAGCTGTCATCTAATTATGTCACTGGATTGCTGGAACAATTTATTTTAACCTTGAGAAGGAATTAACAAATGTGTGGGCTGAGTAATTATTTGTCCACATGATGGAGCAGTTTGACAACCACTTCATGTTGAATTTGCTGTAAGACCTGAGACTATTTTTGGTGTGTCAGGGGTGAGTCCATCCTCTCAAAATGACTCACTGAACATTTTGCACAATTTTCCTCACTGAGTTCAATGACAGTTTCATAAAATTCTGAAGGAAAGCCATTCAATCAAGCAGCTTTCCATGTTTTCATTCTGAAAATTGCTTTTGCTCTCTCACCTCCCACCAGGAAGGTTTTTAAAACTAATATGCTGGGCAGTGGTAACATCATGTCTCTTCATTTTAAATAATTCAGTGAGAGACTAAGCTTGGAACAAATGAGGGGAAAGTGGGGAAAAGGTTCAAATTTAGTGGCATAGGAAAGAAAAAAGGATACTGGACATGTTGAATGAAAAGTACTCAAATTATCAGAATACAGACTGCTCTGATAGAACGTTGCCTCTCCCCTCTGGAGCTGCCAGTATTGCAACTCTGTACCAATTGCTTTTTTGAAAAGGCCTGCTGCTTCAGTGCCTGGAAATCAACAGAGTCCTCCCAATGCAGAAGTCAGAGCTCCAGTACTCGGACAGCTGAGCGGTCTGTTTGGCGGTTGGGCCTTGCAAGAAGCAGCGTCTTTCAGGAAATCAGCCTCTTCCTGTAAGTCCAGTGATTGTTGTGCCCTCTCATGACAGAAGTCAGAACATTTGATATTTTAGCTTCTACTCTGAGCAATCTACACAATCTCTGGACTTCATAGAATCAGAGTCTTCCAAAAATTAGCAGCAGCAGTAACAGTGATAAGTCAAAAGCAGGCAGGCAAATGGGGAGTAGGGCTTTAATTTTCTATCCCAAGTAATTAACAACATGACAACGGAGAAAACACATTTCTCTGTGTGTGAACATATGTGCACATATGTGTATATGCAATTTGAACTTGTGATTGATGTGCATTCATGCTTGTGCAGTGTCTGCTCCATCATCCAGCACATTATGGTTCCCTATGAACCAAAAATGAAACACCTTTCCCCTTTAGAAAATGATTAGGCAGAGAAATGGCCTGAAGGTAGAGGGATGATCCTTGGACAGGACCCTTGAACACAAGTATTTAACCCATGACTTTCAGGCTGATAAAAGTGGTCAAGAGCCACTGATTATGGGGGTAAAGGTGGGGGCTTAGTGTTCTTGACAATAATACAGGATCCTTTATGCCTAAATAAGATGATGCAGAAACCTGTGTATTTTTATGAACCAACTGGAGAGAAACGGGGGTTGAGCCTGCTGCTCTAGTGTTTTCCTGGAATCACTATTCTTGGAAGTAACAGCAACCCTGGTTTGGATTACTATGTATAGGCAGAAGCTGTGTTGACAACAACCATATTAGAAGGGGGCTTCTGTTACTTCTCTGGACATTTCCTCTTTCAATTTTGAATAAATTATATATATTGTCCACAAGGGTAGCAGAAGAACAAAGCAGTGAGAAAAGGCACTTGGAAAGATGGATGGATTTGTGTGAAACTTTCTTTGTGTGAAAGTAATTAGTAGACACTGACCATTTTTAGGAGTCTCCAGTCTGTAAATAATGTGACCCTGCAGACTAATTTTACCATAAATAGTGTATACTTGCAGTTGTAGAAGCACCTACATCTTCATTTAGGCTGCAATTAAGTGGATAGTGTCAGTTCTTAATTTAATATATTGACCCAACATTCTTTGTTGGTAAAAGTATTTGGAAGTTTTAGATTTGATAACTGGTGGCAATTCCTTTAGTGGCAACGACTTCACCCAGATGTTTCCTGTACCTGTTGATCAGTCCTGCACATTGGCTTGGAGCTATTTTGGTTCATTTCTCTTTTCAGAACAGCTTCCACTCAATGATATTTGGGGATTCTCTTGCATGAACTACTCACTTCAGGCCATGCCACAACATTTCAGTTGAGTTAAGGATCATGGCTTTGACTCACCATTCCAAAGTGAAAAATTTCTTGTGCCACAGCACAACTCTGTTTCAGATTTACTTTTGTGTTTTAGGATCATAATGGTATTACATGGCCCACATTCATTTAAGCTTGAGTTCACAGGCAGATACGTGATACTCTGTTCTAGAATTTGCTGGTATGATCCAGAATTCATTGTTTCCTCAATGATTGCAAAGCATCCAGGTCCTGAGGCTGCAATGCAGTTCCAAACTATCATGTTCCCATCACCATGCTTCATGGGTAGGATGAGGGTTTTTTTGGTTGGAATGCAATGTTTTTCTTTCTGCAAACAGTAAAAATTCCCATTAATGACAAAAAGTTCAATTTTTGCCTCATCTGTCCACAAAACAACTCCAGTAGCCTGCTGGATCAGCCAGGTAGTCTTGGCAAGCTTGGGACAGGTGGCAGTGTGCTTTCAGGAGAACAGGGGTTTTCTCCTTACTGTCCTCCCATGTACACTACTCTTGTTCAGTGTTTCCCTTATGATAGACTCATGAATGCAAGAGTGGCCCGCATATCCTTGGGTGTTTCTGACTTCTTGGAGTACTATATGCCTTGTTCCTGGGGTGATTTTTGTTGAACAGCCACTCTGGAAGAGTAAGAATGATGTTGCATTTTCTCCATTTGTACACTATCTGCCTGACTGTGATTTGACTGAGGCCAAAGTCTCTGGCAATGGTTTTGTGTCCCTTTTTGGCCTTGTGAGTATCAATAACCTTTTTTCTGAAGTCTGCAGAGTTCTGATTCATTTCCACTAACCTGTGTTGTGAAGAGCAGATTCTGATGGGGGCAACTGTGTGTCTGTGTCTGTGTCTGTGGATCCCTCAAACTCACAGTAGATCTTATTGATTGGAATGTCTGACTCAACTTATCCCCTAAGAAAGTTGATTATCTCTAAGGCTTCACATACTTTTCCAACAAAGACAGTCAGTAAATGTTGACAATGTATTCAATATAGATGTAATGCAGTACACTGTTTTCATGTGTTGTTTGTTTAAGTAGTATCTCGTTTGGTCTAGTGGTTAAGGTGCTGGGCTAGAAACCAGGAGTCTGTGAGTTCTAGTCCCGCCTTAGGCATGAAAGCCGGCTGGGTGACCTTGGGCCAGTCACACACACTCAGCCCAACTCACCTCACAGGGTGGTTGTTGTGGGGAAAAGAGGAGGAGGAAGGAATATTAAGTATGTTCGCCGCCTTGAGTTATTTATAAAAATAATAAAGATGGGATAAAAATTAAATAAATAAATCTCCTATCTTTTTATAGGACTTAGATGAAGCTCTATCAGGAATGCAGATAGTTCTTAAGGGTTTACAGACTTTCTCTCACCACCGTATAAAAAAGAAGTTTCGTACTTGTTCTTTTGTATTGGACAGACTTCTGTTTTGGTAGTAACAAAAATTGAAGTTGTCAGCTACAATCACTCCCTTCTGCCTTCTATCTCAAACTAACATTACTCTTCTCCAAGCAACTTACTCACATAGCCACTCAGGTATCCTCCTTAAGCAGTCTAAATGCTTCAAGCTCCTTTCCTCTTGATTCTTACTTCTGTCTTCCTATTATAATCCCCCTTTTACCACCATGTTTTCAATCTACCCTTTCTGGATTCTACTCTACTGAATTCAGATTTTACCTACACTATCAATAAACTATTAAAACACTGTTTAACAAAGCCTTTTCTAGTCATATGTTGTCCAAATGAGCTAGACGGTCCCATAATTCTCAGTCAGCATTACCTTTGTGTTGATTGGGTATTTTGGGAGTTAAGATCCGCTACATTAACAACAAGTTGAACATGAGTCAGCAGTGGGTGACAGTTGCTAGTAGGGTTAATGCAGTTCTGGGCTACATTGAAGAAACATCATATCAAAGACACACAAAGTCATTATTCTTCTCTACTTGGCATTAGTGAGACCATGCCTGAAGTACTGTGTATGATTTAGGGCTCCCCATTTTCAGATGGGTATTAACAGGCTGGAGAGGGTTCAGAGGATGGCAACAAAGATGGTACAAGATGGTTAAATTATGTTTTTATTGTGAACCGCCCAGGGTCCCCGGCAGGGGAGATGGGCGGTAATATAAATTTAATAAAATAAATAAAATAAATAAATACAAGGACTTGTGGACATGCCCTATTTAGACATGCTGAAGGAATTTGGGATATTTAGTAAGCCATATACAGGTACATATAGAAACTATACGGAAGAGGTCACAAACTATTTTCCATGGCCACAGAAAGTAGGACCAGAAATAATGAGTATAAGTTGCAGCTACCTAGATTTCATTTAAATATAAGGAAAAACTTCCTGAGAGTAAGATCTGTACAACAGTGGAACAGTCTACCTATGCAGGTTGTGTGTTCTCCATCTCTGGAAATTTGAAAGAAGGTTTTAGATAGCTCTCTCTCATGGATGGCTTAAATGATTTTCCACACATTGCAGGTTAGAGTAGATGACCTCATGGGCCATTCCAGCTCTACAATTCTATGATTCTCTGACATCAGGAGGGCACACGGTTGGGAAGATTGTCTTGGTGTATTTCTTCCTGCTAATTTTCTGCCTTTCTTGCTTTCCTTTGCTTTCAAACCCATGCTGTATGTTGTTTTTGACATTCTTCCAGTGCCATTACTCCTACACCCTGGATTGCTTTTACAATTCAGATCATTTACTCATTGCAAAATTCAACGGTTGCTATTCTGGCATCAAGGTTGATCTGTCTTCTCTGTCTTCTGTTTGTCTGCCTCAATTCTTAGTTTTCCATAAAGCTTCTATTCCCCCCTCTTTTTTTATCCTCCTGTTCTCTTTCCATTCTTCTTTGCATTCTTGACAAAATGCATGTTTTGATCATGTCTGAATGTACGTACAATAATTTGTTGTCTTGGCTTTGTACTGTCAGAAAATGTGATGTCCCTCTGCAGATTTCCTTGATTTGTTGCTTTTTTATCAGACATGTATTTCTTGTATTATTTCAACTTAAACACTGTCTGATTCCAATCAACTGGGCAGCTCATAGCATAAAAACAGAACAAAAATATACTATCAAGATACAAACAGCAATAAATATATGGCAGATCTGGTCAAGACAATATCACAAGAATAAGGATATTGTTCTTAACATTCATTCATTCATTCATTCATTCATTCATTCATTCATTCATTCATTTTTCAATTTTTATTACCGCCCCATCTACCCCGAAGAGGACTCTCATTCCATTGTCTTGTTTCATCCTTTTAAAGACTACATCAATGGGGTCTGGTTTTTTGTTCTGTTTTATGCAGTATCCTCTTCTATTGTATACTACAGTATGAGGGATACTGGTAGTGAATGAAATTATGAATTACAGGTAGTCCTCGTTTAACGACCACTCGTTCAGCGACCATACAATGTTACGACGGCACTGAATGAGTGGTACTTACAACTGGTCCTTGAAGTTCTGGCTGTCCCAGCATCACTGCAGTCACGTGATTGTGATCTGGGCGTTTGGCAACTGGCTCGCACTTATGACGGTAGCAGCATCCCACGGTCACATGATTGCCATTTGTGACCTTCGCTGCCAGCTTTCCACAAGCAAAGTCGATGGGGAAGCTGGCAGGGGAGGTCGCAAGTCACTCTGGTAAGTCACTTGCCCCCTCCCCCGCCTGGGAGCAGCCAACCCTGGCCCAGCCACACTCGTGCCGTGCCTTGCAGGCCTCCCGCACACCCTTCCCCGCCCGGTAACAGCCAGCCTTGGCCCTGCTACGCTTGTGCCACGCCTTGCTGGCCTGCTGGTCTGCTTGCAATCCACTTGGGACTTGCTTAATGACGGCAATGGGGAGTGCAAGGATTGCCATTGCTAAGCGATGTGGTCACGTGACATCACACTTTATGACTGCATCACTTAGCGACAGAAATTCCAGTCCCAATTACTGTCATTCACTGAGGACTACCTGTAGGCTAATATTGTATTGTAAAGATGTACTGTATGTAGCAATTTCCTACAGTGATATTTCATTTGTGTATAATTAATTCCATGGATAAAAGAATAGATGATGCATAGTGAGAAGGGGTTGGGCCCAAGTTAAAGGTTTGGTTCCCAAACATGGACCACTTGTCCGGGGCTAGAATATACTTTGAAAAATGAAGTCCCCATGTTGGAAGGATCGACTGTTTCATGCCATTTGGGCATAAGGAAACCTATACTATTGCTTCTCTTTCCCTTTCACCAGTAATATTGGCAGTAGCATCATCCATCTAACCCAGGTGTGCCCATACTGTAGCATCGTATTTGGCAATTACATCTCTGAATAAAGGGGAGGGTAGCCACAGAGGTTTCCTGGGAAGCATTAACAGTACACGAATCCAATGAGATCACTTGCCTGTTGTTCAGGGCACTGTTTAAGAAATGTATTTGTAGCTATTGAGTGGAAGGATTTTCCAGAAAAACTGTCCCAACAATTTATGCTGGGAAATGCCAGGCAAATTGCTCATAACATCATATAGGAAGGTTATTTTGGAAGTTTTAACAGATGTTTAAAATGATTTTTGTTTGTTGTTTATTCGTTCAGTCGTTTCCGACTCTTCGTGACTTCATGGACCAGTCCATGCCAGAGCTTTCTGTCGGCCGTCACCATCCCCAGCTCCCCAATGGTTGAGTCTGTCACCTCCAGAATATCATCCATCCATCTTGCCCTTGGTCGGCCCCTCTTCCTTTTGCCTTCCACTTTTCCTAGCATCAGCTTCTTCTCCAGGGTATCCTGTCTTCTCATTATGTGGCCAAAGTACTTCAGTTTTGCCTTTAATATCATTCCCTCAAGTGAGCAGTCTGGCTTGATTTCCTGGAGTATGGACTGGTTTGATCTTCTTGCAGTCCAAGGCACTCTCAGAATTTTCCTCCAACACCACAGTTCAAAAGCATCTATCTTCCTTCGCTCAGCCTTCCTTATGGTCCAGCTCTCACAGCCATAGGTTACTACAGGGAATACCATTGCTTTAACTATGCGGACCTTTGTTGTCAGTGTGATGTCTCTGCTCTTAACTATTTTATCAAGATTTGCCATTGCTCTCCTCCCAAGAAGTAGACGTCTTCTGATTTCCTGGCTGCAGTCAGCGTCTGCAGTAATCTTTGCGCCTAGAAATACAAAGTCTGTCACTGCCTCCACTTTTTCTCCCTCTATTTGCCAGTCATCAATCAAGCTCGTTGCCATAATCTTGGTTTTTTTGAGGTTTAACTGCAACCCAGCTTTTGCACTTTCTTCTTTCACCTTCGTCATAAGGCTCCTCAATTCCTCCTCGCTTTCAGCCATCAAAGTGGTATCATCTGCATATCTGAGATTGTTAATGTTTCTTCCAGCGATTTTAACTCCAGCCTTGGATTCCTCTAGCCCAGCATGTCGCATGATGTGTTCTGCGTACAGGTTGAATAGGTAGGGTGAGAGTATACAGCCCTGCCGTACTCCTTTCCCAATCTTAAACCAGTCCGTTGTTCCGTGCTCTGTTCTTACCGTTGCTACTTGGTCATTATACAGATTCCTCAGGAGGCAGACAAGATGACTTGGTATCCCCATACCACCAAGAACTTGCCACAATTTGTTATGATCCACACAGTCAAAGGCTTTAGAATAGTCAATAAAACAGAAATAGATGTTTTTCTGAAACTCCCTGGCTTTCTCCATTATCCAGCGGATATTGGCAATTTGGTCTCTAGTTCCTCTGCCTTTTCTAAACCCAGCTTGTACATCTGGCAATTCTCGCTCCATGAATTGCTGGAGTCTACCTTGCAAGATCTTGAGCATTACCTTACTGGCATGTGAAATAAGTGCCACTGTTCGATAGTTTGAACATTCTTTAGTGCTTCCCTTTTTTGGTATGGGGATATAAGTTGATTTTTTCCAATCTGATGGCCATTCTTGTGTTTTCCAAATTTGCTGGCATATGGCATGCATCACCTTGACAGCATCATCTTGCAAGATTTTAAACAGTTCAGCTGGGATACCATCGTCTCCTGCTGCCTTGTTATTAGCAATGCTTCTTAAGGCCCATTCAACCTCACTCTTCAGGATGTCTGGCTCTAACTCACTGACCACACCGTCAAAGCTATCTCCAATATTATTATCCTTCCTATACAGATCTTCCGTATATTCTTGCCACCTCTTCTTGATCTCTTCTGCTTCTGTTAGGTCCTTACCATCTTTGTTTTTGATCATACCCATATTTGCCTGGAATTTACCTCCGATGTTTCTAATTTTCTGGAAGAGGTCTCTTGTCCTTCCTATTCTATTGTCTTCTTCCACTTCCGCACATTGCTTGTTTAAAAATAATTCCTTATCTCTTCTGGCTAACCTCTGGAATTTTGCATTTAATTGGGCATATCTCCCCCTATCACTGTTGCCTTTTGCTTTCCTTCTTTCTTGGGCTACTTCCAGTGTTTCAGCAGACAGCCATCTTGCCTTCTTGGTTTTCTTTTTCTTTGGGACGTTTTTTGTTGCCGCCTCCTGAACAATGTTGCGAACTTCTGTCCATAGTTCTTCTGGGACCCTATCTACTAAATCTAGTCCCTTAAATCTATTCTTCACCTCCACTGCATATTCCTTAGGAATATTAGTGAGCTCATATCTAACTGATCTGTGGGTCTTCCCTATTCTCTTTAGTCTGATTCTAAATTTTGCAATAAGAAGTTCGTGATCTGAACTACAGTCAGCTCCAGGTCTTGTTTTTACCGACTGTATAGATGTCTGCCACCTTTGGCTGCAAAGGATGTAGTCAATCTGATTTCGGTGTCGACCATCTGGTGAAGTCCATGTATAAAGTCGTCTTTTAGGTTGTTGGAAGAGAGTGTTTGTTATGCACAGTGAGTTGTCTTGGCAAAATTCTATCAGCCTATGTCCTGCTTCATTTTGTTCTCCCAGACCATGCTTGCCTGTAATTCCAGGTGTCGTCTGACTACCCACCTTAGCATTCCAGTCTCCTGTAATGAAAATAACATCTCTTTTTGGTGTATTATCTAGTAGGTGCTGCAGATCCTCATAGAACTGATCTACT
The DNA here is from genome assembly GCA_023362775.1 of Charina bottae. Taxonomy (NCBI): domain Eukaryota; kingdom Metazoa; phylum Chordata; class Lepidosauria; order Squamata; family Charinaidae; genus Charina; species Charina bottae. The sequence goes on along the minus strand of JALMGJ010000016.1, from coordinate 20,249,863 downwards.
TCTGCTTCTTCAGCATCTGTGGTTGGGGCGTATATTTGGATCACTGTGATGTTAAATGGCTTACCCTGAATTCGAATTGAGATCATTCTATCGTTTTTTGGATTGTATCCAAGCACTGCTTTAGCCACTTTATTATTAATTATGAAGGCTACTCCATTTCTTCTGTGGTCCTCTTGTCCACAGTAGTAGATCTGGTGGTCATCTGATGTGAAGTGGCCCATTCCAGTCCATTTCAGTTCACTGACACCTAAAATGTCTATATTTAATCTTGACATCTCACCAATAACCACATCCAATTTGCCCTGGCTCATAGATCTTACATTCCAGGTTCCTATGGTGTGTTGATCTTTAGAACATCGGATTCGTCGTTCACCACCAGCACCGTCGGCCGCTAGCCGTCCTTTCGGCTTTGAGCTAGCTGCGTCATCACATCTGGGGCTAGTTGAACGTATCCTCTGTTCCTCCCCAGTAGCATTTTGACCATCTTCCGACCTGGGAGTCCCATCTTCCGATGGTATACCGACATATCTTTGGTTGTACTGATCCATTTAGTTTTCATGGCAAGAATACTGGGGTGGGTTGCCATTACCTTCCCCAGGGATCGTATTTAGTCTGACCTCTCTGCCACGACCTTCCCGTCTTGGGTGTCCCTTCACGGTTTAGCTCATGGTTTCATTGAGGTGCTCAAGCTCCAGCACCACGACAAGGTAACGATCTCCTTTGCTGGAGGTTTAAAATGATACTCTAAATCAAATTGTCTCATTTTTTAAACATTTAAGTTGAGAGTTAAAGCCAGTGGCAACTTAACATGTATCTGGAGAATGTGAGGTTTTTTTTTTTCTGTATCACATTATGATTTGCTTTCTCTCTTCCCTTTTTTTTTAATAGGAAAGCTCATAACACACTGCTGGTGACCTTCTGTGCTCATTAGCCAAGGATGCTAAATTTCTAGATGAAAAATTAATTGAGGCAGAAGGAGAATTTGAATCAGAAGTAAGGATCTCCATCACGCTGTATTACAAACAACCAAAGGAATGTTATCTTTGTCCACTGTTAATAGGTTTTAAAGCAAGTTTCTATTTGTTTGGGTCATTTCTTATTTGTTTATGCAATATTTTCTTTGCAGAAATTATATAACTACCCCTTCTGTATAGTTAGGTTTCATATAACTGTGAAGTACCCACATTATTTGACCTGCGTATACGGTTCTTGACATAAATGCTCTCATCATGACAACGGTTCCCCCTCTGCTCCTCCAGTGGGCATGATCAATCTATTCACAGCTGGAGAGGAAGGCTGGAGGAGCAGAATAGAAATGCCTCCTGCATCTTGGAAGCTCAGTACACTGCAGGTGTTCCCCATTCCCCCCCCCCCGCCCCAAACAATCTCAATCCTCAGAGGAATCCCCAGGCTTTGTTTGTGTTGTATTTTCCAAGCTGAGGAAGAGGGCAGAGGATAGCCCGTCATTTGTATTTTATTTATTTATTTTATTGTGGTATTTATACCCCGCCTATCCCCTCCCTAATGGAGGACTCTAGGCAGCTTACAAGCATATATATACATTAATTATACAATTTTTATAAATCACCATTTTCACCGCATGTGAGGGGAGGGGGTAAGGGAACCGACTCTTCCAGGCTCTGGACTACAATTCCCAGGATGCCTTGAGCCGGCTGCTGACGTCCTGTAGCTGTTGCATCCGGGTCCGTCGTCACCGCTGCCATTCAATCTTCCTCCGATCCTTTCCTCCGGTGGTGCCGACTTCCCGACAGGACGCCAGCAAATTAGCCCACTTAAGGTGGTACCCATTTACCTACTTGCAAAGCTTTCGAACTGTTGGGTTGACAGGAACATTTTGAGCTTTGTGACTTTTAGAATGTCTCTTAAAGCTCAACTCAATACTTGAAATTTAACTTGTCCCTCCCTCATTAAAGGATGGGTTAAATCCTGATAGTCAGAATCCTTTTCCAGCTGAAATGTGTGAATGTCTTTCATAACCTAAGCATTGCTAGTGTGGTGGGACAACTATACCACAATTATTGTTTAAAAATCAGTCCTGTGTGTGGTGCACTACAGATGCCCTTCTGACATTTTTCTGTGCTTCCTTTCCACACTGCCAGACAATCTGAGAAGGCCCACACTAGGTAGGAGAGACGCTCCTGCATCTTCTCCTCCTACCTTCCAGAAACTGAAGTGAGGGATAGTCACAGCAGAAGCTCCTTCTCTGTGCATGAGACTGTGTGTCCTTCCTTGGCTCCACCTGAAGGAGCCCTCATCTCCCCAGTGGTACCGTGGGGGCCTCCCTTACTGATGAGGAAAGATTTGTTACGCAAGCCCACAGCAGCATAAATGTAATGAATCTTATGATCTATTTCATTCAAAATCATTTTTTCTCTTACATTGTTTCTTGTAAGAGCATGCTTCTACTTTGGGTCCATCTAATGTATCTTTTCAGAACAAAGTATAAAATGTATATGCATTGATTGTGTGTTGTGTGTGTCTGGCTGTACAGTCTGTGGAAAAAACTCAATTCAGATTAGATTAATTTGCCAGTTATTTATCCTGTGAACTGTGTGTGTTTATGTGTGTCTTTTAAATTTTTTCAAAGGGAAGAACTTTATTAATAAAGTACGGCACCTGACCAACTTTTCTGTTTGGTAAGCCTGTGTTTTTTTTTTCCCCAAGAAATTCAGTGGGTTTTAGTGATGCACAATGCGTTAGATATCAAAACTGTCTGTTAGGAAAGTTTAATGAAACCATTCTTTTCTTTTAAGTATCGCTAAGGCAGTTCTCACTTTCCTTAGGTATTTTCCATCTCCTGTGTTCACTGGCTGCTGATGACCAGACTGCACACTGCATGGGAAGGCATGTCACTGAAGCACCAGGCCCTCCCAGTCCTGCCCTTTTTACCCAATCACATGGGAAAGAGAGCTACAGGAGGAGTAGAGTAGGAGCAAAGGAGAGGTTCAGCTGCCATTTTCCTGCAAGCCGCTGTTTCTCTTTGAAAAGGGCTGTTTGATTATGAACATAAATAATTTGGCCTTGGGAGTCAGTGATGCTCCTCTTAACATGGTGACATTTTTGCAGAGCTAGTAAAGGCAGCCTGATCTTGCCAAGCAACCCTTACACAAAATAAAAATTAGAGGCAGCAGTCTGCAAAAGCAACTAACCTGTTACGTTGAAAAGCAAGGGAATTTCATACTCTTATAAATCAGGGCTAGCAAATTTATTTGCTTATTACAGGTTTTGTCAAATGCAGAATTTGCTATACTCCAAATGGTGTATCTTTTGATTTTATACTAGCCTGTGATTCATGGTTATCTGTATCCTAGGAAACAACAGTCATTTAAGATGCCATTGTGATCTGCTAGTGTCCCTATTTAATAGTATTGATTGTGTGATGGCAGAGTATTGTTTAATTTAATGTATGTAAATTGTACATATTGCAATATATGTATTCCTTGAGCTTTCATACTAGGTTAAGCTAAACATTTGAATAAAAAAAGTATGAAAATTTGAATTTTATCTTAATTTGAAGTATCTCTTATCAGCAAGCCTGAATACTGTATTTTAAATATACACTTATAAACATATATTCGGGTATGTATATATATATTTAGTATAGATGTTCTTGTCAATGAGCCAGAATTAGTAGAACTGCCTGCTGAACATTTGGCAGATAAATATTGTGCTAAAAAATGTTTGGAATGGCCCAGAATTCACAATAGTAGCCCCTTGCCGTTAAAGTTATGAACTTGCTATTTTCAAATCTTTTGCTTTTGTGTATGCATTTAATTCTTTGAAAGAAGTACAGACTAGGAGTATATGAAAAATTCTGACATTGTGAATTCAGATGTAAACTGAACTGAGCTGAACCATCTGATCTGATCTGCTTTCAGAGATAAATATGTCTATTAAGTGATAGGTATCTTCCACAAGTAAGTTTTGCCTCAAAAACAGCAAGATGCATTTAACAACTGGTATTTCAAGATAAGGAAAATGTTTTTAAATATACCTTTGCTGATAAATTACATTTAAAATATTATTTAAATATAGTATATCCTAAGCAGGTTTTTTCATGCTGACAAACATGACACTGGGAAATTATAGGCTTATGGAACAGACACAGAGTGGTGAAACAGACTGAAATAACCAGATCTATCCACTCCAAGTGCAGTCTCCCTTTCTGCTACTGCACATATCTACTTAAATTGGTCATTTGTTTCTAAAGTTTACTCCCCCTCTCCCATATACTCCTAGTCAATCGTGCTTCCTTACTGATACAGCTTGAGGGTTTTAAGCAAGAAACACTAACTTTAGGTGTAAGGTCTTCGTATAAAGTACTGACTGATATGTATCAAATTGGCTGAGCTGGGAAAGTACTTTTTTTGAACCATAATCCGTAGCAAGCTGTTTTTCAGACAAATCTTAAACACTCTTAAAATTTCCGGGCATTTTGCTTGCGTTACAGTCAGCAATTTTAAGCCTATTATTTGGAGATGGTAGCAAATTCCAAAGTTCAAGTTGAAAATTAGAACTCAGATCATTTTGGATGCTGGTCCAGTTTGAAGTGGCTCTAGGCCAGATACTATTAAAGTACAGTGCTTATCTTTCTTCAATACTAGTCCCACTAATTAGGATTTGAGGAAGTTGTAATTCCACAACATCTGAAGGACCGTATTGCCCCTCTTTGATCTCTCAGCAGTCTGTGGTATCCTCCTGGACTGCTTACAGGGATTGGGAGTAAGAGGCACTGTTCTGTGGTGGTTCTGCTCCTTTTTAAGTGACCAGTTCCAGTTAGTGTTGACAGGACAGGAGAGATCAAGCCCAAAGGCCCTGAATTGTCTTCAGCCCCACCAGGTAGACCAGACTCTACAGGAAGGCTAAAATTACTTTTATTAAGAATAGCTATAGGAACAGAATCTTGCATGTTCAATTGTCCTGCACCTCCTCCCCCTTATAGTCCTGTGAATTAGGGAGGTGTCTGAGTGTCTTCCACATATTTTCTGTCTGTTGCGGACTTAAGGTATGTTTCACATCCCTCGTTGTTTGGTAACTGATCTTGCAAAACTCTTGTCAGGGTCATCTTCCTTATTCTCTACATCTGCGGGGTGCCACAGAGTTTGATGCTCTCACCTCTCCTGTTTAACATTCAATCTGGGTGAGGTCATCCGTTTGTTTCAGGGTCAGGTGTCATCAGTACGCTAATGGTACCCCCCTGTACATCTCGACCCCTGGCTATCCAAGTGATGCTGATAGAGAAACAGATTCAGGTTCAACCCTAGCAAGAGTGAGAACTGTGGGTACCGGGAGAATCAGTGTCTGGGGACTTTCCACCTATAATTCTAGACAACATTGCACTTCCCCATTTGAGATTGGAATCTGGGGGTCCTCCTGGACTCTAAGCTATCCTCAAAGAGCAAGAGGAAGCTATAGCCAGGAGGGCCTTTGCACAGATCCATCATGTGCACAAGTTGGACTGTTTCTGGACTGGGAGGCCCTCCTCATTCATACTTGGTCACATCATGTGTGGCCTATTGCAATGTATTCTACATGGGGCTGCCCTGAAGGCCACTCAGAAACTGCAGCTGATCCAAAATGCAGGAGCATGCTCAGTAATGGACAAGCCTTAGTATGCCCATGTAACACCTCTGCTCAGGTACAATTCAAGCTGCTGGTTATTATCTATAATCTATAAAGCTTTACACGGCATAAGGCCTAGTCATTTGAGGGACCATCTGTCCCCTGTGGTTTCTGCCTGTCCTGTGCAGTCAGAGTTGGCTTGTTCTGGGTCCTGTGCATGATGGGACCCAGGAACCAGGTCTCGTCTCTTATGCCTGCCCTCTGGAATAGTATCCCCTGAAGTCCAAAGGATCTCCACCCTGCTCTCCTTTATATAACCCCTAGGACCTGGCTCTTTTTGCAGGCTTTTTGCCTCCTTGAAAATGTGATTACGTTAGAAGAAAGGGGTTTTTTCCCTCTGAGTTAATCATCGTCTTTCGTTGATTGGCTTTTATCTTTCCCATTTTTATTCCTGTTCACCTCCCAGAGCCATCTGGAGTTGGGTGGCCTTATAAATACGTTAAATAAATATCAATATGAAATTAATTCAAAACTTAATCATATTACTAAATTTAGACCATACCGAAACACATTATTCCATTTTCTCATTTTTAGAATATGAAGACATTTAAAAAATTGATAAAGAACACATAACTTGAATCCATTCCTTAATATCAGAGGCGTATACATTTTTTGCATCTATATATATACTGTTTTCGCCAAGCCCCAGGCTTAATATAGTCAACATTCTTCAAACAATGTTAAATTTTATTGAGAATTTAGGCAAAATGCATTGCAAAAATATCTTCATTAAAAAACCAATTAGTGTAGGCACACAATCTGTATACACACTTTAAACACACTATACTCACACACACACACACACCTTTATTTATATTTTTATTTATTTATTTTCTATCCTGCCTTTATTATTTTTATAAATAACTCAAGGCGGCAAACATACCAAATACTCCTTCCTCCTCCTATTTTCCCCACAAGAACAACCCTGTGAGGAGAGTTGGGCTGAGAGAGAGTGACTGGCCCAAGGTCACCCAGCCAGCTTTCCTGCCTAAGGCGGGACTAGAACTCACAGCCTCCTGGTTTCTAGCCCAGCACCTTAACTGGTAGACCTGGGCTTTCTAAACTTTTGCTGTTGGCAACACACCAATGGCTGGCATGCAAAACCCCAGAAGCACCGCTGTGGCGCGCAAAACCCCGGAAACCCCGGTTTCCCATTGGCTCCTTCCTAGGGCTGAGAGTGACTGGCCCAAGGTCACCCAGCCGGCTTTCATGCCTCAGGCGGGACTAGAACTCTCAGTCTCCTGGTTTACTATTGGCTCCTTCCTAGGGCTGAGAGACAGGGACTGGCCCAAGGTCACCCAGCCGGCTTTCATGCCTCAGGCGGGACTAGAACTCTCAGTCTCCTGGTTTACTATTGGCTCCTTCCTAGGGCTGAGAGACATGGACTGGCCCAAGGTCACCCAGCTGGCTTTCATGCCTAAGGCGGGACTAGAACTCTCAGTCTCCTGGTTTCTAGCCCATTGCCTTAACCACTAGCCCAAACTGGCTCTTTAACTATTAGAAATCTTGTGTATCACAATAAAGTATGTATATCTACCAATGAGATCACAGCATACAAACCAACTAAAACTTGATGCTGACTGGCTGTCATATCTGATTGCACAATGTGTCCACCCAACAATGATTTCTACTTCATTTTATTATTGTAAATACTGTTTGTGAAACAAGGAGGTATTGTAACACCCGTAGCTCTTATATCCAAACTGAGATAACAATTGCTCATTCTCCAAACATTTACAAAAGAAGATGTGGAAAGAAAGACGGAAACAGTGTCTTCAAATCAAAATCAACACAAGCGAACAAACTGCTGTCTCAGATTTGTATGCACCTCGGATGGCATCTACAAATTCTCCACCAAAAGGCACTGGGCTTCAGAGTGATCTTATTTTTGAGGAAATTGGCCGCCGCATCAAAGGCGTTGGCAGTCAACTTGTAAAAAAGGTGAATGCGGTCTTTCAGTGGGACATCATGAATGGAGGAAAGATTGTGGCCCAGTGGACCCTAGATTTGAAGACTGGCTCTGGGGAGGTCTATCCAGGAGTATCTCACAAGCCTGCCAACACGGTTTTCATTCTCTCTGATCATGATTTCATGGAGCTTGCTTTGGGCAAGATGAAGCCCCAGAAGGCTTTTCTGATTGGCAAGGTGAAGGTGAAGGGCAATATTCTGCTCGGTCATAAACTGGAGATGATTCTCAAAGAGTATGCAAAGATCTGAACTACTTCCTCCCTGGCAATTACAGATCTCTTTTTCTCTTTAGACAAGATGTTGGTTATAGAGGAGGATGAGACTAAAATGTGGCATATTTTAATGGAAAACATGACTGTTCAAGTTTACATTTCCTTTAAAGCTATATGACTGCTTTAGTGTGTCAGATTGATTAATAGCAATAGTCTACTATTTTTCTTCCCACAAATTCACCTGTGCAGACATGCCATTGTTTCAGCAGCAGGGAAAGTGCAGCTCAGAGCCATGGGTAGTCATGATGTGCTAGAGAAAATCCCCATCATTTCTTTATCTGAATGACCTCACATAGGTGTGTGTATGTATGTGTGTATCAGTATGTACCGTGTATGTATACACGGACACAACACACATACATGTGTATATGCATGTATGTGGGTGTGGGTGTGACACACAGAGAAAGAGTGGGTATAGTTTCATGCCTCTTGTAATATATAGAAAAACTACGAAGAAATTACAATGAGAAAATACTAGAGTTCTCTTCTTTGTAATCCTAATATAAAAAATAGTGGGAAAGCAATTGTGAGTTGAAAACATTGTGAGTACATGAGAAACTGACATTACTATTCTGGCCTTGTTATGGAGAAAAGTCTCTAGCTAACCCAGTTTTGTTCACACCAAACAAAGTATATTTATAAAAGGATAAAATTCTGTACAAAAAGGCACCCCAGATTTCCAAGCACTTCATGGAATTTGGCTAGGGTTTGATTATATATCTAAAGATGCCCTTGAATACTGATCCAAAACAAATCCTGGCCAGGTCAGACAAAAATGGGCTTTTCAAAGTTTTCAGTAGTACCCAATGTTTGTGCATTAAGCTGGGTTGTGAAAGCATTGCCGGAGTGATTGGTCAATATATTATTATCTCATGCCTTTACCCACACATCGATCAACCTATTTATTTATTATTTTATTTATAGTATTTATATGGCTGCCCAACTCACACAGCATGACTCTGGGTGGTATACAAGGAAAAAAAGCATCCACGGCAAATGCAACATAAGGGAAACATCACAATGCACTAAAACTCACTAAAACAGTAAAATGACAGCCAGGCTAAAATATTGTGCTACTTATCCAATTGGGACTCCACTCAATCTGACCTGAAAAGCTTGGGAAAAGGGCCAGGTCTTGACTGCCTTTCTAAATGTCTGCAGGATTGGGGTCAACTGTATATCATGGGGGCAGATCATTCCAAAAAATGGGCTGCCACCAAGAAGGCACACCTCTGAGGTCTTATAAGGTGTAATTGTTTCAGTGAGATGATCTGGAGTATGCCCTCCTTGTTAGTGTAGGATGACCTGATACCCTTGGGAGCAGGTGGTCCCACAATAACCCAGTTCTATACCATGTAGGGCTTTATAGGTGATAGCCAGCATCTTGAATTGCACCCAGAAGCCTATTGGGAGGCAGTGCAGCTAAAGGGGTAGAAGTGACACATTGGGCATGATGAGGAACATCCATAACTACTCTTACTACTGTGTTCTGGACCTGTTGAAGCTTCCAGGTGGTCTATAGGGACAGTCCCAAGTAGAGCACGTTGCAATAATCCAATTGGGAGGATTAGTGATGTGTGACTGTGAGAAGTGCTTCCCTGTCCAGGAATGAGTGCAATTGGAGCATGACAAAGTTGTGCAAAAGCCCTCTGGCCATAGCTGTCACCTGCTCTTCCAGCAGAAGCTGTGAATCCAGGAGGACTTCCAACTTGTGCACTGAATCTGAACAGGGCAGTGCAGCTCTGCTCAGAGTTAAGGGTAGAATCTCCAGTTTCAGGACCCATGGAGCCCAAATCCCATAGACACTCAATCTTGGAAGGGTTGAGCTGAAGCCTGTTCTTCCTCATCCAGATCCCCACAGCCTCCAGATACTAAGACAGAACCGTGACAGCTTCACTTGGGCGGCCAGGGGTAGAGATATACAATTGGATATCATCAACATACTAATGATATCATGCCCATGCTGATGGATAACCTCTGCCAGCACTTTCATTCATATGTTAAAAAGGAGAGAGGAGAGCCCTGTGGTTCCCCGTAAAGCAGCGGTTTAGGAGTAGATCGCTCCACCCAACATCACCTGGAACTGGCCCTAGAGGAAGGAGGTAAACTACTGCAAAACAGTGCCCCCCCTCAACCCCCTAAGCCGATCCAGAAGTATACTATGGTCGATGGTACTGAAGGCCACCAGAAGGTCAAGGTGGGCTAAGGATGGATCCACTATCTCCATTCTGAGCTCGCCATAGGTCATCCACAAGTGTAACCAAAGCTGTCTCAGTACTGTATCCTGGCTTGAAGGCTGACTGGAAGCAGGTTTAAACAGAAGCATGATGAACATGAAGGTTACAGTCCAACACAGAGTTGCATTTCAGTGGATTTAGGCATTCCTAATTTGGCAGACTCTTTTAAGAGAATGAGACAGGTAATTCTCGCTTAACGACCACTCATTCAGCGACCGTTCGAAGTTGTGATGGTGCTGAACAAGTGATACTTACAACCAGTCCTTGAAGTTCCAGCCATCGCACCACCCCCGTGACCATGTGATCATGATCAGGGCGCTCGGCAACTGGCTCACAGTTAACGATGGTTGCAGTGCCCTGTAATCACATGATTGCCATTTGTGACGTTCCCTGCTGGCTTCCCACAAGCAAAGTCAATGGGGAAGCCAGCAGGGAAGGTTGCAAGTCACTCCAGTAAGTCTCCCCCACCTGGCAGCAGCCACCCCCAGGCCCGAAATTGCTTGTGCTTGCTGCTGCGGGCACCCTCCCAACTACCCACCTGCCAGCCTGCTTGTGAGGCACCTGGGACTTGCAACTTCTTGCCAGCTTCCCGACAGATTTAGTTATTGGAAGTCAGCAGGAAGTTGAAGGAGGTCCTTGCTTAACAACCTGCGATCCTCTCTTAACAATGTCTGTAGGTTGAGTCATGGCAACTGGATTTCTTTCTTTTGGTTGAAACGTTTCGCTGCTTCCCCCCCCCTTTCCCCCCCCCTTCAACTAAAAGAAAAAGGACACTCATCTGAGGACATTAATGTTCACATTTTGGACAGGGAAGACAGATGGTTTGAGAGAGGGGTTAAGGAATCCATTCATGCCAAAGTGGAAAATCCTTCCCTCAATAGAGGCGGAGGCCTCAGGCACAACTTGTCCCCCATTTATCATGCTGCTCTTTCGTTAGTCCCCAGGAAGATTAAGACCACTTCACAAGTTCACCAGCAAGGCCACATTTAACGATCCACTTGAGGATGAATAAAGGTTTTAGGAGTAAGACATCCCAAAGACTATCTACACCTCAATTGCCCAATTAACAAGCCAATCAGGTGTAAGGTCAATACAGCCACCCTGGAAGACATATATGGGGTCCCCTCACCAACTTTTGCCCAGACTGAAGAAGCTACTTGGACAAGCAGCGAAACGTTTCAACCAAAAGAAATAAATTCAGTTGTCATGACTCAACCTACAGACAATTCCACCTGGATGACAGAATCTTCATCGACATCTCTTAACAATGGCAACAGGGACTGCTGGGATTGCTGTTGCTAAGCAATGTGGTCACATGACATCGTGCTTTACAAGCGCATTGTTTAGCGATGGAAATTCTGGTCCCAATTACCGTTGTTAAGTGAGGACTACCTGTAGTTGCCAACTGTTAATGAAATAATCCCAACGTTGGGGTATAAAACAAAATGAAATTAAATGAAACTACATGAATTCCAACAAATTAAAAAGAAGCAGAATAGTAACAACAACAAAAGACCCAGCTGTGAACAGTGAACAGATGCGTGAAACAAAGCTTACAAAACTAGTGAGCAAGGAGAGGGTTTCACAATAAGAATGCCACAATTGGAAGGCCCTCGGGCTGCTGGAAGAAAGGTGGATATAAATCTAAGAAATAACAATGAATATGTTTGTGTATTTTGTGTATAGACACAGACAAGAAAGTACTACCTGAGAGAATATTTCATGTACCTGGTGAAGCTGGGAACTCCACAGTACCTTACAACACAATTACCTTCCGACGAATCAGTCGCTATCAGCATAAATGTACAGCTGCAAAGGTGGTGAATGTGCTTTGGCAACAAAGTAACTGCTCCAAATTCTTGAGCTTAAACCAATGCAAGCAAGCAAGCAAGCAAGCAACAACTTTATTGATTAGTCTTACGACCATATCAAAGATAAAATAAGATAACAAGAATACAATACAATTCAATTTAACTGATAAAATTGATAAAAATACACCAAAATAGGAAATAAGATAATTGAATAACCTGAAATAATAATAAATACAATACATGTATATCTAATCAGAATTCAAATGAGTTCATCACCCCTACATGGCACTCCAATCTTTTCCATATAATGGGCTCTCTGGTGAACTGCCTTGTCTACAAACTTGGCAGTCCTATTCACAATAAAAGTATTTGAGCCCGAAAGAAAATAAGATAATCTGTGATTAGAATCCCAGTGTGCTGTTCTTTCTAACAAAGGAGACAGGAATTTAATCCTAAGTGAATCATATAATTTGCAGTCGAACAAAACATGGGCAATATCTTCTATGGCTGGGTCCCCACATACACAAGTCCTCTCATCATATGGCAAATGATGAAAACGTCCATATTTAACCATAGAGTCCAACAATTCAAACCTAGCCCTGGAATAGGCCCTTCTCAGATTTTGTGTTAGACTCATCGACAGGTATTTTTCAAATTTAAAAATAGTTTTATTCTTAGCTAACCATTTTAATGAACCATTTTTTGCCAATGTCTCCATGTCCAATTGGGCACTGATATCCAGGGCTCGCTGTTTAAAAATATCTTTTGCCTGTGGTGCAGTTATGAGTACCTGTTGAATGGAAAATCCATATTGTGTAATAACTTTAGTGAGATGTTTTAACCAGGATGTGGTAAAATCCAAACTCATTTGTTCAAGTAGGCATAATTTGGGAAGCCTATCATGGTCCATTGAATGGACCTTCTGCCAGTAAGAAAAGACCTTTGATACTGTCTGGCTATGTATAGAGTGGATACCTGTTTCTGCTCTAATTGCGGGTGCTGACGTATTTTTATCAACTCCCAGTATACTTCTTAAAAAGCGGGTTTGAACATATTCAAGTGCAGCAGAATTTGTAAGACCCCACACTTCCGCACCATAAGTCAACATTGGGACAATTTTTGCTCTAAATACTTTCAGAATAGGGGTCAAAGTGCCGGGATATTTATAATTATACAGTTTAGATAGCCTTTTGGCACAGACCTCAGCCCTCCCTGCGGTCCTTCTGAAATGATTGTCCCAGGCTCCAGTATCAGTAAAAACCACTCCTAGGTAAGTGAAAGAATTCACTTGTTCTATAGGCTCCCCATTTATTTGCCATTTATATTTCATCCTTTTTCTTTTACCAAAAACCATCACTTTAGATTTAGACTTATTTATAGTTAAAGAGTTATGAACACAATAGACATTCAACTTTTTCAGGAGTCTTCTCAGGCCAACTTGTGAATGTGCCATCAAAATCATATCATCTGCATATAATAGGACATTCACAAATATGCCATGAATTTTTAACATGTGAGTATCTACGGTACGCATAAACCCTGGAATATCATTAATATAAAGATTGAAGAGCATTGGAGCTAAGATACAACCCTGCCTGACACCTCTATGAGTAGGAATACTTTTGGTTAAAGAGCCATTTACACCAGTTCTTACTTTTAAATAAGTATTTGAATAGAGGGCCTTTACCAGGAATAAAAGTCTGGGCTCCATATTTAAATTAATTAATTTCTTCCATAAAATGTTTCTATCTATGGAATCAAAAGCTGCGGTAAAATCTATAAAAGCAGCGAACACTTTTTTACCATTTGCCAATTGTTTTGAAATAAGATGATGTAATGTGAAACAATTATCTATTGTGGAGCGATCTGGTCTAAAACCAGTTTGTTCCTCTACAAGGAGGTTTGTCCTAATTACCCAGTCCTCTATTTTGCCCAAGAGGTGTTTGGCATACATTTTTGCAGCAATTCCTATAAGACTGATTGGTCTATAATTTTGTGGCTCAGTCCTATTTCCTTTTTTAAATATAGGGACAACAATTGCTACTTCCCATCCTACTGGAATGAATCCTGTGTTGTTTATATAAGAAAACAAACCTGCAAGTAATGGGGCCCACCAGTCAGTATGGGTTTTAAAAAGTTCTGGTGGTAAAAAGTCCTCTCCTGGAGCCTTGTTGGGTTTCAAGGAATGGATGATAGATTTGACTTCTGCCACTGACACTGAGGGCCAAAGAGGGAGGTTTTCAAAATAAGTAGGATCAATTATACTTTCCTGCAAGGGTCTTTGGTTTGACTCAGTAAATAAACTTGTATAGAAATCCTCCCAGACTGAGGCAGGTATAGGAATGTCAAGTTGAAAATTGCGTTCCTTCAATAAACCCGAGACGGAATTCCAAAAAAATATTGAATTAGTTCCTTTTGCTGATAATTCCAAGTCTGCCCATATTTTAGCTGTATAAAGAGCTTTTTTGGACACAATAAGTTTCTTATATTCCCTCCTGATTTGTAGCATTTTGGATTGATTTTTTATACTAGGATAACTCTGGGCCATACGCATTGCTGCCCTTAAATGTTTCCTAGTATGTAGACAATCAGAATCAAACCAGTTCATACTGTTTTGAGAATGATTTCTAGCAGGAACTTTATCTATCAAAAATTTCCTCAACGAGCTAGACAAAAGAGCATATTGTGTCAAGATCTTGTCTGGGCATTGAAAAGGAGTTGAAATAGAATTTCTCCAAGACTGAACCTGCTCTGAGTTTAGATAGGTTGTTATTGCCTTTGTATCTACCTTGTGCCACCTAAGTCTTCTGTTTTGCCTAATTTCAATATTGGCTAGTAACCTCTTATCATAAGTCATAAATGATCTAATATCTGATCTGGCTGCAAAATAAACTGTAATCGGCTGATGATCGCTGTCTTCTCTCACATGGGCTTGAATATCTGAAAATAACCCAGACTTATTTCGAGAAACACAAATATAATCTAGGACACTACTAGAGTTTCCTGTATGAAATGTAAACGGATATATAAAATCAGATTCTTTGCCTCCTAAAATATGAAGGTTACATTTATAAATTAGTGAGACCAACTGAGAACCCGCCATGTTCCTTTTGGAATCTCTAGAACGCCAGGGTGGGTTGTTAATAAGGTAGTCCTCAGGAATAACACCCAGTCGTACAAAATCAAATAAAGAAGCCCCCACTCTGGCATTAAAATCTCCCGCTAAAATTACAATAGCATTGGGGTAATTAAGGTTTATCTTCAACAGTAAATTTTCTAAATTTACCCAAATGTTGGGAGAAAAGTATGGAGATGAATATGGTGGCAGATAAATGTTCACTAGTACTACTACAACTGCTTCATACGAAAATTTAACCACCAAATAGAAAGGAGAATCAAAACCAAACACCAGTTCCTGGCCTTGCCAACCCAACTCAGCCTTGGCAAGTATCGACAATCCTCCCGATGCCCTTCCTTTAGTCTTGTGTTTCACTGCCGGGACTGACCAGGAATTAAATCCTGGAATGTGGATCCTTTCTTCCTCTTTGGACAGCCAAGTTTCTTGAAGAGCTATAAAATCAAAGCCAGAGAGAAATTCCAACAAGTCTCCATCAGATACTCGATTTTTCCAACCGGCAATGTTCCAAGTCAGTAGGTGGAGAAAAACCTTGCAATTGATGTTGGCAGGCGGCCCCATTGGAGACTTGAAATTTTGGGTTAGAGTACATGAGGCTTTTAGTCAATCGGCAGGGGTGATGTTGTCTAGAATGCCTTCTGTATCGAAGAAGACACATTGATTTACAAGTTGTCTGCCTTCGTCATTGTCTTGTTGATGGGGAAGCGCCAACAGAGATTGGGGAGCAAGACAATTATGATGAAATACTTTAACAGGTTGAAGAGTCAAAGTAGAATCAGCATCCAAACAAACAAAGTCCTCACTAACAGGTAAGGATGTTCCAGCCTTTAGTTCTTTCCATAACCCATTTTGAACTTCTCCTTCAAATGCTGTAGATCTAGCGTATGCGGGACTCATTTGAGACAACATTTGGTGTTGCTATGCTATTAAACCAATGCAAAACACTGTTTTGCACAAAGACTTTATTATTATTTTCCTATTTTGTCACTTTTAAAAGGCACCAGATGGTGTCCTTGGCTTTTATTTCTTTCTGCAATTCAAAGCTAATAATATTTCATGGAAAAGGCAAATAGCGGTGGTTGAGGCTTTCTTGGGTCTATAATTCCAAGCAGCATTTGATATTTTCATGAGAACACTCCATGGGTTTGTTTCTCTAAATACAGAATTTGAACATATGGTACATCAAAACCAGAAGGCAGGCAGAGAACAATTTGCAAAAAAACAAACAAAAATTATAATAACAAACACAGGGAAATGATGAATGAAGGGAAATAATATCTCATGTATCATGACATTAATTTGCCCCACGGTTTCCACACTGATTATTTCTTGATAATATTAAATATGGAGTTAATTCCTCAAGAAACTACTGATTTCCTTTCCAATTTTCATACATATTTGGGCAGGTCAAGAATTCTCAAAGTATTGTTGGTCTGGATAATATGAACTAACTTATCAAATTAAAATCTCCCAGGAGACTCTTCCACAGTGGGAGCTACCTGCTGTACCTCTGCAGGAATAATTGGAGTATTGTTATTATTCGTGATGAGGCAGATACTTCATTACATCTGTGATCACAACATTGTTCCTGATTCAGAGAAGCAGCAGAATGACCGACCTTCAGATCAGAAGGCCTCCTTAGATGAAGGCTTTGGGCGTTAACTTGCAGCTTTCTCTTATTTAAGCTATGGGCCCCCAAACAATAATGCACTCTAAAACTTGTAAGAGTGTAAGAATGAAGAGTGCTTCCACTTTTAATCTGAAAAACACAGAAGCTCAAAAAACACTGAAGTGCAAGTAGATTTAAAAGAAAGTAAACTGAAAAGATCTGAAAGATCTGAAAGCAAGGTGGGAGAGTGCATTTCTTTGTGCAAAGTTTAAAACCTCCCTGTTTCCTCACTAGAAATTATTCTTGTATGTTGTACGCATGATTTGATAACTGCTGTCATTTTTATAAACACTAGATGAAGAGATGAAGGAATCTTAACCTTTTGTTGTTGTTCAGTCGTTAAGTCGTGTGCGACTCTTCGTGACCTCATGGACCATAGCATGCCAGGCCTTCCTGTCCTCCACTGTCTCTCGGAGTTTACTCAAATTCATGTTCATTACATCGGTGATGCTATCTAACCATCTCATCCTCTGCCGTCCCCTTCTCCTTTTGCCTTCAGTCTTTCCCAGCATCAGGGTCTTTTCCAGTGAGTCCTCTCTTCCCATTAGGTGGCCAAAGTATTTGAGCTTCAGCTTCAGCATCTGTCCTTCCAATGAGCAGTCAGGGTTGATTTCCTTTAGGATTGACTGATTTGACCTCCTTGCAGTCCAAGGGACTCTCAAGAGTCTTCTCCAGCACCACAGTTCGAAAGCATCAATTCTTCGGCACTCAGCCTTCCTTATAGTCCAACTCTCACAGCCATACATTACTACTGGGAAAACCATAGCTTTAATTATACAGACCTTTGTCGGCAAGGTGATGTCTCTGCTTTTTAATATGCTGTATAGGTTTGCCATAGCTTTCCTCCCAAGGAGCAAGCGACTTTTAATTTCATGGCTGCAGTCACCATCTGTGGTGATCTTGGAGTCCAAGAAAATAAAATCTGTCACTGCTTCCATTTCTTCCCCTTCTATTTGCCAGGAGGTGATGGGACCAGATGTCAACCTACCAGTGGTTTTAAAATGTTTGATGATATAATTGGAATTTTCTCTTAAATGTTGTAGGACTATGTACTGAGGAATTTTATTTATTTATTTATTTTTCAACTTCTATCAGCGCACCATCTCCCCCAAAGGGGACTCTGGGCGGTTTACAAATACAACAATTAAAATTTATAAATATAACTAAATATAAAATCATACAACTGTATAATCATTAAGATTACTAATAAGTTAAATATAAAATCCAGTAGGCGATAAGATGGTATTTTAAAAGGGCTCTATGGCACCAGCCATCCCCAAGAGGAGCTATTCCCGTTCCCATCCCTAGCGAGGCGGCAAAACCAGGTCTCTAAATTCTTCCGGAAGGACAGGAGCGACGGGGCCTGCCTCGTCTCCGGGGGCAGAATGTTCCAAAGGGCAGGTGCCACTGCCGAGAAGGCCCGCCTTCTGGACCCCGCCAACTGAAACTCCCTTAACGACAGGGTCCGAAGCACGCCCTCTCTGCATAATCGAGTGGGATGGTTTGAAGTTATGGGGATGAGACGGTCCCTCAGGTAACCTGGTCCCATGCCATGTAGGGCTTTAAAGGTCATAACCAACACCTTGAATTGCACCCGGAAGCATACTGGCACCCAGTGCAGCTGGCGCAGCAGAGGTGTCACATGAGCCGATCTAGGGGCACCAATAACTGCGCGCGCAGCCGCATTTTGGACCAGTTGAAGCTTCCGGATACTCTTCAGGGGTAGCCCCATGTAAAGCGCATTGCAGTAGTCTATATGGGAGATGACCAGGGCATGAGTGACTGTACGGAGGGACTCCCGATCCAGGAAAGGGCGTAACTGGCGCAGAATACGAAGTTGCGCAAAGGCCCTTCTGGCCACGACTGCCACCTGCTCTTCAAGCAGGAGTCGTGAGTCCAGAAGGACCCCCAGGTTCCGCACTGATTCCGAACGGGGTAGTGCAACCCCATTCAGAACCAAAGATGATATTTTTGCTTTAATATATGTATGATCATAGGATTTTTTTTAGATTGGCTGTAAATAATGGGGGCAGAAAGATTTTCTGGTTAATTCACACACACACACACACACACACACACACACATATTATCATAAATCACAAAGTAATTTCAGAGGTATATTTATGACATTTAGATGTGTTTATATGTTAATGTATAAGTGTGTGTGTGTGTGTGTGTATATACATATATACATACTGTAAGGCTGCCTTGAAATGTTATATTCCCCTTCACTGGAGGTCCTTAAACAGACACTGGTAACCATCTGTCCAAAATGCTTTAGTAGATCCTGCATCAAACAGGAAGTTAGACCAGATGATCTCTGAGGGATCTTCCAATTCTGTAATTCTATGATTCTCCTCATGTAATACAGTATATATTGAGACAGAGTTTAAATATTGTATCTTTCATTGCCAAAACCTCATATTGCCCATAAACAAAAACTATATATTTGGGGGGTTGATATTTTGGATACATGTAGAGTAGTTGCTTGTCTCCAGAAAAACTTTAATAATAATAACGATAACAATAATTTTGTCGAAGGCTTTCACGGCCGGAGTTCGATGGCTGTTGTGGGTCTTCCGGGCTGTGTGGCCGTGTTCTGGAAGTTGTGGTTCCTAACGTTTCGCCAGCATCTGTGGCCAGCATCTTCAGAGGACAGGAGCACAGACAGAAGCACTTTTTCTGTGCTCAGGTAGAATTCACCTGAACTTCCAGAACATGGCCACACAGCCCGGAAGACCCACAACAACCAACAATAATTTTATTTGATTATTTATTATTTAAATTAGTATGCTGCAGAATCCTTCCAGACTCACACTGGTTTCAACAATATAATAAAATACAATAAAATGTCCATGGTAAGAAATGAGAAAATTAACACTATAAATTCGTAACTCAAAACCAAAACTAGCAATTACAAAACACAATACACCCAAATACTGATGGCAAGCAATCATTCCCTGAAGGCCCTCTGGAAAAGTTCAGTCTTCTCCAACTTCTGGAAGGCCGCCACCAAGGGAGCAGCCTAGTTTCTAGGGGAGGCACTGTCAGCCTTCCCAGGTAGGCCAGACAGGAAACACAGCCAGATGAGCTAATTCTACTTTATTGTAAGGCTACCTTAACAGAATCTTGCAAGTCTGAAAGTACAATTATCCCGCTGTCTCCTCTACAGCCAGGGAAACTAGGGAGGGTCCCTTCTGAGCCTCTTTCTCTTCCCGTTATGCAGCTCCGGGCTATGCCCTCTCTTATCTGACTGTTCCCTAGGCAGCATCTCTTTGCCCTGTCTTTCAAGGTCTTTCTCACATACCATTACAGGCACTTCCTGAACGTTGGTGCCACGAAAGGAAAACAGCACTTCCTGGCCTCTGGCCTCCTCACCTCATAAAACTGGGTACCATGAACAGTTTCTCCCAGGAGGACTTCTATGGTGGGTTTGATTCTGGTAGGAGTAGGCAATTCCTGGTTAGTGCCAAACCATATATGGCTTTACAAAATCCAACTAGCTTTTTAATTATACCTGGAAGCTTGACGATAACCAATGCAGGGTCCACAAGATAGGTGTAATGTGATCGTAACACGTGCCAGTGAACATGTGAGCTGCTGCATTTTGTATCAAGCACAATTTCCAAGTGGAAGAGGGCAGTTCAGTGAAGAGAGCATTGTAGAAGTCTAACTTGATAGTGATAAGGCATGCATCACTACAGCTGGGTCCTTCTGCTCCAGGAAGTGTCACAAATGGCATATCAGCTGGAGCTAAGCAAAGGGCCCCTGGCTACAACCTGAATAATGTATCTAAGAGGACCCCAAGTCATGGATCTGCTCCCTTAGGGGTAGTGCCACCCCTTTGAAAGGCAACACTAGAGTTGACAGTAGTACATTGAAAAAAGAGTAATTCCATCTTGCTGGGGTTTAACTAATTCACCTCACAGGGTGGTGGTTGTGGGGAAAATAGGAGGAGGAAGGAGTGTTAGGTATGTTCACTGCCTTGAGTTATTTATAAAAATAATAAAGGCGGGATAGAAAATGAATGAATGAATGAATGAATGAATGAATGAATGAATGAATGAATGAATGAATGAATGAATGATCTCATCCAGACACCAACAGCCCCCAGCCACCAATGGTAGCTTTAGCTAGAGCCTGGGTGACCGTTAAAGCTAAATACCATCAGCATCTTGATGCCACTGCATCCCAAACCACTGGATGATCTGTCCCAGTGGTTTGTATAGATATTAAACAGCAAATGGAAGAGGATCAACCCCTATGGCATCACGGAAGAAACTGGCCATTGGGCTAACCTCTTCTTACCCACCAGCACTGACTGAACTCACCCATTCACACAGGAAGAGAATAGGACTACAGCAGAACTCTAGCCCCAACTCCTAGCACCTTCAGGCCACCCAGGAGGCTATCCTAGTCAGTGGTATCAAAAACTACCAAAGGGGTCTAACCGTGTCAGCCCTTCAAGGTACACCAGACTAGGAATGTCATTCATGTCATGTCATGTCATATATGATAATATTATAATATAATATATATAATATATATATTATATTATATTATAATATAATATATAATAATATAATATAATATTATATAATACATAATATTTCATGTTATGTCATTGGCGACCACTCGTAGCCGAGTAAGATTGTCTTCCAAAGGTAAAATTTTAACAGTGGATCCGTACGTGGCTGTAAAGGCCAATTCTGGATCCGCACAACCTCCCACAGTGAGGGCATAGGTTTCCAAAGTTACGAATGCTAATACTACTTTTATTATAAGTAACAGGACCTTGCAAGTCTGAATACACTTCCCTCCTCCCTCCCTTCACCTTTGTGAGAACTAGGGAGAGTCAAGTCTAAGACGCTTTCTCAAATTACAGTATATCTCTGCCCCGGACTCAAATTCCGTTTATCTGGCCATTGTCTTGGTTGTGGCTCTTCCTCCTGTTCCTCAAGATTATTCCTACGGCCTATTACAAATGGATATATTACTCCTACCAAGGTGCCAACAAAAGTAATCTACTAGCATGAGCAATGACATCTCCATCCCATGCCCAGTCCTGAATCCTGACTGAAAAATGGCCAGAAAATCCGCTTCCTCTAAAGTGGTCTGCAGCTGAATCCCCACCATGTGTTCAAGAAACTGCTGAGTCCAGGGAAGGCTGGATTAAGGATGGAATGCCCCACACTTCTTCAGAGCTGTTGAAATCCCCCCTCCTGAAGAGAGGCATTGATAATCTCTTGCATCCATCACACACACACACACACGCACACACACACACACTCAGCCTTGCATAGGAGACAGGTGCCTCCCCCTCCCCCAAGGTAGGGATGACACCAGAGAGTATTCTGTCTACTTCCTTGGAGTCCACAGGCCAAGAGGAGTCCCCGATAACAGAGCTGGATGATGCCAGAGTCACCACATAGACTCTGCCCAGGACTCAAGGCTTCTGGGAATCTGAGGAATTTTGTTGGTAAAATGTTGCACAAACTGGAGTCAGGCATCTGCTCATCCCTCCCTAAGAGGGAATTTACTAACATAAATAAGGCTCACAGCCTGCCAGCACATAAAGGAGAAGCGTCAGTGCTTTGCCTCCTTTATCAATACGGTATAGGCTCAGCATTATGCTTGTACCTGTGCTTGATCAGGTTCACTTTTGGTCTTTCTCCACTGGTGCTCCAGGCATTATTTCTGTCGTTTCACCTCCCAAAGCTCCTCAGTAAACAAAAACACACCATGGAATTGGCACAAAGAAACAGGTTGCGCAATTCCACCGAGAGCCCTAGTGACCTCCTATTGGTACAGGCTAACCAGGAAATAATCAGAACTGCCTGTCAGCTCATGAGGAAACCTCCCAAGCAGCCTCCAGAAATCCGCCAGATCCATCAGGCCCGTGGAGTGCACCCTCCTAGTGGTTTCTGCCCTGCAGAGGTGTGAAGGGATTTAGAGATGACCTTGGTATGAAAGGACCGTTAAGGAGGGACTCGGAGAAGCAACTGCATAATCCAGAGGTTGAAGCAAGCGTGAGAAAGAAACTCAGAATAACCCCACCTTGATTTTGCTAATATCAGAGGGGACAGAGAAAAAATTGGACAGGCTTTCAAGACTCTGTTATTATACCCTATAACAATAAAGTAGTATTCCTGAAGTCCCAGCCGTTTCTGCTTCTTCTTCTGGCCTACCTCAAAGGGCTGCCATCAATCCTGAAAGCTTCTCCAAGTTTCTCTTGAAACCTATCAAGGCATTAAGACAAATGGGGATGGAGAGAGAGAAGCTTACAGATTCTGTGCAAGAGAGAGGGGTTAGTGCAGTGCTTTCCAATCTGCCGCCGTTGGCGACGCACCAACGGCGGCAGTGGGGGGGGCGCGGGGGCGGTGGCGTGCACGGCAGCAGCGCGGGGGGCGTGCGGCAGCGGTGGCGTGTATGGCGGCGGCGGCAGCCTCCGCTAAAACGTGGAAACGCAGATGGCGCGCCGCCGCCACCACCGCCATGCACAACCCCGCCGCCGCTTCCGGGTTGTGTGGCAACACACCAAACTGTGTGTTGCGACACACTAAAGTGTCGCGACACACAGTTTGGAAAGCTGTGGGTTAGTGAAATGAAGTATACAACGTGACATTTGTATGTCATTTGCAGAAGTGGACTTCCAATGTATATTGTTTGTCAACATTTGAATTAGTCTTTTTCAACAGAGGGGAACAAGTCAACATTTCTGAGGTTCTTTTTTTATAAGGCTGTTGACATTTTTTTATTGTGACTTTTTAAATTATAGATGGATTGCTTATACAGTTAATTGTTAATTTAGACCATATAACTTGCCAACAGTTAGAGATGAATTAACAGGCCAATTTGCTGTTTCTGTTTGTTTGTTTGTTTGTTTGCCCCACTATGTTATCACTGTTATTATTTTTGTTCCTTTAATATATGTACGTCCATTCCACCCCTTCCATTATGATATGAGGTAAGATGTGAAAGAGAAAAGTAGCCTTTAGTCACTTCTGCTGACTTCTGCTATAGCCACAGGAATAAAATACAAATATAAATAAAATAAAAATAAATAAAATACAATATATTTTATATTTTTTAATATAAATAAAATACAGTTACACCAAAGGACATGCAAAAATCCATTCCTTTCTTCTCTTCAAGAAATATTAAATCAACAAATTAATATTAAGCAGAAATGCTGTAATATTCAGATTTTAGGTGTTTTCTGATTTTTAGCTTTCTATAGTCACATATACACAAAGGCTTGAACTATCCTCTAGTCTAGTAACTTGTTAATACAGACCATAAATTTAGTACTGCACTTTCGCAAGTTTCCAGCTCATCTGCAAGTGTTAATGACACACGGCTTTAATTACATGGCTGGATTTTAGCTTTATAAATATTATGTTTTACACATGAGTATCAAATTAATATTTTTAGGACTAATTTAAAATGTGCTGTGATTAGCCAGCATGAAAGCAATGAGAAGGTTTCTCCCCCAAATAAATTACTGTACCTTTGAAGTGGGGAATTCTTGCATTCCCGTACAGCCTAATTGAGAGGGAAGATTTTAGAAAGATACGTAGAGTCCATAGATGTACTATATAGACTCCTCTATCTATGAGCGTGGTGGCTCAGCGGGTAGGACGCCAGGCTTGTTGATCAGAAGAACGCCAGTTCGGAGGTTCGAATCCCTAGCCCCGCATGCAGAGTGAGCTCCCGCACTCGCCCCAGCTCTTGCCAACCTAGCAATTTGAAAGCATGCAAATGCAAGTAGATGAATAGGTACCACTTTGGTGGGTAGGTAACAGCGTTCTGCGTGTGTCATGCCGGCCACATGACCGTGGAAGCGTCTTCGGACAACGCTGGCTCTTCGGCTAACAAACGGAGATGAGCACCGGCCCCTAGAGTCGGACACGACTGCACAAATGTGCGGGGGGAACCTTTACCTTTTTTTCATCCACAACTCCACACATTTCTCCAAAGACATCCTTCTCTGGGAACAGAAGGTGAAGGGGTGAATGTGAAGCTAACATATTGACCTCCTGCTCCCCCTTCAACCAGAGAAGACCGTTTTAGGACTCCATGATGCCTGAATGGGACCAGGAATCTTCTCTCTGTATGAATAAGAATCACTGAACTCAGAGAGACTTACTGCAAAAGTTTATGATTGCTGAGCTCAGACCCAAATGCCTGTTGAACTTTCCACAATCTCCCTCCCCTCCTAATTCCCCTTCTTTCGTCTCCTTACTGTTGCATTCCCTCACTTCACCTATCCTTCTAAGTACAACTCTTCCTTCTCCCCATCTCCACTGTTTTTTTCCTCCTTTGCTGTTTCGTTAAAGGGTGGGGGAGGATGGTAGTGTGTGTGTTGCCATGTCTTACAGACAATTAATTTTAATCAACAGTTATCCACGCAGTTAATTTTTGTCTTAGCTCTGCCCCTTTCTGGAGTTCAGCATCTGATCAGTGTTGTATATATACAGATACATATATTTGTGATTAAGATGCTGGACTAAGAGGGGGAAGATCCAAATTCTACAGCTTGTCTTCACTTAACGACCACTTGCTCAGCAACCATTTAAAGTTACGACAGTGCTGAATAAGGAGACTTACAACTGATCCTCCTCGCTGTGGCCATCGCAGCGTCCCTGTGGTCATACAATCACTATTTGGGCGATTGGCAACTGACTTGCAATTACAATAGTCATTGCCTCCCGCGGTCACGTGATCGCCATTTGTGACCTTCACTGCCAGCTTCCGACAAGCAAAGTCAGTGGGGAAGCCAGCAGGAGGTCACAAATGGCGATTACGTGATGTCACACCTAACAACCACGTGAGATTAACTTAACAACAGCAACCAGAACTGCTGCAACTGCTGTCATAAGTTGGCGCAGTCACATGATGTGCTTTAAGACTGCGTCACTTAGTGATGGGGTTGCTGGTCCCAATTACCATTGTTAAGTGAGGACTACCTGTCATCCCTCCTTAGGTATGGAAGCTGGCTGGGTGACTTTGGGCCACTCTTTCTCTTTCAGCCCTAGACTGGGAAGTAAAAAATCATCTATCTACTGACCCACACTGGAACAGCTTGGTAGATTATGCTTCAATGAAGAGGCCTTCATCATGCAATGGATTGAGATGATGATGATGATGATGATGATGACGATACAGCAACAACACACACACATTGTTATATGCATATTTTTTATTGGGAGGAATGTATTGTGCCACTGGGTATGCACAAACTGGAAATACATTTTATTTCAAGCTAGGAACAGAATAGTCCACCTGTTCAAATCTTCTGGGCTGGCCACATTATACAGAAACAAAACTCAAAACATTCTAAATGGCCAAAAGAAACAATCGGAACTTGAAACTGGGCCCTCCCTCCCTTGCTGTTGAACAGTGAAAATTAAGGTGGAATCAGGACAAGGTTTTGAGCTATGTGTTCTTTCACTGTAAGAAATTCTCCCATTTCACACTATACTACATCAAAATGCAAGGGGGGGGGGGTTGAGGGTGGGATCATAATTTCAAATGCTCTCAAAGAAAATACCCTCCAACATTTTGTGGAAAAGGCTATGTTACACATTTATTTCTGATATGTGAATTTATTATTTCACTTTTTTTCTCCCCTGATAGGGAAAAAAATAGGATTTTGTATGAAACAGAAAACATACTTTGTTTTTTGCTTAGAAGAAAGCATTCCACCTAGAACTTCCTGAACATCCTCCATTGGAATATTCTGAGTAGGCTGTGATGCAATAGAACAAACTTTAAATAGAGTGTTCTGTTGGAGCAAAGCTTGTGTGTCCTAGGACAGGAAATAACATGAACTGGGACGAAGCCCACGGTTCTCTTGTTTTGTTCTTCAGAGTCACAAGAAGAGTTAGAGGGCAGTCTCTGCTGACTGATACTATTGCAGAAAAATTGATGAAAAGGACAATAAGAAAAATTGAAACAGGCAGTCCCAGCTGATTAAAGAACAAAGAAAAAACTATCCTGAGGTGCTGAAGCCAACATGGAGGACAAATGGCTAGTCCCTCTTCACTATTCTTCAATTAACAGCTCGTTCGCATGTGCACCTCCTAGCATGAAAGCCCTAGCCAGGCAGGCACACTGCCGTTGAAAGGGGCAGCCACATGCTTCAAAGTAGATGGGACCACATGCTGGCAGCACCTCCTTTACTCAGCATGTTTTCCTGGGACTGTGTGGCAACTGTGCCAATAAGTATGACTTGCACATCCACACCTACTCTAAAGTAGCTTTTCAGGTTTGGATTAGAAGCGCTGGACACTCTTGCTAATTTATTATTTATTTATACATTTACATACCACTCCTTCCCTTAACAGGTTGATAAGATAGGAAAACTAGGCACTGCACAGAATATTTATAGATATTTATAATTTTTTCCTGTGTAGTTTTCCTTTTTATGGAGGACACAAGGTTCAGAGCCATCCTTCCTTTCAATAAATAGTTTATTTGTTTTAAACTGTGGAAGGATTTCTCAGCTGTTCCTGCCCTGTCCCTGAAGAAGAACAGTCTCTGTCGCTGCTCAAATTCACACTGGCTGCAAAGGAGATATCTTACTCATTTTGGGGCTGTTGGAATCATCAGGGGTCAACTCAGCATTGTCTCATAAGCATAAGGGGGGTCTTTTCTAGTAAAATGCATCTTGGTTGTGCTTGTGGGATGTCACATGGGTCACCTGATTTCCATTTCCTCCTTCTTCTTGAGTTTGGGGGATTAACAACCTCCATTACTCTTTGGGCACACCTGCAAGCAGGAAGCGCTGCACAATGCAGCTCTCGTCCATTACATCTTGCTTGCATGCAGATCTACAATGAATCTACTTGTAGCACGGATCTACTGAATAAATGTAAGCTATCTCTATTTTTCTTCACCTAACTAATGTGTGAAGACTGAATTTATTTCTGAACGTAATTAAGCTTAAAGTGCAAGTCCCTGCTGGTTCATGCTTCTACTGTGCAAGATTGTTGTTAGCTGCTTGGGCACAGTTCACTGGATCAAGGATGACTAACTGGCAGGCTAAAGCTGGATATAGTACTCAAGGTTATTATATGTGGCTGCTGGTGGCTTTGATTTCAAGTTGTAAGGGAAAAATATTATATAAATGTGTTCTATCAACTTTGGATGCAATACATAAATATACTTGTTGGCATGTGTGGTGCCATGACTGAGCACACATACTATATACTGGGAATCTCCTGCTGCAGGAATGGACCAGTGATAGTCCATTTGCCCCTTGTTTACTCCTGAAACTCTTTCCCTCAAAGGTTGCTCTACCAAAACTTAGTTTCAAAACACTGATCAAGAGATGCACCATTTCCTATTGACCTTCAGTGATGTTAAGAAAATTAGCAGCACATGCAGATAGGACAAAAGGCAATGATACTTTTATTTTAAAGTTCTGGAATTGGGAGAAGCATAACACAGGCACTTCTCTCTTTACCTTGCTATAACCTCAACACCTTACAGCATTTTGATACAAGCTTTAAATCAGAGCTTTCCAAACTCTTCATGTTGGTGACAAACGTTTTAGACATGAATCATTTCGCGACACAGTAATTCAGTTTTACTAGCAAACCAGAGGTTAAACTAACCCCTTATCAGAGATACGGACACATACATAAATTGTAATAGCGAAATGTATGGGGACACAACATATCTCATGAAAACCCTTCATTTATATTTTTAAAAATATACGATTTGTAAGATAATAACATATATTTCCAAGATTGTTGTCATTTATGAGTAACTATGTAATATGTGCAAGGATTAAAATTTTTTTAATAACACCAATAACTACTTACCATTTTAATGAGATGTATGAGGTTGATGGGATGAACACAGTTTTTGAATATTTGGTGGAATATTAGATAAGACACTCGCATTTCATCGTCAAGCATTTTTAAGCTTCCACGTTTCAGTGTCTTTAGGTTTGTCATCGTTGAAAAGGATACTTCACAAATGTATGTACTAGAAAACTGCAGAAGAAAAACTGTCCCAGTCACAACCTGACACAGAAAGGTGAAATTAACTATCTTTATTGATTACACAAGACGTTGTAAGATTAGGGGAGGATTGTTGGTCGACGTGGTGGAAGCTTGAGCACGAAGTCCCGTGCGATGGCACTGCAGAATGTTGGCCTGATGTTTGGCGGAGCAAAAAGGCAGGGCTTGGGCTCAAAACCCTATACAAGGCCTGATCAAATTGGTCGCCTGAGGCTTGGCAAGACAAGGGGGCAGGGTCTGGGTGCAAGGCTTGACTTGGGGGCAAGGGCGAGATATCCCTGTACAGTTGAGGAATACACGAAGGCAACTCAGGAACAAAAGGATCTGTACAATTACCCACAGTCTCCGAGACGCTGTGAGACTCAGCAGTGAGGAGCGGCTCTGGTGCACAGCTTGACACTTCCAGAAGGCGGGGTTCTGGTGTGAGACTGAGCGTGGTGGCGGCCTGGAGTTCCGGTGTGTTGCTCAGCGCAGGAACAAGGCAAGGCTTCGGCGCGTCTTCGGCTCCGGTGATCAGGTGAGGCTCTGCCATCGCAGATTGGGCGGTGGTATGGTGCAGCTCCGGATTGCAATCTGCTCCGGATGCAGGGCAGGTCTCTGATGCAGCGACTCGTGCGTCGGCAAGGCAAGACTCGGACTCGGCGATCTCGGGAGAAACAAGGCAATCTGGAGGGCTCCAGTATGAACGGTTGACTCCGACAAACAGTACTGAGTCCCGCCGCCTTTTATGCCTCAGGGACTCCCACCGTTTGCCGGCGTCAACCAATTGCTTTTCCCCTTGTTCTGCCCGCCCAAATTCTCTAGCATTTTTGGACTTGGCTTGGAAATCTATCGGAAATCTACCCACACTAACCAAGTGCTCCACTACCAAAGCAATAACCCAACCTCACACAAGAGGAGCTGTGTAAGAACACTATTCAGACAAGCACAAATGCACTGCAGCAACCCAGAACACAAGAAAAAGGAAATAGACCACTTACATAGCATCTTCCAGCAAAATGGATACCCATGCAACTTTATCAAAAAGTGCCTGACCACTCAACCCACCACAGCAAAACCAACAGAAGCTATGAAAAGGATTGCACTGCCATACATCAGAAACATCTCAGAAACTACTAATAGACTGTTACATCCACATGGCATCACCGTAGCACACAAACCAACCAAAACCCACTTACAGGGCCGTTCGGAAGAGTTTTCTGAGCATCTGCAGGACAAAATCGCTCAGATTCATTCTAAGTTGGACTCCAAGCGTGAGACAAGATCTGGGGAGATGCCAGGGGCTCGTACTTACCACGTTATCTGGGAACAGTTTGATCCTGTTGCGCCTGATGAAGTAGACAGGATCCTCCGGATTGTAAACGCCACCACATGCCAGCTTGACCCATGTCCCTCCTGGCTGGTGAAATCAGCTAGTGAGGTGACATGTGGCTGGGTCCAGGCGATGATTAATTCGTCCTTGAGTGAGGGGGTGTTCCCGGCGGCCTTTAAGGTGGCGCTGGTGCACCCCCTCCTCAAGAAACCTTCCCTGGACCCTACAATCCTGGGCAATTTTCGCCCAGTCTCCCACCTTCCCTTTTTAGGAAAGGTGGTTGAGAAGGTGGTGGCGTTGCAACTCCAGAGGATTCTGGATGAAACGGATTATCTGGACCCCTTCCAGTCAGGTTTCAGGCCGGGATATGGGACGGAGACCGCATTGGTCGCACTTATGGATGATCTCTGGCGAGAGCGGGATGGAGGGAGTGCGTCCATCCTTGTTCTCTTAGATCTCTCAGCGGCTTTCGATACCGTCGACCATGGTATACTTTTGGAGCGGCTCGAGGAGTTGGGAGCGGGCGGTGTGGTTTTGCGCTGGTTCGCCTCCTTTCTCCAGGGCCGCTCCCAGTCGGTGTTGATAGGGGAGGAGAGAGCTGACCCGCGACCCCTGACTTGTGGGGTGCCGCAGGGGTCGGTTCTCTCTCCACTCCTATTTAACATCTACATGAAGCCACTGGGCGAGATCATCCGTCACCATGGGATGAGGTATCACCAATATGCTGATGATACCCAGTTATACATCTCCGTCCCGGGTGAAGTAAGTGATGCGGTCAATGCCTTATCTCAGTGCCTGGAGGCTGTGGGGGTCTGGATGGGGAACAACAGGCTTCAACTGAACCCTGGTAAGACGGAGTGGCTGTGGATTGATGGCCCCCCTGGATCCGGGAAGTTGTCATCTTTGGTTCTGGGGGGGGTTGCACTACCCCACTCGGATCCAGTGTGGAATCTGGGGGTCCTCCTGGACTCGCGACTCCTGCTTGAAGAGCAGGTGGCAGTCGTGGCCAGGAGGGCCTTTGCACAGCTGCGAGTTGTGCACCAGTTACGCCCTTTCCTGGATCGGGAGGCCCTCCGAACAGTCACTCACGCCCTTGTCATCTCCCGTATAGACTATTGTAATGCGCTCTACATGGGGCTACCCTTGAAGAGTATCCGGAAGCTTCAGCTGGTGCAGAATGCAGCGGCGCGAGCAGTTATGAGTGCCAGAAGATCGGCACATGTAACACCTCTGCTTCGCGAGCTGCATTGGGTGCCAGTTTGCTTCCGGGTCCAATTCAAGGTGTTGGTGATTACCTTTAAAGCCCTACATGGCATAGGACCAGGGTACCTGAGGGACCGTCTCGTCCCGATAACGTCGACCCGCCCCACCCGTACATGCAGGGAGGGCATGCTTCGGACCCCCTCAACAAGACAATTCCATCTAGCGGGGTCCAGGAGGCGTGCCTTCTCTGCGATAGCGCCCGCCTTGTGGAATATTCTGCCCCCGGAGGTGAGACTGGCCCCCTCCCTCCTGGCCTTTCGGAAGGCCCTTAAGACCTGGCTTTGCCACCTGGCCTGGGACGACGGAGGTGGTAGTGCCTCCTGGGGTTGGCTTGCCCCATAGCTCTACTATCTATTCTGCGGGTCCAAGCCCATCCTGGATTTTATTTTATTATGTTTTGTTTGTGTTTTTAGATATTTTGTATAGTTTTAAATTTTTATTTATTGTAACCCGCCCAGAGTCCCTTGCATGGGAGATGGGCGGGGAATAAATTTGAATAATAAATAAAATAAATAAATAAATAAAACCCTTCAGAACATCGTAAGTAAAACAAAAGACCCAGTAGCCCAAGAAGAAAAGACAGGAGTTATCTACAACATACAGGGTAAGGACTGTAACAGCCACTATGTAGGACAGACAGGCAGAAGACTAGCAGAACGCATCCACGAACACCAACTAGCAGTCAGAAGACACGATGAAAACTCCTTAATCTCACAACACATGGACAGACTTAACCATACTTTCAACTGGGAAACTGTGAGCATCTTAAACCAAGCCAAGTCTAAAAATGCTAGAGGATTCCTGGAAGCTTGGCACTCAGACAAAGCAGCCATCAACAGACACATAGAGGTAAACAACATTTACATACCATTCATAAGAGACAATAGAAAAGCCAGAAGACCAGAACACCTCCTTGCCAGCAATCAGCAACAAGATAGGCAAAGATTAACTGCAAGATTAGCAGCAGAGGAGCAATCTAACAACACAATATACCTTAATCAAGGAACTATTAACTCAGTCAATCACCCAAACAGCACACAACAGCCCAATCAAGGAACTACCAAGGAGAGTACAAGACCCCCACCAACACAGGCAGGACAAGCCAGGGTATATAAACAGACAGCAAGTTCCACTCCCTTTTCGCACTGAAGATGTTGCCTAGCCTGGCAATGAAACGTCTGCAAGAAAACAACAAGGCTCAGAGAGCACCAAGGACTCCACAAAGCAGATGTATGTTTATGATAAACTAATGAGAGCATATAACTTTATTATTTACCAATTAATTAAGCAGGTGTTTAAAATCTACATACAAATTGCCATAATTCTGTCTTGTTTGCCTTAGACCTCCCCTGTGACAACACTTCCAAAGTCTTTGGGCAGAAGCAACTGCATGTGCTGACTGTGGTTGATCTCCTAGATCTTACAGTTATGACACCATGAAAAGGGAAATAATTCAGAGGGTGGAGCATTCTGCTTTTTCACAAACTAGGGTGGCGCAGTAAGCAAGCGAGAGTAGCACTGCAAGGACTGGGACTTGAATACTTGTTCAGCAGCAAAGTGCACAAACTGACCTTGAGCCAGTCATTAATTTTCAACCTAAATTATTCCACATAGTTATTGTGAGGAAAAAAAACCTAGAGGCAGGGAGAGGGAAGAAACAGCACATTCCAGCCCTGACCTCACTGAAGAAATACTAGTGAAAATAATATTAAAAATATAATAACTGACTTCTAACAGGTACTGAACTGGGAAAGCAACACCATATATTACCTAACCTATCTACAGAATTCAATATGGTTGAATTGAATAAATTGTATAGTTATTCGTTAAATTACATAGCTATTACTGAATTTGTCCAGTTCAATAATATATAATTTATTATATGTTTAGTTTTACAATTTATATACCATCTTTCCATCCACTCAGGGCACTCAGAATCCTGGAAGCCTAGACCTGGCAAGGACTTGGAGATCATGTAGCTGTACCCTTGCTCAGTGGAAGCTCTGCAGTGCAAGATGCAAAGACAGAATCTGCCCACTTACTGATTAACTATCTCCAACAAAGGAGAGACCATCCCCTTCCAAGTCCATCTGTTCCACCAACGGAGCTACTAATTTTACCTGAAATCTGCTTCCTTGCAATTACCATTCATTGGAGGACTCATTGGAGGACTCCACATCTGAGTTTTACCTTTTATTTTCATGGAAAATATATCCAGTCTCTTTCAATCCTTCCTAACAGAATTTGGAATTTTATCACATTCAGGTTTTTCAAGTACCTTTCATACCTTTTAATTTTTGCAAGTGAGGAACTTCCATGACTCAATGGCACCCACATACATACACAAACCCCTTCACCCAAAATGAGCTTGTTAACAAGCAAGCTAGTCAGAGCTCTCCTCCCTGGTACAGCAATCCTCAAAATGTCCATGTTGGTCACAAAGGCTGGCCAGATGTGATGGATGATGCATTCCTACCTTCTGCTTGTCACATGAAGTTAAGAGAGTACTAGGACTTGCACTGCTTCAGATTTAATTCCAAAAATCTGTTTCTTTTAAAGGTGCTACATTCATGTTCCTACATACTCCGAAGCATCTTTTCTGAATTATTTCCGAAGTGCCAAGATCACTAGACAGATCTCTAATGTTAATGTGCATTTCTCAGTATACATTTCCCTACTGCAGAGCTTTCCAAACTGTGTGTCGTGACACGTTAGTGTGTCGGCTGCAGTGTCTGGGTGTGTCGCAGCTGCTGCTGCCTCCGAGCCCTGCCAGGATTCCGCGCAGGTCCTAGTGCCTACCTTGTGCCTTGCTGCCTCCAAACCTGCCCTGCCAGGATTCTGCACAGGTCCTAGTGCCTGCCTTGTGCCCTGCTGTAAGAGTGTGTCGCGAAATGATGCCCTGCTGTAAGAGTGTGTCGTGAAATGATGCATGTCTAAAAAGTGTGTCACCAACATGAAAAGTTTGGAAAGTTCTGCCCTACTGTGTACTACAGAATTGCTATGATGCCATGGATTGAATGAGGAGCCTCTCTAGGCTTCTTTTTATAGTTACTAGCCATGCTGTTACAGCTGTACCATTTTTGAATCCCCACTAGAATATTGCAAAAGACAACTATTTATTTATTTAGAAACTTGTATGATCACCTATCTTATGCAAGATAATCCTAGGTGGCTCACAATAACATTAAATAAAAATAAATAAATAAATAAAACCAACCCCATGACAACACATATCCCAAACACAGCTCCACAACATCACATAAGCTCCCCATGCTCTTATATTTGCTGGGCTCACTTCTATACTAACCCAAACCCTGGGTGAGTAATAATGTATATTGTGAATTTAATTTTATTAATACTAACAGCACTGATCAATACAGACAACTGAATAAGCTGCTTTCTTCCTCGTATTCTTACATAACCTCAATTGGTACTACTTTGAAACAAGTTTCTAAAAACAAAAACATTTGCCTGATCATTTGTGGTGACCGGGTTTTTTTCCCCCCAACAAATGACTGGCCCAGGATTTGCTGGCAGACAAGTAAAAATATTTCTGAGCTAGTAACTTTTTATGTGCTTATTTGCAAGACATTATTACTATTTTAAAATGTACCATGAATGGAACCTGCAGGAAAGGAGAAAGTTAGCCTTCATGCTGGAGAAGGCCAGATGAAGACTAGTTGAATGTAGACAAACCCTTAGGTGTAGGAGACGTGTGAGATCCAATCTTCTCCTACACCTAAGGGTTTGGGTGAAATCGGACTGAAAGTAGGGCATCTTGCCTTCAAAGTAGCCTTTCTCAACCTGGCCTCTTCTAAGTGGGTTGTGCTACAACTCCTTTCCCTCCAATAATCACAGTATTTGCCTGGAGGGTATTGAATATGTAGTTCAACAGATCTGGAGGACAACCAGTTGGGAAAGATGCCTTATAGTATCAAGTTGATCTTATGTTGATTCCCTGAGTCACCTGGCTGGGTGCTAATTGGTAAAAGATGGTGGTGCTTCTGAGTAGGCATTTCAGTGAGCAACAGCCTTGATAAACCCATGGCTTCAGGGACACAAATCATAAGGAAATAATATATTACCCTACTGCTAGGAGTTCCAGTTCAAGATATACTTTATTTTTGTATGCTGCTATTATTTTGGACACAAAGAGACCATATAACTATGAAAACTAGTAATGATTGATAGATTTATCCTGCATTAATTTGTTTAGTTCATTGTAGACCAATCTATTTTTCTGTATTACTGTATAGCAGGAAATTCTATTGCACATCCATTCTGCCCACAAATACTTCATCTTGAAGCTACTGCTGATCTGACTCATTAGATTAAGATCGACAGAAATAACCATATCATCCTTACTCAACCTTATAAGGGTTAGGAATTTTATCCCACATCAAGTACACATATTCAGGATTTGATGCATTAGATGATGTGGTCTGAGCTTCTGCTCCTGTTGCCTGTATTTGGACTGAAACCCACAAGACTATTAACATAAAATCAGACTGATGTGTTTCAGGGATGTACTGTATATGTTCTTTGTTTTATATTTCCAATATCTTGGACTCTATCAAACATGGTAGACTTTTTGTACAACGGGGATGGTTAAAACAAGGATTATATAAGATGAAAGAATAAATCTACATCTGATTTGCAGCAATGGGTTGTTGGTAAGTGCTGTCTTACCAACAGCACTTGGTTGTTGGTCGCTAGCTTCAAAAAGGTTGGTGGATCCAGCAATGAAAGTCCCACCCTTTTTTATCGTGTCAGACACATTGCCCACATGTAAGAAAGATCAGAGCTTTGATCAACCAGTCATGCTCTCCATTTTGAAGCCAGTCACTGTCACTGCAGAGATCCATGTCAGCATTAATCTTTTTTCTTCAATGGGGTGAGACGGAGGAGTTTCAAGCAATTTGTGAGAAAATACGTGCTCAAATATATGTTTAAATTACTTGTTATATGGGGTCTCAATACTGTGCATGTGTGTGAAATAGCTATCCTCTGTTCATTAACTTAGTATTATAATCTGGAGTATTCAGTCACTGAGTTCTGTTTGCTGTCAAGGAAATTATCTGTTTATTTCTAAAAAAAAATAGGCTTAATATACTTTATTGTATGAATTAAAATCCTTAAATTTAGTTGGACCGTACTTCTCATAGTTTGGTTTTAGTTTATTTTGGGGTGGATGTTTATTCTGTGCAGCCCAGAGAGCCTGATGGATGTTTATTCAGAGGTAAACCCAACAGAGTTGATTAGACTTACTCCTAAGTAAATGTGTTTTGCACATTTGCCATAATCTCCTCCCGAACCAGAGGAATGCTGAGTGTTCCTTCACAGGGTATAAACGTTTACACTCTCCCCACAAACCCTATCGCTTTAATCTCCTCTGTAGACTTTTCCAGCAATGCCTACTGGCGATGGAAAAACAAATGAGCTGAAGTTCATTTATTTTTCTTCCATAGATGAGCCTTTAACTCTTGGAAAACAAAGCACCGAAAGCAAAGTCAGGGGGTCAGACACTGTAGCCCATCTGTCAAGGGCTCCAGGTTGGAAGGGTGTTTTTTTTAATGAGAACAGAGGTGTTAACAGTAAGGAGTTGGTTCAGTCATTGCTAAAGTCCAGAAAGTAACATTGTCACTGGCTAGGTCATTAATCAGGCTAATACTGGGTCCTGAGAAGTGTGTAACTGTAGGAGTTCACAGTTTGGGAGAGGAGGATTAATTAAAAACATTTGTCCAAGCATTTATTTTTCAATGTCAGCTTCTTGCTTCCAAACTATAGGACTTGTGCTTACTATGGAAATGAGATCAATTAGGCTTAGGCTTCAAACTCACAGTCATTTTGACCTTCTTCTAGGTAGACAGCTGCAGGTTTGCACTGCCAGAGGATCAAAAAAAAAAAGTCATAAGCCAACCACTGAAGAGTGTAAACTGTTAAGTACCCTATGCGTCCATTTCCCCAATTTCTCAGGGTACCATAGGAATATTAAGTACTAAGTGCTGCTCTCAAATTCTAGCATAGTACAGAAAGTGCCGTTCAAATTCTGCAGATTAGAACAGCAGCAAAGAAGTATAAGGTTAAATCTAATAAATCTGTATAGACTTTCCAGTCTTCTATCTTTGGCTGTTCTGACAAAGTGCTCAGGAGCTCAGGTTTCTTCTGAGTTTACCTGGGAATTGAGGCAAATAATATTATTTGAACTATGACTGGGGCAGAAATGGCGATCACATGTCTTTGAACAATTATGACGTAGAGCAGAGCTTTCCAAACTTTTCATGTTGGTGACACACGTTTTAGACATGCATCATTTTGCGACACACTCTTACAGTGGGGCATCATTTTGCGACACTCTTACAGCAGGGCACAAGGCAGGGACTAGGACCTGCGCGGAATCCTGGCAGGGCAGGTTTGGAGGCAGCAGGGCACAAGGCAGGCACTAGTACCTGCGCGGAATCCTGGCAGGGCTTGGAGGCAGCAGCAGCCGCGACACACCCAGACACTGCAGCCGACACACTAACGTGTCCCGACACACAGTTTGGAAAGCTCTGGCATAGAGGTCTTTTAACTTTGGTGATAAAGGGAGCAATATGCCACCTGACTCCCAGCATCTCTGGTCAGTTTACAAATTGTTTAAAACAATAATAATAAGAAAAACAACAAGAGACAAAAAGAAGGATAAAGACAGCAGAAAGGCAAAACTGGATGGGAACAAAGGAAAGCAACTCACGTAGTTTAAAGGGGCCTTCACTCATCCTCACCAAATGCCTGAGAGAAGAGCCAGGTCTTCAAGGCCCTTTGAAACACCAACAGAGTGGGGGTCTTACAGACCTTGGGGGGAACCTCATTCCAGAGGGCAGGCGCTGCTACAGAGAAGGTGTGCTTCTGGGGTCCTGATAGATGTTTAATCAAAGGAACCGTGAGAGCACCAACCCTGCATGATTCAATTGGCCAAGCAGATACTATGGGAGACAGGCCCTATGCCATGTAGGGCTTTATAGGTAGCAACCAGCACTTTGAATTGCACCCAGAAGCAAACTGGCAGCCAGTGCAGCTTGCAAAGCAGAGGTGTTACATGGTCATACTGAGGCATATCCATCATTGCCTGCGCTGCTGCTGGACCAGTTGAAGCTTCTGGGTGGTCTTCAAGGGCAGTTCCATGTAGAGCACATTGCAGTAGTCAAGCTGTGAGGTGACCAAGGTATGAGTAAACTTTATAATGCCTGAACTGAGTTTGAATCCTGAAAACCATAATCCTTTGTAACAGTTTCTAATGGAGGAGTCATCTTTGCCAACAGCAGAAAAACAATAAAAGTTTTAAGCCATGACTAGGCAACATGGTTCTTGGCACCAATGCACTAGTGGAACTATCCTTGGCATCTACCAGGTTCCCCACCCTCTGACTTTTTTTTTTTTTAATAATCTCACAAATATAAATAGGAAGCTGGCAGGCTGCAAAGCAAACTCCTAGCCTCTAGGACCATTTTGCTTCCCAGTAATGTCTCTAGACATATAGGCCATAACATTTCTTAGAAAATAAAATGGCAGGTGACTGCAGCCAACTGTTTACTTTGGAAGAGTGGGCATGCCCAGAAAGAAGAAGAAGGAGGAGGAGGAGGAGGAGGAGGAGGAGGGGAAGGGGAAGGGGAAGGGGGAGGAGAAGGAGAAGGAGAAGGAGAAGGAGAAGGAGAAGGAGAAGGAGAAGGAGAAGGAGAAGGAGAAGGAGAAGGAGAAGGAGAAAGGGCAGATAGTAAAACACATCCTGGATCGCCAGAGGGGTGGGACGGAACAATCACCCTAGTTTGCTTCTGGGACCGACCATGCAAAGGCCCCACCACAGCAATCATTTTGTAGTAAGGCAAGACCTGTCCCCACATGAGCTTTTTTGTGAGAATGGTCAGCATAGATTCTCAAACTTATATCATGTTAGACTGCTCTGATTTTTATCATTAGGGAGAGGAAGGTGGGCAACCTCCAGCAGGCCGTGTGCAGCTACCCCAGCATCCCACTTGCCACAACTGGAACTTGCAGGCACAATGAGCATTTTTAAAAGCACAATTCTTAAGCCCCCAAATAGTATAATAAGGATGGGAATTGGGGAGCAAAGCCTCTGTGGGAAATAAAAGGCTTCCATCCCCACCTTTAACCCCCATCCCAATCTGCTGAAAAGCAGCCAGGAAGATTCAGCCCAGCTCCTCTGGCCATGGTCACTGGAAGGCTTTCTGCAGTGCAGCAGCTGGTCAGGAGGGTGGCTGATGGCCAACCGGCCAACAAAGGTGGCCTACCCCTACGTAAGAATTGGATACGTTTATTATGGCACAAGCAAACAAAAACCAGTCAGCCAAAGATGCATAGAATTGTTGAATTAGAACTTATCAAGGCATTTTATCCATTGTGGTCTGAATCAAGTAACTGGGTTTTAATCCCACTGGAAGTGTTAAACCTTTTCACAGGTTTACGGTAACACCAGCATGGCTTGGTGAATGGCCAGTGCAATTGTTTTACATATATTTAAGCCACAACATTATTGGCAACATGGTTTATACATTTTGCATTTCTGACATATGACACTTTTTTTTAGACTTTTTAAATCCCGCCTTTATTTTTTTTATAAATAACTCAAGGTGGTGAACATACCAAATACTCCTTCCTCCTCCTATTTTCCCCACAACGACAACCCTGTGAGGTGAGTTGGGCTGAGAGAGAGCGACTGGCCCAAGGTCACCCAGCCGGCTTTCGTGCCTAAGGCGGGACTAGAACTCTCAGTCTCCTGGTTTCTAGCCTGGAGCCTTATGGTCACATGGACACAGACACATAGATACCCACCCACTTACCCCAACTGAGGATCCTGCTTTGTGCATCCAAAGAACTGGACTGCCCATCCACACAAGAATTTGCCAGCTGCTCAAGGGCCACAAGGCTTTGTGAATTTTGCACCACTCCTACCTCTGTGGCAGCAGCTTCCTGTGGGATTATTAATTGAGCTGCTGCATTGCTGGTGATCCTGATGCACAGAATTAGGTGGAGGCTGGGCCAATGGCTTGCGAGAATTGCCCAGCCCAGAGAGGGTGAGAAGATAGCACTTTTTGCCTAAAATCATGCCTGTTTGAGTAGGCAACTGGCATAGCCAGCCAGAGGTAGGAACCCCGAGAGGAACCTTTCTGAGAGACTTTCTCTATGATGGCAAGGCTGAGTTCAATTCCCTTGTGACACTTGAAAATGGAGCTGGAAGGACTCCGGATATCTACTGCTGTCAGACTGAGGAACTTTTCTTCCTGCTTCCAATGTGGACTGAGTCACAACAAGAGCATTTAATGTATGTGATTCTCCCCAAGATGGAAAGGATGGAACTTTGCTGGTTTTTGAGACATTCTGAGAGTATTTTTTCCAAATAAAAGAAGAAAATTGAACACCAAAATTGAACCAGAACTATATCTTTCACATCATAGAAATACATGTTTTTTTTTTACTTGTCTTTCATCTCCCAGACACTGAAGGTTGACTTTCCATATCCTTCCTGGCTTGAGTTTGACAAAATTCCAAGACTGGCAAAACCGTTCCTAAACTGCTTTCATCCACAGGATAACTGAAGGTAGGAGAAAAAGCAGCTGGCTTAAACTCAGGATGACCACATGCTATTATTTCTCTTTGTTCATTCATGGCTGGATATGCTCAGGCCTATATAAACACTCCATGTGAGAGCTGAGAACAGTACAGTTTCATTCACACAGAGCACAAAAACAATAGCTTTCCATTTAATTTATTGCTAATGAAAGAGGGCCCTTCATATGCAGAGAGAGGTGCTTGTTACAGCATGCATAGCAATGATGTTCCAGAAGAAGCGACATTGTTCTCTTCCCATCTCACACTCTTTGATAACAAATTTGATTTCAGAAATGCCAGAACCCAAGTTGACACGGCTGTCTCCATCTGCCAACCTTCTTTTGCACATATGGGCGATGCCTGTAATAAAAGCGCTGATTTTTCTTATGACAAAAATAACCACAGGATTTAAAAGGCTGCAGAACTGTATGCCAGCCTTTCTCAAGGCCATGCCCTCCACACATGATAGATTGCAATTCCCATGAACTCAGCCAAGACTTCTGGCTGGGGTTGATAGGAATTGTAGTCTAATACTGTTGGAGGGAACTACATTAGGCAAGGCAGATCTACACTCCCATTTTCCCATCAATCCCAACCAAAGTTCTGAGTTGTGCAGTTGGTCACTTAGTTTACACATTCACAGTGCAGGTCTCAGTGTTCAACACGTCTGCACAGCTGGCTTTCACGGCAGATTGCCACTTGCAAAGCTTTAGGATTTGTAATGAAAAAGTTTCAGAGCAAAATGGTTTCCTCCAGTCCATGATCCAGAAGAAAAAGTATGCTGACATTGCTTCTGCCACCCTTATTAGTAAAGGTAAAGGTAAAGGTTTCCCCTGCACAGTCGTGTCCGACTCCAGGGGGCGGTGCTTATCTCTGTTTCTTAGCCGAAGAGCCAGCGTTGTCCGAAGATGCTTCCACGGTCATGTGGCCGGCATGACGCGCACGGAACGCTGTTACCATCCCATGGAAGTGGTACCTATTTATCTACTTGCATTTGCATGCTTTCGAATTGCTAGGTTGGCAAGAGCTGGGGCGAGTGCAGGAGCTCACTCCGTCACGTGGCGCAACAACTAATTAGTAACAACACCAGCATGTGGTGTTGTCCTTACTGTCCTAGTGCAGGAGAAATCAAGGAAGGTGAATGATGGATTTCCCACTTCCTTTCCCTTCCCATGGAGTATCACCTGCAGGTGGGAAGGACAACCTCCAGTCTCTCTCTTTAACAGGAAGAAAGGACATCAGGGATGAGAGAATGCAGGAAGGTGCTCACAAGGACTGGTTTTGCTACTGATCAAGTTGACCAACTAACAGGGTACAGGTGAAGAGGTGCTCTGTGCCTGTTACCTGTCCGTCAGGCTATTTTGTAACATGGACCTAGTATTTATTTATTAAATATATTTGTATGCTGCTGTACTCAAAAATGACTCTCATTGGTTCATGATGAAAATCTAGCATGCAAACTCATGTCCAAAAATAACCTGGGTGACAGGTTGCAGCCATGGAGGAGGGGCTCAAGGTGAAATGGGAGGAGAGATCAATAACAAGCAAGCTGCATCCTCAGCAAGGCTGTGGTACCACTGGCAGTCCGTAGCCATGGCCAACTGCACCCAGGTGTGGCAACCAGAGTAGACAAAACAGCAGCTCTCCTGCCACCACCAATGGAATAAAAAGAATCAAAAGTACAATTATTGTACAAGTTCACTCACTGGTGACGGAGCCAGCAACACACAGCTGGTAGAAGAGCCCAGCTCTCTTTCCTGCTTTCAACCAACCTTCTGGGCAGCACAAAAATAGTATCTAGGATAATTCTGGACAACTAGAGTCCCCTATTTGGGGAGATGGGTGGGGATAAATTTAAATAATAAATATAAATAAATAAATAAACTAAGCAAACCTGACTGTGTGCTCCTGGCAGGAACAGTCTACCCAGTGTTGTATTAGTGTCCAATGTCTGACACTTTAAAGGAATGTTACCTTGGAACTGTGTCATCAGTAGCATCTCACTCCTTAGTTAGTAGAGGCTGCAAAGTTTAAAGGTAAAGGTAAAGGTTCCCCCGCACAGTTGTATCTGACTCTAGGGGCTGGTGCTCATCTCCGTTTGTTAGCCGAAGAGCCAGTGTTGTCCGAAGATGCTTCCACGGTCATGTGGCCA
Source organism: Charina bottae (assembly GCA_023362775.1). Lineage (NCBI taxonomy): Eukaryota > Metazoa > Chordata > Lepidosauria > Squamata > Charinaidae > Charina > Charina bottae. The sequence goes on along the minus strand of JALMGJ010000016.1, from coordinate 20,206,762 downwards.
GCATGACGCACGCGGAACGCTGTTACCTACCCACCGAAGTGGTACCTATTCATCTACTTGCACTTGCATGCTTTTGAATTGCTAGGTTGGCAAGAGCTGGGGCTAGTGCGGGAGCTCACTCCGTCACGCAGGGCTAGGGTCTCGAACCTCCGAACTTGCGATCTTCCAATTGACAAGCCTGGCGACTTAACTGCTGAGCCACCATGCCACGCAAAGTTTACCACCTGACAAAGGCTGACAATGGGAAAGAGGAAGGTGTAGTACACTGTATTAGCTGCCTGCCTGTTTGCTTGCTACCAATAGAAAACAGCTTCCTTGCAGGATCAGATCTGATAGCCCTAGCTTGTTGGGCACATAGGCCATCTCCTGTGTTGCTCCCAAGCTCTGGAATGCACTTTCTTAAGCATTGTGCTCAGATCTCATTCATTCTACTTACAACTCCCGTTCCCACAACACACAGCTGGGATCAAGTCAGTATGTTGTAGGAACATCAGAAAGGGATCAAGAGAACCAGTCAACTAAGCTTCAGGAGTTAGATTTAGACCAAAGGGGGCCCAGATTTGCATAGAGTTAACTTTAATTAGCCATGTTGTGGCTCCACTGTGCTTACCTAGTTATCCAACAAAAAGAGAGGAGTGCCTGAAAAGCAAGCTTCTCTGCTACAGAATTTACCGCCAAAATCCAACAACCACATAAAAGAAACTTCCCTCCCAACGCATATACTACCTGCAGTCCCTAAGCAATGCCTACTAGCAAATGGGGAAGGGTAGTGATATAATGAAAACTTGCCAGTATTCTCCAATGACAGAGTTCATAAGACACTAGGCCAGAGCTTTCCAAACTGTGTGTCGCGACACAAAAGTGTGTCGCCACACACAGTCTGGTGTGTCGCCACACAACCCGGAAGCGCTGATCATCATCAGCGCTTCCGGGTTTTCCCGCGGTGACACACCAACGGCGGCGCGCAAAAATCTGAAAGCGGCAGCAGCGCTTCCGGGTTTTTGTGCGCTGCCACAACGGCGGCACCTCCGGGTTTTCCCGCGGCGACACACCAACGGCGGCGCGCAAAAACCTGAAAGCGGCAGCAGCGCTTCCGGGTTTTTGCGCGCTGCCACAACGGCGGCACCTCCGGGTTTTCCCGCGGCGACACACCAATGGCGGTTGGTGTGTTGCCGCGGGAAAACTTTGGAAAGCCCTGCACTAGGCACTTCTTGGAGAAAACAGGTAGCAACTCTATATTCCCCAAATAGTGATTTCTGACCCAGTTAGTGTACTTATGTGCTGCCAAATCTGTAAAAAAATCTGACTGGGTGGCTACGTTAAGGGGAGCAGGACCCCGGGAAAGCAGTTAATATCTTATTTGCTGTATATTTTCAGAGTTCTTTAACAATCACAGTAACTGTTTTTATGAAATGTTAAGTATTTATATATATATATATTTTTCATTGTTAGCTGTCTTGAGCGCCTCTGGATAGAAAAGCATGATACCAACAAAGAAAGAAAACAATACTATAATTCAGGTTGAGGCAAGGACATTGGACTGGTTCATGCAATGCATATTAATTGCTCAATGAATTATATTTTTATCTCACTTTGCTCAAGTCACTCAGAGTAGCAGATGCTCACAATAATTGTGTGAGGGAAGTTAGGCTGAGTTGGCTGACCCAAGGTCACTCAATAAACCAGAAAGGTTTGGGGTCCCAAGATGCCTGGCCCCTCCCACTTCTCCTCTGGCTAGTTCTAAGCACAACTTTTTCCTCTTCTTAGAGTCATCGGATTTGGGGGTGGAAGATTTTCCCAGGTTCAATTGCAACCTCCAAGATCAGAGTTCTTTTTCTGACTCCAGTCCTATAATTGCCCAGGGACTACAGGATTGCAGGCTGATGCAAATATAAGTATGAACTAGCCATTATCTTAATAGCTGCTGATCTACTAGCAATTCCAATAGATTTTATACTCATCTTATATGGGCTTCTACTGAACTCAAATTGCTAATTTTAACTAGCAGTCACATCTGACTGAAATTTTTCCAAGACCTTCAGTTTGCATTGATTTTGTCAGTTTGCCTGCTTTTTTGTTCCTAGCTTTACATATTGGCTCACGACTCAGCACTAATACTGTCTTTCAGTCTCTACACCAGAGCTTTCCAAACTTTTCATGTTGGTGACACACTTTTTAGACATGAATTATTTCACAACACACTCTTACAGCAGGGCATCATTTTGCGACACACTCTGACAGCAGGGCATCATTTCGCGACACACTCTTACAGCAGGGCACAGGCAGGCACTAGGTTGTTGTTGTTGTTCAGTCACTAAGTTGTGTCCGACTCTTCGTGATCTCATGGACCATAGCACGCCAGGCCTTCCTGTCCTCCACTGTCTCTCGGAGTTTACTCAAATTCAGCACCACAGCTCGAAAGCATCAATCCTTCGGCGCTCAGCCTTCCTTATGGTCCAACTCTCACAGCCATACATTACTACTGGGAAAACCATAGCTTTAACTATACGGACCTTTGTCGCAAGGTGATGTCTCTGCTTTTTAATATGCTGTCTAGGTTTGCCATAGCTTTTCTCCCAAGGAGCAAGCGTCTTTTAATTTCATGGCTGCAGTCACCGTCTGCGGTGATCTTGGAGCCCAAGAAAATAAAATCTGTCACTGCTTCCATTTCTTCCCCTTCTATTTGCCAGGAAGGGATGGGACCAGATGCCATGATCTGAGTTTTTTTAATGTTGAGTTTCAAGCCAGCTTTTGCACTCTCCTCTTTCACCCTCATCAAGAGGCTCTTTAGTTCCTCTTCACTTTCTGCCATTAGGGTGGTATCGTCTGCATATCTGAGGTTGTTGATATTTCTCCCGGCAATCTTAACTCCGGCTTGTGATTCATCCATCCCAGCATTTCTCATGATGTACTCTGCATATAAGTTAAATAAGCAGGGTGATAATATACAGCCTTGTCGTACTCCTTTCCCAATTTTGAACCAGTCGGTTGTTCCATGTCCGGTTCTAACTGTTGCTTCTTGACCCGCATACAGGTTTCTCAAGAGACAGGTAAGGTGGTCTGGTACTCCCATCTCTTTAAGAATTTGCCACAGTTTGTTGTGATCCACACAATCAAAGGCTTTAGCGTAGTCAATGAAGCAGAAGTAGATGTTTTTCTGGAACTCTCTTGCTTTTTCCATGATCCAGCGAATGTTGGCAGACTGATCTCTCATTCCTCTGCCTCTTCGAAACCCAGCTTGCACTTCTGGTAGTTCTCGGTTCACATACTGCTGAAGCCCAGCTTGTAGGATTTTGAGCATAACCTTGCTAGCATGTGAAATGAGCGCAATTGTACGGTAGTTTGAACATTCTTTGGCATTGCCAAATGCCAAATGACTTTTTCCAATCCTGTGGCCACTGTTGAGTTTTCCAAATTTGTTGGCATATTGAGTGCAGCACTTTAACAGCATCATCTTTTAGGATTTTAAATAGCTCAGCTGGGATACTGTCTTCTCCACTAGCTTTGTTGTTAGTAATGCTTCCTAAGGCCCACTTGACTTCACTCTCTAGGATGTCCGGCTCAAGGTCAGTGACCACACCATCGTATTTATCAGGGATATTAAGATCTTTCTTGTATAGTTCTTCTGTGTATTCTTGCCACCTCTTCTTAATCTCTTCTGCTTCTGTTAGGTCCCTGCCTTTTTTGTCCTTTATCATGCCCATCTTTGCACAAAACGTTCCCTTGATATCTCCAATTTTCTTGAAGAGATCTCTAGTCTTTCCCATTCTATTGTTTTCCTCGATTTCTTTGCATTGTTCATTTAAGAAGGCCTTCTTATCTCTCCTTGCTATTCTCTGGAAATCTGCATTCAGTTGGTTATATCTTTCCCTTTCTCCCTTGCCTTTTGCTTTCCTTCTTTCCTCAGCTATTTGTAAAGCCTCATCAGACAGCCACTTTGCTTTCTTGCCTTTCTTTTTCTTTGGGATGGTTTTAGTTGCTGCCTCCTGTACAATGTTACGAACCTCCATCCATAGTTCTTCAGGCACTCTGTCTACCAGATCTAATCCTTGAAATCTATTCCTAACCTCCACTGTATATTCATAAGGGATATGATTTAGGTCATACCTGAGTGGCCTAGTGGTTTTCCCTACATTCTTCAATTTAAGCCTAAATTTTGCGATAAGAAGCTCATGATCTGAGCCACAGTCAGCTCAAGGTCTGTTTTTGCTGATTGTATAGAGCTTTTCCATCTTTGTCTGCAAAGTATATAATCAATCTGATTTCGGTATTGACGATCTGGTGATGTCCATGTGTAGAGTCCTCTCTTGTGTTGTTGGAAAAGAGTGTTTGCTATGACCAGCGTGTTCTCTTGACAAAACTCTATTAGCCTTTGCCCTGCTTCATTTTGTACTCCAAGGCCGAACTTGCCTGTTATTCCGGTTATTTCTTGACTTCCTACTTTAGCATTCCAGTCCCCTATGATGAAAAGGACATCTTTTTTTGGTGTTAGTTCTAGAAGGTGTTGTAGGTCTTCATAGAACCGGTCAACTTCAGCTTCTTTGGCATCAGTGGTTGGGGCATAGACTTGGATCACTGTGATGTTGAATGGTTTGCCTTGGATTCGAACTGAGATCATTCTGTCGTTTTTGAGGTTGTACCCCAGTACTGCCTTTCCCACTCTTTTATTGACTATGAGAGCTACTCCATTTCTTCTAAGGGATTCTTGCCCACAGTAGTATATATAATGGTCACCTGAATTAAATTCGCCCATTCCTGTCCATTTTAGTTCGCTGATTCCCAAGATGTCGATGTTCAATCTTGTTACAGTATCTCATGTTTGACCACATCCAGATTACCTTGATTCATAGATCTTACATTCCAAGTTCCTATGCAATATTGTTCTTTACAGCATTGGACTTTCCTTCCACTTCCAGACACATCCACAACTGAGCATCCTTTCGGGTTTGGCCCAGCCACTTCACTCTTTCTGGAGCTACTCAGAATTGCCCTCCGCTCTTCCCCAGTAGCATATTGGACACCTTCCGACCTGAGGGGCTCATTTTCCGGCGTCATATCTTTTAACCTTTTGATACTGTCCATGGGGTTTTCTTGGCAAGGATACTGGAGTGGGTTGCCGTTTCCTCCTCCAGTGGACCACGTTTTGTCAGAACTCTCCATCATGACCTGTCCTTCTTGACCTGACTTCGTTGAGTTGAGTTACGCAAGCCCCTTCGCCACAACAAGGCAGTGATCCACGAAGGGGAGGCACAGGACCTGCATGGACTCAGAGGCAGCCGCAGCCGCAACACACCCAGACACTGCAGCCGACACACTAATGTGTCGCGACACACGGTTTGGAAAGCTCTGCTCTACACTACAGAAACAATGAGAAGGCTCTTGATATGAACCAGATGACTGTTGTGAAGTTGTCACAGCCCTTTCTTGCTATAGATCTGAGGGTAATTTGAGGCTTGTTGCCATTCATCTCAGTGGCTATTAGGTTTGAGCAATGGGGCATTTTAAGGTCACTCCCACACAAGGATGCAGAGTCAGTCTGAAAGCTCAGAAAACCCCAAAGCCTTCCTCTTGGCTCCTGAGCTTGTAGTCCTATAGGGATCTCATACAAGAAAGGTGGGGTGGGGTGGGGTGGGAGTCATGTAAAACCTTGCACGTGGGAGCATGAAATAATGTAACAACTATATATCTCTCTGAGAGCTTAAGGGAAGATGGACAGTATGTACCATTCTGATAGTCCTACAGGGAAAACACTAGCTTGACAGCTTTGCAGTTGCTCTCAGTATGTCAGTGAAACACAGTTTCCCGCTTTTTGTCAGCATTGGCATACAAGCTGGTATGCAAAATGCCAGGCTGATCTTTTTTTTTCTTCCTTTTCCTTCTCTCCCTTTTTTTGTGAAGGGGTTGAGGGGATTTTTAGGGAAAATCCTAAAGGGAAGGCAGTGGTTTTTGCTCCTTTGTTAGTCTCAGTATTTCAAGTTGACAGATGCGAAGATAATTGGCTAACTGCTTCTGAGGTTTTGAGGAGAGAAAATAGTGGAAGTGCCCATTCTGTCTGTTTGTTAGCTATTCCACCTTTTGTTGTTGTTGTTGTTGTTGTTGTTGTTGTTTTATGTTCCTATCTTGCAAATGATGCAGATGCCCAACCAATGCTGTTGACTCAACTAGAGAAGAATAAGATGGCACTGAATATATTTGCTTTAGTCAGGAGGTTTGCACTGCCTAAATCTCAAGCATGCTGTGATAGGATCATTGGGAACACTACCCATAAACCCAGAGAAGGCCATGAGTAGAATAGGAAGTTGTGCATTTGCAGAATTATGAATTCTGCTCTGCAACATTCTTAAGTTAGAAGGGTCAAGCAACTGAGGAAGACTGGAGAGCTTTAATTCCATCTTATCAGTCTTAGCTGTACTAAGGTGTGGCATAGGAATGGGGAATTCCTGCATATCCATGCTTCTGAATGAATGAGCATATGAACATGTGCACATATGTTTGCGTGCTGCCCCCCAAACACTACCCAGCCTCTCAAGGCTGAAACGTTTGCACATTTCTGTTGTTTCAGAAAGAACTAACATTATTAAACCAGTTGGTAGTATCAAAGTTCCCACTCCCTTATGTGTGACCACTCTGGGCAAGCATCATAAGGGCAAGCTTGGACAAGTAGCAGAAAAGGTAGTGGTGCTGCCACTTATGGCAACCAACTGGATGCTGCAGGGAGAAACTGGGGCAATGCACATCATATGGCCAAAGATATCTTTGTCCACAATGGGCAATGATGTCATTGGTACTTTTGACAAATGAGGGCATTGTTGCCATAACTCTGCTGCAATTCTGGGGAGGGTTCCTGGCACTGCAGTTCTCTCTCTCCCCCTCCCCCCCTCCCCCTCCCCCTCCCCTCCCCCTCCCCCTCCCCCTCTCCCTCTCCCTCTCCCTCTCCCTCTCCCTCTCCCTCTTAGCCACTTTCAAAACAAATGGATTAACAGCATACAGGTATCCATCTTGTTGAGGTGTCTATGTGTACCCCTCCACATAGAAATTTGCATTTCAGGAAGGAAGCTTTACTGACCCAGACATCTCATTTTGATGTGTATGTGTTATTTGATACCTTTCTACTGTTTATCTCAGCTCCTACCAGGCTTGTTAGGATTATGGATGTAAAGCAGTGATAACTGATAAGAATCTTGAGCTTTCATGAAGAAAGCACTGACCTGCAAGTAAAACCAATGAATCTATGCATTTTCCCCAATGGGTTTGTTGCCATCATTTTGCTTAGCACCTGCCTGGAATTTTTCTAGTCATATGACAGTTCTTTGACCTAGTTCGTCCCAGCAATTTCACCCAATTCCAATTTATTGTACATAAATTTGGTTTTCAGATTTGATCAATTTAAAATGGACAGAGGTCTATCTAAGAAAGAAAGGATTGGACAGGATAGCACAGTGAGCAACAAAAGAGAGAGTACTTTTACTATCCCCTCAATACACACAAAATCTGCAAAGAGCAAACCATGTACGGATTGCATATGATCTTCATTTCAGTGGACCAGTTCATGCTGTAGGCATTTATGTCTGCAGAGCTGAATTCACCATCTTTCAAACCTACAATTAAAAGATGCACTTTTTGTAGTTGTCAAACAGCAACAAAGGTATTGAACGGATACATGAGAAGGAGACGTAACTTGGGTTAACATTGATCTTTGTATTTTACCAAAACCATAGCAGGTTGCCTAGCAATTTTTGCCTAGCAAATAGTTGTATACTTTTGGAATTCAATTTAAATGTTGTGTATGATTTTAATCAGTAACACAGAGTCCTTTAAAAGCAAGATATACATTAAATCTTCTGAAAGATGAGCAGATTATCTCCTTAGATGTCCTGTAAGAGGGGAATCGGTCATTTGATTCAGAATTTTGGAAGAAAAAATTTAGTGAGATTATACAACTGTTGAGTTGAGCCAGTTTTTTAAGCCTAAACTAATAGAAGTTAATAATAAAGCTGCAATCTATTCCAAAATAATAGCTGTTATTATTGTGGCAGCAAAAAAAAAAAAAAAAAAGATGTGGTGCCTTAACAACTAACACATTTATTTTGTTTGGGATTGAGTCCACTTAATTAGCTGTAGGGAATTTTATCCTCATTGCCGGATATATGTTTCTATGGATGAAGAGTGGTCAAAGTGAAATGAAATAAAGAGACCTTCAAACTGGGATAAGTGCACTAACCATAAAGAAAGCAGTGATCATAGTAACCCAAGCATCCTTGAATCAGTAACCTAATTAGTTAGTTAATTAATTTATTGATTAGTCAATTGACTGTATCTAGATACAACACAGTGTCAACTAACAAAAGGATTAAACAGGCATAAATATGCCAAGATACAGAACAAAGTGTATTCAGATAATGTATCACCTTTACATGTGACCCCAATTTGTTCTATATAATAAGCTTTCAGCTTAACAGCTTTGAATGTAAACTTGGCAGTTTTGTTGGTTACATATTTATTAGCGCCCTGAAGGAGGTAGGGCAATCTGTTGTTGAGGTCCCAATAGTTTTGCAAAGTAATAGTTCTAAATACTGGAGCCTGAGTGGGATTTATGACTGGCATTCAAACAAGACATGAGCCATGTTTTCTATATCAGGGACCCCACATATACACTTTCTCTCATCATATGGCACACTGGAATTGCCCATGAAGTCCAGCCACTCAAATCTTGCTCTAGTAAGAGCTGTTCTTGATACTATGCCAAACCCATTGTCAGATATTTTTCTATCTGGAATGACATTTTGTTCCCACCCAACCATTTTAAGGATCTGGAGTTTGCAATCTATATACTACTAAAACTCTTGTGTTTGTTTGTTTGTAACCTTTAACTGGGCAAAATGGTGCATCATAGGCCAACAATTTTTGAACCAAGGTACCTCAAATGGGCTAACTTACAGAATGTGTCCAAAATCTGGGACCTATGACTCCCATGGAATTGAAATTTGGCAAATTTTATAAAACATTTTATGACATAATACAAAATGTCATAAAACATTTCTTGTGATCAACTCCTGATGTTTGACTGAACTATACAGTTCAATATGAATGACATGGGCTATTTTCAAGGCAGATACATCTCTGAATATCTCCCTGAATTTTTAAGAGCTTTTCCAGTGAAGGCAGTACATTAGAAGCTCTGCCATTGTTGAAGGCATTGAGGAATCTGGTCAGGAAATATCTCTGAAATGATGACCTAGCGGGTCACAGGTTGTCTAGTATCTATATAAATTTGGGTGCTAACATCCAAGACTTTGAAGATTTCCTTGGCCTGATGTCTGGCCAAGAGTAGATATTAAGTTGATAGCCCATGCTTTGAGATGTAAGTTGGTTTAGTGCACTCTTGTCTAATACCATTATGGATAGGTATGTTCTGTGTTAAAGAGCTACTGGCTCCAGTGTGAAGTACATGGTAGGCTGAACCATTGCTATCTGTTCTAGGCACACTTTGGGTAGCCTAAAAAAAAGGTAAAGGTTCCCCCCGCACATTTGTGCAGTCGTGTCCGACTCTAGGGGCCGGTGCTCATCTCCGTTTGTTAGCCAAAGAGCCAGCGTTGTCGTTGTCCGAAGACGCTTCCACGGTCATGTGGCCGCATGACGCCTGCGGAACGCTGTTACGTACCCACCGAACTGGTACCTATTAATCTACTTGCATTTGCATGCTTTCGAATTGCTAGGTTGGCAAGAGCTGGAGCTAGTGTGGGAGCTCACTCCATCACGCGGGGCTAGGGATTCGAACCTCCGAACTTGCAATCAACAAGCCTGGCGTCTTACCCGCTGAGCCACCACGCCCCTTTTAGGGGGTCAAAGTACCTGGATACTAATAATTAAGTAATTTAAATAGTGTTTTGGAACTTGTTGCAGCTCTCGCTGAGTTTCTTTTGAAGTGGTTGACCCATGACCCCTTATCAGCAAAAAACACCCCTAAGTAGGGAGAGGACTCAACTTGTTCAGTAGGCTCCTCATCCAGGGGCCAATTATATTTAGCATGTTTTTCACTGAATACCACCACTTTGGACTTGGCTTTGTGGATATTCAATGAGTTGGAAGCAAATAGGCACTTAGTCTCTGCAGCAATCTTCTCAAGCCAACTTGGGAATGCTGTCTGCATATAAAATAATATTAATGAATATATTAGAGATCTTTGGCATATGGACATCTACAGAACAGAGGAATCCTGGAATGTCATTAACATAGAGATTGAACTGCATCAGGGCCAAAGTGCACTCTTGTCTGATACCTTTATGGATAGGTATGTTCTGTGTTAAAGAGCTACAGTGTGAAATTTCAAACAGGTGTTTGTGTAAAGGGCCTTAACCAAGTATGGGAGTCTAGGTTCCATATTAACCATGGCTAGTTTCTTCAATTAAGTATCTCTGTTTATAGAATCAAATGCTGCACTGAGATCTATAAAGGATGTGAACAGTTGCTTACCTTTGGTTACATGTTTCACTCTGAGATGGTGGAGAATAAAACAGTTCTGAACCTGGCCTGCTCTTCCACTAAAAGAATTTTCTCCATCATCCAGTCTTCAGTCCTACTCAGAACACTAACCTAATTTGATTCTGGTAACAGAGCTGAACATCTTAATGAAGCCAGTTCAGTTTTCTGCTGGAGTTTCTCTCTTAAATTCCTTTTTTCCCCTGGAGGAAAAACATGGAGATTGGCATGAATGGTACAGGACTGAGCGAACAGAATGAGAGCCTATTCTGAGATGATTCCAATTCAAGGGTGACCTGGGTCAAATTCCACATGGCAGTGAAAAAAAAGTTGTGTGTGGAACTCACATGCTTTGAGCTCCAAATTTTAGATGTTTGCCCTATCTCTATACTATGCCAATGTCAACATTACATCTTTTTAAAATATGGCTTGCGTTTGTTGGTGCTTTGAAAGTAGTTTCAAAAGGGCTTCAGGAAAGATGTCGAGTTGAATGCAAACCAGTTACAGCACTATTTGCATTTTAATAAGTATGCATAATGTAAATACATTATTTGCTCCATTTCATCATTTTGAAAGGTTATTGATAGTAGCAATAATTCATGAAGCTTAATAGTATAGTAAGGAACTATATGCACAATAATTCACAATGATACACTCATAAAGGTACCTGTACAATAAAGCCAATTTATCAGGTTAAAACATTTATCCCATTAATTTTCTTTGAAATGACTACAGCTCTATAAATCTGAGGAATACATTTCCAGATGTTCCCCAATGACAAAGCAACTGAAACCTAGTCAGTTATGTAGATGTTTTACATGCTTTCATGTCTTGTACACCAGTCATTTGATTTTACTTTTTGGCTCTAAATAGATACATTTAATAAAGGCATAGCTTAGCATAATGACTATTCAACTTCCCAGAGGCTGAAATTTAATGTAAATTTCTTCAAGCAAACTGTACAAAATGAAGGGGAACTGTGCAAGTGCATGGTAATAACTATCCTATATCCTGTAGGCAAAATATGGTATATTGGTCTGTAATCTTTCACAAGGGGCGTGGTGGCTCAGCGGGTAAGACGCCAGGCTTGTCGATTGGAAGATCACAACTTCGGAGGTTAAAATCCCTAGCCCTGTGTGCGGAGTGAGCTCCCGCACTCGCCCCAGCTCTTGCCAACCTAGCAATTCGAAAGCATGCAAATGCAAGTAGATGAATAGGTACCACTTCGGTGGGTAGGTAACAGCGTTCCACGCGTGTCATGCGGCCACATGACCGTGGAAGCGTCTTTGGACAACGCTGGCTCTTTGTCTAACAAACGGAGATGAGCACTGGCCCCTAGAGTCGGACACGACTGCACAAATGTGCAGGGGGAACCTTTACCTTTTTAATCTTTCACTCTGATCACTGTGATCGCTGTTAAAGAGACAGAGCTAACAAGTTCTTGAAGAGGTAACAAGCTCATGTATCCAAATCTTATTATGAACCATTGGCTGACCAGATAATGTTAGTGGATAGCAAGGATGATTGCCACAAATCATCTCATAACTGCCAACACTCTCATTTTGCATCAGGAAACACTTTCTGGATAAGCAAATGATACTGTTTATCTTTGCCTATTGTGATTCTTGATATTCCCTCTTGCTCTCTGTAGTCATGATAGTGCAATCATTTTTTTCTGGCACTCTTGTACTTATTATAGACTTAGGGTCTTTTTAATTAAAAGTGGAGTGTACCTGGGGACAGTGAGTCATAGGCATCATTCCGCATGCTTGAAGGCTATTAATATTGAAATCTGGCCCTTACCAGGTTGCATTCCACCAACACCCTTACTTTGGAAATGTATATGCTGGGTTTGATTGAAGTGGGCATTTTCTTTAACACAAAGATTGCTCTTCGAGTTAGGAATATTATTATCGGGGCTGTAAAAATCTAAGCAACTAATTTTCTCTGTGTGTGCCTTTGAGTGACTACCTTGGACTCTTGTCGACTACCTGGACTAGTCCCTGCAGTTTTCTTGGCAAAGTTTTTTTGGAAGTGGTTTGCCATTGCCTCCTTCCTGGGGCTGAGAGAGAGTGACTGGCCCAAAGTCACCCAGCTGGCTTTGTGCCTAAGGTGGGACTGGAAGTCCCGGTCTCTAGCCTGATGCCTTAACCACTACATCAAACTGGCTCTCAAGCAACTGCTTGGTAGCAGAAAAGTATCTTTGCTTCCATACTGGGTCATATGGACTTTTGCAGCCCAAATATGGTAATCCTGCTTCCATGGATTTTAATAAGAGATCTTTACATAAGTTGAGAATATTTCTGACAGCAATCCATCTGTGATACTGCTGTACAACAAGGTTAGATATGAGAAAGGCTATAAAGGATTACTTTTTAGGGGACTAATAAACTGCCTTGTACTGAAGCAGATCATTGGATCCTATCTTTGGCTACTGTCCTGGGGGAACCCTTTCAGGATGACAGCAATTCATGGAGCTTAAACCCAAAGTCCCTCCCTCACACATATATAAAGATATAAACACTACACAAAAAAGAAGAGGCCGACCAAAGAGGCTCTTATTTTTGACTTCTCAACAATTTCCCAATGAGCTGAACAACAAACTGAACATTTCAGGCTTTCCCTGAAATAATGTGATCCCTAGCTGTGAAATCCTTTATAGGTGAATATTAGCAAACTGAGTACCAGAGCCAATAAAAATCATGTAAGGTTGAGCTAATACTGTATGGCAGTAACACCAAGTTCCATTTTGTACACTTCCTGAAACATTTTGCAGTAACAGATTTTTCCAGATCATCTTCAAAGACAGCTTAGATTGTGGAGCCCTCTGAGCTTGGTTGTTTGCTTGCAGATGTTTCATTACCCAACTAGGTAACATCATCAGTGCAAACCAACTAAAGCCCTCCAAAACAAGTCACACTGATGATGTTGCCTAGCCTGGCAATGAAATGTCTGCAAGCAAACAACCAAGTTCAGAGTGCACCACAGACTCCACAGTTCAACCCTGAGTTACATATGTTCTCTTCTATTGGAACAGCTTAGAATACAATGCATTACAGTAATCAAGACAAGAAGTTAGCAAAGCATGGATTACCAAAGTGAGGTTACCTTTATTAAAGTATGGCCACATCTAGTGCACTAGCCTAATATGGCAAAAGGACCTTCATGATACAGTTGGACCACTGGTGGCAGAGATGGGTCTAGAAGCCCTCCAAGCTATGGAGAAGCCCTCCAACCTTGATTCTTTAGAAGGAATATAAATTCTTCCAGAACATGCTGAATGCGGTCACCTAACCAGGTAAACATGCATTTCTTGTTCAAACAGAGATTCAATTCTATGATAGTTTTCCTTATCTGATCAGCATACTGCACTAATAGTGACCCTTTGCTCTACATCTCCAAATGATCTCACTCAGGCGTCTCATGCTGACATTAAACAGAACAGGGGGTAAAATAGAGGTTTATGGAACTCCACAAAGCAAGCCCCATGAGTGTTAGCAGAAATCCCTTTACACTACCTTTTATAGACAGCCATCCAAGTATGAACAAAATGGTGAACTGTTTGAAACCTTGAGTGTAATCCAAGTTCTTATGGTGAAATGAGATTCCTTGGAGAAAACAGTCTGTTCTTTGGGGAGTTTAATAGTTAATTTTCATTACACATACAGCAGGGCTCTGTGGCCCAGAAATAGCTATCAAGGAATAACTTGCTTCCTGCAAGATTAGTACAAAAAGAAACATACAAGGAGTCCAGCTGGATCAGGCCAAATGCCAACTAGACCAGAATGCTGTGTCACTCAGAGGCGCACTAAACGAATGCAGGAAGAACAGTTTTACAAGGACTATCTATTTAAGGTTCTCTTTGAGAGTAGTAGCCATTAATTGCCCTATCTTCTATGAACTAATGTAATCTATCTAAACCGGTAGTCCAGAGCTTTCCAAACTGTTCATGTTGGTGACACACTTTTTAGACATGCATCATTTCGCGACACACTCTTACAGCAGGGCACAAGGCAGGCACTAGGACCTGCGTGGAATCACAGCAGGTTTGGAGGCAGCCAGGCACAAGGCAGGCACTAGGACCTGCGTGGAAGCCAGGAGGCAGCAGCAGCCGCGACACACCCAAACACTGCAGCCAACACACTAACGTGTCCCGACACACAGTTTGGAAAGCTCTGCGGTAGTCATTACCACATCTAGTGGCAGAGAATTCCTTTATTTAACAATTCGCTGAATGAAGAAATAGTACTTTTATCAGTCCTGAACATTTAGTTTGATTGGATAATCCCCAGTTCTAATTTAGTAAGGGTTGGTGGTGAATTATATCAGTCCGTATCTTTTATGCCATACAGGATTTCATATATCTTTATCATATATCCTCATACTTATCTTCTATCTAAGGTAAAAATGCCCAATATTGTTCCCTTTTCTCCTAGGGATGCTGCTCTAGCTCCTGAACACAGTCATTTGCTCTTCACTGCACATTTTCCAGTTCTATAATATTATTTTTGAGGTGCAGCAATGAGAACTGTATACAGTATTCCTAGTGTGGTTATACCATAGATTCATCCTTGTGAGATATGAGCAAGCCAAACCATTTATTCCAAGTGATTTCTTTATTATTACAGTCATCTGTTGGAAGAACGTGTATTATGATGTTTCAATTTTACTAAGCAGCAGAACAAAGGGACTAATGAAGGAAGTCCCATCTACTCCTGGAGAAGGAGTGGTGAGCAAAGAGATTAAAGATGGTAGAATTTGTCCTGTTCTCTCTCTTTTTCTTTTTTATCACAGTCTAGGTTCCCATAACAATTTTCTTGCAGTAATTTCTTTTCAACACTCTCAGACACTCCTCTGCTCAGCTCATGCAGTAGCCCAAAGTTGCGTTCACCATAGCCATTGTAAGAACAATCACACCAACCTGCAGTCCTTCCATGCAAGCAATAAAGATAATAGAAATCTGTCTCCAGCTAGCACTCCTGCCATCCTTATCTTGTAGTGCCCTGTTAAGTCATGATAAGGAAGAAGAAAAAGGAAACCTGGGTGATTCAAAAAGCACTGCAGCCCATTGTAAAAGCACTGTGGTGCTCCAGAGACATCACATTCAAGGGGAAGGAGTAGCCACAGAGTCAGCAGGTGTACATTGTGAGGAATTACCCACCCCCAAGTCCTACAGAATTCAAATGTCTCAAATAAGAAAATTGAAATTTTATAAAATGAGATTTTGGGTAGTGGAGCTGAAGAAAATCTGTTTGGCTGCTCAAGATCATAAAGGTAAAGATAAAGGTACCCCCCGCACATTTGTGCAGTCGTGTCCGACTCTAGGGGCCGGTGCTCATCTCCGTTTGTTAGCCAAAGAGCCAGCGTTGTCTGAAGACGCTTCCACGGTCATGTGGCTGCATGACACGCGCGGAACGCTGTTACCTACCCACCGAAGTGGTACCTATTCATCTACTTGCATTTGCATGCTTTCGAATTGCTAGGTTGGCAAGAGCTGGAGCTAGTGCGGGAGCTCACTCCGCACGCAGGGCTAGGGATTCGAACCTCCAAACTTGCAATGGACAAGCCTGGCATCTTACCCACTGAGCCACCACGCCAGCGTCACACCACGCCACACCATCATGCCAGCGTGGAAACAAAGGGGTATGGTACCCACCAAGAGTGACACTAAACACTCATGTGGAAGTGCCCAAGATTGCACAACTTCATGCAATTGTCCAACACATCCTGCAGGATGTGTGGATTAATAACATGCTGGAAAAGCCCCATGGTTATCATATTGAGCATCAAGTCCTGTTTTGTTGTTGTTTATTCGTTCAGTCGTTTCCGACTCTTCGTGACTTCATGGACCAGCCCACGCCAGAGCTTTCTGTCGGCCGTCACCATCCCCAGCTCCCCCATGGTTGAGTCCGTCACCTCCAGAATACCATCCATCCATCTTGCCCTTGGTCGGCCCCTCTTCCTTTTGCCTTCCACTTTCCCCAGCATCAGCTTCTTCTCCAGGGTATCCTGTCTTCTCATTATGTGGCCAAAGTACTTCAGTTTTGCCTTTAAGATCATTCCCTCAAGTGAGCAGTCTGGCTTTATTTCCTGGAGTATGGACTGGTTTGATCTTCTTGCAGTCCAAGGCACTCTCAGAATTTTCCTAATGAGTGTTGATGTCTCTCAAGACCATCAACCTGGAGAGGATCTCAACATGGAGGTGATCACAAGCAACAGAGCAGATATAGAGTCAGTATAACAGAATCCATATCTTGTTGCATGTGCCCAAAGCCAGTACAAAAGCTCAATGCCACAGTGACCCTGAATACTAGGGAGATAGAAATGGGGGTGGGGGGGACAGGGATTGTGATTTCATAGACCAGGGATCACCCTTTCCCCCAAACCGCTGGCGATGTTGCAGCAAACATCCTGGATGACCAAGACAAGGACTGATTAAACACTTCACCAAGATTTTGGTGATGCAACCCAGGTAGACAAACTCACCCAGGATTAAATCCTAGTTTAGAATTGCTTTTCCTTAGCAACTGCACCTCAAAATTTAGTGGCTTGTTGACATAGCAACCATAAAAAACTCTGGATGGAAAGGAAACAGAAATTAGGAATATTATTTGTCTGGCCTTTTTCCCACTCATGTAGCTTATCCAGTTCCCATCATCCATCTCTCTCTCTCTCTCTCTCTCTCTCTCTCTCCCTCCCTCCCTCCCTCCCTCCCTCCCTCCCTCCCTCTCTCCATTATTGAAATGTTTTGCCTCATATAGTGAACCAATATCAAATTTTCCAAGATGCATCTTAAAAAGAAGGATGAAATATAACTATAATTAAACTAGCACAATGTGACCTAAAATTAACATAATAAGAACACAATAGAACAAAATACATCTTGAGAGGACTATTGCAGTGTCCTCTACACGGGGCTGTCATTGAAGACCACTTGGAAATCACTATTCTTTCAGAAAACAGCAGCCCTCTTGCTGGCGGATGTTTGATGCCAAGAACATATTACACCTAGATGGTAGTTCTTGTGCTGGTTACTAGTGGGTTTCCAGATTCTATGCAAAGTATTGGTTTCAACCTATGAAGCCATTGGAGCCTAACTACCTTCTGGACCTCCTTCCAACCAGAGTGGACCTGTTTGATACAGTTATTCCCGAAGAAGCTACTGATGGTGTCTCAGGCCAGTATTTTTCCAGTGATGGCTCCTGTGCTGTTCATGAGGTTTCTTTTGGAAACCAGAAGAGCCCCCTCTGTAGGGGCCTTCTGGAAACTAGTAAAAATGAAGGTGTTCCAGAGGGTGTTTGGTGGCAGTTAGTGTGATGTTGCCATCTCTCTGGCTGGCTATTGCCTTTTCTCTTTTAATTCTGTATTTTAAATTTGTATTTATTTCTTTTATGGTGGATGTGTTAATTGATGCTATGTTATATGGATTGTTTTATTGTTATCTACTGATGGTCCTTTGTAATCTTATTTATTTCAATTTGTATGCTGCTGACTTGAACAACTTATGTAAACAGTAAAGTAAAGGTAAAGGTTCCCTCCGCACATTTGTACAGTCGTGTCCAACTCTAGGGACCGGTGCTCATCCCCGTTTGTTAGCCGAAGAGCCAGCGTTGTCCGAAGACGCTTCCACGGTTATGTGGCCGGCATGACGCATGCGGAACGCTGTTACCTTCCCACCGAAGTGGTACCTATTAATCTACTTGCATTTGCATGCTTTTGAATTGCTAGGTTGGCAAGAGCTGGGGCTAGTGCGGGAGCTCACTCCGTCACGCGGGGCTAGGGATTCGAACCTCCGAACTTGCAATCTTCCAAACGACAAGCCTGGCGTCTTACCCGCTGGGCCACCACGCCCCTGATATGTAAACAGTATATGAATCTAAATGAGAAATAGATATTAATAGAAAGAAACACACACTTAATAAGCTGGTTGTCTCCATAGCTTTTAGGGGCATGGTGGCTCAGCGGGTAAGATGCCAGGCTTGTCGATCGGAAGGTCGCAAGTTCGGAGGTTCGAATCCCTAGCCCTGCGTGACGGAGTGAGCTCCCGCACTAGCCCCAGCTCTTGCCAACCTAGCAATTCGAAAGCATGCAAATGCAAGTAGATGAATAGGTACCACTTCGGTGGGTAGGTAACAGCGTTCCATGCGCGTCATGCTGGCCACATGAACGTGGAACCATCTTTGGACAACGCTGGCTCTTCGGCTAACAAACGGAGATGAGCACCGGCCCCTAGAGTCGGACACGACTGCACAAATGTGCAGGGGGAACCTTTAAAAAACAAACAAACCTCCATAGCTTCTTATCTCCTTTTTGGATCCCAGCTTGCACTGGAGAATATGTTTGCCTATTCCGGTTTTCCCCAGTCTGATGGGAAATCTGGGATTGTAGTTAGGGAAGATTCTATTTATTTAGTTAGTTTTTTTATCTATTTATTCAATTTGTACGCTGCCCATCTCACTGTATAAGTGACTCTAGGTGGCTTTCAAGTAAAAAAGAGAATAAAAAATCTTACAAAAAATAAACAAAGTTAAAAAGACGGAGAGAGTATACTCAACCCACCAACCACCCCCGGGCTGCGTACAACTATTGGATTCCCATGCTAGTTGGCAGAGCCAGGTCTTGACCTCAGGGGGCAAGATGTTCCACAGGGCAGGGGCCACGGCAGAAAAGGCTCTCCTCCTGGATCCCGCCAGTTGGAATTCTTTATCTGATGGGGTTCATAACATGCCTCTCCTGCCGGACCGGGTGGGACAGGTCGATGTAATACTATCTTTGGGAATACTGTTTTGTGCCATAGGATTACTTTGATATCAAACTTAAGTATTGGAAACTGAGGGTTTCTGAATCACACATATTAGGGTGATAAAGAAAAAAACTGTTAAATAAAAAGGATTCTTAAGACAAAAGGGGGACTTTGAAATAATTAGCTTTTACTCAAGCATAGCGCCTTTCATAGGGTCTCTTGTGGGCATCAGTAGAGAATGTTGCCACTGGCTGCTTGTGGACTGCTCACAGGTGTGGTTATGCTGATGTTGGTTAGGCTCATTTCTCATCAATATTTCCTCTGAGTACTCTATATGGAAGCAAACGGCACAGATAAATTTACATAAGTGTGCCATATACTCCCCAGTTAGACTTTTGAGATGTGGTTCAAATGCTTAAGGGGCGTGGTGGCTCAGCGGGTAAGACGCCAGGCTTGTCGATCGGAAGATCGCAAGTTCGGAGGTTCGAATCCCTAGCCCCGCATGATGGAGTGAGCTCCCGCACTCGCCCCAGCTCTTGCCAACCTAGCAATTCGAAAGCATGCAAATGCAGGTAGATTAATAGGTACCACTTCGGTGGGTAGGTAACAGCGTTCCGCATGCGTCATGCCGGCCACATGACTGCGGAATCGTCTCCGGACAACACTGGCTCTTCGGCTAACAAACGGAGATGAGCACTGGCCCCTAGAGTCAGACACGACTGCACAAATGTGCAGGGGGAACCTTTACCTTTTTTTCAAATGCTTAAGTGGTTGGAATGAGGTTTGTCATTAGGAAGACTGGTACATTGCTCTAGCAGTCTTATCTAAGAGGGAAGGTAACCATCACACCTTGACCTGTAAGGAAACATAAGGAGATAGCTCCAGGGGGGCGGGGGTTGAAAATGAATTAATAAACTAAATTTTCCATCTAAATCCTTACAAAATTAACTTGCACTGTAATGCCCATTATTGTGGTTTGGTAATTAATGAGAATGGTTTTAACAAATGTTTGTGGGGGATGGGGGGGTCTTGATTCCAACTTTCCATGACCTAGTGTATATTTACTTGAAGAGTGAATTTACTCTTTGCCAGTATTCTCAATTCAACTGCCCCAAAATCAGAAAGCTGCCAGCAGTTTCAATGTTAGAAGTATAGGATAAACATGAGTTGATTACATGCAGCAACCTAGAAAAAATCAAGGAGAAGACCAAGTTGGAAAGGAATAAAATCTTGGAATGTATTTTTATTAGACATATCAGCATGGTTAATTTCAACCAAGCTCAGAAACGAACTTTGGGTCTCTTAAAATCCACATCAGACAAGAGGCAGGCACCCTGAATTCATATCTGAAATCAGATTAAAAGCCAGACTGAATTTCCACTTCCCCTTCACTCTATTTCTCCCATCAACAAAACATTTCTACTCCTTTCTCTTAATCTGGTGATACCTTTGTTTGTTGCTAGGTACTGTTGGACTTGGGAGCAGATATAAGAAATGGGTGATAACTGGAGTTATGGCTGTGGATATCACAATGAATGATGTCTCCCTAAAATAGATTAAGGTAGTGTTAATTTCCCCCATCTTCTTTAAGTTCATTTGAAGTTAATGCTGTTCAAGTTTAATGTTGTGCTATAAAGGTCAGTTTCTAAAGGATTCCATATGTTAAGTCTGTGCCATTGATAAACATTTCTAAGGGCTGAATTCAAATGTGATGGCCCTAAGAAACTGTTGTAAACACAAAACTAACGAAATTATATAAGAGTACAGGAATGAAGACTGTAGTCTGGGATGAAGGATGAGACAAAACAACTTCCAAGATTTATGAAGTCCACTGTCAATTATCCCTTCCTGCTAATACGTACATTTGGGAACAAAGGATATGTAAAGAACAACTAAAACTCATATCATCATGGACATAGTATAATGCATATTTTGGGACTTCAGAACAGTGGATTTTAATAAACTTAAAGCAATGATAAATCAGATCCCATGGCAAGGGAAGGTATGGGAAAAGGAGCTCAAGAGGGTGGGAGTTCCTAAACAAGGAGATACGAAAAGTACAATTGTAAACGATTCCAATAAGGAAAAGATGGAGCACAGTGGAAGAAGCCATTGTTGCTGCACAAAAAGCTTTGTGAAGATCAGTAAACGAAAAAGGACACATATAGGAAATGGGGAAAAAAGTCAGGTCACTAAGGAAGAGTACAGTTGGATAGCCCAGAACTGTAGACCTGATGTCAGGAAAGCAAAAGTTCAGAATAGGCTGAGATTAATGAAGGATGCCAGAAATAGCACAAAGAGATTCTTTTGATATGTTCAAGATAAGGAAAAGAATCAGTATCTCAGTTGCTCAGTGAAAATGGCAAAAATGTGGCAGATAACAAAGAAAAGACATAGCTCAACACCTAACGTTGGTTCAGCCTTCCACCAGGCAATTGTGAAAAGCAGGATCAAGGGGCAGGATTGAAGTTTAAGATGGATAAAATATGGCCAAGGAAAACCCATTTATTATTTTATTTTGAGTGAGTTTAAAATTCCAAGACAAATTTAATTGCATCCTAGGGTGCTGAAGGTACTAGCTGATTATCTGGTCAAAACCTTATGTATTATCTTTGAGACATACTAGAGAACTGATGAAGTGCCAGATGTCTGAAAGCAAGGTTGAAAATTGTTCTCAGAGTGCTTATCATGGTTCCTTATGGTGAGAGGCATTGAATGTGGCACCACAAGGTTCAGCCCTAGTGCTCTATTCTTTAATTTTTAATTATTAATTAAAAGGATGGAGGGAATGCTTATCAAATTTTCAGATATACAAAATTGGGTGGAAAAGCCAATTCCATAGAAGGCAGAAAGAAAATTGAAAACAATTTTGATAGGCTCAAGAAATGGGCTGGAATAAATGGAGTGAAATTTAAACGAGACAGTTACGAAACAAAAATCAAATACAGGGGTGTGGTGGCTCAGTGAGTAAGATGCCAGGCTTGTCGATCAGAAGATCGCAAGTTTGGAATTTCGAGACCCGAGTGCCGTGTGACGGATTGAGCTCCTGCACTCGCCCCAGCTCTTGCCAACCTAGCAATTTGAAAGCATGCAAATGCAACTAGATTAATAGGTACCACTTCGGTGGGAAGGTAACAGCGTTCTGCGCGCGTCATGCTGGCCACATGACCACGGAAGCGTCTTTGGACAACGCTGGCTCTTCAGCTAACAAACGGAGATGAGCACCTGCCCCTAGAGTCGGACACGACTGCACAAATGTGCGGGGGGAACCTTTACCTTTTTATATATAAATTAATGATACATATGTGAAAGAGTAACATGTAGAAAGGCAAAAAGTGATTCTCAGATATAGGCTTACTCATAGTAAGATCATCTTGTTCATCAAGAGTTTCTTTGAAATTTGGGGATATGGGATCTTGACATTGCCCCACAATATGACAGAATGTGGAGCTCTTGGTGCGCTCTGAGCTTGGTTGTTTGCTTGCAGACATTGGAACCTTTACCTTAAGATGGGGAATGCTTAGCTTGGCAATGGTTGGTAAAAAGATTGTGGAATTGAAGCTGATTACAAATTGAATATGAAGTAGCAGCATAATCTGGCTGCAAAAAAGACATGCAATTTTAGGACATATCAGCAGAAATATAATTTCCAAATGATAGGAAATAATCATTCTGCTTTATTCTGTTTTGGTAAGACCTCATCTTGACTACCAACTCCAGTCTTGAGGACTACAATTTAAGAAGGCTTCAGAGAAATTGGAAGAGGGCAACAACAGAGTTGGGGGAGATGGGCGGTCATATAAATTTGAATAATAAATAAATAAACAAGGTTGATCCAGGGCAGAGCTTTCCAAACTTTTCATGTTGGTGACACACTTTTTAGACATGCATCATTTTGTGACACACTCTTACAGCAGGGCATCATTTCGCGACACACTCTTACAGCAGGGCACAAGGCAGGCACTAGGACCTGCGCGGAATCCTGGCAGGGCAGGTTTGGAGGCAGCAGGGCACAAGGCAGGCACTAGGACCTGCGCGGAATCCTGGCAGGGCTTGGAGGCAGCCGCAGCCGCGACACACCCAGACACTGCAGCCGACACACTAACATGTCCCGACACACAGTTTGAAAAGCTCTGATCCAGGGACTAGAAACTAAACCTGGTGAAGAAAGACAGAGGGAACTGGGTAAATTTAGCCTTGAGAAAAAATTACCAAGGGATGTTACATCCCGAAAAGAAATCACACAGAAGAAGGTTAAGACCTGTTCTCTCATTTTCCAAAGTGCAGCGTGTAGAAGAATAGATTTCAGTTACCAGAAGACAGATTCTGATTGAATGTTGTGAGTTTATTTTTTCTAATATTTAGAGTAGTTGAACAGTGTAATCAATTACCCAGAGAAGTGGTGGATATGTTCAAGCGGAGGCCAGACAGCCATGCTCTCAGGGATGGATTCCTGCAATGAGATGGGGATTGGAGTTGACTTAAAGTTCGCCTTCTAATGATATGATTCCCTTATTCTAAAATTTTACTGCCCCTACTGCTGATCTGTATCCTCTTTTCCCAATCGCTTCCACCTTCCAACTGCTCTTGGCTGGTGTCTGAATAACAAGGAAGCCATTGCTTAACGTCAGTATGACTTAAAATGACTCAAGGCTGTCTCACTCATGGACCAAGGATGAGATGAAGGCGAGGCATGGAGACAAGGCAAAACAAAGAGGTTGCTAAGACATGCACATGCTCTGCTAAGATGCAAGTGGGGGAAAGGCCAGTGGTGTACACACAGTCAAGGCCGCAGTGGGCAGCTGTCTTGAAGTGCACAAACATAGTCTTGCCATTTTTAAAAAAGCAAACCTGATCATGATTACTGCAGGGCTAGTGTGTGCATGTCCATAGAAGAACCTAGGTAGGGGGTGGAGTAACAGGTAGAAGCAAGCCGCAGGTGAGTGCAGCTGATGTAGAGTTACCAGGTATCTGAACAGGCAAAGGAGGACAGGGACTATTGGAAAGGAGGACAAATGGGGGGAAAGGAGGACACACTAACTGTTTAATATTTGTATTTACATTCACTGGAGAGGAAGGGATTACAAGTGAGTAAACAGGTACACAATGGGGAACACACATTGAGAGGAATGTGCTAGTGCCCCTGTTTGCCCGGCTTGCTCCAGTTAGGAGGCAAAAGCCTTCAGGGTGTAACTGATTAAGGTCTTGTCAATTTCAGACAATCTTGTTAACTTGCAGTTAGCAGTTATTAGGGAAGCGCTGCATGGTAGAGAAAAACTGTTCCATTAGATCAGGGGTGGGCAATGTCAGGCCCGTGGGCCGTATAAGGCCCGTGAGGCTCCTGCCTAAGGCCCACGGGGCTCCCGCCCGCAAAGCCCGCCCCTTCCACATGATTGGCTCCCGCCCGCAAAGCCCGCCCCCCCAGTGCTTGTGATTGGCTCCCGCCCGCAAACTCCGGCCCCCAGTCTGCGGAAATCTCAGAAACCCCGCCCCCCACCCCACCCGGTCCCCGGTTATAAATATCCAAATGGCCCTTGGCAGAAAAAAGGTTCCCCACCCCTGCATTAGATACTCAAAAAGCCTGACAATATTTGATTTTAAGGCTATGCCTCCCAGATGGAGGACATGAGGACAAAAAGAAGAACATGTCCTCCTTTTGCTGGAGGTCTGGTAACCCTAAGCAGACAGACTCAGTATGTATTCTACAACAGTTACCACTACAGCAGGGGTCCCCAACCGCT
Source organism: Charina bottae (assembly GCA_023362775.1). Lineage (NCBI taxonomy): Eukaryota > Metazoa > Chordata > Lepidosauria > Squamata > Charinaidae > Charina > Charina bottae. The sequence continues at coordinate 20,181,799 of JALMGJ010000016.1, read as the reverse complement.
GGGCCGCGGACCTGTACCGGTCTCCGAACACCGCCCCCAGCCCGCGCGATTGGTTCCCACCTGCAAACCCTGCCCCCCGGTCAGTGCGATTGGCTCCCGCCTGCAAACCCCGCCCCCCTGGTCCGTGGAAAAATTGTCTTCCACGAAACCAGTTCCTCATGCCAAAAAGGTTGGGTACCCCTGCACTACAGTATCACTGCATAGCCACTTCCGCAATCTTGGGGCAATCCCCCACTGTAGTCTAAGCTGCTTGTCTCCCATGCTGCTCCCAGCCGTTCCTTAAATCAGCTTTAAAAATTGCAGCCCAGATTGCAGTGGATTGGCAATGGGGCCAGGTTGATGTTTATCTGGACTCCAGGCACTGCAGGGCCTAACTGGTCATTCCCCTGCTTCCTGACATCCCGTTCATGCAGGGAAAGCCAGCCTTGCTGGCTGGTCCCTGTGTGGGCAGGTCTCCCAGTGCCTGCCTTTTCCTTTTAGGGTTTGTTCCCTCCTCAGTAGTCCCCATGCCTTTCCTTTGCTTTCCCAGTTGTTTGCACACATGGATGACTTCTCACTCCCTTCCCATATCCTCTCCTTTGACTGTAACCCAGGCCCATCCATTTTCCTTATTATTGTATTGTCATTGCTCTGATGCTACATTATCCAAAGCAAAGGGAACAGTTTATAGGTACATTGAAACTGATGGTTCAGCTTCATAGAAGCAAAGTAGTATTTATTGGAATTTTGTTGCTTTATTCCAAGATGCCTACCTTGCAACTTAAAGATTTGGAAAAAATATGGAAGAGAAGGGAAAGTTTGCAATACTGTAGGCAAGGGGTGCAAAAGAAAGGGGACCATGCTTCACCCAGCTGGGCAGAAACCCAAAAGGTACCCACTGGGAGATGTAATGGTTGAATGGAGCACTGAGCTTCTAGAGGGGGCGGGAGAACATGGGTTGAAGAAAGTTCATTGCCTTCATTGGCTATTGTTGGATCAACTGCAAGATAAAAAATGGCAGCTGCTAACCGGCAGAAAATGTAACATCCTAGCAGCCCAGGACAAAATGGTTGCACAGGGTGCTGGAAGGGGAGGGGCAAGTCTGGCACCATAGCCAATCAGAGCTGGGACTGTCACTAGATCAGAAGGAAGTGCTGCAGACCATTTGCTTGGAAGGGCTTAAGATGACTTAGGATGAAAAACAGTAGTTTTGAAGCAGAGTAGGTAGCTTGTACTGGTGATGGGGCAATCAGAAAGTGTGGATCTGCCCTTAGACAAGTACATCTGGAATGTTGATAAATGCTGTTAACTCTAAAACGACATACTGTAACTGTTGTTTCTCAGAAAGTGACTCAGTGGCCCAAAGGATTATGGAGTAGGAAGTAATGAATCCAACACCAAAAGACAGGTTTATCTATACATTAGAAATGTACAAAGTAGCCCACACAGCCTAAACCACAGAACAAGCAACAGCAAATGAGAGGGATTGTCCCCAGGACCTTGGAAATTGAAAGCTTCTCATATAACTCCATTTGTTTACACATATCCTTTGTTAGCACCAATTGTTTTTCTTTCCTCCACTCCTGCTTTGCATTTTCCTTCCCTTAATTGAAGTTTAGACTATATAAGATAAGGGCAGAGTTTTTCTGTTGTTGCTTTATGTTATCTACCCTGATAAAAGTGTGCAAGAACAATGGGCAAAAGATAGAAAATTGCCCTATAGTCCACTGTCTATGGACCACTGAATTTTTAAAGAAAGCACTGGCCAGATGACTCTTGGTCTGATACACTGCAAGGCTTTTCTTCTATTCTTAAGCAAGAGTGCAAACTCAGGGACCCTGAAATAATTCCTATTTTGGTCATTTAAATCTTGTGGGGATTCTTGTAAAGGAAGGGAAAAAGGATCTGCAAGACTGAACAGATCTTTTGCAACTCAACAGCCAAATGTAGGAAATCGTTTCATCCCGGTGAGTTTTAATTTGTCCATTTGATAGATACATATCCCATTCTAAAGTGCATACATGTTTCAAAGGCAACATATGCAATTGTAAGCATACAGAAATAATCAAGGTTTTGTTTGTTGTTCAGTCGTTTAGTCGTGTCTGACTCTTCGTGACCTCATGGACCATAGCACGCCAGGCCTTCCTGTCCTCCACTGTCACCCGGAGTTTACTCAAATTCATGTTCATTACATCGGTGATGCTATCTAACCATCTCATCCTCTGCCGTCCCCTTCTCCTTTTGCCTTCAGTCTTTCCCAGCATCAGGGTCTTTTCCAGTGAGTCCTCTCTTCGCATTAGGTGGCCAAAGTATTTGAGCTTCAGCTTCAGCATCTGTCCTTCCAATGAGCAGTCAGGGTTGATTTCCTTTAGGATTGACTGATTTGACCTCCTTGCAGTCCAAGGGACTCTTAAGAGACTTCTCCAGCACCATAGTTCGAAAGCATCAATTCTTCGGCGCTCAGCATAAACGTATTTTCATTACTGAATCCACACAGTAATTTAACATATTTAGCTCTGCACTTGACAGCCATGAAAGAGGAAGGAAGCTATATATCAATAGGGATGAACAATCCTTGGTCCCAGGCTTCCTGCAGTTCCCCAGTCCCTATTTTGAAGCTTGCAGAGCACTCTCAGATCAAAGCCCAAATATTTGGTAGCAAAATGTCTGATCTGGGGCAGTGTAGTTGTATGTGTGTACGTTTGCAATCATAAGGGTAGAAATAAATGTCTTAAACTTCTACAAGCCAAAACACATCCACTTCTATTCACCACTCCTAAGAAATCAAACTGAAAAAATTCAGCCCCATCTCCCAGCCTTATTTATATAGATACATAGACATTGAGGTGCTCCTGAGCTAAATGATAAGCCACTACCCCATAGTCCAGATAATTTTGCTCAGCAATTTTATGTGGATCCACAACAATCTAGAAGCACAAGTTGGAAGCTTGCAAGATTCCTAGTGTTTGTATCACACACCTGAGCAGTAGCCTCTTTATAGTGTTTTCTAAAATGAGGTCTTTGAACAGGAATTCTTGACAACGGAAAAGCCATGTTTGACAAAAAAAAATTAAAATCCGCTGAGACATTTAAGGAGAATTATCAGGGCTTCACAGGTACTCCTCTTCTGTTAACACAGATAATCTAATGAAGTTTCATCAAGCAGTTTTAGAGAGGTCTGAAACCAGATTGAAATAATGAATTCCATCCAAGAATGTCTGAAGTTGCCTGGCAATTTCATTCGTTTGTTTTATGTCTTGCTGTGTTACATAGATTCAGAATGGCCTACAGGATTTTTCCTAATTACTGATAGCTCAAAGGGTTCACCATCTACAAATATTTAATTGCTTAGCACCTGTCTGCTTGCCCAAGATGAGTTTTTATTTTATTTATGTATATAATAATGTCTAGGCCTTCCACTTTATAAGGACTTGAGCTGTTTTATAATCATCATGATCAGTAAAAACAACAGTGAATAGTCTACCATGTTTGCGATGGGCCAACATTTGTGACAACACTTGGGTAGCAAAGGAAGATTTGTTTGGAAGTGGTCTCTTAATTTCCTCTGTTGGGATTATTCAGACTGCCTTCCCTCATATAAAGGCATTTATTACCCCCTGGAGCCAGCAGCTAAGTCCCTTCCAGCTACATTTACAAAGCCAAGAGGACAAAGATCAAACGAACATGCAGTCGGCCAAACTTCACCAAACCCCTTGTCCATGTCTTCAGGGTACAACAACTAACATGCACCCCATAAAACAAGTCAAGACAGTGCTGAACTGGGTGAATTGCACAGCTAGGGGTCAAGATATGCCATTTTACCTTTAAAGAGTTAAACAAAACATGCCTCAATCTGCTTCCAAGATTTCCTTTACACTCAGTACAGGGCAGGTTTGGAAATGCTGCAAATTATCTGGAAAATGCTGCTAGATAGCACCCCACAAATGCAATCATAGAAATGAGAAAGGACTGGCTTGCTGGTGGTGCTGTTGCCATGGTTTCTGTGAAAGTAACACATGACCCAAATGTTTTGATAATGGGATCCTGTGGAGAGCAGTATCTGTGGAGACACAGGTTGCCTGAGAAAATTCTTGAGCCAAATTTCTTTTTGAAAGGTATCTGCTTTTCATCCACCTTGATCCCCTCATGTTATTATTTTGTTAATGTACCTTTCAATTGCATTTCCATAACAAAATAATGGAAGGGAGTTAAAGGACAGAACATTTTTTTTTTGTTTTCTTTTTTTCTCTTTTCATTTGAAGAGTTACTGTTGCACCTGCCATCTTTACTTGGAGTGACTCTAGAAGAGTGAGGAAAAGAAAGATACGGCTCTCTGGAGCAGTGCTCCACAGAAGGGTACTTGTTTTGCTGTTGAAAAATATGGGGCGATGTGTGCATGGGGTGTGTGTGTTGTCTTTCTTTTTAGAACTCAAGAAACCTGGCTGAGGGTTGAATACTTACTGCTGCCCTAAATAATACTCTTGTATTCTGCTTGGGCAGAATTTTAAAGACTAAACATAAAATTAATAGGGTAAACCCTGGAAGAGACCCATGCATTTTAGCCTTATTTTTAAGCAAAAGGGGGAGAGGGAACCCAGCTGATCAAGGGCTGAGCAGCTGAGGAACAATATTAAGAAAAGACAGGAAGATACAAAATAAAGGAAAAAATTTGGAGCTGAAGAAATAAAGAATAAGACCAAGGAAGAGAGTATCAATCAGCAATCAGATACACATGGCAAAGAAGAGCTACAGAATGGATAGATTTGATTCTTAAAAGGATGTTGAAAAGGTAAGCATAGAAGAGAAAAAGAACGGAGAAGCAGATTTTTACCTTTGGGGAGGTGTGTGATGGCAGCAATTAGAGCTGGTATCTGGCTTTCCTTTCCTTCTCCCCCACACCCCTTCCCCTATTTTACCAGGCAAGATCCCCAGCTGTGGATATCAGTCTTGAAGTCCTGCATTTCATCTTCTGTAAGGTTGATAGTCCCTGTAGCCAAATCATACAGCCCCCTCTCTACTCATACACACACAAACAAAACAACAGAAGGAGAAGCTATGCAAGGAGTGTCTGGTCTCCCTGGCAGCCACAGAGACCCCGGAATAAATGGGAGGGGGCAGTCCTGCAGGCTAATTGAAGCCCAGCAGCTCACTAACCTCCTTTTTTCATGCTACCCAGATTGTCTGCATGGCTGGGTCTCTTCTTCCAAATTTTCCTGAGAAAACACTACTTTCATGCCAGATCACCTTGGACGAGCATCAACCTACTTCAAGAATGAGCTGACAATGAGATGGCTGCTTCATTGTGAGGACACATCCTCCATGAATGGTAAGTGGGCCACTTTTCAGCTGGGGCTGTGTGGACGAGGCCGATAAGGACATGACAGTTAATACAATCAAAATAAAATAGAATTAAAACATGGGCAGAATCAACAGAACGAAAGCATGGACGTTTAGCAACATCCAGACTTTCTTTCTCTTTAATACTTAAACATTTAATAGTTGAAGGAAATGCAGTTGACATGCTGATGAAATCTGAGAGGAGAAAATAAAAATAGGAACAAGGTATCAGTAAGAACACTAACCTTTTCAAATTCCAAACATTGCTAGAGTGCTGAGGAAAGATGGAGGAAAATGAACTGATAGCCTCTGTTTCCCTTCTAATGGGTAGGGGAGGCTCCTCTCATTCCCTCATAAACCTTGGGCTGATGTGGTGACAAGGATGAGGAGTCACCATAGGTAGAGCAAATTATCTTCAAGATTATGAGTTATAGGCTAAGGAATCCATGCCACAGAAAAGCAAAGCCCTGTTAGTTCATCCCACAGCAGCTGTCAATTAGACAAACACGTGTAAACTGAGGCAAGTTAGTTGTTGTCATTACGGTCATGAGTATAAAGCAAAAGGAGGATGACAAAAATGTCCTCCCCTGTTAGCCTTGCGAGGTAGTCCAGACAAGAAGCACAACCAGAGTACTAGCTCTATCTTTTTTGTAAGGTTACATTAATAGAATCTTGCAAGTCTGAAAGTACCCCTCCCGTCCCTCACTTTTGCTCTCCTGAAAACTAGGGAGGGTCCCTTCTGAGATGCTTTTGCCACCCCTCCGCCTTCGGACTCAAATTTCGTTTATCAGACCATTGTCCAGGCTGCGGCTCTTCCTCCAGTCTCCCAAGGTCATTCCCACAAACCATTACATCCCCTGAACCTATCTGAGTGAGCTTTATATCAACACCTCAATACACAGGGAAGGAAAGTTAATTTCAATGTGATGATTTCAACATAGAAGACGGGATGGAATTGTCCCTGATCCTTAAGAGTAATCCTTAACTTAACAATAGATTACATTTGTTCCCAACAGGAATGTCTTGTATGGAAAAGGAAGCAGGTGAAGGTTTTCCTACACTGTCCCAACTACCCTTCTATCTGTTCAATCATCTTCCAAGCACAGGACCACTGCGAGCAGGATTGGTTGGAAAGTCTACACATCTCTTTCTTTTTCAGGCTCTGCTCTTTCCTAGATGCTTTCAGTAAAAGCCGTGATTCTGCAACATTTTTTTTCCTGTCTGGCTGGGAAGAGAGTGGTCAATGTACTTGGAGGTAGGAGGGGGAAGAGGATGGGTCTGCTGATTAGCCTCAGGCAGAGTAGAGGCAGGAGCTGATCATGTGGGTCGCCAATGAGGGGAGGTGGTCACCAGGCCAAAGGATTGGTCAGAGCTACTGACTTAGTTTTAGTTTTGCCCAGTAACCTACATTCTTTAAGGAAAGAGCCTTGCTGAACCAAGCTCTTCTATGTGTTTGGTTATTTATCCTTTAATAATACTTTCAGCCATTTTACTTAATTGGCCTATAATTTTCTATATCCCTCAATTCAATTTTAAATACTGAAATTTGCATTGGGCATTTTCTAGTCTTCAGGGAGAGATGCCAATCTTGAAGAGAAATTGCATATTTTGGTCAGAAGGCCAGCAATTTCATATGAGTTATTTAGGAATCCTAGGGTGAAGACTATCTGAATCTAGAAATTAGTTTGTTTTTAATTTGTCAATTGGGCTTACGGCTTCAGTTTTTGTTGCCTTCATCTAATTTACCCGATTTCCTAAATGCGGCGTCTGTTCTATGTCCTCAGTAGAAGCAAAGACTACATTCAATTTCTCTGCAATTTCCCTAACCAACTTTAGCCCACCCTTGATAATTCTGTAAAACCCTTTCCTGGTTTATTTCCTACTTTGAATACAGTTAAATAATTTTTGCAGTGTTTTTCCTTACCAGTCTTTGCCATCTGCTATTCAAAGTCTTTTGTTTGTTTTGTTTTTGAATCATCTTTTGACTATTTGCATTTATTTTGTCAAAGAGCATATTCTTGGTTGGGGTTTCATTTGGCAAAGCTTCTATTTTTTTTTTCAAGAGGCTTCTTGCATCTGATCGTTTCTAGACTCTGCTGGTTGATCATTTCAGATTTACTAAATCTGAAATAATTTTAACTTTTCCATTTCAAATTTGCAAAGACAGTCCCACACTAAACTTAAAATATAAACTAGGCTGTGCCGAGTTTGCCAAACCTGCTTTACTGGCCAGGTTTGAACTCCAGACCTGGTCCTTTCTGCCTCAGATTAGTTGGAGGATAAACTGTTCCAACTTGTTTCCAGCTCTGGATTTAATTCAAGAAAACAGAATTCTATTGTTGCTGGGAGAATTCTCCCTACAGAATAATAATAATAATGATGATGATGATGATGATGATGATGATGATGATGCTTAAAAAAAGCCTTAGGAGTAGCCAAGAAAGTGGTCAGGGCCCAGCTGCTGCAATGTAGCCATAGCTGTTTCTACCCCTCTCTTCATGACAGCCAAATCTGTTCAGAGAAAGGCTTAAACTGGAGTTTATGGAAAGCACTTTCACAGGATGAAGTGGTTATAACAACTCTGGGGTCTCCCAAGCCAGACTGTACTCTCAGGTCTGGATTCAGCATGAGGCATCTTAGTATATTTTTGCTCTTTGTCTCCTCATATTAGCAAGTGCTTTTTCAGGTTACTTCTGCAATCTCCCCAAAGCTCTCTGTGATCCTTTGTGAATACAGTTTTACAGAAATATCCTCCTGCTCTGCCCCCCCTCAGTGTCTCTGGCTGGCCACAGGGAGGTCCACTCAGTATTCAAAAGTCTTGTCCCAAAAGCCTGGGAAGGAGTGACCAATAGTGGTCTGATTACAAAGGTCATTCGAGGACAAGCCTATCGATCACTGAATCCCATATTCCTCCTTCTTACTCATCCTCCATCAAGGAATTTTACATAAGCAACCATCAAATACTTTTTCAATTCTCCCTCCCCACTTTTTATTTATTTTTTGATGTGGCAGCCTTGGCAGCAAACTGCAGCATGGCAGGGTTCCAGGGCAGCATCAAGGCTTATGCTTCATGGAGGATCCTGCATAGGGTCAGAATAAGTGAGAATCTTTCAGTTATGTTAATAAATGTCTATTTTGAATGGCCATAAACCAAAGACGATTTGAGCTTTTCTGAGAATCAAAAGCACATGCCTAGTATAGAGTAGCTTCAGTGCCACGCAGTTGGGCAGATTTACTACTTATCAACAGTACTTTTGACTTATCTGGATGGAGCTTCAGGTTTTTGGCCCTCCTCTAGTTCATTTCTGCACCCAGCCACTGATCAGAACAGGAGTTTGAGGTAAAGGAGAAAAAGAGAGATGGCCGTCAGTCCCACTTTTTATTTTATTTTATTTTATTTATTTATTTCCCACTTTAATTTCACATCTCTGAATTTCTCTTGAAACAGCTTAATTGAAATGTTAAACATCAGAAGGGATAAAATAGAGTCCTGTGCAACTCTGCAGTCCAATTGCCATACTATGGAGCAATTGTCTCGCTGCGCCCCCTTCTGAAATCACCTGTCCAAAGAGGAGTGTGACCGTTGCACGCAGTCCCTCTCATGACCAACCCAGACAATTTATCCATGAGGATACTCAGCTGTTGGTGCTGTACAACCACTGAAAGATACAAGAAAATCTTTGTGTCGGCAGATTTTATCACATATCAGGCAGTTTCCATGCAGAATGGAACTTAAAAGTAGAGATGCACAAAACATTTCAAATCTGAAAATGAGGTGTTCTGACCTTACTTGACACCGCTCAGACAGATGTCGGTACAACCCTGGAACACTTCTGGTAAGATTGGAACGGCTGCTGAGAACTAAAATTGCAATGTTTCCAATTTGAAATGGTTTGCATACCATTACTTAAAAGCCTATGAGGGGGTGAGGCCAGTCACAGTTCAGAATTACTGCTGGCTTGGATACTGAAACAGGGGAACTGGAAACCCTTTGTATTGTCATGTCTTTGTGATGCAAAGGTACAGGCAGAGGTGTCTCTCTGTCTCACTGTGAGCTCATTGGATATTTTCTGGTGCTAAATATGCAGCAGCAGAAAGTCTCTGATGGGAGGGCACTGGCAGTATTTCCAGTCACACTGAAGGCATGCTTGTAATTTTTGTGTCACTTTTGTATTTTTTTAAAAAAATATACTTTCCTTTCCCTGTTTCAGGCTGAGAACTCATGTGTTCTGGCAGTTATTCCATCTGTATAGATCTGTTCCCTGTTTCATCCAGGGAAAGATTACTCTACCAATTATCTTTGAATGGTTATGCCACTGTCAAATTGTTGGCTTTCAGTAATGATTCCATGTCATTTATTAATGTGTTACCCTGAATATTCTGAAGACATGTTTTAACCACATGTGGGCAAGCATGGATTGTAATGCTGCATTTTCATTATGGAGACTCTCTGAGAAGAAATGTGACTAAATATTTAGAAAAACTTGGAAGAATAAACTCAAAGTTTTGTGTTTTGAGGAATAAACAGTTACACCAATTACTGTCTTTACCTCTATTCATTTTGGTAATGGAAACCTCTCCCCCTACTCCCATCTGGTCAATTACCACCAACTTTCTCAGGGGAAAGATAATTCTGTTGTTGCTAGTTATTTCAAACGGAACAATTTTCAGTTTTATAGCTAGTAGTCATCTTTGTGTCACTGTCTGTGCCATTACCCCCACCCATAAGTGTCTGTTATATCCCCAAGGGCAGGGGTCGGCAAACTTTTTATGCCAGGAGCCATTTTGACATGCTCCAGGGCATTTTGACATGCTCGAGAGCCAGGGGGCGGGGTTTGCGGGCGGGGGCCAATCGTGTGGAAGGGGGCGGGGTTTGCGGGCGGGGGCAATTGCGTGGAAGGGGGCGGGGTTTGCGGGCGGGAGGCAATCGCGCACACTTAGGGCCTCCTGCCGCCATGCCCGCTGCAGTGCCCGCCGCTGCCATGCCCGCTGCCACGACTGCGCAGGCGGAGCTGCCTGCCTGGCACTCGGGCGCTCCGGCTGGGGTGCAGCGGGACGGGAGCATCGCCGGCGGCCCACGAGGACCGGCCAGGGAAGGCGCACGGGCGGAGCTCCCGTCCCGCTGCACCCCAGCCGGAGCGCCCGAGTGCCAGGCAGGCAGCTCCGCCCGCGCGCCTTCCCTGGCTGGTCCTCGCGGGCCGCCGGCGATGCTCCCGTCCCGCTGCACCCCAGCCGGAGCGCCCGAGTGCCAGGCAGGCAGCTCCGCCCGCGCGCCTTCCCTGGCCGGTCCTCGCGGGCCGCCGGCGATGCTCCCGTCCCGCTGCACCCCAGCCGGAGTGCCCGAGTGCCAGGCAGGCAGCTCCGCCCGCACGCCCTCCACGCGATTGGCCCGCGAGGACCGGCTAGGGAAGGCGCGCGGGCGGAGCTCCCGTCCCGCTGCACCCCAGCCGGAGCGCCCGAGTGCCAGGCAGGCAGCTCCGCCCGCGCGCCTTCCACGCGATTGGCCCGGGAGGACCGGCCAGGGAAGGCGCGCGGGCGGAGCTCCCGTCCCGCTTCACCCCAGCCGGACCGCCCGAGTGCCAGACAGGCAGCTCCGCCCGCACGCCTTCCCTGGCCGGTCCTCGCGGGCCGCCGGCAATGCTCCCGTCCCGCTGCACCTCTCCAGCTCGTCGGCCACCCGCCGCAGCGTCTCGGCCGTGCGGCTGGGGGGCAGTGCCGCGTCCCCCAGCCGGTGCTGCAGGTAGTTGCCCAGCAGCTGCGCTGTCTCCTCTCGCAGCGCGCCCAGCATGGCGACGCTCTCCTGCCTGCCTGGCGAGCGCTTCGGGGGGGGCGGCGGCAGCGGCTGTTGCAACACAGGCGGAGGAAGAGGCGGCGGCGGCGACCAACCAACTTCCCCACCCGCCGACCTCGAAGAAGCGCTGCCCGACTCTGGCGAAAGTTGGAAGGCTCCCGAGGGCGGGAGGAGGAAGAATCAATCGCCCTCCTCCAGCGCCGGCCATCAGAGTTTGGGGGCGGGATCCAATCGCGTGGAAGGGGCGTGGGTGAGTTCAGCTGCGGAAGAGCCACACTCAAGGGGCCAAAGAGCCGCATCTGGCTCGCGAGCCGCCATTTCCGACCCTTGCCCAAGGGGATTCCTGTGGGAGTCATCTTCCTTTGCAGATGGACCAGATCAAGCCATTTAGACAGACAGGAACAGGGACGGAACTAGGGTCTGTGTCACCCAGGGCAAACATGGATTCCGTGCCCCCCCATGGGTTATTTTGTCATTTTGGTGCACCCCGCAGTGCGGTGCCAGGGGCACATGCCCCATTTGCCCCCTCCCCCAGTTGCAGCCCTGGACAGGAACCCCCTATCTCCACACCCTCCATCTTCACCTTCCCTTGTAGCAGCACAAAAATGATGTCAGGGAGTAAGATCTGTGTGCAGTCTGGAAGTGGTGCCCCTGGCATTCTCTGTGACACAGCAAAGGATTCCCAGGCATTCCTCTTGGATCCCACATGCTGCTGGTGATCTCACCTCACTGCTTGTGTTGCTTATGCAAGCTGAATGAGCCCTGCAATAAAATGAAGATGACATCCTCTCTTTTTAATCTCAAATCCATATTGAAGCAAGAACTTTATTAGGCCAACGGTAGATTTGTAAAATAATCCCAAGAACCCTTACTACAATTAGGTGAATAAATGGATTAAAAAGCCAGGAAAAAAAAAACTGGGGAGAGGGATAGAATTATTATTGGGGGTGATATTCAAAAGTAGATCAGCAACCCTCTTCTAAAATGGGGAAAAAGCGGGAGTACAATTCTTCTTCCTTTGGAAGCTACATTGATCACAATTGTTTAGGGACCAGGTATCCTACCTTATAGGGGTGTGGTGGCTCAGCGGGTAAGATGCCAGGCTTGTCGATCGGAAGATCTCAAGTTCGGAGGTTCGAATCCCTAGCCCCGCGTGACAGAGTGAGCTCCCGCACTAGCCCCAGCTCTTGCCAACCTAGCAATTCGAAAGCATGCAAATGCAAGTAGATTAATAGGTACCACTTCGGTGGGATGGTAACAGCGTTCCGCGCGCGTCATGCGGCCACATGACCGTGGAAGCGTCTTCGGACAACGCTGGCTCTTCGGCTAACAAACGGAGATGAGCACCGGCCCCTAGAGTCGGACACGACTGCACAAATGTGCGGGGGGAACCTTTACCTTTTTATCCTACCTTAGAGCTGGTTCGGGCAAGATGACTTGAGATGACTGCCTGACGACTCTTATGTAGGAATGAGCTATGACCTAACACCACAGACAGAACTGCCACATTCTCACCATCATTCACGGCTCAAGCCAGCTTTTTTCTCAGTCAGATTCTTTCTTCCATGTCAGTTGAGTTCGCACATTCAACTACCCTTCTCAACAGATGTTGTTGAGAAATTAAGCCACGGAACAAGTAGGTGCTATCCTTCAACGATCGGGGTCAAGTACTCTGTACATGCTCAGGGTTACTTTTTGCTTCCCGGTCCAAAATTCAGCAGACGCTGAGGCGAAACCCGGAGACAAATGAAACCGCGCCCTACTTATGGGCCGGCGAAAGCCGTGGAGAATTTGCCCAAACCTCTTTTGGTCCCACTAAGCTTTGCGGAGAGACAAGAGTCGCTTGCAACGCGAAGCTTTCCGGGATGGCCCATTAGGGGGACTGAAGCGGGCTCTGGCGGCGGCAACGGGGCGTGGGCTCCCTGGCTGTCCCCAGCCGGTCCACCGGTTCCCCCAAGAACGGGATTCGCTAGAAGAGGCGGCGACAGCAGGCTGGACGGCCCCGAAAACGCCCCCGGCCTCGAGGAGGGGGCGGAGTCGATCGGCGAGAGTGGCCCCCGATCGACGGATCTCCGCCGCTGCCAGGCCGGCTGGAGCGCTAAGCGTAGCAGCCGCCAGCCAGGGAGTCCTGCCTATGGCGCAGCGCCTCGCCCTCGCCGAGCAGCCGCGCGCCCTCCAGGCAGCAGCAGTTGGAGGCGGCTCCGCGTGAGCTGCGAGCGAGGCGAGGCGAGGCGAGGCGAGGCGAGGCTCGCTCCTCACGGCCGAGGGGGCTGACAGGGCGCTTCTCGCCTTGCTCCGGGAGCTGGCGCCGGCATCCTTCGCGGCGCTCTGCACCGCGCCGTCCGTCGAGATGCTGCCGCCGAAGAGGGGCCAGGCTTGGCGGCGCAGGAAGGAGCTGCGCGTGGGGCAGCTGTGCGTCCTGGCCTCGCTGCTGGGGCTCCTGCTGCTCGCGTGCGCCCGGGCAGGCCAGCGGGCTGGCCGCTCAGACTCCACAGCCGGTGAGTGAGTGAGAAGAAGGGGGGAGTGAACCTGCAGGGTCGCGGAGCGGGGGGGGGGGGCGAAGAAGGGACCGCAGCAGCCGGAGATGGAGAGCTGCCTCAGGCAGCTGCGAAGGGAGTCGCGACGCGGCGTTGGGGAGAAAGCAGCAAGCCGCCTGGCCGGTGTGGAGGTGGTCTGCTGCGGCCATACCTGCGAGTGGGTTCGGTGATCAGGTGCCCTATCTGGGGGCTTCTCTCGTGAAATGCCGCGCTCTCTCGCATCCCGTTTTCTGCCCTTCGGACGAGGGGAACCTTGGTAGACGCCTCCCGGGGCCCTGGAGCGCAGCGCCAGTCTCTCCTGCTGCTCGGGTTCCTGTGTTGGGCTCGAGGGGGGCCGTGGGTTTGCGGGATCGTTCGCCCCTTTTCAAACGGGGAGGGGTGGGGAGAGCTGTCCCTATCGGCAGTCTTTGGGGTCGTCCTCGGACTCCTTCCTCCTCCGTCTCCCTACCTGGCAGGTGCCATTCTGCGGCTCATTCTGCAGACGGGGAACGGAGGTTGCGGGAGCCTTCGCTTGCAGGCGGCAGGCATCTCGGGTGGCCGAGTCGGGAACGGCGAGCAAGCGGCACGATTCTTCCCCTCCTTTCCTCGAAGTTCTCCTGCGCCAGCCCCGTTGGAGTGAGCTGTGCACTTGCCTGCTCCCGTCACCGGTCCCAATAATGTGCTTTTTCTTTCAGAAATATTCCCGGGAGGTTGTAACCTTTCTTACTGAAGAATAGCAGGAAATAAGTGGCGTTTGGAGTTTCCACCTGATTCATTGTATTTGCATAATAGTTTAATCACCAACTGGCTAACCTTATTTTAACCTGTTGTGTGACCCCATCCCCTGAGGGTTCAGTGGGTTAAAAGAACCTAGGGAGTGGGACTGAATAAACTGTGTTTCACTTAACCCTGGGAAAGCATGTTGTACAAATATGGCCACTAAAGCCACTGGGGCTGTCCTGAAGTTAGCTTTTCACATTACTGACTCCTGTGTTCTCCCCACCTATGGAACTTCCTCGAGTGAGCTAAAGAACTATTGGGAAAAGCTAGGATTTGGCTTGGATCCCTGCAATTGAAGGGACTCTGTGCACATCTCAATGTGGGACTGTAGCCAATTGCATATATCATGAAACTAACCTTCATTCAGCTTGTGATCTAATAAATGCTTTTAGAAGGCTGTAGTATTTAGATTGCATTCGTTCTTGTACTCACTTTCTAGCTAGGACTATGCCTAGCTGAACTCGGGGGGGGGGGGCTTACTGTTAAGAAGACATGTTTAGGATTGTGCAGTTAATGAAACCAATTATTTAATAATGTCTTTCCAGAGTGTCAGTAATGTATCCTTCCAAGCAGTACCTTATGCTCCATTCTTTCTACCTGCTCCCCCCCCATCCCACCTTGACTAGTGGGGAGGGGAGGAAGAAAAGAATTTAGTGGAATACTAGAGTTCAAGCATCTTCCAGTGCCATTACTAGTCGTCACCTAATAACCTAGTAATCTCTTCCAGCTTGGCATGGAAAAAGACAATCAGACTGCCCTCCGTCAAAGTCATTAAGCTGAGTGTTTTTGAGCACACTACAATTTTTCAGATTTTCTTGGCCGTATATTCTGTTGAAATCAGCAGGACTTATTTTTGAGTAGCCTGAGCTAGAAAACACCATTTGGATCCAGGTGGTAGTTAAATTGCATGAATAAATAAACACACACTTTTTTATTTGGAATGCTATATGAGTAGTTTTATTGACATTTAACTGACTGATCTACTGATTATCTTCAGGTGAAATGACAGAATGGATCTATGTATTGTCGAAGGCTTTCACGGCCGGAGTTCAATGGCTGTTGTGGGTCTTCCGGGCT
Organism: Charina bottae; assembly: GCA_023362775.1. Classification (NCBI taxonomy): domain Eukaryota; kingdom Metazoa; phylum Chordata; class Lepidosauria; order Squamata; family Charinaidae; genus Charina; species Charina bottae. The sequence continues at coordinate 20,166,319 of JALMGJ010000016.1, read as the reverse complement.
GTGTGGCCGTGTTCTGGAAGTTGTGGTTCCTAATGTTTCGTCAGCATCTGTGGCCAGCATCTTCAGAGGGCAGGAGCACAGATAGAAGAGATAGACAGAGACAGAGACAGATAGACAGAGATTTTGCTTCTATCTGTGCTCCTGCCCTCTGAAGATGCTGGCCACAGATGCTGGCGAAACGTTAGGAACCACAACTTCCAGAACACGGCCACACAGCCCGGAAGACCCACAACAGCCACAGAATGGATCATTACATTTTCTTCATTATGGTGACAGAGTAAGTTTTTAACTCGCAGGCTTTCAGGCTATTACTTTACTCGCAGGCTATAATAATCATGCTTAGCATCTCTGCATTGAGCACATTTATTTATTTATTTTATTTTTATTTATTTATTTTCTATCCCGCCTTTATTATTTTTACAAATAACTCAAGATGGCGAACATACCTAATACTCCTTCCTCCTCCTATTTTCCCCACAACAACAACCCTGTGAGGTGAGCTGGGCTGAGAGAGAGTGACTGGCCCAAGGTCACCCAGCCGGCTTTCGTGCCTAAGGGGGACTAGAACTCACAGACTTCTGGTTTCTAGCCCAGCACCTTAACCACTAGACCAAACATGCATTGCCCTGGACTTTTTTCAATGGGGTAGAGTCCCTCCTCGGGGGGAGATGGGCGGTGATAAAAATTTGATAAATAAATAAATAAAATAAATAAAAACGATTCCTTATATAGGTACAGGGTGATGGCAGAGAAGATGTGGCTTTCTTTGTAGGTTCATGACGGAGACGGGATTTGAACATTTCCATCCCTTGCTTAGCTAGTCAACAAGACCGCTCTTGTTCTACGGTCAGGTTGTTTTTTCAGGTTTAAAATCCCTTTGAACCCTGATTTTCTGATGTTGCCTCAACCAGCTGGACTTTTTGGTCTCACTTGTCCCCCTGGACTTCCATAGAAGAATCTGCAATACAGGATTGTTGGGCTTCACTGTGGCAGCCGATCAGCATTTTCTGGAATTATGTGTACCTGTTCAGCTGCGGTTGCATAACTAGTGGAAAGGCTCTTCATTAGATTTCTTTTGTAATCCCCACCACGCAGCTGGATTTTGTGAAAGGAAAGGCTGTTTACAATACATCATCTACCTCTGAACAAAGGAAAACCCATCTGCCTGTGGCGTATGTTTCATATCATACCGTAGAGTCACTGAGTCACACACATAGCCCTGGGAGGGCGAATGGCTTGGCATAAGTTAATACCTTTCAGCGGTGAGGGCATGTGGTGGAGAAACTCTGAGCACGTATGCACACCTAGACTGCTGTCTTGCCCCTGCTGGTGTTACTGTATTCTCTGGGGCTATGGTTTATCCATAGAGGAATGGGAGGTTGGCCTGGTAATACATAAACCTGACCTCGATTTGTGTCTTGCAGACCTGATGTCAAACTCTCAGTCACCTGAACTAGCAAAAATGAGAGATTTGTTCCCCTGCAGTACCCATTCGTAAAGATGTTAGTTTTGGCCACTTGTGTTAGTTGCATCCCACTTGCAGTACACTATTCTAGCGCAGAGTACCACTTGACCTGTAGACTCCCACTAGACCCGGCGCTCCAAAGAACACACAAGAGGCTCTGCTATCTTTTCAAGAGAGCTGTACTGCTACCTGTGAAAGTGCTAATTTCTGGACAGCCCGGTACCATTACTGCTTCAGTATTAAGAGGCTCAGAGAAGGGGAGATGAAATCCCACCAATGAGGGCAGAGAAAGGAAAACTTTTTTCAAGGTGTTTGTGTGTGTGTGTGTGTGTGTGTGTTTGTGTGTGTGTGCATTAAGTGAGTCTTAGCTCCTGGCAACTGCCTGGACTAGTCCCTGTACTATCCTTGGCAAGATTTTCAGAAGTGGTTTGCCATTGCCTTCTTCCTTGAGCCCAGAGAGAATGACTGGCCCAAAATCACCCAGCTTTGCCTAAGGCAGGACTAGAACTCATGATTTCCTGGTTTCTAGCCTGGTGCCTTAGCCACTACACCAAACTGGTTCTTCTGTGTGAGTGAGTGTGTGTGTGTGTGTGTGTGTGTGTGTGTGTGTGTGTATCTCAATATCTTGATATCTCTCTTTCTATCTCTATTTTTATCTACACACACACACGTATATATGTATGCATCAGAATCCCTTCCATACTTCAATAAATTGTACTGCTGCTAAGAACATTTTCATTCATAGCATGTTTTGCCTCATATCTTGGTTTTCAGAAGAGTTAGAACTGTTCATTTTTAAAAATGAAACCTGGAAACTATGGCCTGTATCAAGTCATTAGGGGAGCCTTGGCATGCTGCAATGCCTGATGTCCATCTGGATTCAGTAGGTACATGTTTTGTACCACAATCTAGTGTACCACAGTCTTCATTAAAAGAAACAACTCCTCTGAGTCACCTCTACTGTACATATGCTCCCGTCTGTTTGATGAATGTGCATGTCTCTCAGAGAAGTACCCATCAGGCTGAGGTTCTGCAATTGGCAGGTCCTGGAACTACCATGTAGTTTTCCAGTAAGCACATTCAACTACTGTACATGATAAACCTATTATTATTATTATTATTATTATTATTTTATTATTATTATTTTACTATGACTAAAAATAATTCTTATGCAGCAAGAGCTTCCTTGAAAATTGGGAACGTGGATCGTCTTGGAAATTGTTCCACCACATGATACAATGCTACAAATAACTAGCTCTGTGTAAAGATTATAATAATCTATTCTGTGCTAAATAATTATACGTAACATGCTTTCTTCAGAATAAACATAGTTTTTAACATAGAGATAGTTTATTGTAAACCGCCCAGAGTTCCCCTTTTCTGGAGGAGATGGGCGGTGGCAAAATTTGAATTATAAATAAATAAATAGTTTATAGGGTTGTTACAAGGTAAAGGCTGAATAAAGTATTTATGGAGAATAAGGACTAGACCATATTATCTAACATGGATGTGATAGCTATATAGTTCAACAGATTTTTTTAAATATAGTCACCATCATTTAGATTCCAAAAGATATTCCATTACCCCATAAAATGGCAAAATAAATGATAGTTTTGGTTAATTATTCCCAAATCAGAGAAGTTCAACAAAAGAACAATATATCTCCCTAGCCCTACTATATGTATTGTTATGAATATCCTACTTCTTAGAAGTTTTAAAAATTGTCAACAAATTGAGTGTAGTGACTAATGAGGCTGAATTGTTGTTAAAAAGAATGCAGAAAAGAATCATTAGCTGAAGCAGTCAGACCCTAAATTGTGTTTATATGCAAGTGGTCACATGCATGGCATACAGTATATACGTCAGAGCACATTTATTTGTCCTGCACCTAAAGTGTGTGGGAGTATATATAAATTGAGGGGCGTGGTGGCTCAGCGGGTAGGACGCCAGGCTTGTCGATCGGAAGATCAGAAGGTCGGCGGTTCGAATCCTTAGCCCCGCGTGATGGAGTGAGCTCCCACACTCGCCCCAGCTCTTGCCAACCTAGCAATTCGAAAGCATGCAAAATGCAAGTAGATGAATAGGTACCACTTTGGTGGGTAGGTAACAGTGTTCCACGCGCGTCATGCCAGCCACATGACCGCGGAAGCGTCTTCGGACAACGCTGGCTCTTCGGCTAACAAACGGAGGTGAGCACCGGCCCCTAGAGTCGGACACGAATGCACGAATGTGTGGGGGGAACCTTTACCTTTTAATATATAAATTAATGATACATATGTGAAAGAGTAACATGTAGAAAGGCAAAAAGTAATTCTCAGATATAGGCTTACTCATAGTAAGATCATCTTGTTCATCAAGAGTTTCTTTGAAATTTGGGGATATGGGATCTTGATATTGCCCCACAATATGACAGAATGTGGAGCTCTTGGTGCGCTCTGAGCTTGGTTGTTTGCTTGCAGACATTTCATTACCCAACTAGGCAACATCATCAGTGCAAGTAAGTGTGGGGTTTGCTGCCTGTTTATATGCAGTAGCTTGCTCTGCCAGCTTTGGTGGGGGTGTAGTTTCCTCCTTTTGAATTAGCATCTTAGACCAAGCCAAATCCAAAAATGCTAGGCATTCAGACATATCAGCCATCAATAGACACATAGAGATAAACCACATCTACACACCATTCAAAAGAGACAATAAAAAACCTAGGAAGGAAACAGACTACAACCCATCCCCTCCAGCAGCCCACATTCAGATAAGCAAGGATCAGCACCAAACAATCAGGTAGAAAACAATACTCTAATCAAGGAACCACCAAGGAGGAAGCTACACCCCCACCAAAACTGGCAGGGCGAGCAAGCCCCACACTCACGAGCACTGATGATGTTACCCAATTGGGTAATGAAACGTCTGCAAGCAAACCACCAAGCTCAGCGAGCACCAAGAACTCCACAATTCAACCCTGAAGTACAGATATATTTTCTTCTATTGGAATATGATAGAATGTTACCAATAACTGTCTCTTCCTCTGAACAGTAGTCTATTATATTTAAATATATTTCTTTGTGAAAGAAAAAGAAAACCAAGTTTCCAAAAGGATATTTTCTGCTGTGGGTACAACTGTTTAAGTAAAAAACATTTAAACTAAATTTAGCTGGAAATACTTACACGGATGCTTAATTCTCTCATTGACATAAATGAGATGCCACATGTTTACTTTTGGCTAGATTGCTTTCATTTTATTTGCTGCATTGTCCCTTTTCTACACTCAAACTGATTATGGTTTAAGGAAGGTAAAACTGAAGTTACAAATACACATTGATCAGTTCTACTGAGGTAAATGATTGCCATTGTAGTAAAAGCCAAAGTATTTTCACTTTCTATCAGTAACTTTAGCATCTGAATCGTAGCTATGTTTGGGGACAGGAGCTGAATCCAATATAGCAATCAACTGGTCTTCAGCAACTATGTAGGGGAAAGTCCCTTCTGGTCTATAAAGTAGATTTTCCACATGTCTGTTTCTTCTTTCTACTTGCATTGCGTCTGTGTGTGTTTGTATGCATGTGTGTACTAAGAAGCACCGGGTGAGTTGCTTACACTCTGCTCTAGTCACATGATGAGGAGGTCCGTTGGAGAGGAACTTAGAACGCAACAGTTAGCAATATACCAAACTTCTGACCAACTGCTTCTAACATAGGGATGTATTGAAGGATTTTCCGTGGAATTTCTTTTCTGCAGATACCAGCCATATCGCCTGGGTCCATTTTCAAACTTGATCTTTGCTTTGCTGGCTTCTCCCTCTGTACCACATTTGGTCTCATTCTGTTCAGTTTTGGGGGATGGACAGACAATCCCTTTACATCAGGGGTCCCCAACCTGTGGGCCACGGCCCACTAGTGGGACACAGCCTGTTAGGAAGTGGGCCGTGGGGCTCCCTCCTGCAAACCCTGTCCCCCGGTGTGCGTGATTACCCTGCCCCCGGTGTGCGCGATTGGCTCCCGCCTGCAAACCCCCCCCCCCCCCCCGGTCTGTGGGAAAATTTTCTTCTATGACCGGTCCCTCATGCCAGAAAGGTTGGGGACCGCAGCTTTACATAACTTCTTTCCAATATTCCATTGGGTTGGAAAGAATAAAAAGATTGCATCCATTTTTCTTTTTATATAATATAAATCTATAATGTAATTTGGGTTTTCTTGATGGGGAGTTTAATATGACCTACCAACCCATTTCAAAAGAAATGTAGTTTAATTTTTGCAAGAAAACAGTTTGAAACTACAATGTATTGTTTATACATTTGTAACTTGTTTTAATCATGGCTGCCTTTAAGCTTTCTGTCTGAGTTACAATTTTGGATTATTCCTGATTGGTTTTTGAAGTTGCCCATTTTTGGGGTTTCTGACAAAAGAAATGAAAGAAGCGAAGCATAAACTGGGCAAACAATCAGCGAATACTTTGCTGCTCTGAAAAACTGCTGAAGTTCACACAGTATGGTAAAGCAAAATCCAAACACACCGAATTATAGCTTAATGTGATGGATGAACCCTAACCCTGACTCTGTCTGGCTTTTTCCATACTTGTTTGATAAACTGTGATTAAAACAAATCCTGGATTATGTGCAAATATTAAAGCATTGTGGTTAATCCAACAACAATCCACATCAACATTTAGCAATATGAGTGAGCCAGGCCAATGTTTATAAGCTGCCATGGGAACTTAAATTCTCATACTGGAGGATAAGTCTATACTTGTAGAAGCTTCCCCCTGCAGGTATCCATGCCCATACATAACAAGGCTACATTAAATGAGAAAGAAACTTTATGACCTTGGTGCCACCCAGTACTAACGTATACTCCAACGTTAAAACATAAAACATCGAGTTTTAACTGTGGTGATTATTACAGCAGATGACGGTTATCTGCATACTGGGATAGTTGTGGCAGACAAATACTGAAAACAACTAAATAAATAGATATTTCTCTTTTTCTGTAGGCTAAAATTAGCTGTTTCAATCAGTTGTCTTCATGAGCTTTCTCCATGAGTGGTCTTGTTACAATGACATATCCTGTTGGAGTGTTTAGTGTTGCCTCTTTGAACTATGGTGTCACATCTCTGACTCTGGTTCAGTGCATTGTTTAGTATAAATTCTTTAATCATTCTTCAAAGGGCCGCTGTCTTGTTAATTCTTCCTGTCTTCTATGTTGTATACCTGATGTACTGAATTCTTCTTATTAGATGGAACATTTGTGTTGTACCCTTTTCCCTAGAACATACAGTAGCTTTCCAAACTGTGTGTCGGGACACGTTAGTGTGTCGGCTGCAGTGTCTGGGTGTGTCGCGGCTTCTGCTGCCTCCTGGCTTCCACGCAGGTCCTAGTGCCTGCCTTGTGCCTTGCTGCCTCCAAACCTGCTGTGATTCCGCGCAGGTCCTAGTGCCTGCCTTGTGCCCTGCTGTAAGAGTGTGTCGCGAAATGATGCCCTGCTGTAAGAGTGTGTCGCGAAATGATGCATGTCTAAAAAGTGTGTCACCAACATGAAAAGTTTGGAAAGCTCTGCCCTAGAAGCTCAGAAAAATGTACATGGAATTATTTTGTCTTCACAATAATCCAAATATTTACTGAGAGTTACCCAATGGTCTTTATGACTTTGTAGCAATTCCAACTCAGGTCTTTCTAGCCTACTTTCCAATTCTTGGTCCATTACCCATATGGTCTTGGTTGATATATCATGCCAAGCCATGGTTTGTTGAACAAGCTGAAGCTATCTTCTTCTCATGTAATGCTAAGCCCCAAAGCATGGTGTAGAAATCAAATAGCTGGGTGCACTGATTACACTAAACAAGTCCTTTGCACAAAAACTATTCTATAGCTTAGCATGATATATGAACTCAGATGCAAGTCTCATTTTATCTGTGGTCCATTCAGGTCTTTAGTTTACGGTAGTTGTTTTGAATTCTTTGTCCTTCTTTCAGAGTTGGCATTCTCTCCCAATTATATCTGAATGTGATGTGTGTACTGATAAATAGTGACTATCCTGTTGATCTTTTTCTAATTTTTAATTTGTCCTTTTTTATATAAAAGAGGAATACTTGGGCGCACATATTTTCAAGCCTTTGTATTCCCAGTAGGTATACCATTCTGGGACTGAAAACCATATATAATTTCCCACTGAAACTGCTTTAAGGTAAAGGTAAAGGTTCCCCCCGGACATTTGTGCAGTCGTGTCTGACTCTAGGGGCCGGTGCTCATCTCCGTTGGTTAGCTGAAGAGCCAGCGTTGTCCGAAGACGCTTCCGCGGTCATGTGGCCGCATGACGCGCGTGGAACGCTGTTACCTACCCACTGAAGTGGTACCTATTCATCTACTTGCATTTGCATGCTTTCAAATTGCTAGGTTGGCAAGAGCTGTGGCTAGTGCGGGAGCTCACTCCATCACGCAGGGCTAGGGATTCGAACCTCCGAACTTGCGATCTTCCGATCGACAAGCCTGGCGTCTTACCCACTGAGCCACCACGCCCCTGCTTTACTGATTGGATTTTATTCAGAACTAGTAAGGTAGTGCAAACAATTACACAGTTTGCAGTGGATACTTAAGCACTACTAACTGGTCACATGGTCCTACCAAGGTAATGCTGCAGAGAGGAAGAAGCCTCCCCGCCATCAGCCTTGTGTCGCTGTAAAGACGCCAGGCTTTTAGAAAGTTAAACCTGGAAGAGACTCTTTGGTCACTTTGTACATTTTTTTAAAAAATGCAAGTGCAAGTCCTCTGACTTTCCCCCCCTTTTAAAGAGAGAAGTATAAATGCTAGTGGGGCTTCATGTTTGATTAGCAGAATCTTTAGTTCTCTTCCAAGAGGAATTTGTGACCAGATGGATCCATTGTCAATATCCAGAGTGAACAACTAGTCAAACTTGTATGCAACTGTGATGTGATTCCTTTCATTCTTTTATTAACAGAGGTAGCCTAGGGAGGGAATGGTTATAAAGGGGAACACCATCCATTTAGAATTTATGGTATTCTGAATAATTTGGGTTTCAGCGGATTTCTTTTGTGCTACAGATGAAAAATGAGTGTAGCTTAGGTACCAACAGAATAGTACAGTATTGACTATCATGAACCGTTCCTTGTTGTATGTGGTCTTCATTTGGGCTTTGCAGAGCTACTGATGCCTAATATTATAGTCTTTGGGATACAGACATATTCTTTCTCTCTCTCACACACTCACACACACACACAAGAAGGGTGGGTAGACTCTGAGTTTGTTGGATCTACTTCTTTTGTATTTATAACCCCAAGATCCAGAAACCTGAGTCAGGTGAACAAGCCATTCTCCTAGAATTAAAGGGTTCTGAACCCAGCAACTTATTTTGAGCTGAATGGAGCTCTCCATCTTTCCATTTCAAATGCCTCTCCTGGATCCCCCAATCTTTATTTCAGCTGCAGAATTGATGCAGAATTGGAATCCAGAATTGGGGGAGTTTTTTGCTATTTTGTTCTTGAAGCATAATGCCTGAATATGGCTTTAGTATACTGAATACTGTTCCTGATATTTTGTAAGCTTGTGAATTTTAATTATGAGGCATGCAACTGAAAGACATTACACAGATTTCCTTTTTTGGGCACAGAGCAAGTGGTTTGATGGAGTGTTTGCTGGGAGGGACGCTTGCTCCCAGCTGTTTGGATCTCTTTGGAGGTGTTTTGTTTTTTGCCTTGAGCATACACACAACCCATCTGTTTTTTTTGAAGGACTTCACTATTTAAAATGATGTCTTAATAAAATAACATTTCCTTCCAATGCATTACTCAGGACTGGGTGTACTACACAGTAAAAATAAAATAAAACTATTCTGGACCAAGACAATTCTTTATATTGAAAAGATGAATTTTCCATACATTAAAATGAGGTGTTCTGGCTGCTGGTGAGTGATTGCCTTGCCTCTCAAGCAGGAATCTGTCCTAGTCCCTGCAACGTTTTGATTTTAACTAGAAATGGTGAGGATTGAATTTGAATTTGTTAGATACAAAGTTTCTAGTCCATCACTGCATTTTTTATTTTATTTTTATCCCGCCTTCATTATTTTTATAAATAACTCAAGGCGGCGAACATACCTAATACTCCTTCCTCCTCCTATTTTCCCCACAACAACAACCCTGTGAGGTGAGTTGGGCTGAGAGAGTGACTGGCCCAAGGTCACCCAGCCGGTTTTCATGCCTAAGATGGGACTAGAACTCACAGTCTCCTGGTTTCCCATTGGCTCCTTCCTAGGGCTGAGAGAGAGAGTGACTGGCCCAAGGTCACCTAGCCGGCTTTCATGCCTAAGATGGGACTAGAACTCTCAGTCTCCTGGTTTCCCATTGGCTCCTTCCTAGGGCTGAGAGAGAGTGACTGGCCCAAGGTCACCCAGCCGGCTTTCATGCCTAAGATGGGACTAGAACTCACAGTCTCCTGGTTTCCCATTGGCTCCTTCCTAGGGCTGAGAGAGAGAGTGACTGGCCCAAGGTCACCCAGCTGGCTTTCATGCCTTTTTTTTGGAGGGGGGGGGTAGATGGGAACTAGCACTATTAAGTGGCATCCTCCATCTTCTACAGCTGCTGATTAGATTCAGAATGCTCCCCCCCAATAACAGAATTAAAATTGTAAAGCTTGGCAGCAGTGCCACCAGAATATATTTCGGTCAGACAAATTGTACTGGAGGCTGTGTTTATTTATTTTATTTATTTATTACAAATAACTCAAGGCGGGGAACATACCTAATACTCCTTCCTCCTCCTATTTTCCCCACAACAACAACCCTGTGAGGTGATTATTATGCTTCAAGAACAAAATAGCAAAAAACTCCCCCCCCCCATTCCAATTCTGCATCAATTCTGCAGCTGAAATAAAGATTGGGGGATCCAGGAGAGGCATTTGAAATGGAAAGATGGAGAGCTCCATTCAGCTCAAAATAAGTTGCTGGGTTCAGAACCCTTTAATTCTAGGAGAACGGCTTGTTCACCTGACTCAGGTTTCTGGATCTTGGGGTTATAAATACAAAAGAAGTAGATCCAACAAACTCAGAGTCTACCCACCCTTCTTGTGTGAGGTGAGTTGGGCTGAGAGAGAGTGACTGGCCCAAGGTCACCCAGCTGGCTTTCATGCCTTAGGCGGGACTAGAACTCACAGACTCCTGGTTTCTAGCCTAGCACCTTAACCACTAGACCAAACTGTCTATTCTCAGAGCATTAAACAAATCCAGTAAGTCTCTATGCTTGCTTACTTCAGAGAGGCAAATAACTATTCAGTTCACTAACCCTCTACTCCTGTCCAGTATAAATCTTATCTCCATCCTTATATGAACAGGGAAAACTGGAGGAAGGTGTTCAAGGCAATTCTATCTGGTTGTATAGATAAGGGAGTGTAAATAAAACAGAGACAAGAATCTTTATCATTCTTAGAGTCAGATTATTCCAGAAATCAAGTCACTGTTAGCTATATAGATTCAGATGTATATATTATTTACATTTAAAACAGTTTCTTTAGGTGTTGTATAATGTAACATGACAGTATAAAGCAAACATATAAAAACACCACCCAAAAAGCAATGTGATAAAATGCAGAAGCAAGTAAAAAGTTATTAAAATAAAAACTTGATACAAAGTCAGGCTGATAAAATACAAAAAAATTAAATTAAAAATATAAAATTAAACTAAGCGAGCAATAAAATTAAAGATAAACCAACAAACATACTAGAGGCATTAAGAGAAAGAATTTATACATTGGGAGAATAAAACTATCTGGACCTGGCAAGTAAAAGAAAACAATACTGGCTCCAGTCAAACGTTCTTGAGGAATTTCATAACTGAGTCGCCTCTGAAAAGCCCTTGTTTCTAGCAGTTTCTTCTGGGCTTCAGCATGAGGGGACCTTAGAGAAGAGCCTAAAAAGAGGATCTTAAGGCACTAACATAGGAAGAGGTAGTTCATTAGATTGCAAGCAATTAAAAGCGTTAATGAATGATGGTCAGAAATGAACAGGGCAGCCATATAAATATGACAAGATTAGTGTCAGCTAAGTCCTGGTTAAAACTTTCCTGGCCATTTTTTGCACTAGCTGTAGTTCTCAGACAATTGTCAGTGGCAGTCTTGTGAATGATTCACTCCACTAATCTAAATGGAAGAGTTCCTACAGCATGGACTGGCTTGGCTACGTGGTCCATCTTATAACTGGAGGAGAAGCCTAAGCTAGTAAAGGCACTTGCACCACAGAGGTATTGGTGCTAATTAAGCAATGGTCATTCCAAGAACTTCTCCACTTCTTCAATCAAGCTGTTTTTGAGTAAGCCAGGGAAACATGAGAACTAGTGCCTAAGTAGTCAAAGTGCTGGACTGGATCAAGGGAGATCCAACTTCAAGTCCTTATTGAGTGAATCTACTTCATGTGACTACCACTTAGAGGTCTTAGAGAAAAAGTGAGTTAGAAATGTAATATACTTATTCAGCCTTGTTTGGGGCTGCAAACTGCAGCCTCTTTATGCTTTGTGCGTGAGTTTCTAACTATGGATTGTGGACAGTGATACTGGAGAGATGGGATGGATGTAGAAAACATGGTCGCTGAAAGTTCTAGGATTTTTGGAAGGATGTTTTCAAATGTTCCTGCAACCCTTCAAGATATCTAGACCCCATAGTAAAATTATGCTGATGGATTAATTGAGATGTTCCTGGATCCCCTGCTAAACCCTAACGATAATATTTTTAAAAATGTGCTCCTTTTTAAAATTCAAGTCTATGTGATGAAAGAATAATAGTGTAAAATTGCAGTCTGGGTCAATAGAGGAAAATGATACAAGGAGCCAGTAAAATTACAATAGGAAATGAAACACATGAAAATCCGCAATTTTAAAAAAAGTTTTGCAGGACTTTTTAAATCTTAAGAAGGCGAGCATAAATACTACCTGGCATTTCATTCTGCATAGGGTGTGTCATAACTCTTAAAGCCCTATTTCATAACTTTACAATTGTTATATCTTTTGATTGTGGAAATGTGAATGAAAAACTATATTGAAATTGATGAATGCAAGCGCCAAGGTTGTGGTGAACACAGGTTCAGAAGCTGATCTGGTGATTCAGAAAACAGCTCAGTTCCCCTCAGACTAATTTGTCCCCCCCCCCCCCCAGCTCAAGTCCCAAATCCAAATCTTGATCTGGAAATGGAAAACTCCATCTCTTCCAGATCAATAGATGGACACTCTTTTTTTCCCCAAACTGGAATACTTGGTTGGAATACTCCATGGATTGGAAAACATGGTTGGAATGCATGAATTTTGTGCTGAGTGCTCTTAAATGTCACGTTATTATCATTATTAATGTTTTTAACAAGTGAGCTGCCAATAACCTAGAGGAATTAAATGATTTTTTTTTTAGACAAAACTGTTTCTTCAGAGAAGATGAAGTGTGCCATGCTTTAGAATAATATGTTGATGGAACATTGTTCTAGAGAAGATTTTATAATATAGGGTTTTAAGAAAAAGGGCGGGTTATGTCTGTTAGTATTTAGCATGTGGAGGGGAATTTTTTTTGAAAATGACATACACTGGACAGGTGGCACTGCCAAAGAAGCTTGCCAAATTACAGAAAGATCAATACAGCAACTTTAGCAGACATAAATTCTTCCAAAGAAACCTTAAGAGGTGGGAAGGGGAGGCAAATTATTTCCATTTCCTTCTCTTCTCCCCACTCCCCCGGGTTTTTGCCAATAATTTGTATGAATTTTGCCTTCATAAAATTTTGAAAGGATAGACACTAGGGCCAGGAAAATATAGCTTTTCTTTTTTGTTAATTGGCACCAACATTACAGAGTGTCAGTAGAGCAGGAATGTAGGATGTATATGGACATAAATGCTATTATAGCAGAGGCAGATGGAAATAAATATCCAACATTTTTCAGACAAAAACTGTTGTTTCACCCTCCCAAGGTCCAAAGATTTCACTGAAAGTATTTTACATTTTGGGGGAGAGAAAAGCACTTAAACATCATAACACTCTTTTGATTCACTGTATTATGGCTTAAATATCTCTCCCTTTAAATAGTGTGATTGGAGAGCTGTGATTAAACCATTTATTTGTTCTTCACTCACAGACATCTAATTGAATACTTATCAGTTTGACCAGATCCAGTCGGTGAATGCAACTGCAAGAACTCTCCCAGGGCACTCCTTGAAGTGCCTTTGAAGGGTGTTCCTGAAATTTCCTGTCATACCTGCACATGTATTAGGTCTTCCCTGGTATATTTTCTTATGGTGGAAGCCATCAGATGGGTTGACAAAAGGCATGTCACCCTTCCAAGGAGAAGAACCACATGCTCCATGCAAACATCTTGCTGCCTCATTGTTTTGATCCAGTGCCTGGGTTGGTTTTTGTGATTGAAACTGGTTTGGGAAGAATTGCCCATGTTATATACATATATATCATTATTATGGTCACTGGCCAAAAAACATCAATCAACAGCGAATGGAACAAAATAAAACAATTTGTGACTAGATCATTGATGCAATCAAAGCTTGTCTAGTTTTGCAGACAGTATAACCAAATTTGGCCACATTCACAGAAATGGAATCATACTGGTCTGATAATAACTGAACATATAATAAATCAAAATGGCCTGAGTACTTTATGATGTGTGGCAAGAACTCTGTTGGTAGGAAAGTGTACAAGTCAAGGGTAGGGAGTCAATGGAAAGCGTCTCTTTATCTTAGGTGTTACTTTGCAGTGGTCTTACAGTCCCACTGTCATTTGCATAGATGTGGCCTTGACATAGGCTATTTCCTTCCCACTTTCACTTTAATTCTATAATGGAGTTGTAATGTTGTGATGTGCAATATTTTCTTATGCAATACTGAAAACATTCCTGACACATTGAATGGGGTAGCCTCTTCTGTAGTTGCTCATTTGTGACTTAACACCCTGTGCATTTATTAGTCATAAGCCATTTCATAAAAGAAGTCTTCTAGGTGTCAGAGATGCCATTGATAAAAAGCCAGAGTTAATATTGTATAATTATAGCAAGCATATTAAGTACTTGAGTTTATATTGGGATGTATGATAAATTCCTTTCCCCATCTCTCTCCCCTCAAATAAAGCCATTCCTTACTGTATCCTCCTATAGCTCCTTGCAGTGGCTGCTCAAATTATTCTCTTCTGTGGTGTGACCCTGATTTGGATCATGCTCATCTGCCAGCATGCATGTTAAATACCATCTGCTCATCTAGTCAAGATATTGAAGTGGGAGCACTGACTGATATTCTGAAATAGTGCAGTTATAATGAACCAAAGAAGCATTATCTGATTAAACAATTTTTTGCATTTCATAAGGATGAAGCCACAGTTTCATGATCAGCAATAATAATGTTCTTCCATTTGTGTAAATAATAATTAAGAAGCCTCTAAACAACTGGACGGATTGCAGTATTCTGTTGAATGCCTTTTCAAAAGCAGCATCATGAAAATGTTAGAAGAGTCATATCATGTTGAATCAGAAGACCAAAGGTATCCCAATTCCAGCATTTTAATCTTACAGTGCCCAACCCCAATAGCAAGCACATAAGCAGAATTATAAGTGCAATAACATCCTCTTGCTTATGTACCCTGCAACTGCTATTTGAGTATACTCTACTTCCTCTGATTCTGAATGTAACATAATAGCTATTATGATGAATATTTATTTAATGACTTTGTGCTATCTTGTGACTTTGGGTGGCTAACAACATTTTAAAACAATAAAAAATAATATTGGGAAAGAATGAAAAACCAACAATGGTCATCAAGGATGAACCGAATGAAACAATAGACAGAGACCTCTCAATAGGCATCTAACCTCCTGACTCCCAGGCCCTGGAGCACATCCAGGTCTCCTTCTATGAGTCTGACAACATCTCATATTTTCTGTTGATGAGGAAGAGAGACAAAGGACAGGAGTACTAGAGTTGAGTAAGGTTCTAAAGCAGATCATTCCTCTTCATCAGAGTCTGGTAAAATGTTAAAAAAAAAATCAGAAATTTTTATAATAAAATGTGGTATAGGAGTGCAGTACTATGAGAAAAAAAACAGCAAAATTGTAAAAGCAAGCTTTTGGACTTTTGTGTGTGTGTATGTATATATGCACAGAGCATGAGAAAAAAACAGCTGCTCATAGAATCATAGAGTTGGAAGGGATGTTAGAAATCATCTAGTTTTGGTGCGGGATCCACTATAGCATCTCTGACAGATGATCACCCGGCCTCTGTTTGAAGCTATCTAGAGAAGGAGAACTCACCACATCATGTGGCAGTCAGGAAGTTCCTCTTGATGCCTAGCCTGAATGTGCTTCCCCATAGTTCTAACTCACTAGTTCTAATCCTGCCTTCAGAGGCAACAGAAAGTAGCTCTACTCCCTCTTTTATGTGACAATCCTTCAAATAAGTCTGCTGTCATATTTTGTCTTAGTCATCTCTTCTATAGGCTAAACTTGGTCAGATCCTTTAATTATTCCTCATAGTACTTGGTTCCAATCCCATCAGCTCACCTCCTCTGAACTTGCTTCAATTTGTCACTGTCATTTTTAACTGGGCATGGTCTCCCCAGGACCTGGTTGAGCGGAACAATTACTTCCTGTGGTCTGGACTCTGTGCTCCTGTTAATGCACCTCCAGATACCATTTGTCTTTTTAGCAACTGTATCACACTGCTCATGCATGTTTAACTGTGGTCAACAAGGACAGCCAGATCCCTTTCACATACACTACTGCCAAGCCAGGTCTCCTCCATTCTATTCTTCTTCCTATCCAGATGCAGAATTTTACATTTCTCCCTGTTAAATTCCATCCTATTCATTTTAGGCTACTGCTCAAACCTATCTAAAAGTTAACTTTATTTAAGCCACTGGTATTTACGTAACAAGTTCTTGTTACCTGCAACCATGATAAGAAGATACTCCTGTGTAATGATAGATATCTAAATAAGTGGAAAGGTACTTTATTTATGTAATACAACTTTTCCTAACTTGGTGTCCTTCAGCTGTCTTGCCCTTTGACTCCTATAATCTCCAGCTTGTACATATATTCAGATACTTTCTTTCTGTTCTTGATGCTAGAATTTTTGCAAATAAAATTGGAAACTATGATTACTTAGATATTTTAATCATTCAGCAAATATGTTTTAAGTGTACACCTTAAATATAAAGAGTGACTGATATAAAGGCATATTCATTTATTTATATATTTGTGCAACTAATGTCCCATTGGATACTTCAGTGACGGCTAATAGTTACAATTTGATCAGGGTAGTATAATTAACTCAATTATGATAACATTACAAAAACCTGTACCCAACCCCAAAGTATCAGTGAAGCCATGCACTAAAAATTGCACCAGTGAGTGTTATTTGAACAATGAGGCAGCTATAGAAGTTCACTTTCTCTGTTCAAGTGTTTAGTTTTCATCCAGGGTTGAATTCAGGAAAAAACATTTATAAATGTGCAAGAGAAGCTGCCAGGGCACAGTTGACCAACTGGCACCTGGGGCTTCAAGAACACATTTATTTCCTCCTCTTCTTGGAGCTATTTTGCCACTTTTTCTAAATGTGTGTCTTTTCAAACAAAACCAAACAAATAAATGTACACACGGTGCTTGAAAAGAACTTTTAAAAAATCAGTTGGTTGGCCTGCCTGAGAGAGACACGGGTAAGACTGAAGACTGAGCAGTATTTAGTATTTCAGAGAGAGTGTCGATTCTCTTGCAAAAGGCGAAGGAAGCCGGGCTACACCAGGGGAGAAAAGCCGTCTTCAGTTGGAGCCTGCAAACACACTAAAGCTGTATAACCTTATTCTGTTCCCAGATTCCTCTTTTTGCCTATAATATTCCTGTTTTAGCAATCTCGTTCAGAAAAGTCACAAAGGGGAGCTTTGGTGCATCAGTTGCAGCCTTTTTTGGAACAGGAAGCCTTAATGGCAGTGACTCATGCCCTTAATCTCCCTGAGAATAGACTATTGCAATGTGCTGTACTTGGGGCTGCCTTTGAATACTTGGAAAATATAGTTGGCACAGAGCAGCAGCAGCTGCCAACTTGCTGATGGGTGGAAGCCACTTTAACTGGCTAAGGTTGGTTTTGTAGGTGCTGCATTGGTTGCCAACAGGTTTCTGAGTTCAGTTCAAAGTGCTAATTGTAGAGAGTAAGGAAGATGACCTCGATGGAGATATGCAAGAACCGTTACCTAGGCAAAAAGGGCTGAAGCATTTTTAAAGTCCTGAATGAGTTCTGAATAGCATTCAGAAGTGGCTCGGGCAGATGCTTCCCTAAGTCACTGAAGTATAAGAAGAAGGAGGAGGTGAGCCTCACAATCAGACTGGCAAGATTCTGTTATGATAGTCAATCTCAATGGAAGTAGTTTTTGCCTTCCCAGGGAGATGATTTTTTGGCCTGGTCTACCTAATAATAAGGGGTGTGGTGGCTCAGCGGGTAAGATGCCAGGCTTGTCGATCAGAAGATTGCAAGTTCGGAGGTTCAGATCCCTAGCCCTGTGTGCGGAGTGAGCTCCCGCACTAACTCCAGCTCTTGCCAACCTAGCAATTCGAAAGCATGCAAATGCAAGTAGATTAATAGGTACCACTTCGGTGGGTAGGTAACAGCGTTCCGCACGCGTCATGAGGCCACATGACCGTGGAAGCGTCTTCGGACAACGCTGGCTCTTCGGCTAACAAACGGAGATGAGCACCGGCCCCTAGAGTCGGACACGACTGCACAAATGTGCGGGGGGAACCTTTACCTTTTTTTTACCTAATAATAACCTATATAGTCCTCTACGCCTTGGCGCCCCGTGTGCTTAGAAACTGTCTTCTCCAAACCGAATTTGCCTGTCCTATGCATTCCACCCAGGAGGGATGCTTTGGGTACCCATCAGGAAGGGTGTGGGGCTGGAAGCCTTCTCAATGGCTGCCCCATTGTTTTGGACCAATTTGCCCCCAGAGGTCTAGATGGCTCCCATGCTGTTGAGTTGCAGGAAGGCATTCAAAAAGGTTTCATTTTGTGGGTTTGTGACTATTTTATGCACATTTTAAATTTATTTTTTATATTTTTAATTATTACTTTTTTAACCATAATTGTAGACCAGCATTTCTGGGTTTCCTGGAGATTATTCTGTTGTTTTTATTCTGTTTTATGGTTTCTGAATCACTTGAGTCCTGTGATAAGGTGGGATATAAAAGGTTCCCCCCGCACATTTGTGCAGTCGTGTCTGACTCTAGGGGCCGGTGCTCATCTCCGTTTGTTAGCCAAAGAAAATGGTCATGTGGCCGCATGACACGCACAGAACGCTGTTACCTACCCACCGAAGTGGTACCTATTAATCTACTTGCATTTGCCTGCTTTCGAATTGCTAGATTGGCAAGAGCTGGGGCTAGCGCGGGAGCTCACTCCGTCACGCGGGGCTAGGGATTCGAACCTCTGAACTTGCGATCTTCCGATCGACAAGCCTGGCGTCTTACCCGCTGAGCCACCATGCCCCTATATAACTTGTTGCAATAAAGTAAAAAATGAAATGTCTTTCCTCCCTCTTACAAGAAGAGTGGGCAATGGCATTTGTTCATTTTAATCTTTATTTTTTACTACTGATTGCTCAGCAACCTTTGATAACTAAAACAACGAAGCAGCACTTTCTTCTACAGTGCCAATAAGTTCTTTAAAAAGAGGGGAAAACCTGGAATCACTTTCTTTCTACAGGATAGATTATAAGAAGAAGAGAGTTATGTTGTAACCACAGAGTAAGAGATAAATTTATAACTGTACTTATAACTTCTGTAAAGAAGATTGGAAGCTACTTCTTTGTATCTTTTTTTCCTATTTTTCTTTTACTTTCTTTTCCCCCCCTTCTTGCACTTTTACCTTCCTTCCTTCCTCCCTCCCTCCCTCCCTCCCCTCCCCTCCCCTCCCCTTCCCTTCCCTTTTTCTTACTTTATATAAGTTTGTGTTAATTTTTATCTTTCTTTTTAAAAAGAATCTTTAATAAAAATTATATTAAAAATTAATTGATTGGCTTCAACAAAAGGTAAAATATATGCAGATGTTTATGTAGATGTGGATAGCTCACTTGTGACGGATAACTATCAAGGTATAATTCGTAGGGCTGGGCTTCATAAATGTTCTGGAAGAAGTGCAAGCACAGCACCTCTCTGTTACTCCCTAAAGCAGCAGCCCCTCGTTTTCAGGTTTCCATGTGAGCCCGGAAAACAGTGCAGCTGCTTTAAGGAGTCAATGCATTACAGATAAAGCATCCCCCCCTCCCACCAGCTCACTTGGAAGACTGAAAAAAAGATATGCGTTAACAAATAACAGAGAGGTGCCATGCTCATACCTGTGCAAGATGCAAAACATTTCCTTCCAAATGTTTTTAAGTGTGTACAGCCATAATACTATAGGTGGGGAAATACAGCTGCTTAGTAATGTGTAGGATTGCAGGATGAACTCAGATTTTTGAAAGGAATAGGTTCAAAGTGATATCAGAAGATTGAATAAACCTGCTCAACAGGCAGGAATGCATCTTCAACATTTGCTTTAATCTGTAACCTATATCACTGCTGAGGTTTCTTCAGATTTGCTTCCCTAATCTTCTTTCCAGTGTGGGATGTTCACATATGAAGCAATTCATTACTGACATTTTTCGGCCTCTGGAAGTCATGCCAGTATCTTTGGTGCTTATTGCGGATATCTCTGAAAAGAAAGAGTTTTCCATATCAGGCTTTACCGAAAATAAAGTAAAAACATTCTGCAATTCCAGTCTTGGATCTCCCTTTGAAACTATGCTGCGGAATATAGCAGGAGGTTTTTGCCTTTTGCCTCTCTAACTCTTTGTTCCCTAAGAAATGTTCCAGATTCTGGAGAAAGGAGGAACGCACAATGAAATGCATTTTAAAGAGTCACAGTGGAGGGTTTGTAAACAAGCAATGGAGCTCTTCTTCTTTGCACATAAGAAAGTGGCACGAGGATAAAGCCCTTTTCTTTGACACGTTAGTTTTGCACGTGCCAGATTCTTTTTAAGGGAGAAGGATTCTAACCTGCAACACTCCTTCTTTCTACCTGAAATAGTAAAAGCCACCTAGGAAAGAACTTTACCGTTTGATCCTGTTTCATTTTATAGAAAATCTCCATCAGCTGATTGTACTGAACAGTCAACAAAACAAGGCTCTTTATGGGGAGTATTTGGTGCTCTCTGAGCCTTGTTGTTTTCATGCAGACGTTTCATTGCCAGGCTAGGCAACATCTTCAGTGCGAAAAGGGAGTGGGACTTGCTGTCTGTTTATATACCCTGGCTTGTCCTGCCTGTGTTGGTGGGGGTCTTGTACTCTCCTTGGTAATTCCTTGATTGGGCTGTTGTGTGCTGTTTGGGTGATTGACTGAGTTAATAGTTCCTTGATTAAGGTCTATTGTGTTGTTAGATTGCTCCTCTGCTGCTAATCTTGCTGTTAATCTATGCATATCTTGTTGTTGATTGCTGGCCCAGGGGTGTTCTGGTCTTCTGGCTATTCTATTGTCTCTTCTGAATGGTATGTAAATGTTGTTAACCTCTATGTGTCTGTTGATGGCTGCTTTGTCTGAGTGCCAAGCTTCTAGGAATTCTCTGGCATTTTTGGATTTGGCCTGGTCTAATATGCTCACAGTTTCCCAGTTGAAAGTATAGTTAAGTCTGTCCATGTGTTGTGAGATTAAGGAGTTTTCATCATGTCTTCTGACTGCTAGTTGGTGTTCGTGGATGCGTTCTGCTAGTCTTCTGCCAGTCTGTCCTACTGTACTATACTGTACTGTACTATACTGTACTATACTGTACTATATATACTATATATAGTATATATATATACTATACTGTACTATACTATACTGTACTGTACTATAAAGGCTCTTTATGCTGGGGTCTATTAACATAGTGTTTTGTGTGGTTACAGTACTGACCAAATGACACTTCGTGATTTGAATGTGTATATTCTTTACAAGTTGTAACTTGTCATGACATCCCCTGAATAAATATTTCAAATAAATAAATTGCAAACAGTGTAATTAATAGTTCAATGATTTAAAGAAAAGCATGAGAAAATCAGCATGGGTAATCTTTTATGTATATTTTATGATTGTTCACTGCTCAGAGTCACTGGTTTGAGATGGGCGGCTATACAAATTGAATAAATAAATAAATATTAAACACATTGATATTAAATAATTACCATGAATGTCAGAATATTTACTATTTTTTACCTGCACGTTCTGTCATGTTTGCTGTTTCAGGGAGCTTCCAAGCCACAGGGGCTTCCAGATAGAAGGATCTCTAGTATTACAAAATATGGCTTTTCCTCTGTAAGCTACAAATGAAATTGCAAACTATAGTCTATATTTTTGGGCACCAAGTAATGAATTTGGTGTGCAAATCTCACTGTGTTCTGTCTATACCACAGGCAGGGCATAGCTAAATCAAGCCAGTGCCAGTAACCCTTCCCTTTCCCCACCCGTAATGCTCCTGAAGTTTCTTGATGCACACACAGAGACTTTCCTCTAGGAATTGTTCTCTTTTTGCTTAACAACATGCTTGTGCAAAAGTTGGATATGAGACAATTCTCAATGTTTTTACTTTTATGAATTTTTACTGCAATACATATCATACTTTTAAATAGATATTGTGCTAATCCATCATTGGGCAACCACCAGTATTATTTATTTAGTTATTAGATTTCTCCTCTGCCTTTATTTTGTACAACTCAAGGCAGCATGATAATGCTCACTCCTTCTATTTTCCCCACAATCACAACCCTGTGAAGTGGGTTGGGCTGAGACAGAGGGACTGGCCCAAAGTCACCCAGCCGGCTTCCATGTCAGAATTAGAACCACTGTTGCAATAGGTTGGATAAAGTTAAATCTTGTCTCATTAGCTACTGTCATTCAGGAATTCCTTCTCCCCTTATGAAATAAAGGGGGAGGGGCTACTTCAATTGATGCCATTTTTCTTTTTATCTAGGCTGACCATACGTCCCGTTTTGAATGGGACAGTCCCGTTTTTTCCCCTTTTCTCAACTGTCCCGTCGTTTTAACATAAATGCCGGTTTTGTCCCATTTTTCAGGAACAGGTGGAGGTGGAGCAGCCGACTGGAGGGAACCCCGGGGAGGAATCGCCCCGCCCACCAGCGCGGCAAAGGAGGTGGGACAGGTGGGCCCAGCACCGCGACAGACTGAGGCGATTCCCCTTCCAGGTTCCCTCCAATCAGCTGCTCTGCCCCTGCCCATCGCGCTGCCCGGCCCACCCCTCCCGCACGCTGATAGGTGGAGGTGAACCCCCCGGCCCCCCAACCAGCCGCTCTGACCCCACCTGGCCTGCCCCCCTGCGCGCTGACAGGCAGAGGCGATTCCCCTTCTGGGTTCCCTCCAATCAGCTGCTCCGCCCCCACCCATCACACTGCCCGGCCTGCCCCTCCTGCGCGCTGACAGGCAGAGGCGAACCCCCCTGGGCTCCCCCAGCCAGCCACTCCACCCCTGCCCACCACGCCACCTGGCCCGCCCACCCACCGCACGACAGGCGGAGGTGATTCCCCTTCCAAGTTCCCTCCAATCAGCTGCTCTGCCCCCACCCATTGTGCTGCCCGGCCCACCCCTCCCATGCGCCGACAGGCGGAGGTGACCCCCCAAGGCCCCCCAACCAGCCGCTCTGCCCCCGCCCGTTCGTCTTGTCCCGTTTTTGTCTCAAGGAAATATGGTCAGTTTATTTTTATCTCATGCTGTCTCTGTGTAATCATTGGCTCAAATTCCAATTTCAAAAGAAAACTTCAGTAACCCTCTCCCAGACTCAGATCTAAAGCAGCCTTTTAAGAAGCCTTCAATACTTTTATTTTGTTGTTGTTGTTGTTGTTCAGTCGTTTAGTCATGTCCGACTCTTCGTGACCTCATGGACCATAGCATGCCAGGCCTTCCTGTCCTCCACTGTCTCCTGGAGTTTACTCAAATTCATGTTCATTACATCGGTGATGCTATCTAACCATCTCATCCTCTGCCGTCCCCTTCTCCTTTTGCCTTCAGTCTTTCCCAGCATCAGGGTCTTTTCCAGTGAGTCCTCTCTTTGCATTAGGTGGCCAAAGTATTTGAGCTTCAGCTTCAGTATCTGTCCTTCCAATGAGCAGTCAGGGTTGATTTCCTTTAGGATTGACTGATTTGACCTCCTTGCAGTCCAGGGGACTCTTAAGAGTCTTCTCCAGCACCACAGTTCGAAAGCATCAATTCTTCGGCGCTCAGCCTTCCTTATGGTCCAACTCTCACAGCCATACATTACTACTGGAAAACCATAGCTTTAACTATACGGACCTTTGTCCGCAAGGTGATGTCTCTGCTTTTTAATATGCTGTCTAGGTTTGCCATAGCTTTCCTCCCAAGGAGCAAGCGTCTTTTAATTTCATGGCTGCAGTCACCGTCTGCGGTGATCTTGGAGCCCAAGAAAATAAAATCTGTCATGCTTCCATTTCTTCCCCTTCTATTTGCCAGGAAGGGATGGGACCAGATGCCATGATCTGAGTTTTTTTAATGTTGAGTTTCAAGCCAGCTTTTGCACTCTTCTCTTGCCTTTTGCTTTCCTTCTTTCCTCAGCTATTTGTAAAGCCTCATCAGACAGCCACTTTGCTTTCTTGCCTTTCTTTTTCTTTGGGATGGTTTTAGTTGCTGCCTCCTGTACAATGTTATGAACCTCCATCCATAGTTCTTCAGGCACTCTGTCTACCAGATCTAATCCTTGAAATCTATTCCTAACCTCCACTGTATATTCATAAGGGATGTGATTTAGGTCATACCTGAGTGGTCTAGTGGTTTTCCCTACGTTTTTCAATTTAAGCCTAAATTTTGCAATAAGAAGCTCATGATCTGAGCCACAGTCAGCTCCAGGTCTTGTTTTTGCTGATTGTATAGAGCTTCTCCATCTTTGGCTGCAAAGTATATAATCAATCTGATTTCGGTATTGACGATCTGGTGATGTCCATGTGTAGAGTCGTCTCTTGTGTTGTTGGAAAAGAGTGTTTGCTATGACCAGCGTGTTCTCTTGACAAAACTCTATTAGCCTTTGCCCTGCTTCATTTTGTACTCCAGTGCCGAACTTGCCTGTTATTCTGGTTATTTCTTGACTTCCTACTTTAGCATTCCAGTCCCCTATGATGAAAAGGACATCTTTTTTTGGTGTTAGTTCTAGAAGGTGTTGTAGATCTTCATAGAACCGGTCAACTTCAGCTTCTTCAGCATCAGTGGTTGGGGCATAGACTTGGATTACTGTGATGTTGAATGGTTTGCCTTGGATTCAAACTGAGATCATTCTGTCATTTTTGAGGTTGTACCCCAGTACTGCCTTTCCCACTCTTTTATTGACTATGAGGGCTACTCCATTTTTTATTTTGTTAGATAAGTTTAAAAAAGAAAAAGAAAACAACTACAAGAAAAGAACCAAGCAGAGAAGAGCAACCAGAAATGGCTTCTGCCTTTCCCAGGGACAATAGCCTTTGTGGCTTAACTCTATAATTATATGATTGATACCTTAATATCAGATGATTACCTGCTTGTGTGAAGAATAGGGCATTGAAGATAGTATCACAGACCTCCTCCAAGACTCCATGTCAGCGGAATTGGTTCACACAGTCGCAGCCATTTATCAAATACAGAGAAATCACGATGCTAATTGAAAATCCTAGGGATGTTCACAGGATTCAGCTAAATCCTAATTCAGATTGGGCTGTCTCACCATATTGGGTGCCATGCTAGGTGACCTTCTGCTTTGGTTACAATTGTTGCCTGCTTTATCCCACGAAACAATTCGGAACTTTTTATTGGCTGCAACTTCACCTACCGCAGCTGCAGAGCTGGCACCTGACTTCCCAGCCAAAAGAAACTAATTAAAGATGGAAGGTATAACATGATTTCAATTAAAAGTCCTCTCACAAGAATTTATGTTTAGTTATTTTTCATCATAATCTTGATGGAAGTTTCTCACTGTTTTCTGTCACTGCCATTTGCTCCGTTCGAGATATCTGTCCTTCAGTAATATGAGTTTCCATTTCATTATCGTATGCTAGCTATTGATAAGTTTCTGTTCTTCATTTGTCTCATATCCTTTTAAAGCCTAGTATTCCTGGGATTAGAGGGGCGTGGTGGCTCAGCGGGTAAGAGGCCAGGCTTGTCGATCGCAGGTTCGGAGGTTCGAATCCCTAGCCCCGCGTGATGGAGTGAGCTCCCGCACTCGACCCAGCTCTTGCCAACGTAGCAATTCGAAAGCATGCAAATGCAAGTAGATGAATAGGTACCACTTCGTAGGAAGGTAACAGCGTTCTGCGCGCGTCATGCCAGCCACATGACCGTGGAAGCGTCTTCGGACAGCGCTGGCTCTTCGGCTAACAAACGGAGATGACCACCGGCCCCTAGAGTCGGACACAACTGCACAAATGTGCGGGGGGAAACTTTACCTTTTTATTCCTGGGATTTACAGGACCTCTTTTACATCTGAGTGTTTGAACTTGAACTTTGAATCTTCCACGTCCTCCTGCAAAGAGATTTTCCTCATACTCACAATGGAAGGCTCAAAAACTACCATCAGAAATTAGAGAAAACTTTTATGATATCTTCTTTTCCCTCTACTTTTGGACCTATTTCTGTAGGTTATGTTTTATTTTGAACACATAGCTTGTGGATTTATTTCATTTCACTAATTATCCACCAGCCACAGGGTAGCATGGGGGAAGCAATTTCCTTTTTTCTCTGACTTGGTAGTTGGTTGTGCACACCTGTCCTTCATCTTATATGAGATTCATCTTCTCTGTTTTCTTTAAATTAGTTTGTCTGCAGTAAATGCAGGCTGAATGACATTTCAAATCCTTTTTCTGTAATTATTACACCAACTCTATTCTCTCAAAAATAGAAGTTGGGTCCACAATCTGAAAGACATATTTGCATTAGTTCATGCTGAGTCTTATTATGGGCTGTTCTGTCATAACAGCCTTCCAGTTAAAGTTCCTTCTTCCAAAATCTTCCCAATCCTTAGCAAATATGTTCCTTTCCTATTCTATAGTAAATTGGGCAATATACAGGCTATATTTCATTGGCACAACTTAAAGGAGTGGTGAGGAAAGTGATCCTTTGTAGTTCTCTTCTTACACTGAAATCAACTTCGATGGTGTCAAAAGACACGATATCTATTCTTCGGTAGATCCAGTGTAGCACTGTGGCTTAGGACTGGGACTCAGTTCCACCCTAAATCATGAACACTCAGTGGGTGACTTTGGGCCCGTCACTAGCTATCAGCCCACACTACCACCAAGTTTGTCGTAGAGCAACATTTGGAGGAAGTGCTCTGTATGCTAGAAGCATGGTGAGATTCATAAATCTAATGTAGAATACATGTATAGGCAGGCAGGCAAATTTCATACCAAAGGGCACCATTACAATGTCTGTTGTTTTCATAGAACTTTTCTACTGGACATATAGAGGAAATAGTCTCCAATTTAATTTGTATCAAATAAGTTGTTTTCCAAAATGTTTAAACCAAAGCTTGTCCTTAGGGTACATCTCCTCAGAAAGACATTTCAGCCTGTCTTGAGTTTGACATAAATACCCCTACTGTGAAAGCGACACATCGTAACTCCTATGACTGAAATACTACATGATAATATTTCACATGACCCCCTCCTCCGCAAAATAACAATCCATGAGATACATAACTAAATGACTTGATAAATGCAACACGCAGAAGAGAGTCAGTTATACGGGCTGCTTTTGCTTTATGCTGAATCAGGTATTGCTGATGTTCTTCGGATGGCTGCAAGTATCACAAGAGAGCTGTTATCTTGACTATTCTATTCAAAGTAAGGAGTGCTGGAGAAATGGAAGAGCAAATGTGCTTCGAAGTGTGTGCCTTTGGCTATGGCTGCTTAGGTGACTATAAGTATTCTCCCACAATTTTTATAGAGTGCAGCTGGTTGTCATGGGAAGCCAGGTATCCTGCCAACACATAAAGGGCTACTGTTGAAATCTACAACACTTCTCCAGCTCCATATTTAACAAATAATTCCTCTGTACTGTTGACTGGCCAATCTTTTAATTGCTGTATGCTAACAAGGTCTGCTTCTTTCTCTCTTGTGCAAATTTCCTAAAAATAGGGAGTTTTGTAATAGCAGAAGATCACGTCACTCCATAATAGTTTTTGGTACAAAGGAGTCTTTCCACCAGCTTAAGAGCATTGGGATTATATGCTGACTTTTAGGAAGCCCTTTTCTTTAGGGGGGGGGGAAGTATAGGAAAGTAAGAGTGTGCACTGACCACAAGGCTTTCTTCAATCCTGATTCAGGGCTTTGGAAAATAGCCCACTTCAACTCAGACCAGAACAGAGGCTACTGGCTTCAAATTAACCTTAACCCAAACAAGAGTCTTACCTACTGAGGATGAGCTTGGGAAAACACAAGTAGATACAACATTTTTACTTTTCAACACAATGAGATAAGATGTAGTGACATACTAAGCAGTTCTGAGGATTCCCAGTATCTGAAAAAATATGGTTTTAAAAAGAAAAGTGTCCATAACTTTGGCTGTTGTGGGTCTTCCAGGCTGTGTGGCCGTGTTCTGGAAGTTGTGGTTCCTAACATTTCGCCAGCATCTGTGGCCAGCATCTTCAGAGGGCAGGAGCACAGATAGAAGCAAAATCTCTGTGCCCAGGTAGAGTGGCCACTCTAGAATTGCCACTCTTCACGTTAGGAACCACAACTTCCAGAACACGGCCACACAGCCCGGAAGACCCACAACAGCCATCGAACTCCGGCCGTGAAAGCCTTCGACAATACGTCCATAACTTTGTTAGTGTTAGAAAGAATTAAATGATATTGACAGATTACTTACCCTTATTTGGGGATAAATCCAGTCAACGTTCAGATAGATAGGTTCAGGAAGTTTATGCAAAGGGAGTCTTCAGTAAAAAGAAAAGAAAAACAATTGTTATTCCTTCCCCACCCCCAAAGGATAAT
This sequence comes from Charina bottae, assembly GCA_023362775.1. Classification (NCBI taxonomy): domain Eukaryota; kingdom Metazoa; phylum Chordata; class Lepidosauria; order Squamata; family Charinaidae; genus Charina; species Charina bottae. Next base: position 20,137,855 of record JALMGJ010000016.1, on the reverse strand, counting down.
GAGAACTGCAAACAGTGTGGAAAATTGGAGACAATGTAGAGATGCCTTTTGTCAAGAAACCTGCCCATCTGAGAAGACTGCTGTTTATGTTTCATAATTATTGTTTATATTTGATAAAACAACAGCTGTTTATGTTTGATAAAAGAACTAATTTTCACTTATGACAAACATTTTAGTTTGGTTCATTTTGAATGGCATTCAGAACGAACCAATGCATTGCATTGGGCATTCAGCATCCTCTTTTGTATATATCCCAATTTGTTGAATGCAAAGGATTTTCAAAGCACTGTTTTTGGAAAACTGTTGCTGAATGATTTCCTGTGATTAGAAGCAAAGGAATTATTGTTGTCTCCTTCAAGACAAGTGGGACTCCTGTGTGCATACTGTAGATGCATCTGTCCCAATACTTATTATTGCTTAGCTCTGATCTCACATCCCAGATGGTGTCATCCATGCAGTGATGCTACTTGCTGAGAAAAAGTCTTTGTTGAGCTCAGCTTGACTCTGGAAAGTGACTTGCCATTGCCTTCTCCCAGGATCTTGTTTTACCCCAGGGTAGTAGGGGTAGCTCTGGCATATCCTGGTAGTGATCTATCTGTCTGTCTGTCTGTCTGTCTGTCTGTCTGTCTGTCCGTCCGTCCATCCATCCATCCATCCATCCATCCATCCATCCATCCATCCATCCATCCATCCATCCATGCATCCGTCCATCCATCCATCCATCCATCCATCCATCCATCCATCCATCCATCCATCCATCCATCTATCATCATCATCATCAAACTTGTATGCTGCTTAACTCCCAATGACACTGGATGGCATACAAGCTTAATAATAAATAAATAAGTACCAACCAGGACTGACCCTGCTTAACTCTTCCAAGCCTAGACAAGGTCAGCTACGTGCTGCCACTTTCTGAGGCTGGAAGAAAGGCCTGTCTGTAACCCAATTGCACTCCTCTTCCTCCCTTTCCACTCCATCCTGGCTTTTGTGCAAAGACATAAAACAGCGCAGCAGGTTTTGCATATTCTCAAATGCTGAATAACTCACAACACTGCCTATGTCTGATGCACTTACTGGCACCTCAAGCTTCTTAAAAAGAAGTAGAACAGATGGGATAGGAGTGCAAACCTGAATAGACAGTTTACTCTTGTAATCTTTCTAAGGCTTGTTCCTTGTGACTAGAATTTTTCCAAGAAGTTCCAAGCTTATATTGATTCTTTTTTTCTATTCACACTGCAGAATGTTTTGGCTCAGTTCCCACCTAAGAGAAATGTGTGCAACGTCATTTGAAGTTGCAGTCAGTCCCTCCACAGTGATGAATGCCTAATAGAAACTTTGAAAAGATGTTCATCTGAACAGCGGCATGAGGAAAGGGCTGACGGTTTCAAAACACTTTATGCACACCATGCTTTCAATCCTGATTGTGTTCTTACTCCTATGCAGCTGTTACTCAAAGTTGAAAAAATCACCATATATTGCCAAATGATACATTGAATGTAATATGTGAGTTGGACTTCAGATAAGGCTAATGCCGAGAGCTTAATAAAGCTTAGAGAAACAGGATCTGTTAGTAATGTAGAAAGAGAGAACCTTCTCTTGGCTTAACCTCCCAACAGTGGAATAGCATGCTTCATTTGCTATATTTTTTTGTGGTCAAAGGGCACCTCTAAAGAGGAGAGCTCAGCAGGGTAGAGGAAGCTGCAAGATTTTCTGATGTACTCTGTATCTCTGGGTGTTTTGGAAAATCATCTAAGGGAATGCCATATCCTCAGTGGGTACCGTCATGCCACCTGACTTTCATTGGAGGAAGGCAGTAGATGAAAAGCCTGGAGGGCGAGGGGAACTGAGGATTCTGAGAAAAGGTGTAACTAGCTGGAATCCTGAAGGGAGATTCTTCACACTGCAACAATGTCCTTTTTAAAATTAGAGTTGGTAGCACATTGAAACTTGCTTTTGACATAGAAGCCAGCTCTGGTTTCTACTCACCGATGTATCTTTGCAATATGATTATTTGATATTTCATCAAACACACTTTACATATTTCTCAGAGGCACCCTTCTCCTGTATTATCGTATTTTAAAATCCATTCTGGAGGTACTTCTTCCCTGACAAGTTCTGATTCAGATTAAGCTCGATAAAATCTTTTGTTCTGCTGCCACTTTGGAATTCTTATCTTGGCATGTGAACTCCCTAAGGACATGTTTGGAAAAAGTGTGTGTTGGGGGGGGGGGGAAGGGCTTTGTATCTTCTGAGTAATGCCTTGACTCCCATTTAAGGAGCAAGTGCAGACCTGTAGGAAAAAGGCACATGTCGATCTGAATTCTTCAACCTAATTATACTCTTGTCTTCCAGCAGGATTCTTCTTATGTGACCCAAATCCAAGAGTTGTGCACTCCTTGCACATTTCGCAGGCCATTTCTAGACTGAAAGTTTGTTGTTTTTCTTGCTTGTGTGACACAAAAATCTCAAACTGTAATTCTTATACATGCAGGTAACCAGCTGTTTCTATGCTTGAGACAGGCTCCCAATTTTAGCGTCCAGTTTGCTGAGAAAAAGTTATCTGGGAAATGATATGATAAGTGAAGGTAAAGGTATAATGGAATAATTATTTGTTGGTACCCTTCTCAGTTCCAGCAAAGGAGATTGTTACCTTGTCGTGGTGCTGGAGCTTGAGCACCTCAATGAAACCTTGAGCTAAACCGTGAAGGGACACCCAAGACGGGAAGGTCGTGGCAGAGAGGTCAGACTAAATACGATCCCTGGGGAAGGTAATGGCAACCCACCCCAGTATTCTTGCCGTGAAAACTAAATGGATCAGTACAACCAAAGATATGTCGGTATACCATCGGAAGATGGGACTCCCAGGTCGGAAGATGGTCAAAATGCTACTGGGGAGGAACAGAGGATACGTTCAACTAGCCCCAGAGGTGATGACGCAGCTAGCTCAAAGCCGAAAGGACGGCTAGTGGCCAACGGTGCTGGTGGTGAACGACGAATCCGATGTTCTAAAGATCAACACACCATAGGAACCTGGAATGTAAGATCTATGAGCCAGGGCAAATTGGATGTGGTTATTGGTGAGATGTCAAGATTAAATATAGACATTTTAGGTGTCAGTGAACTGAAATGGACTGGAATGGGCCACTTCACATCAGATGACCACCAGATCTACTACTGTGGACAAGAGGACCACAGAAGAAATGGAGTAGCCTTCATCATTAATAATAAAGTGGCTAAAGCAGTGCTTGGATACAATCCAAAAAACGATAGAATGATCTCAGTTCGAATTCAGGGTAAGCCATTTAACATCACATTGATCCAAATATACGCCCCAACCACAGATGCTGAAGAAGCAGAAGTAGATCAGTTCTATGAGGAACTGCAGCACCTACTGGATAATACACCAAAAAGAGATGTTATTTTCATTACAGGAGACTGGAATGCTAAGGTGGGTAGTCAGACGACACCTGGAATTACAGGCAAGCATGGTCTGGGAGAACAAAATGAAGCAGGACATAGGCTGATAGAATTTTGCCAAGACAACTCACTGTGCATAACAAACACTCTCTTCCAACAACCTAAAAGACGACTTTATACATGGACTTCACCAGATGGTCGACACGGAAATCAGATTGACTACATCCTTTGCAGCCAAAGGTGGCGGACATCTATACAGTCGGTAAAAACAAGACCTGGAGCTGACTGTAGTTCAGATCACGAACTTCTTATTGCAAAATTTAGAATCGGACTAAAGAGAATAGGGAAGACCCACAGATCAGTTAGATATGAGCTCACTAATATTCCTAAGGAATATGCAGTGGAGGTGAAGAATAGATTTAAGGGACTAGATTTAATAGATAGGGTCCCAGAAGAACTATGGACAGAAGTTCGCAACATTGTTCAGGAGGCGGCAACAAAAAACGTCCCAAAGAAAAAGAAAACCAAGAAGGCAAGATGGCTGTCTGCTGAAACACTGGAAGTAGCCCAAGAAAGAAGGAAAGCAAAAGGCAACAGTGATAGGGGGAGATATGCCCAATTAAATGCAAAATTCCAGAGGTTAGCCAGAAGAGATAAGGAATTATTTTTAAACAAGCAATGTGCGGAAGTGGAAGAAGACAATAGAATAGGAAGGACAAGAGACCTCTTCCAGAAAATTAGAAACATTGGAGGTAAATTCCAGGCAAAAATGGGTATGATCAAAAACAAAGATGGTAAGGACCTAACAGAAGCAGAAGAGATCAAGAAAAGGTGGCAAGAATATACGGAAGATCTGTATAGGAAGGATAATAGTATTGGAGATAGCTTTGACGGTGTGGTCAGTGAGTTAGAGCCAGACATCCTGAAGAGTGAGGTTGAATGGGCCTTAAGAAGCATTGCTAATAACAAGGCAGCAGGAGACGACGGTATCCCAGCTGAACTGTTTAAAATCTTGCAAGATGATGCTGTCAAGGTGATGCATGCCATATGCCAGCAAATTTGGAAAACACAAGAATGGCCATCAGATTGGAAAAAATCAACTTATATCCCCATACCAAAAAAGGGAAGCACTAAAGAATGTTCAAACTATCGAACAGTGGCACTTATTTCACATGCCAGTAAGGTAATGCTCAAGATCTTGCAAGGTAGACTGCAGCAATTCATGGAGCGAGAATTGCCAGATGTACAAGCTGGGTTTAGAAAAGGCAGAGGAACTAGAGACCAAATTGCCAATATCCGCTGGATAATGGAGAAAGCCAGAGAATTTCAGAAAAACATCTATTTCTGTTTTATTGACTATTCTAAAGCCTTTGACTGTGTGGATCATAACAAATTGTGGCAAGTTCTTGGTGGTATGGGGATACCAAGTCATCTTGTCTGCCTCCTGAGGAATCTGTATAACGACCAAGTAGCAACGGTAAGAACAGAGCACGGAACAACGGACTGGTTTAAGATTGGGAAAGGAGTACTGCAGGGTTGTATACTCTCACCCTACCTATTCAACCTGTACGCAGAACACATCATGCGACGTGCTGGGCTTGAGGAATCCAAGGCTGGAGTTAAAATCGCTGGAAGAAACATTAACAATCTCAGATATGCAGATGATACCACTTTGATGGCTGAAAGCGAGGAGGAGTTGAGGAACCTTATGACGAAGGTGAAAGAAGAAAGTGCAAAAGCTGGGTTGCAGTTAAACCTCAAAAAAACCAAGATTATGGCAACGAGCTTGATTGATGACTGGCAGATAGAGGGAGAAAAAGTGGAGGCAGTGACAGACTTTGTATTTCTAGGCGCAAAGATTACTGCAGACGCTGACTGCAGCCAGGAAATCAGAAGACGTCTACTTCTTGGGAGGAGAGCAATGGCAAATCTTGATAAAATAGTTAAGAGCAGAGACATCACACTGACAACAAAGGTCCGCATAGTTAAAGCAATGGTATTCCCTGTAGTAACCTATGGCTGTGAGAGCTGGACCATAAGAAAGGCTGAGCGAAGGAAGATAGATGCTTTTGAACTGTGGTGTTGGAGGAAAATTCTGAGAGTGCCTTGGACTGCAAGAAGATCAAACCAGTCCATACTCCAGGAAATCAAGCCAGACTGCTCACTTGAGGGAATGATATTAAAGGCAAAACTGAAGTACTTTGGCCACATCATGAGAAGACAGGATACCCTGGAGAAGAAGCTGATGCTAGGGAAAGTGGAAGGCAAAAGGAAGAGGGGCCGACCAAGGGCAAGATGGATGGATGGTATTCTGGAGGTGACGGACTCAGCCATTGGGGAGCTGGGAATGGTGACGGCCGACAGAAAGCTCTGGCGTGGACTGGTCCATGAAGTCATGAAGAGTCGGAAACGACTGAACGAATAAACAACAACAATAACCCTTCTCAGTAAAATCTGATTCAAATTCAGAAAAGCTCTAATCGTTTACGACACGGATAGGTAAAACATGGCCTCCCAACTGCCATTGGTTGTAGTCAGCATAACCAGAGGAGATGAATGATGGAAATTGCAATTCAACAGCATCTTTGTCCATTCCTGCTTAAAGGCTACAAGTGGTTCCTATGGTATGATGGTGTACAACCTGCTGCGCAGGCAAAGGCGGATGGTGCATATTGGGGTTACTAGGGCAAAGAGTAGCCAATACTAAGTAGATCAAGAGCCAGAGTAGGCAAAGCCAACTAGATCTAATTATTTTCACATCTTTCTCTCTTAAGAGGAGGGAGGATATTTAAGAGGGCATTGAAATTACTTAGCATGTAATTGACCTGAGGAATAATTCCTTACCAATACTAGTTTAGAAATGTGAGTGATGTCACATTGGGTTTTCCACTGAGAGATATGTAAGGCCTCTGCCATCCTCTACAGCAAGGGTGCAGAACTTGACACCTACAACTTGCCCAAGGCTCCCAGCACCCATTTGCATGATTGTGCCACTGAAATTCGGGAGCCAAATAGTCACATTTCAGGTCTGTGTTTGTCCGTGTGTGTTCTAACAAATTAATGAGGGAAATGGGAACAGGAGGCCTATGAAGGGAAAGCCCTATTTGCATAAATAATCATCCCAGCATCCTCAAATTGACATTATTGAAGTCTGTAGGGATATGAAATGTCTCTTTTTGTAAACTAAGGAACACAATAAGATCTCCCTCATCTGTGTAGGAATTGCTTTTTCCTTTCTATCCCATGGAGGGTGCTGACTGACTGATCACCAAGTTTATTGCTGGATTATCTGGTGTTCAATCTCAGATGGCCAAATAGGTGAGGAAGAAATCCTTGACTGATCACAGCAGATACTCCTCACTTTTATTCTCTACATACAATCCTTATTACTGCAGATGCTGACTGCAGCCAGGAAATCAGAAGATGTCTACTTCTTGGGAGGAGAGCAATGACAAATCTTGATAAAATAGTTAAGAGCAGAGACATCACACTGACAACAAAGGTCCGCATAGTTAAAGCAATGGTATTCCCTGTAGTTAGCAATTCGAAAGCATGCAAATGCAAGTAGATGAATAGGTACCACTTCAGTGGGTAGGTAACAGCGTTCCGCATGCCTGTCATGCCGGCCACATGACCGTGGAAGCGTCTTTGGACAATGCTGGCTCTTTGGCTAACAAACGGAGATGAGCACCGGCCCCTAGAGTCGGACACAACTGCACAAATGTGCGGGGGGAACCTTTACCTTTACCTTTTATTCCCCGTAGTAACCTATGGCTGTGAGAGCTGGACCATAAAGAAGGCTGAGCAAAGGAAGATAGATGCTTTTGAACTGTGGTGTTGGAGGAAAATTCTGAGAGTGCCTTGGACTGCAAGAAGATCAAACCAGTCCATACTCCAGGAAATAAAGCCAGACTGCTCACTTGAGGGAATGATATTAAAGGCAAAACTGAAGTACTTTGGCCACATAATGAGAAGACAGGATACCCTGGAGAAGATGCTGATGCTAGGGAAGGTAGAAGGCAAAAGGAAGAGGGGCCGACCAAGGGCAAGATGGATATATGATATTCTGGAGGTGACAGACTCGACCGTGGGGGAGCTGGGGATGGCGACGGCCGACAGGAAGCTCTGGCATGGGCTGGTCCATGAAGTCACGAAGAGTCGGAAGCGACTGAACGAACAAAAAAAAAACAATCTTTGCTTTTATTTTTAATTATTTCCTTCTCCTTCCTACATGCTTATCTCTATGCTGCCGAAGATATGGAAAGCAAAACACTGCCCAAACCCAATCCACCCATTTCTTCTTTTTCTTCCATCTTGCCCATTCCCATCTCAGTGGAGCAGAAGAAATGGGGAGTGTGGTTGTGGCAGAAGAGAGGAGGGAAGCTGGCTTGAATTGTACAGTTTTGATAGTTGCATGAATCTTTGCTTTGCACTGGGTAGGCACCTCATAGATAGTGAGTTGCCAAATACTAATTGGTAGGCATTAAATATAATTACTCAGCAAATATAATCAAAATTGAACTCAAGTTGCATGTTAGTTCTCAGAAATTATTACATAGGATTTTATGCAGAATACAGAACTATCAACTAAGATATTAACTGACAAAGATAAAATATTAAAATAAAATATACATTATTTTCTTAATTGAATTTGAAAAAAATAGATATCGAACGTTTGTTAAGTATTTGAGGATTTACTGAATTTAACACTCAAATTAATCTTATCTTCCTCCTAACCCATATCCCGCTTCCTTCCTTTTCCAATTAACAAATCAGTATTCCATATATTCTTGGAAGGTGATTGGAAGTTGATGTTTGTATTAAATAATTTCATTCAAGTTTACTAATTTACATTCTTCTAAATACCCTATAGTCTCTGGAATACATGAAAGTCAACTGGGGTGGTTCTGCCTCATTTCCAGATTGACACTCAGCCACATGAATTTGCTACTGTATTAGGGAAAATGGCAACCCTGTTGATATAGAAAGGTATCTGGAGAGTTCAGAGGTTGAAGGTGAGCAAACACTATAATTAGCTCATTGTAATTTAGTTTTGCTGTGCATTTTCCTGAAAGTGCTTTTGTATCTGTAACAACTGTCACTGTGCTTGGGGGTCCAGCAATGGTGGGGAGCTTTTACACCGGCTTTGTTGAACTCGACCCAAGGATGGACTCTGGCCACTGACCATGATTATTTTGGTTTTCTGAGTGGTTTCTGATGTTTCTATATTAGTTTTTAACTCCCCCCCCAATTGTTGTTCTTAACTGTTGTAAGCTGCCTGGAGTCACTTAGATGAGATGGGTGGCCATACCAATCAAATCAAATCAATCAATCAATCAATAATAAAATAACTGGGGAAATATTCTGCTTTTCTACCTTGTGCAGTACAATGAAATGGAAAGTTGTGCTAGATGAATTTCTGTTTTGCATTCATCAGATCAAGGCATAACTGAAGCTGGAGCTTCAACTTTTTAGAGTTCATCATGGACATCACCTAAGGCCATTCAGAGTACCAATTGCAAAGACAGAATTCAAGCCAAGCCTTTCAGTTAGCAGACAGCTAACTGATATTATAACTATATATAACTATATAACTATATATCTCTTTTAAATTCAGACTTCTCATTTTAATCCTTAATTAACAATGAAAAACTGAATAAGACTAAGGTTGTTTATATATGTGTGTATATATGTATACAGCCTTCATTCCTAGATTCTTAATAGCTACCTGACACAGAAAAATGAACCAGATGATATGTATTGAGAGAAATGCATCTAAAGCTTAATTAATCTACACACTGAAGCATGTTTTGGAAGATTCCAAATCGAGGGCATTTCTTTTTTATTGTTAAGGTTGATTATCAGTTATTTGCAATAACTTTGGAATAAAGAGTTGCATTACCATTGCATTGCATAGTAAGAAATCAATGGTTCAAGGCTGTAAATAATATTCAGTATGTTTATTATGATCTTAGGTGACACTAATTCAACAAAATATATTTTTCTTTTTTTTTATAAGAATTTTTATTAGGTTTGAAGCAAAGATAAAAACTACAAAAAGAAAAAAGAAAAAACTAAAAAAGTGTAGAAACACAAGAATAATTTTTTTTAAAGATTACATGAAGAGATGACTTACGACTTTAAACAGAAAGAATATACAACAATTTTCCATAATTAATCCCTTATTCTATATCAGACCAAAATCACATTATTTCTATAAATCATTCCATTAGCACATTATAAAAATCACTAAATACAATTGCTCCTTCCCCTTATATTGAAAGAAATAGAAATATATAAACCTCCTAATCAACTTCCTCCCCACAAAAACAACATTTATTTAATTATTTCCTTCCTACCACTATTCTGTACATTTCTGTCCAGTATAATAAAGAACAAACTAAAAAACATATAAATTGTCTACCCTTATAATTAATAATACTGCAATTATAACAATCTTAATTCTATTAAACCTAAAACTAGCATTTATTGTTTATAACTTATTAATCTTAATCCAAATCATTAAAAAAAGTATGAAGTCAAACAAGCCTTAAAAGCAATCCAGATAAACATTCTCAAATCCTTAAAGGTAAAGGTAAAGGTTCCCCCTGCACATTTGTGTAGTCGTGTCCGACTCTAGGGGCCGGTGGTCATCTCCGTTTGTTAGCTGAAGAGCCAGCGTTGTCCGAAGACGCTTCCATGGTCATGTGGCCGCATGACGCGCGCGGAACGCTGTTATCTCAAATCCTTACCCCACTTCAAAATAGACCAAAGCATTCACATATCTCCACAATAAACACAAGATATTTTTCACAGAGAGATCAAAAAGCCCAACTGCCCCCTTAAAAACTCCGACTTCTCAGCAGAAAACCTCCCATAGAAAATATCCTCTTATTTCCCATAACTTTTCATTAGAGAAACAATTCCATTTATAATTTGCAATTCGAACTGTTCATTTAATTCCTTCAGTTCCACAATCTGGTCATCATTAGAAAAGCCTTGATCTCGTTATCAGTAGAAACATTTCTATCATTGTTGAGTTCCTCAACTTCTTCCACAACATCCCCAGCCAGATGACACATTTTAGAGCTGATATTTTATACAATGTCCCAAATATCTTGCAAAATAACTTGACAGGAATCGGAAAAAATCTGTTTGAAGGACTGCTTAAACTCAAAACGGAACTCGGAGAAAGTCTGCTTGAGATCCTCCATGTTTCAGGCAGTAGATTATGGTGCCCCCTAGATACTTGACTTGCGAAAATAGGAGTTAATGAGTTAATGGAAAATTTCCAAACGATGTTGACACAAGAGAAAGTATACTAACAGGCAGCTCCCAGGGAAAGTGGCAACAGAAAGCTGAAGATTCAAAACGGCAGATTCAGTGTGTAGGCAAATATTAAATTCTTCAAATTCAGTACAAAAATAATCGCAGGGAGGCAATTATTTATTCTCAATCCTCCTTAATATTTGAATGGGAAACAAGCCAAAACTTTAAAAGATTTTTTTTTAAATTAATCCCAAAAATAACGATAAGCACCAAGAGAGATCACTTCTCCTTGCCGTAAATAGCCTCTCTTAGGGTACATAATATTTTTTAAAAGTATCAATTGGGTGATTTAGAAATGGGGTGGCTCGACTTATTGTCTCTTTAAGGCTACAGCACGGCTTGGAAATGATGACGTCCCGGCCTCCCGGCAGCTCTTACCAAATTGTTGCGCTGTTTGCGATTCTTTGGCTGCAAGTCGCCATTCCAGAGGACAGATGAGATGATGGGATGATCCTGGAAGCTTGGCACTCAGACAAAGCAGCCATCAACAGATACATAGTGGTAAACAACATTTACATACCATTCATAAGAGACAATAGAAAAGCCAGAAGACCAGAAACCTCCTTGCCAGCAATCAACACCCAGATATGCAAAGATTAACACCAGGATTAGCACCAGAGGAACAATCAAACAACACAATATACCGTAATCAAGGAACTATTAACTCAGTCAATCAACCAAGCAGCAAACAGCCCAATCAAGGAACTACCAAGGAGAGAACAACACCCCCACCAACACAAGCAGGACAAGCCATGGTATATAAACAGAGAGGAAGTCCCACTCCCTTTTCGCATTGAAGATGTTGCCTAGCCTGGCAATGAAACGTCTGCAAGAAAACAACAAGGCTCAGAGAGCACCAAGGACTCCACAGATGGGATGATTCCGAGCGTTTTCTTTATTCATGAAGACGCTTCTGGGCTTCAGGAAAGAGCCTGCCTGAGCCCAAAAAGAACCGCCGCATTGACAGTTCTGTCCTCGGAGCCCATGAACACAGCTGTTCAGTTGGCCATGTCCCCATTGGAAGTCATCAACAAAATATATATTTCATGTTTATTGGACACTGCAGAGAAAGTTTAAAAAGAGGGATGGGACACTTACTCGTAAGATACAGTACAGACTTGTTCTACTATTGTTCCATTTTGGTTTAATATCAATAATTTTGTTGATATAATTTTGGGAAGGATAGTATAGTTTAAAGATTAGAATGTGATTAAAGATTAATTTTTGCAGTGGAATGAAAGTGCTACTCTAGATTTACAATTTTGGACTGATGGCACATGTTTGTGTTCTGCTTATCAACTGGCTTTTGAGAAAATTGATTAAAATTATTCTGTGTGGTTAAAACTTCATGCTTTGCTTTAAAACATTTTATGCTGTTTGTCTCTTTTCTTTTTTCCAAGGATCTGTCCATGAACTAACCTGGGGTTCAACATGAATTAAGGAGGTTTTATCTTTTTACTTGTTTAAGGTAGTGGAACCTGTGTTGCTAGACGTATCCAGCAATTTTGCCGTTAATTCTTCTTTTTCCCAGAGTGTGCATGGAAAAACTGAATGGAAAAGGAGATATATGGGGAAGAAAGAACTATAATGCATTGAACTTGAGGCATGAAAGAGTGAAACTTGTAATGGAAACCTGGCACAATGCCCTGCTAACTCTTGAAGGGGGTTCAGCCTTAGACTGCATAGCATACAATGAGCACCACGCTGCTTGCAGCTTGCCAAATGTTACTGGCACATGAACACGCACTCCATGCTTAATCAGAGCAACATGCAAGTTTCCAGGATTAAGTAGCACTTGCCAAACCAAAAAAAAAATCTCTTGGGCAGGTGCCATGTGTTTGAATTGAAATGGAAAAGCCAGAGTTTTGCTCACTATTGTCTTCTCTAAGGTAACGTGGGAAAGGAGGACAGTACAACTATAACAATGCCTCTAACAAATCACCACAATGCATATCTAGTTAGTTACATCTCAGGCACATGAAAACTTTAAAAAAAATACTCTCATTGCAGGCATCCATAAACATTTGTTAAAAGAGCATAAAAATGTCTTGGCTAGTTTATCCAACATTTGTGTTTCCAAAAACCAGTTGCCTCTGGAAGCCTTTTAATGCCCTTTGCTTTTGTATGTTTTTATGGTTATTTTGTTTAAATATTTGCATTTCCAAGCTCCAGTTAACACCAACAGCAAAGCAGTTCCCACGTGGTTTTTGTGAGGAAGAGCCATGCTGCTGAATAGCAAAGCACCTGCTTTGTATACAGAAGGCTTGAAGTTCCAGCCTTGGCGTTTCCTGGTGGCAGAACTAAAACTGAAGCCTGGCAAGATATTAGGAAGCCATTGAGAGTTAGAAGGGACAGTGCTAGGCTGGACGATCTGGTTCATTTCAAAATAGGGTTGATTTCCCCAAATTTCTTGCTGTTTAACGTCTTTCCTTCCTAGACATTCTTTGTGTTGATTCTGGCAATTGGTTTAATTGTTTTGTTTTTCTTGGCCACATTTGTGTGTGTGTGTGTGTGTGTGTGTGTGTGTGTGTGTGTTTCCTGCAACACAAAGCACTTTGTTGTTTCATGGGCCTAAATGTTCTTAATTTCCTTTCCTCCCCAACGTTGTGTGTGATTTTAGAAGTAGCTATCCTACCTGGGAGGTGGGAGAACTTCCTCTATGTTAAGCCCAGATTGCTAATATCCCCCAATTTGTTGCCTTCAGATATGTTGGGTTCCTTTCCGATCATCCCCAGGCAGCACTGCCTAGGGAGGGGTAGTCAGCAGAGATTTCTGTAGCTCAGAGCTTTCCAAACTGTGTGTCGGGACACATTAGTGTGTCGGCTGCAGTGCCTGGGTGTGTCGCGGCTGCTGCTGCCTCCGAGCCCTGCCAGGATTCTGCGCAGGTCCTAGTGCCTGCCTTGTGCCTTGCTGCCTCCAAACCTGCTGTGATTCTGCGCAGGTCCTAGTGCCTGCCTTGTGCCCTGCTGTAAGAGTGTGTCGCAAAATGATGCATGTCTAAAAAGTGTGTCACCAACATGAAAAGTTTGGAAAGCTCTGCTGTAGCTACTAGTTCTTTCAGACCATGGGAACTGGTTTGAGACATTGACTAAGCTGAGACAGTGATTGACTGGTATGAGGCAGTGACTAAGAACATTGCAAAATTGGATAAATATTGCTGGTAATGGTGCTAGATGAGATAATATCCTGATTGCTCCCAGCAATTTCCCTTCAGTTTATATTTTCAGTGTAACTCTCAACTAACATACATGGAGTGGGGATCTTAGCTTTGCAATGATAGGATTCAGAGATTAAGGACAAGGAACGGTAAGGTTGCTATAGAAATACAAGTGGGAAACCTGTTAATTCCTCTCTCTTTATGACCTTTTCCTTGCTCGATTTGATCCTGACACTTCTAACTACAAAAGGTATAGCAAAACATAGCATTCAGATACAATGCTTATCCAAGTATGATACTGACTTGGTTTTTGTTTTTGTTTTTTGGTAGTTTACGATTCTCTGAACTTTGATTTGGAGACTAGTGACAAATGGATGGGAAGAAGACTACTGCAAGAAACTGAGGATAATGTCACTGATAACCCAGAAGAAATAAAACATCTCTATCTAAAAAATTGCACTGAACCAGGTAGGACGGAGTTTTCTTTCTTGATTTGGCAGCCTGTAAAGTTCAACAGCTGCACAAATATCGCTCTTATATTTATAGTACTTTTAATATTTCTAATCATTCAGGTTTTATATGTATTTTAAGATGAATGATGGTGAGTCCCATTCAGTTCATACTCAAGAGCATGAGGCTTATAGAATTTCTGTAGACTTTACATGCAGTATATATCAGACCATGAAAAACTTTTACCAGCTTTTCAGGTGCTCTGTGTTTTTATTATCATTGCAAAATGTGACATGAATATGGATTTTGAAAGAAGAGTTTAATAATAATAATAATAATAATAATAATAATAATAATAATAATAATTTCTTAAATTTATATGCCACCCAACTCCCAGCGACTCTTGAGATACATTCCTATTGAAATTTTTCAAAATATTTCTGATAGCGAACAAAAGGCCTGTTTGTACATACAGACATCTTTGAAATGCAAATATTTAACATACTTACAACCCAACTTTCTTCAATAAACCTATCCTCCCTTCTAGTACTAGCTCACAGAAAAATGAATGGTTTTTGAGAAAAGCCACAGACACTGTCCCTCAACACTGATTATTTCTTTTACCATTTCTTTCTGATTTGTCAGGTTCTCGGTTGTTTCTTTGCCTTTGTAGACCAGCCCACAACTGCTTTCCCAAGAGTTGGTTTTGTACTAATTCCCATCCTTTGTTTGCTTACCTTTATTCAAATTATGTTGGTGGCAAATTACTGGATTTCTATATGTTCTCTTCCATTTTTTCAACGTGGGTTGTTCCCTTTATTGAGTTTCTATTCGCTTATTTTATCGTTTTCTATACATAATGACATTGTGTTATGTTTGCTGTGTAAAATGAAAATGAAAACGGAAAGCTTGATCTGTGATTAAAGACCTTCTTAATAGGAAGTGAGATTAAAGGGCAATTAAGAGAACCTATTCAAGGAGCAGTTAATGGGCTACTTGTCAATAATCCCTGATCATACTCAATAGGACACAATCAACTGGCTAAATTTGTATGCCAGAAGTTTTTTTTATTAATGTTGGGAGGGATCTTTACTGAATGCACTAACTCTGAGTAAACATTATTGAAGGCTCTTTCAGAGGAGAATGGCCTTGCTTGAAAATATGCTATTCTGTTAAGTAATGTGTAGAACCTCTGTTATAATTCTAATTCCAGCTAATTATGGGAAAGGCATTTCTCAGCAAGGAAGGTTATAATACAGATGAGAAAAACTGAAATACCTGAGTTGTAATTATTAAATGCATATGTGTTCTCAAGCACGCAACAAAAGCAGCTATATCTCTGTATTTTTAGCTAAAAGATTACTAGAAAAATCAGAAAATCAAGTGATCAATGAACTGAAATATTTGTACATATTAAAAAAGATGATTAAATATTTGCAGAATTATTTAACTGACCACATAATTTAAGGAAGAGATAAAAGGCATATGGTGTTTTTTTTTTATACTAACATATTGTGGGTATATGAATAGGTGAGATTGGATAACTTTCCCCCGGGAAAGAATGAAGACAGAACCTCTCCCAAGCAGACAAATTGGGTTATTTTAGTCTCTATTTTTTACTGCCACTGCTTGTCTTCAAAGATGCAGAGACATAAATACAAGGATCTGGATGCAGCAAATCGTGTCTTATCCAAAATGCAATGGCAAATTGACTCAGAAACAGAAACAGTTAAAGCGCTCTTTGCCCAATCCTTGCCCTTTAAACTGAGCACGTACATGTGGAGTGATTCATGGCCGCTCCAGGAATACATTTGCTACTGAAAAGCAGGGGGGACTTTGAAATGGAAAGGGTCCATATCTCAGCTGCGTCTGAACATAAGTTTGTATTTGAAAGGTCCTTGGTTTCCAGTATCTTGAAAAGCAGGCAGGGCTGCAACTGGGGGGGGGGGGCAAGCGGGGCATGTGCCCCGGGCGCCGCGCTGGGGGGAGCACCAAAATGACGCCCGGGGGGCACCAAAATGACAAAATAACCCATGGGAGGGGGCGCAGAATCCATGTTTGCCCCAGGTGACACAGACCCTAGTTCCATCCCTGAAAGCAGGTGTCACTGAGACATAGGAAAGCTGTTACTAATTGGAGCTGGCAGTACTCAGTTAAGCACAGAACTGGTATTAGAAAGTTGCTTTCTATGTGCAAAATGTGGTCGTTAGGCTACTAGCTGGTGTATGAAAGCAAGAGCCTATGATGCTTTTGCTGGAAGACCTGCATGACTTTATTTGCCAGTGATTTTCCAGGGATGAAACCATAATGTGTTGTTTTGAGCTGTAAGGTCTAAAGCAGAGCTTTCCAAACTGTGTGTCGCGACACAAAAGTGTGTCCCCACACACAGTCTGGTGTGTCGCCACACAACCCGGAAGCGCTGATCATCATCAGCGCTTCCGGGTTTTCCCGCGGCGACACACCAATGGCGGCGCGCAAAAACGCGAAAGCGGCAGCAGCGCCTCCGGGTTTTTGCGCGCTGCCGCAAGGACGGCACTTCCGGGTTTTCCGCGGCGGTTGGTGTGTCGCCGCAGGAAACCTTTGGAAAGTCCTGGTCTAAAGTGTTTGGGGTCTACAATATCTGAGGAACTGCCTGTCTCAATATGAACCTGCCTGGGCACAGAGAACCTTTTAAAGCTGCTCTCATTTGTTGGGAACCTGGGGTGGGGAGCTTGTTACGTTGCTCCCGAGTTGTGAAATGTGCTTCCTTGCCTCAGGGCATATGTTCAGCCCTCAGTCTTTCTGCTTTTAGAAAAGGAGGCAAGGCATTCTTCCTATGACGAGAGGCCTTTTCAGTTTCAATAGCTTCATGTGAGTTCAACTGTTTTTATGAGATTTTCCATTATTATACTTTCTGTCTTTGTTAGCTGCCTTAGTGGAAAGGCAGGATATATCCTAAAAATAAATGAATAAAAAATAAAATATTGCTTGAAACGCAGGCCGTGACTGATCGGCCACACTTCGCCTCAGGAAGTTCAGGAAGGTAACAACCCTCTTCTGGTTTTCTTGTTGGTGAGATTGCTGGACCCTGAGCTGTTCTTGAGGTTTGGAGGAAGGACTGGATCCTGCTCGATAGGAACATTTGGAAGGGCAGAAAGGGCAAGGTCTTGCTGTCACACAGGCACCAATACCCATTTGTGCGAACTCTAAAATTTCACTTCTACAGAGCAGGAAAGCAATAGAAAATTGGGAATAGACTTTCCTTTTCTTCCTGTTCTTCTCAGATTTGTACATCTTGGAATGATATTCTTTCTGGAAATCTGATGAAGTATACCTTATTTATACCTCCTCATTATAACAATATGTACTACAGTATATATAGATATATAGATATGTTTGTTTAGAGAGCACATCAACTATGCCTTTTCTGGGATGCTTTCAGCTTCAGTCTTTGACCTGCAATATGGAGACAATAATTTCTATCTATCTTTTGGGATTTTTACACCAGGCTTACAACTGAATGTAATATGCAGAGCAAGCTAAACGTTCAAACGCTTCTCTTTTCTGCATTGGGTTTTTAACACCTGCTTTTAAAAACTGTTTTTTTAAAAAACAGTATATTGGTCATCATCTTGATGCTTAACTCAGCAGAAAAGCAGGTCTTATTTTTAAATAAATATGGCTTGAACTGAGCTGGCAAGTCCAGAGGGTGGCGGTGGGAGAGAGGATAGATCCCTGGGCTCTTTGTTATGATGGGCCGCAGGGTTTGGTCCTTCCCCTATCCTGTTTAGCATCTACATGAAACTGGGAGAGGTCATCTGCCAGTTCAGGGTAAGGTATTGTCATTATGGTGTTGACACACATTTATAGATCTCCATCCCAGGACTTTTGGGAGATGTACATTCTGGTGTCTGGAGGCTGTCAAGGTTTGGATGGGCAAAACCAGGCTCAGATTCAAACAAACAAGATGGAGTGGCTGTTGATTCAGAGAAATGGACTGATTCCAGGGTTGTATAATCTTTGCCTCTTGATGGGGCTGTGCTCCCCTGGAAAGAGCAGGCTTGCAAACCAGGGGCCCTCCTGGACTCATGTCTCCTGCTCCAAGAGCAGGTGGAAGCTGTGGCCATGAGGGCTTTTGCACAGCTTCGGTTTGATGTGCCAGCTGCACAAAAAATGGTCACTCAGGGTCTTGTCACCTCTTGATTAGATTATTGCAATTCACTCTGCATGAGGCTGCCCATGAAGTCCTCCCAGAAACTTCAGCTGGTCCAACACGCAACAGCATGCACGCTTAATGATCAGTCATGATACCTGAGCTGCACTGGTCATCAGTAGATTTCCTGGTGCAATTCAAGGTGCTAGTCACTAGCCATAAAGTCCTGTATGGCTTGGGCCCTGGGTAACTTATGGCCTTTCCCCAATAGTTTCTGCTTGTCCTATCCAGATAACTAGGACTTGTCTGCTAAGGGACCCACCTTCCAGGAGGTACCGTGTGAAAGGGCCCAATAGCAGGCATTCTCTGTAGATGCTCCCATCCTCTGGAATAGTGGGCTGCATGAAGTGCAAATGAGAGCCAGTTTGGTCTAGTGGTGAAGGTGCTGGGCTAGAAACCAGGAGACTGAGAATTCTAGTCCCGCCTTAGGCATGAAAGCCGGCTGGGTGACCTTGGGCCAGTCACTCTCTCTCAGCCCAACTCACCTCACAGGGTTGTTGCTGTGGGGAAAATAGGAGGAGGAAGGAGTATTAGGTATGTTCCCCGCCTTGAGTTATTTGTAAAAATAATAAAGGTGGGATAATTTTTTTTTAAAAAAAATGGCCCCCACCCTCATGGCCTTCTGGAAGCAGGTGAAAACATGACTTTTCAGAGGGCCTTTGGGGACTAACTCTATATAGCGATGCCATTTTTTTACAATACTATAATTTTTTAGCTGCTTATTTCTATTTTTATTTTTTATTCTGATTTTTTTACCCTGTTTTTAACATGTAAATTCTAGCTGCCTAGAGTCCAGTTGGTTTCAGGCAGTCAGATAAATGTAGATGATAATGATAGTTAGTGATTTATTGATTATCCATTAGGCCATATCAGAATACAAAATGTAAAATACAGAACAATAATAAGACCATGTGTTACAAAATAGAGTAAAAAGCATAACTAAAAGAAAATGCAAATCATATTTCCATGTCACCCCTACAATTTTCCCCAGTTGGATCCATATACACAGTTCTCAATTGTTCCGTTTTGTTCAGATACAGGGCTATATTATATGTAATTTTGGGGTTCTGACCATACATGAAATATGTTGCTTTAATGTAAGGATCCCAATAGGCTGTTCATCTAATTTGCAGTCCAGGATATTGATCTCTCTCTTTCTTATACAGTTGACATTCAAATAATATACTTTATGTGCTATGTCCTCTATCTCTGGAGCTCTGCAAATACAAGTACATTTGTCATAAGGAACTTGGTTAAGCCTTCCATATTTAACCATTGGTCCAGCTGCTCAAATTTCACTCAAGTAAATGCCCCCCTAAGATGCTTGGGCATTTCTGTGTTAAATATTTTGCAATTTGGAAGGTACATTTATAGTGGCTTATCCATTTCAAAGATAAATGTAATAAAATAAATACATTCCTGAATAAAAATCCTGTCTTGTTTTGGGGGCTTGGACTTGGAGACTGTCCCTTCTCTTCAACTCTGTGAGTCTGTCTACTCGGTGTTCCATCCAAATGCCTCTGGGAATCAGGCTTTGTATTTCTTTGGGTTTGTAGCTGATGAATCCAGATCTCAGAACCGGAATAAAAATGTTAATTCAAGCCCATTCTTTGTTGCTATTGTAGTTATTGTTCTCTGAGGGCTGAGATTGCCTTATTAAAAGAGGGGGTTGTCTGTCTGTATTCGAGGGTATAATTCATTAGTTATTTATAGCCTGCCTTTTCCATGGGAGTTCAAGGTGGCTTACACAGGGCTTTCAGCTAATATTATACCTATATCTACAATCTGATGAAGTAAATTGGGCTGAGAGAAATGGATTGGCCCAATCATCTACTGAGCTTTGAGGTCTAGTGGGGACTTGAACCTGGGTCTCCTTGGTCCAAATCCAATACCTTAATCCAGGAATTATCAAATGCTGTCCCCCCCCCCGGTAAATGGATTTGTGTGACCCTCCTCATTAATAACCCCATCAGTTGGGGTTAAGTGAGTAAGAAAGATATGTACTATTATGTATATGTAACTTTCAGTATACTTTCTTGCCCTAAGCTTACTTTTATCAGCTTTTATACATAGACTGCTAATTTTTAGCTTTTCTCTTAGCACCCCAGAAAATCTTTTCCATTTTGGAAGTCTAGAAATTTAAATATATTGGATTAAAATACTCTGAAAATTATGGAAATACTATTACACCCCATGCTGTAAGTCATTAGCTGGTGGGACCCCATTCACCAATCAAGATGATTCTGACATCTGGCTCTATTTACAGGCTTAGCGATCTCTCAAAACTCACTCCAGGCTTTGAGAGTTTGCCCAAGAAAAGTGTGAATGAGTTATAACCGTACTCCCACTTTGCTTGCACAAACCTGTTTAGCTTAAAAAAAAACCTTTGACCCTCTTCTAAGTTGCTCAGGTGGCACAATCCTCAACATAAGAACCCCTGCCACTACCACTACATTATATTGACTGTTATTGTGTCACCTTCCACAAATATTAGAGGTCTTTTTCCAATCCTGTAAGGATGCTCATTCCCACACCCCACTGTCCTTATGTTTAATTTGAAATTTTGGTCTGCCGCTGAATTTTGTTGAATCAGGAAGAAGATGATAGTAAAGCCCAGTAGGGGTGTCTTAGCCTTTTCCTCTGTCTGCCCTTTTCTTCCCAATCCAACTTTTATAAGCCAAGTTTTGAAGCTTGAATATGAGATGATGATGAATAAAAAAAGTCAATCTGGGTAAGCAAGAAGCCAGAGGCAGAGCATGCTTCCATCTACCCTCATGCCTTTAATATTTTCTACAACCATACCATTATTTCTGTGCCCCAGTGTTTCAGGTACGGTGTAGTTTTTATGAAATAATTATAATTTCATATTTATTTCTGTTTGCTATCTTCATCATGGCATAAGGAAAGGCAGACATTGTAAAAACACATTTTAAACAGAATATAAATAGGACTGTGCTGAATTTTTGCCATGTTTATATTTCAGTAGGATGTTAACTCTTCTGAATGGTCTACCTCTATCAAATTCCTGGCCTCATGACTGCTGAGGTTATCGTATGCCTTTGATTTCCATCTCTGGGAAAAATCTCAGTCTCCACAGGAGCTGTAGCTCATTGTCTTGAAGCTGTGGCAGTTAGTTGCTCCTCTGATGTTTGTATGGTTGACAGTGATTTCCATAAATAACATTATCTGGCATTACTTAGGCCCTAAAGATGCATAATGGAGTGGTAACAGTGTGCTAAAATGTGGGGTAATAATGGCACATAAACAAAATAATATGAACCAATATAGTGAATTAGGAAAACGTGGGTGTGTATTTGCAATCTGATGACACGGCATCTCATCCGTGACCTGGATGCATTTCTCTCAAGTGAATACAGGCAAAAACATGGATAGAATATTCTTCTCCTTTACTCCAAGAAATATGGAGTAAGGCACAGGTTTGGTGAAAAGAACAGGAAAATAGGTGTGTCATTTCAGCTCAGGCTAAATAATTGGGCACATACCACATCGTCCTCCAGTTTTATTTAAAAAACTGCATGTTGACACTCTTTGAGTTATAAATGGTAAAGGCTTGATTGAGAGAGCTTTCTTTGAGATTTTTCCCTACATAATTTGTTGCAGACCTCTGGAAGTTATTTTAGGTAAAGGTAAAGGTTTCCCCCGCACATTTGTGCAGTCGTGTCCGACTCTAGGGGCCGGTGCTCATCTCCGTTTGTTAGCCGAAGAGCCAGCGTTGTCCGAAGATGCTTCCACGGTCATGTGGCCACATGACGCGCGTGGAACACTGTTACCTACCCACTGAAGTGGTACCTATTAATCTACTTGCATTTGCATGCTTTCGAATTGCTAGGTTGGCAAGAGCTGGAGCTAGTGTGGGAGCTCACTCCGCACGCAGGGCTAGGGATTCGAACCTCCGAACTTGCAATCTTCCGATCGACAAGCCTGGCATCTTACCCGCTGAGCCACCACGCCTCCTGGAAGTTATTTTACTTCTGCCCTTTTTTCCATCTCTACCATGAGTTGTTTAGATACTGTCCGGCTTAACTGGAGTTACTGTTTTTATTTGGAAATAGTAAGTACAACCAGTCTGTTCACCTGTAATTATATTTAATTTAAATCTCTTAGTAGCTTTAACGTATATTTAGAGGCAAGTTCAAGTTCAGCTGAAATTGGGATATTTATGACATGAATATAATGCATTGCAGTTAACCTTGAATGTTAGTCCCGCCTTAGGCACGAAAGCCGGTTGGGTGACCTTGGGCCAGTCACTCTCTCTCAGCCCAACTCACCTCACAGGGTGGTTGTTGTGGGGAAAATAGGAGGAGGAAGGAGTATTAGGTATGTTTGCCGCCTTGAGTTATTTATAAAAATAATAAAGGGATAAAATTAATTCATTAATTTAATTAATGAATTAATTTACAAGCATCCAGCAATTCTTTAGACCAGTGTTTCTCAACCTTGGCAACTTTAAGACGTGTGGACTTTAACTCCCAGAATTCCCCAGCTAGCATGGCTGGCTGGGGAATTCTGGGAGATGAAGTCCACACCTTAAAGTTGCCAAGGTTGAGAAACCCTGCTTTAGACAGTTTTGAGAGCTTAAGGTAAAGATGAAGGGAAGGTCCCTCTGGGGCACACATTGCACTAAGGCATAAATGCCAATTGATTTTGCTTAGCATAATGCGTATACCCATCCCAAAACGCAGTGGGGAACTGTGCATATCATGGCAAGCCACAAACAAACCACAGTATGACTGTCATGTATGGACCCACCTGGGTACCATCCGTGACATGGCACCAGCCAGGAGACATGTAGACAAAAAGTAATTGAAAGCTCTAGCCAGAACAAACAGAAAGAAGATAATGTATATTCAGTACCATAGATAGCAACTGACAACAAAGAGGTGTGAGAGATTGGGGAGGGGATAGGAGAGTGTGTATATATGTTAATCTTTGGAACCTTAATTCAATTGAAGCATTGATATGCCTGGGATCACTGATATAATAAAGATTCCTAACGATTCCTTCGTGTCTCGTATGTGGAGTACTGATTATAATTCAGGATCATCACAATGACTTTATGTGATCTCAGGTGTGTCCCATACAGGACAAGACCAGTTTGATTCCTTAGAAATACTTGGTAGAGAATTTATATAGTCCCAAATATAAAGACAGGTGTTGCATCTTAGGAACACTTGGAATGGTCTCTTCATCTGTTGGGTGAATCATGTTTTGCAATTTGCATACGAACATACAAATAAGCATGTTCAATGCTGCATTTGGAAAAGGCTTCCCATGTGTCAGCCTTTTGCAATCTTAGCTGGCATTTTCTCAGGTGCAAGGGGGGCAGGAACACAAGAGAAGTATGTACAGTATGTATGTATGTATGTATGTATGTATGTATGTATGTATGTGATATGAATGGAGAGGGGTGATCATTTAAACCCCATTAACAATCTCCTTCTTCCAAAGTTTCCCCAGTTAGTTATGATAAACTGCCACCTGTCAGGATGAACCTCTTGACATTAGTCTGCCCAGCTGTGGAATTCTTAATCCGTCTACCAAGGACTTCTTGCTTAACATTAAAAAAGGTAAAGGTTCCCCTGCACAGTCGTGTCCGACTCTAGGGGCCGGTGCTCATCTCCGTTTCTTAGCCGAAGAGCCAGTGTTGTCCGAAGATGCTTCCACGGTCATGTGGCCAGCATGACGCGTGCGGAACGCTGTTACCTTCCCACCGAAGTGGTACCCATTAATCTACTTGCATTTGCATGCTTTTGAATTGCTAGGTTGGCAAGAGCTGGGGCGAGTGCGGGAGCTCACTCCGTCATGCGGCACTTGGGTCTCGAACCTCCGAACTTGCGACCTTCCGATTGACAAGCCTGGTGTCTTAACCGCTGAGCCATCGCACCCCCTGTAACATTAGCTTTACATAAATAGAAATACGGTATCAATGAAGCCAAATCTCTAAATATAAGCATTTATTTATTTATTTATTTATTTATTTATTTATTTATTTATTTATTTAAATTTGTATTACCGCCCATCTCCCCCATCAGGGGACCCTGGGCAGTTCACAATAAAACATAGTTAAAAACATAAGTAGAAATTTACAATATTAATAAATAATATAAAATCCAAGCGTAAAAGTTGTTAAAGATGGTAATACTGGGGGGCTTCATGGGACCAGCCATCCCCAAGAGGATCTGTTGGCATTTCCCTCCCAGGGAAAAGCCGGCAGAACCAGTTCTTTAAGTATAAACATTTATTTCTGAGAAGTGGCAGTACTTCTTCCCTTAAAGGAAAGGAAGCACATAAACAGCCGTTGTGAAACAGCTGCCATCATCTGAAGTAAAAGGTGACAGTTCAGTCTGTGGGTCTCCCTGGAGGTCATCCATCTGAGCCCTGGCATACACATCCAATTGCTGTTGCACTCTGATCTGATCTAGCAGAACTACAGTCTGCCTCCCTGCCTCCAATCTTTCAGGAGGGTCTAACCCTTGGGAAGAAGTAAAGTTGCTCAGCTGCAGGTTGGGGGAGATGAACAGAGCAAGTCCTATTCAGGCTTACATGATAAGGCATCTGGAAGATTGTTCTGTGAGACAGGAATGTAGGTGACAGAAAAACTGAAATGGGAGAAAAGTTGTGCCTACCTCATTTGCTGCGGTATGAAAGATTGAATTTTCTGCAGAAGTTCCAAATTCTTGTGATCTGTATGTACCTATACTGGGTGGACCATTGCTGGAATGCTGTCTTTACTACAAACAATTATTGAAAATGTCATAGTTCCCTTCATCTGGTAGAATGAACCTGGAATAAAATGCCCACAGCAGGAGATCCCCCCCCCCCAGCTTTCTTTGCCTGGAAGAGAACTGCTCTGACTGCAATGTCTGAAGTGTTGGTTTGCACCACAAATTGGCAGGCAGGGTCTGGGTGTCTGGGTAGTTGCTGGGAAGAGATAAGATCTTTCCAATTCTGGAATGCTGCTTGCTTTTGAGTAGACCATATGGACTTACATCCTTTCTTTAGGAGTTGAAACTGATGTCTTCCACAGCCTGCAAAATTAGAGATGTACTTTCTATACTTTATAGAAAGATTTATACTTTATAGAAAGATCTACTTTCTATAGAAATTAGCAACGCCTAGAAAACACTGCTGAGCTCTTAAGGAAAGCCTGTGAAGTTTCCCAAAGCCAAGGTCTTGGAGTGAGTGAGGTACTTGCCCACTATGTAGCCTGTAGATCCAGAGGTGTGGGATTTCACAGCTGATTCAGGAGCACAAACTTAAATGGTACAAGATCTGGCTAGATGTCCCAAGGCTCAAACTGAGATCTCTCCTTCTCTGTTTCTCTCCTGGGGATAAGGATCTCTTGACTGCTCCTATTTCTATTTCTGCTCATGAACTCTACATTTACCTAGTTTTAGCTTGTGAACCTCTCAATTTGCCGTTGCTCTCCTAGCAGAATCATCAGATCCAGCTGTAGATCTTTGCATGAAATTCTGGCAATTGCCTAGTACTGGATTGTTGCCTTCCAATGGCCCTTAAATTATCCCAAGCCAGACCTTGGCTCAGCTAACATATGGAGCACAGCTTGGATCATTTCCCAGCTTGGCCCTCCTGGAACAAGTCCAGTCCAAACTTCTCAAAGCAGCATTTCAGGTGCCTTGTTGTGTCTCTAATGCGTGTTTATACCTTGAATCAAGTATGATAAAGGTAGAAGCCAGAGTTTGACTCTTAATTTTTGCCTGCTGGTTGAAACTTGTCTTCTTACCTGGGTGCCTTACCTACCCCCTTGATGCTGCCAAATAACTATAGGTCTTTCTCTATGTGCTCCCTTGTAAGCAAATTACAGACCTATGATCTTTCTCCACAAGAAGTACTAAGAAAGGGCTATGATAAGGCAATGTTGCTCATTAAACAATGTATGACAGATGTGCAGTGCCACACTGATATAAGCAGAGGTCCTAAACTGCCTGTGGACCAACACATAAGGTATCTTCTAAAACCTGCCTCATACCTCACAAAATTGGTTTACTCAGGGCATAGAAAAGCTTTTACCTTGGCAAGGTGTAGTGCCCTTCCTTCAGTGGTGCTAAACGGGAGATATAAAAAAACTTCCCCTGTGGGGATGGAGGGGTAGAAACAACTTGGCATGTGTTACTTGCTTGTCAGTATTCTGGCCATCTACGAAGTACCTACATCACACCACTGCTAGTAGATTTCCCAAGTCATTCCAGGCATTTCTACGTATCCTTCCTATTGTCTGAGAAGAGCTCTACCAAAATGTATAATGTGGCAAAATTTTGTGTGATGGCATATAACAGAGCTTTCCAAACTTTTCATGTTGGTGACACACTTTTTAGACATGCATCATTTCGCAACACACTCTTACAGCAGGGCACAAGGCAGGCACTAGGACCTGCGTGGAATCCTGGCAGGGCAGGTTTGCAGGCAGCAAGGCACAAGGCAGGCACTAGGACCTGCGCGGAATCCTGGCAGGGCTCAGAGGCAGCAGCAGCCGCGACACACCCAGACACTGCAGCCGACACACTAACGCAGAGCTTTCCAAACTGTGTGTGGCGACACAAAAGTGTGTCGCCACACACAGTCTGGTGTGTTGCCATACAACCCGGAAGCGCTGATCATCATGAGCGCTTCTGGGTTTTCCTGCGGCGACACACCAATGGCGGCGTGCAAAAACCTGAAAGCGGCAGCAGCGCTTCCAGGTTTTTGCGCGCTGCCACAACGGCGGCACTTCCAGGTTTTCCCGCAGTGACACACCAACAGCGGTTGGTGTGTTGCCGCGGGAAAACTTTGGAAAGCCCTGCACTAAAGTGTCCCGACACACAGTTTCGAAAGCTCTGGGATATCAGATTAGGAAGATGTTGGTTCCTCCAAAATGTTACCAATAACTGTTTTTCTCTTTCGACTGTTTTTTTTCCTCTTAAGCTCCTTTGTAATACATGTTTTTTTTTTAATAGTACAGCAATAGCTTTTTACAAGTATGCTTTTTGTTTTCGGCAAAGGTTTTTTAGATTCACTTCTTTTATGCACAGATATTTTATTGTTTTATTCATTATTTAGTATATTTTAAATAGGGCAACTTTATAATGGTTCTAGGTTTATCTTGATTTTATTTATGTTTCCTCTGTTCAGGATTAGTTTGCCTATTATACATTCTTAAAGTTTTGCCTCTTTTTATTATTCTGACTTTTAGTACCTTCTGTGGCAGTCAGACCTTTATGTCAGCCCTTTGAGGTAGACCCAGTTAGGGAACAGATTCCACAAAAATGCTGGAATTCTACTTTATTGATCTAGGCCACAGTACTGAAATCTTGAAAGCCTGACTGCATTTTCCCTTCTCTCTCCCTTATACCCTAGGGAGTTATGGCAGAGTGAGACTGAGTTTCTTTTTAACGCTTTCTCCGTTTCCCAGACTTAACCATTTCCCAGACTTAAACCATACTTCGGCAACTGTTGCCGCATAGTTCCTCCAGGGTCATCTTGGGCTCACCAAGCCTGGCTGAAGTTAAATGAGGAAATTCAGCCATATTGGTAGGAAGGTGATTATCAGCTTTAAGAAGACTGTGGATACATGACGTGAGAATGTCAAGTGTTTGGAGCAGACAGCCTTCCTGTGCAACAGCATTTCTCTCTAAGTCAGCTACAGTATGTGCAAGGAGATTATGCTTGTTCACTGTACTGTAATGTCCCTAAGATTATCTTGGGCAGGCAGGAGAATGA
Organism: Charina bottae; assembly: GCA_023362775.1. Classification (NCBI taxonomy): domain Eukaryota; kingdom Metazoa; phylum Chordata; class Lepidosauria; order Squamata; family Charinaidae; genus Charina; species Charina bottae. The sequence goes on along the minus strand of JALMGJ010000016.1, from coordinate 20,109,569 downwards.
TGAGACAAAGAGTGAGGTATTCTCTGTATTCTTTTTTAATAAATGGAGCCATGGCAAAGAAGGAATGGTATTGCTCATTGTAATTACATGGTTTCTCCTCTGTAGCAGATTTGCTTTGTATATCGGAGAAATATTGAGCAAGCTTTGCTGTGTTGTGGTTTCTAGGTTGCCTTTTTAACTTACGTATTGCACATATTGTAAGCCCCCCAGAGTCTTTCTGGAGTTGGGCAGCCTTAACAAATCAAATCAAATCAAATCAAATCAAATCAAATCAAATCAAATCAAATCAAATCAAATCAAATCAAATCAAATCAAATCAAATCAAATCAAATCAAATCAATAAATAAATAAATAAAATGAGGTCTAATTCAAAATTAATTCTGCCATGAGCTTTCAGCCTTGGCCAGATATAATACTACCTGCAAAGGTCACAAGATAATTTGTTGGATCATAAAATACGTGGGGGGAAAAGGAATTTCATCATTGATGTAATGCCTAAACATGCCTAAACATGATATCCCTGGACCAGGTGACATAAGAGCATCTCTATCATTCTGGCATGCACAGACGCATGCTATTATGCCACACAGGGCCTTTGAAGATATAATCTTCCATTCCATTCCATTCCATTCCCTTTTCTTTTCCTTTTCAATGCAGGAGTCTCAAGTGATCCCACAAGCTTTTGTTTTTCTGTCCTGCTTTCATGTGCTGATATTTTGGTCAGCCATATGGTAACTGAGCTAATTTTGGGTAAAAATAGATGGAGGTGTCACAAGGACAATGTTGGTAACATACAGTTGCACCTATTTTAGCTTTATTTATCAGGGATAAACAGCTGCAGGGCAAAGACTGCTTTCCAACAGAAAATTGAAGGAATAAGGGAGATTGGTGGACCTGAAACCATACAACAATTAAAACATAAAAGTACTAATATGATTAAATATTCTCATGCTGCAATCTTTTGAGAATTTTTTTGTTTGTGGAGCTCTGACTGTGTCATAAAGGTTACTTATTGAGCAATTTATCTTACCTATTCCCCTGAAATAATGGGTAATATGAATGAAAAATAGTTGACTTACTATTTAAAAACGGAAGAACAGCACTTTGGTTTAGTATCTTAAAAAATGGGAAAATACAAATAATTACGAGCATCTGATACCAAATTGCATCATCAATCTGTACCAATATTTTATCACAACAAACATGATTAATTTTTTAAATGGGAAAATTATATAGATAATGTGGTTTTATGATAAATAAAATAAAATACTATTTTATAAAAAAAATAAATACTATTTTATGATGTTAGCAAGGTTAAACTGCAAGGCAATCACTATATACCATTTTTTGAAAATATACTTTTGTGAAGTAGCAGTCTTTGTAAACTCACTGATGAAAAATAGAGTGGTAGATTCAGAGATCAAAATAATGACTTGCCACATGTGGGCACACATATTGCACTTTTCAGGAACCCCTTAAACCTGCTGTGTCTTCTCTTGGATTTGCACAACTACCTTCAGCAGCTGATGTTCAAGTCCTGGAAAAGATGCAGTTGCTTTAAAGTGTTCCTGAACAGATGCTATATGCACACCAGTGCACACTCTGAATCACACTTAGCCCATCAGATATGGATTTTTATGTAGCCCTAATGTACGCAGAACACATCATGCAACATGCTGGACTTGATGAATCCAAGGCTGGAGTTAAAATCGCTTGAAGAAACAATAACAGTCTCAGATATGCAGATGATATCACTTTGATGGCTGAAAGCAAGGAGGAGCTGAGGAGCCTTATGACAAAGGTGAAGGAAGAAAGTGCAAAAGCTGGGTTGCAGTTAAACCTCAAAAAAAAAAAACCCACCAAGATTATGGCAACCAGCTTGATTGATAACTGGCAAATAGAGGGAGAAAACGTGGAGGCAGTGACAGACTTTGTATTTCTAGGCGCAAAGATTACTGCAGACGCTGACTGCAGCCAGGAAATCAGAAGACGTCTACTTCTTGGGAGGAGAGCAATGGCAAATCTTGATAAAATAGTTAAGAGCAGAGACATCACACTGACAACAAAGATCCGCATAGTCAAAGCAATGGTATTCCCCGTAGTAACCTATGGCTGCGAGAGCTGAACCATAAGGAAGGCTGAGCGAAGGAAGATAGATGCTTTTGAACTGTGGTGTTGGAGGAAAATTCTGAGAGTGCCTTGGACTGCAAGAAGATCAAACCAGTCCATACTCCAGGAAATAAAGCCAGACTGCTCACTTGAGGGAGTGATATTAAAGGCAAAACTGAAGTACTTTGGCCACATAATGAGAAGACAGGATACCCTGGAGAAGATGCTGATGCTAGGGAAAGTGGAAGGCAAAAGGAAGAGGGGCCGACCAAGGGCAAGATGGATGGATGATATTCTGGAGGTGACGGACTCGACCATGGGGAAGCTGGGGACAGGAAGCTCTGGCGTGGGCTGGTCCCTGAAGTCACGAAGAGTCGGAAGCGACTGAATGAATAAACAACAAAAAAATGAATAATACTCAAAGGAATGATTTAACTTATTGAAATATTTAGACAATATTGGGAAAGTATTAAGGAAGATTAGAGTTGCCACTTATGCATCACCAAAACCCCAAGGGATTTTAGCATGTTAGTTACACATGCTTTATATGTGTTTAGGTGTGAATTTAGAATTAATTAGTATCATTTGAATAGGAATACAGGACATTTAAGTGCATTAGGAAAGACTTTCCCCAAGCGAACAGTGTGCTTCTTAGGTCTGCTGTCTACGTCCTACTGATGGGCAACCGCAAGGCTTCTGTTTTCCATTCTTACGACTTTTGATCTTTAAACTGAACACGGAATGGAGAACTTTCCAAATAGGAGGCTGTTCTTTGGAAGGTAGAACAAATGGTTACCCAGATTAAGCCTGGCAATATATAAAGAGAGCCAGTTTGGTCTAGTGGTTAAGGTGCTGGGCTAGAAACCAGGAGACTGAGAGTTCTAGTCCCGCCTTAGGCATGAAAGCTGGTTGGGTGACCTTGGGCCAGTCACACACACTCAGCCCTAGGAAGGAGCCAATAGCAAACCAGGAGACTGAGAGTTCTAGTCCCGCCTTAGGCATGAAAGCCGGCTGGGTGACCTTGGGCCAGTCACTCTCTCTCAGCCCAACTCACCTCACAGGGTTGCTATTGTGGGGAAAATAGGAGGAGGAAGGAGTATTAGGTATGTTTGCCGCCTTGAGTTATTTATAAAAATAGTAAAGGCGGGATAAAAAAATTAAAAAATAAATAAAATATATAAATCATCATCATTGGCGATCACTCGTAGCCGAGTAAGATTGTCTTCCAAGGGTAAAATTTTAACAGTGGATCCGTAAGTGGCTGTAAAGGCCAATTCTGGATCCGCACAATCTCCCACAATGAGGGCATTGGAAAACGGAATATTGGTGGACAGCAAAAGAGATTCAAAGATACTCTCAAAGCTAATTTTAAAAAATGTAATATCAGCATTGAAATAAATAAATAAATAAATAAAGATAGCATGCACATTTTCATACATGTAACAGCTGAAAAGCTTCTTTAGTGGAATAATATGTCACTAATAATCAAGATTATATATGAACTGAACTTGACAGAAAACCCACGTTGCGCAACCTTAGGTAATTTTATGCATCTCTTGCCTACATGTTATAAATTAAGGGATGTTGGGATATGGCTTGTACATACTGGGAAATCTAGAATGATACCTTGCTATAGGATTGATTCGATAAACTTGGGATGTTATGTTTCTGAAACCAAATATCTGCAATTGTTTATAGTGGAATTGGAAAAACTGATTGCTATGATAATTCTGTAAAAGTCTTGCAGGTTGTGTCTATGGAGGTTCTCAGTCATCCAGGTGGAATTGTCTGTAGCTTGAATCATGTCTTGCAGGTTGTGTTTCTGGGGAACAGAGATCAAGGATGAATGAACCACACCACAGTCAAAACTTCCAAAAAAGCTAGTCATACCAAAACAAGCCATCGGCAAAAAAGCTAATTAAGGTGATGATGATTTGTTGAGGTTAGGTGTGGATGTGAACTCTGTGCATGTTCTTTGTCCTTGTGACAGGCAGCAATCAACCATGCACTTCATAGGGCTCACCTCACCCTGCTGGACATCTGTGAGCAATGTCCAGCATGAAGCAGCACCCACCCAGGCCTACAGTATATCCTGCATTAAGGGTAGTGCTAAGGCCTATAGCCACAGACCTCTCCTCATCCCCCCCCCCCACCATCTCCACCAGAGCAGAGTGAGGGAGAGGTAAGAAGCATGGATTCTACCTTGATTGGATCAAATCTCTGAAGTGTTGGGGCCTGCTGATTGCAGTAGTCCTGATGCTTTCTTCCTGCATCAAGGAAGGCATCACCTGACTACTGAAAGTAGAAGTCAGGAGCAACCAGATGGAGGAAACACCAAACTCTAGCATTCTCCACCCTTTCTGAATGGCTGGTCATTGAAAGTATGCAGTAGCACATGCCACATCTGATGCCTTTGATCTACCTTGCTGCTTGCTGTCCGATTGTGCCTGGGTATCTCTCCCTGCTGATCCAGGTCTTGAAGTGTTTGCAGACTTCATAGTATGGGTCTTCAAGTGCAAGCTTGAAGGACTCCCATGCCATGCCACCCTTGGTCCTGCAGTACAGGAGGTTTACTGATACCCCTGGATAACCCCTTCCACCACCTGTTTTCAACTCAAATTCCAGTGGGGGGGGGGGCAGCACTTCCGCCTCCTGCTCCTTTTCCTGATTTTTGGCCTCTGCCTCTAGACTTAACTTGGAACTATTTAATGTTTTGCTTCTTGCTGTTCATTGCTTCCCCTCCTGTTCTTCACAGAAAAAAAGTGCTTTGATCTTTCTTGTGGTGCCCAATGCCCCTTGCACATCTCCAGTGGACTTAGAAAAAAAAGAACATTTATCTGGTGTCATAAAGAGGAATAATGTTGACATTAGGTGGTCTCATCCATGAAAAGATAGCCATGTTTTGTTGTAAGCTGCGAGACCTGATTGCTGGATATGGGTATACTTTCAGCTGTTTCAAGTTTAGGTAACCCAGTGAGACTCAAAACAATTAAAATGCAGCATGTGGTGCTAGGGAGTGGGCACTTGTTAATTGACTTCTATGGCTTAACATATAGTGTGAACAAAACTACAGGACTTTTCAATGTAATGCAGAATGGCAAAGGCAGGATCGGTATTGCAATTAGTTCTTATTCCTCCTAATACCATAGATCTCCTTCAAGTTGAGCTTGACTCTGGTTGATTTCACAGACATGACCAGGTAGGGTTCTTGGCAATGATAATGAAGTGGTTTGTCACCACCTTCCTCTGGGATGGGGTTTTTGTTGTTATTGTGTGGGGTTTTTTTTAACTTCTTAGTCTAGCCTATTGTTTTGGTATTTCCTGATGATTTTAGAAACAAAAACCTGCTTAGCTTTTTGAAATCTGCCAAGATTGGCTAGGTACTGCCACTTACCTCTGTGTTATGTGTCATATTCCTAGATGTTGACAATCAAATCGCAGAAAAGGTAGAGCCTTCTTTTTAAAAAATGCAAATGTTCAAGATTCTTTGGAAAACACTCGTTGTGTCTGTGTCTCAAATTTGGCAGGCTTCATCTCAGCAGCTGCTGGTATGCCTTATTCTTTAAAAAAACTGACAAAGCTGTAAAAAAAAACAACCTCTTATAGCTATTTGTTTATTTCCCTCTTAAAATAGATGGAGAGAAAGGTGAGGTTTCAGATTTTCCAAAATAAGCCTTTTTTTTTTTAAGATCCAAACAAAAGCAAGATGGTCATCCATACTGCAGATCACAGTAATTCACCAAGTCAATTGGTGTGTTTAAGTAACTTTTTTCTATCCACATCCCAGTGGAGAGCTGTGTATGTGTGAATGAAGGATTTATATGTGGAGGAAATTGTGAATGAGTCAAGTGATTTCAATTTTTTGTGTTTTTCCCCTGAGTGAAATGTGTGGCTGTATGATGCTCCAGTCATAAGGAGTAAATTATTGTAAGGGGAAAAAGTTGTAGGACACGGTGAGCTCCATCCAAACAGCAATGTACAATAATGGAAAATTTTGAAGTGTAGGCTTTCATCATGAAAATCTCTATCTCATCCCACAGGAGCTGCTTATTAACTTTTTATATACTCAACCTCCAATTATTTTGCCATTATTACAAAAGAAGCTTACAAGAGAAACCTTCTGCTCACTATTGTGGGTCATTTGTTACATCTGTGCTAAACCCAGAGGTAATAAGGAACCTCCAGGCTGTTAGTAGATTTGTCCTGTAAACCCTAGTTTCATAGAATACCGTGTCCAAGTATCCATGATAATCTATCTTGACATGCAAGATTTAAGAGACTTGCAACTTCCATTTCATATAGTACAGTCCCCAGTAGTCAGTCAGCCTGCTCTGTATTTAAAATCATTACCCTGTTAGTTCATATCCTCAATCTATTTATTTCCCTTAAAAACAGAATATGCTGAGCCAAATGAAGAAATAACATGCTTTTAAAAAGAGACTGAAAGAATTAGAACCCCACCCCCTCTTTTGAACCTTTGGCCATTTCATGGAGGCTTTTCCAATCTGGTGGCCTCCATATATGTTTGATTGGAGCCCCCATCATCCACAGGGCTGCAACTCATCTGGAGGGTATCTTAATCTTGTGCATTTCTTGATGCTTGGTATCCTAAGTATAGGTGCCCTTTGGTAAAGCTTTAGTTCCTAAACATAATGTGCAGTGATTGCTTCCCCTTTTGATGCAGAGGGGGCAGGCTCCGATTACTTTAATTGCTGCAAAAGGACTTGGTGAGAGTGATTTCATCTGTTTTTCCTTTTACAATTCTGGCTACTTTGTAGAGTGTATGGAAGGATTATGATAAACAAAAGCAGAAAGATTTAAAATTAAAGGACACATAATTTAATCTAAGGGAAGAATTAAGGCAATTGCAAAGTATGGGAATGTAACTTAAGCTACGGATCCTTGAGTTTTACATCATGGAAGCAGGAACAGATTCTGTTTTTATATTTGTTTGAGGTACACTTCCCCTGATGTTTCAGTCCCAGCCCTCTTTCTCTGCAGGTTCAGGATAATGCTAAAGATGGTGATTCAGATTTTAGTAAGCTACATACTTTTAAATTCTTAATGCTGACATTAAACTTCTTATCTTAAAACTGCAGAACACAGTCTTCTGCATCCTCAAACAAATATTGTAAGTGTTATGATGTGGATTAGCTGTGCTGCGCTTGAAAATTACCAATTATAGCAAAAGTCATGTCCTCCTTTCTTTTGATGATTTGTATTCTCCCATGTTGATACATACAGGAGCTATAATCTCTCCCTCACCCCCAACCCCTCGAGTTATTTTTCTTCCATTACTAACACAAATAATTCTCTGGCCTTAATAGCAGCATATGAAGACAGCAGGGAGAGACTTTAGAGTTCTCCCCATTTGCAGAAAAAAAAAGAAACCAAGGGAAAGTGGGTGTATATAAGCAAATACACAAAAAAGTAATGCTGTAGGTTCTAAGAATTGAAACTGATGGCTTAACTTTAAATTTCTGTGCTCCTTCCTCTATGAATGTATAACTGTGCTTGCACTTCTTTTCAATGAAAATGTGTTTTTTTGTTTTCTTTCTAAACAAAATTGCATACATAAACATACCTCTAAATGGGCAAAATGTTCTGTTGGCTAACACAGGCAAGGAGCTGGACAAATTCAAATCAAAATTAAGATTTAGCACATCCAGATTCAGACTGCCTTAGAACAGTTTTCCTTCAACCTCAGCAAGTTTAAGATGTGTGGACTTCAACTCCCAGAATTGGTGATCTAAAGGCATCTCCAAAGCAGAAGGTCGATAGGATTTTCTGTTCATGTTTTTCACTTCTGATAAGTTTAATGTGGTATATGTAGAATTGTAATAGGTACATTAAGGCATTAAGGTTTTGGAGGTTTACTGCACCTATTTTCTTTCTTTTTTTTCCTGCTGAAAACTATAGGAAAATAGTGCTTCTTCAGTGGCTTGAAGACTTTTTAGGATTGCAGGAGAGAGTCCTTGGGGACTGCACAAGGTTGGCCACCCTTGAAGGACATGCTGACGCACCTCACCTGGCATGGACTAGCCTAGCCTCAGATAACTTGAGTGGCCTTGTGGTGTCCCTCATCAGAATTCCCAGGGAGCAGGTAGCCAAGTGAGGACCATCTCTGCTGGGCCTCTTGGGATCTCCCGGTCCTACGAACTGTGTCAGGCATCAGCAGCGCCCAGCTTCATTAGCCAATTGAGTGCTTTGGCTTTTGGAAATATGTTAGACAACTGTAGCTGTTGATATTGAATGAACATGCGTTTTACTCCAGCATTCTCTAGCTGGAGAATTCTGGGAGTTGAAGCCCCCGCACCTTAAAGGTGCTGAGGTTGAGAAACACTGCTCTAATGGTATGTGTCTTACATTTGTATAATGTTGAAGGCTGGGTTTTTTTTTATTGTTCAGCATTTATAAACTCTGAAGAGGGTACATCAAATAGGCAAATAGTCAAAAGCAAGGGACTTGCTGTAGAGGTGGATTTCAGGTTCCACTGAATTATGGTTATATTATATAAAAGAGGGGCGTGGTGGCTCAGCGGGTAAGACGCCAAGCTTGTTGATCGGAAGATCGCAAGTTCGGAGGTTCGAATCCCTAGCCCTGCGTGCAGAGTGAGTTCCCGCACTCGCCCCAGCTCTTGCCAACCTAGCAATTCGAAAGCATGCAAATGCAAGTAGATTAATAGGTACCACTTTGGTGGGTAGGAAACAGCGTTCTGCACGCGTCATGCGGCCACATGACCGTGGAAACATATTCGGACAACGCTGGCTCTTCGGCTAACAAACGGAGATGAGCACCGGCCCCTAGAGTCGGACACGACTGCACAAATGTGCGGGGGTAACCTTTACCTTTTTATATAAAAGAGTCCATAGCCTTCAGGGGATTGATCCAGGTCAGATTTAACTACACCCCTGGAATGTATAAAGATTTCCTTAGGCTTCTGAAGGGAAGTTTAATTCTTTATTTCTTTGTCCCTGGTACCCCATCTATCCAAAATATCTCTTGAGATTCGCCCTTTGTCTTGCAAGGAAAGCTTCCAGAACAAAGTACAGATTTTTGTAATGGGCAGAGCTATGACCAGGGCCTTGGCTGAACCATGCACCAATGCTTTGGGAATAACCCCAGATTCCCTCTGAATCCACATTGGGTCCATCAGTTGCCTGGAGTGGGCCACTCAAATTGGCCCCACCTTAAGGTTCTATTAAAATCAAAGACAATCTCACTACCCAAAGTATACATGCCCTGTTTTTAAATTCCACAAAATAATAATCCTGATGATTTCTGTATGGTAACTCTGAAAGTCTTGGGGAAGGCCCAGTCATGGAGCCAATATAAAAAATCCTAATCCTGTGCTTCATTAAACTACACAATATATCATTTCTTGTATATGCTATTTCCTAGGATAGTTGAGTAGATTCCTCTGTTATTTACACATTTTCTGCAGCAGAAATATAATATTAAATTGTTATAAACAAGTACACATTTTAAAATACCTGTAACATAAGGAAAAATTGGTGTCTGGGTACCTAGTCCAGATTGGTATGTACAGTATGTGTATTCTAACTTCTACTGTTGAAGTACGTGCTACAGAAAGTCTCTTGGTCAGTGGTATTTCTCTCACAGTGAAATATGTAGCATTGGCATTGGTATAATGCTATGCAATCTAGGAATTATTGCAGGTGAGGGCTAGTGGTAAATATTTCTTCTATTGTGGCTTTGTTAGGTCTGTGTGAAGTTGAACCTGAGGAGCAGAGAGAGAGAATGGTCAGTCCTGAGCTTTTGAGAACTGTAAATCTATAAGCAAGTTAAGAAGAAACGAAGGTTGGAGACCCAAGAGAAAGGTGTGAAAATGTGGGTTGAATAATCTTAATAATAATCAATAATGCATTGAATATATCTTAATGCTGGCTTGTCAGTCTCTGTCAGAAAACTTCTATGCAATAAGATCAAGCATTTTTGCTCAGGGAATGACTGTTTCAACTTGTAATTTTCCACCCAAGAACAGCATGAGATCCATTTGCAGCTGCTAGTCCAGAGATTCCTGTTAACAGGCAACTGAGATAGCTAAAAGCACACCGCCTGAATTGCAGAACATCATTCTGGGAAAGTGATCGCCTAACAGTTTCCAATTATGCTAAATGTTTTCAAAATCTGCCTTCTCTGTGGCATTCCTGTTGGGATTTTATCCATGTTAAAAGTTCTGATAATCTTTTTTGCTCTCTACTCTTTTTTTAAAAAAAAATAATGTCTGCATGTTTATTTTAAATGTTGGAAATATCATTCTATACTTTTAAAGCACTTATGAGTTTGGTTCAAGAAATCTGTTTTTCTTAAGTGGTATATAAATTGATTAAATATACATATACATCAGGATTTGTTTCACAAGGTTAGTTCACCTGTGCTTGAAACTCAGTCTAACGATATGTTACTGCATATCTAAGCTGCTGTGCAACACACAGCTGGAAATCTTCCAAGTTCCATTTTTAAAAACATCCTATATCAAAGGAAAGATCCAGTAATCCTATCTAAAATCAAGTGATTTTATGTCTTGGCCAGAAATTTCATGATGATCTTGTCAGCAACCATTTTTATTTTATTTATTATAATAGAGATTTATATCTGACTTCAGAAGGCAGCAATAGCTAGAATGCTGGTTACAAAGAATTTTGGCTCAAATTACTAACATAAATATGAGAAACTGTCAAGTCTTTAGACTTAACTCCACTCTCCACCTCAACTCCCCAGTGCTGTTACTAAACCCTACCAGTGCTAAAAAAAAACAACAACAAAAAAACCCACCCTAATTCCATGAACATTTGGTAAGACCTGTGTTAAACCGAGCTAGGAAAGCCAAGAAAGTCATATCAGAAATACATCTGAGGATTCCTGACCTAGACCTAGACCTACAAAATGACCTAAGTTTTACTCCAGAAGTCTATAACTTAGGCATATTAGGAAGACCATTCACAGAAGATCTCATCAGCTTCATCCAGCCATGCCTTTTGGGGTGATTAAACCCCTTCAACATATTTCTTTGTATATCTATCTGCCTGCCTGCCTGCCTGCCTGCCTGACATTTTAAAGAAGATATATAAACAAACAAGAAAAAAGTGTAAAACAGTAAAATACAAATGAATAAACAAGGGATTTACAGATGTCATGATGGTTATGGTTTCCAGTGTATCATTAACTGTGAATAACTGAATCTATCATTTTAAAACACTGGAATTCGCTATTAAGCTCTAACATACCTCATTTGCTGTTCTATTCAGTTCTCATTCATTCAGCACCCATTCATTCTTGACCTTATCTGTTATTTTACCATATAGACTTCTTGAGTAACCCATTCAACTTATTTTTATGGTTCTCTCGATATACCCATCTCCCATTTCCATATAACAAAATGGGCAGAGGCATACTCTTACATATACAGTAGCTATTTTCACTTCTTTTAACAAACATTCATTCTACAACAGACTTACTGTATGTAGGGGACATGCAATGTATGAAGTGTCCTCAGCAGATAGTTGTAGTAATTTGGGTTAAATCATATAGGCAATGTAATGGGGGAACTGGGAACTCCTACATTTTCACCATAGTAATTTCTTTGACCTCCCCACCCCCAAAAAAAAAAAGTACATTGGTTAAGAAAGGGCTTTATGAAAAGTCCCATCGATCAAAGAAATACCAAAAACAGAACAGGTCTAGCCCTCTTTATTCAGAAGCAAATCTCATGTGATTCCATGCATAAGTAGTGGATTGCAGCCTTGCTATCATCATACAAGACCTGCTTTTTAGCATCCAAAACACTCATATGGTCAATGATAGAGCAGGAAGGAAGGTTCTTACAGAGGGACATAAAACTGATGCAAGTTTTAATGAAATGAGACAGATTCCATCAGGGAGGGGATATTTTAAATTCATACACCAGTGGCAGCAAATTGCTTCTTTCACTTTGGCAAGGCATACTTAATACAGCAACCCTCACCTCCACCCTGACATTCTTCCTTTAAGAGAGGGTTCACTAAACACATTCCATTAGATATTATCTTAATTGCTTAGTTATTTTTTCCTCGTGTGCTATGGACATCAGAAAGTAGCCATAGGGATATTTAGTTTCTGACCATCTTCTACAGCTCCCTTCTTGAAATATATCTAAATCCCGATCCCAAGGCAAAATAGTGGTACATATGTTTATCTGTGACTGGCTTACTGCCTCTCTTTCATGGTTTGCTTAGAAGGATATTAGCTTTGGGTGAATCTCTGTAAACCTAAGCTTGACTGAGTGCCCCATCCTGGGTCAGGGCAGGATGTGTGGCAGATGATCCTGGGAAGAAAGAAAAAGGGACTGAAGAAGGGGCCTAGAGAAATAAAGTAGGCTGCATATGGAAGACTAGTAGAAGCCACATGGCTGAAGGGATGGTGGAAATTGTAGTCAAACACTCCTGGACTACAGGGGTGGAGAAAGCTGTTTTCGGTTGTTTAAGGTTCCGTTTTCTCAATGCATTGTAAATACAGTTGTTTCATTTCTATTTTCAGATTTTAGACAAAAGCATTATCAGATTACTCTATAGCATAGCGGAATCCATTTCTACCATGAAAAGAGAGTCTGTGGAATCCATTTCCTGACCTAAATTGCCGTTGGAGGTTTCACAGGGGATGGTATTGTTGGTTTGTACGCCCCTAGTAGTTCTGTGGAATTTGTGCCAAAGTAAACATTCAGATGGTATTAGATGAGTTTCCCCATCCAATTGTAAAATTCCCTTCTCAGAAAATAGCATGTGAAATTGAAAACAAAGATACAAGGCTGAGATCTCAAAGAATACATTTCTGCTATTGATTGATGCTGGTCCCAGTGAATTAATGCCACAATATAATAAGCTTGCTACAAAGAATGAAGTAAAGGAACACTCATTAAGTTGTTTAAGGAAGGAATCAACTGCGTTTGGCAAAGGGTGGAGGAAAGAAAGGCTGAGAACTTGCTGCCAGGGTAGTGGGAGCATTAGCTTGCTTTTTTTGAGACTCAAAGAAAAATATTTATTAAGAACTACTGAAATTCCTAACATAAGTCAGGCAGAGAACAGAAGGAGAGTCTGTGTATTGCAGTGACCTTGTGGTGTGTACGCACTGAATCGCAGCATGCTTTGTCTAAGAGTTTACTTGGACCTCTTTAAAATATAACATTCTTTTTAAAGCAAATAATCAAGAACTGGCCTTATAATAATTCCTAGATGATACTACACCTCCTTAAAATGGCATTATAGTAATCAATGTCTTTTAAGATTGTTGGAAGGGTTATAATCAGATTGGTACATATTACCATTTCTAATTCCTCTTGTCTGAATGTTTCAGGAAATGGAAAAATTACACAACAGTTTTTAATAATTAATAGTTGTGTAGCTTTATTGGGGATTTCCCCCATAACATAGAAAATGGTGCAACACTAGAAATTCATTCACTTTCTGCTCTTAAGTTCCAAATTCACTCTAGCAAAATAATGGAAAACTAAAGACTTTCTTTGGATCAATGATATTTTAAAATGCGGGAAATAGCACTGGCTAAAGAATTAACAAAGCAGCAAAGTTCCCTGAACGATCCTTAACTAAAGATAGCTGGTATAGCTAAAAAAAAATGGAAACCAGATCTGAATAAAACAAATAATTCCTGATAGAAATTGTCATTTTGGATGGAAATAAATGTGTAAAACTTTGTTTTGCTTCTTTAACATTATAAATATATGTAAATATATGTAAAAAGGTGGGATAATAATAATAATAATGGATTTCTTGTTTTGTTTTTCTTTTATGTGATTTCCATTTGTTCATTTTTAAATTTTCTATGTTTTGTATGTTTATTTGTTTATCATTTATTAAATTTGTAAGGCTACCCAACTCCTTGATGGGCAGTATATCATACTGAAAACAGATAAGATGACACACAACAAAGAAAAAAAATGAATATCTGGAAACAGTAAAACAAAACAAACACCTTATTTAACATGCAGCATTCCCACAAGGAGCTTGCCATTCAACCTAGCCCAAGGCCTGGGAGAAGAGACAGGTTTTAAGTTCCATTTAAACAAGGTCAAGGTAGAGGCAACAGGAATCTCTGGGAGGGAGGCTGTTCCAAAGGCAGGAGCCATAACAGAGAAAGGCTGCTTCCTGAGGTCCATCAGATGACAATGTTTAATTGATGGGACCCAAAGCATGCCAACTTTGTTGGATCAAACAGGATGAGCAGATATTACAGGAGATAGATGTTCCCTCATATAGTCAGGTCCTTTGCCATGAAGAGCTTTATAAGTGATAACCAGCACCTTGAATTGTACCCAGAAGCCTACTGGTAGCCAGTACAACTCACGGAGCAGAGGTGTTACATGAGCATGTTGTGGCAACCCTATAATTGTCTGTGATGCTACATTCAGGACCAGCTGCAGCTTCCAAGTGGTCTTCAAGGCAGCCCATGTGGAATGCATTATAATAGTACACACACAAGTTGACCAAAGCAAGAGTGACTATTTGGTCCAGAAACAGGCATAACTGGTGCACAAGATGGTTTTGTGCAAAGGTTTTCCTAACTGCAGCAGCCACCTACTCCTTAAGCAGGAGGTGTGAGTCCAAGAAAATCCCCAAATTGTGAATCAGTCCTGAGTAGGGAAGCACAGCCTCATTCAGGACTAGAAATAGAAATTATTCAGTTGTGGTTAGTCCAAATATCTACAGCCACACAGTCCTGCTCGGATTGAGTCTGAATCTGTTCCTCCCCATCCAGACCCCCTCAGCCTCCACACATTGGGACAAAACATTGACAGCATCATTTAGTTGGCTTGGAATCAAGATATATATCAGCATCCTAGTGATACAAGACCCCAAACTGATGGATGACCTCACCGAGTGGCATCATGTAGATGTTAAACAGGAGGGGGACAGAGTTTTGAGTCCTGTGCCCCCTATCATAGGCCTTGGGCTTGATCTCTCCCCCACAACACCAACTGAAAATGGCCACAGAGAAATGAGGCGAATCTCCACAGCATAGCGCCCTCTACTTTTAGTCCCCATAGGGAGTTCAGAAGAGTATCAGTAGGTTATATGGAAAGCTGCTGAGATATCAAGAAGAACCAAGACAGCCACACTGTCACCAGAGGTCATCAACCAGAGGCCATCAACAAACATGACCAATGCCATCTCAGTACTATGTCCCAGTCTGAAACCCAACTGAAAAGGGTCAAGATAATCTGTTCCTTCCAGAGCCCTCTAAAGCTGTAGCCTGTGCGCTGTCTCAGTAATCAGAAAGGGAAGGTTGGAGACTTGGAGAAAGTTGGCCAGAACTGTTGGGTCCAGTCCACCTCCTTCAAGGCAGGTGGAACCACCCCTTCCCTTAACAAAGTTGAGATGGATCCAATCTCATGCCACTCCAGCGTGGCCTTCACAAGCCAAGAGAGGCATGGATCTAATAAACAGGGTTAACAGTCCTGAGGATCCTGTCCATTTTTTCAGAAGTGACACATTCAAACTCATCACAGTTAACCATGCAAGACCATGCTTCCATCCCCTCAACAGGATTTGCCCAGTCCTGGTAAAGGACTTAGAACAATGTCGTTGCAACTGCTCTGAGACAAAACCCAGACTTCCATGTGTTTGGCCTTTGATGACTTGAATCAAGTCCATGTTTTTTTAAAATACAAAAAGAAAGACTATCAGTTGCCATGACAATAAGGCTCCACTGTCTTAAGGCATCTCACACATACCCTATTTACCCAATAGGGGTATCCAGAAGATGTTCAAGAAAGGTTGTGTCACAGGGTATGTTTAAGGGTTGAAAGGATTTGATTTAAAGAGCCAGTGCAAAACAGCATTCCAACCCCCAACCCCCACCCTGTTTTATTCAAGCTACTGGTAAAATACATAGCAAAATAGTTTCAGTTCCAGCTAAGCTTTACAAGTATGATTTACAGCTTGTAATTGCTCTACATACCAACATGGTTAAGCTTTCTCTCCCCCTTTTTGAGGTAAGATAATGTTTTAAAGAGAGCCAGTCTGGTGTAGTGGTTAAGGCATCAGGCTAGAAACCAGGAGACCGTGAGTTCTAGTCCCGCCTTAAGCACAAAGCCAGCTGGGTGACCTTGGGCCAGTCACTTTCTCTCAGCCCTAGGAAGGAGGCAATGGCAAACCACTTCTGAAAAACCTTGCCAAGGTGGGTGACTGCAGCCCATTCATGCTTTGGTTTGGGACCTCCTTCTCTGGAGAACTCAAGGGAACAACAGGAGCATCCTCACCTTCGGGTAAACTTGGCTTTTTGTGACTGGTGCACGGCAGCCAGTTGTGCAGAGAGCCATCCATCCCATTGTGTGATTTCCAACAGGGGCAAACTAGATGCTACCAGTAAACTGATAAGTAGGGCATGAAGCCTGTGATTTTATCCAGATAAGTTTTTTTTAATTATTTGTTTTTATTAATTGAAAACCCCCTTCATGCTTGTGGAAGAAAAGAGGGACTCTGGGCGGTTTACAACATAAGCACATTAAAACAGTAAGCATAAATTGTTGGGTGGGATATAAATGTGATAGATAAATAAATAAATAAATAAATAAATAAATAAATAAATAAATAACATCTAAATATCAATACAAAATTACTAAATATAAATATAAATATAAATTATAAATATAAATATAAATATAAATATAAATATTAATATAAATAATATAAATATAAATATAAATATAAATATAAATATAAATATAATATAAATATAAATATAAAATCCAAGCGGCCTTAGAACAGGGGTCCCCAAACTTTTGGCGCCAGGAACTGGTTCAAAAGACGATTTTTCCACAGACTGGGGAGGGGGTTCCGGGATTTCTGCGGGCTGGGGTGGGCGGAGTTTGCGGGTGAGAGCCATCACAAGCACCAGGAGGTGGGATTTGCGGGCAGGAGCCAATTGTGCGGAAGGGTGGCGGGGTTCGCAGCGGGAGCCCCACGGCCCAGTTGCTAACAGGTCGCAGCCCACAGGTTGGGGACCTCTACCTTAGAAGATCTAATTCAGTGAGGAGAGCTCTAAGTTTTGCAAATTCTAGATTTTCTTATAATATTTTGTAGTCACATAATATAGTGAGATAGACAGATCAGAGGCTAACTGACACTACTTACTAAATATATGAGACAAATTGGTTGGTCTCTTGCACGTGAATATCTTTTAAGTAGAAAGGACAACTATTTTGCAGCACAGCTTCCAGATCTAAATGCTACATTTCCATTAAGTAAGTATAGGGAATATTTTCTGCACATCTAGGATATATGGCTTCCTTACCACCCTCTGTTGTATTCTAAAAACAAAGATTATTTTTCCCAAGTTCCATGTTTGTAACAGCAGCACACAGAGTTTCCATGCAGGATTTCTGATATATTTCAAAGTTTGCCACTGCCCATCTCCCCCAAAAAGAGGGGACTCTGGGCGGTTTACAACATAAGCACATTAAAACAGTAAGCATAAATTGTTGGGTGGGATATAAATGTGATAGATAGATAGATAGATAGATAGATAGATAGATAGATAGATAGATAGATAGATAGACAAACAAATAAATAACATCTAAAATATCAATACAAAATTACTAAATATAAATATAAATGTAAAATCCAAGCGGCCTTAGAACAGGGGTCCCCAAACTTTTTGGCGCCAGGAACTGGTTTCAAAAGACGATTTTTCCACAGACCAGGGAGGGGGTTCGGGATTTCTGCGGGCTGGGGGGGAGTTTGCGGGTGAGAGCGAATCACAAGCACCAGGGGGTGGGATTTGCGGGCAGGAGCCAATTGTGCAGAAGGTGGCGGGGTTCGCGGCGGGAGCCCCACGGCCCAGTTGCTAACAGGTCGCAGCCCACAGGTTGGGGACCTCTACCTTAGAAGATCTAATTCAGTGAGGAGAGCTCTAAGCTGCCAGCCACCCCCAAGAATAACTACTCCCCTTCCCGCCCCAGGCAAGATGGCAGAGCCACGTCTTCAGGTTCTTCCAGAATGTCAGGAGTGATGGGCCTGTCTCACCTCTGGGGGCAGAATGTTCCAGAGGGCGGGGGCCACTGCAGAGAAGGCCCACTTCCTGGACCCTGCCAAGCAAAATTCTTTTACAGACGGGGTCCGTAACATGCCCTCTCTTCATGACTGGGTGGGATGGGTCAATGTAATGGGGATGAGACGGTCCCTCAGGTAACCTGGACCCGTGCCCGGAAGCAAACTGGCACCCAGTGCAGCTCGTGTAGCAATTGTGTCACGTGCTGATCTTGGGGCACCAAGAATTGCCTGCGCAGCCGAATTCTGGACCATCTGAAGCTTCCGGATACTCTTCAAGGGTAGCCTCATGTAGAGCGCATTGCAATAGTCTATATGGGAGATGACCAGGGCATGAGTGACTGTTTGGAGGGCTTCTCAATCCAGGAAAGGGCGTAACTGGCGCACAACACGAAGTTGCGCATAGGCCCTTCTGGCCATGACTGCCACCTGCTCTTCAAGCAGGAGTCGTGAGTCGTGAGTCCAGAAGAACCCCCAGATTCTGCACCAGGTCTGTCTGGGGCAGTGCAACCCCATCTAGAACTAAAGATGACAATTTCCCCGGATACAGAGGAGCCATTAACCCACAGCCATTCCATCTTACCAGGGTTCAGCTGAAGCCTGTTGTTCCCCATCCAGACCTCCACAGCCCCCAGGCATCGAGAGAGGGCAGTCACCGCATCACTTACTTCACCCGGGATGGAGATGTATAATTGGGTATCATCAGCATATTGGTGATACCTCATCCCGTGGTGACAGATGATCTCACCCAGTGATTTCATGTAGATGTTGAATAGGAGAGGAGAGAGAACTGAACCCTGCAGCACCCCACAAAGGAGGGGTCGAGGGTCAGATCTCTCACTCCCTATCATCACCAATTGGGACCGGCCCTGGAGGAAGGAGGTGAACCAGCGCAAAACCATGCCGCCCACCCCCAACTCCCTAAGCCACCCCAAAAGGATACCATGGTCCATCGAAATTGAAAGTATTGAAAGCTGCTGAGAGGTCAAGAAGAGCCAGGATGGATGCACTGCCCCCATCCCACTCCCACCAGAGATCATCCATAAGAGTGACCAATGCAGTTTCTGTCCCATATCCAGGCCTGAAACCTGACTGGAAGGGGTCTAGATAATCTGTTTCATCCAGAATCCTCTGGAGTTGCAACCCCACCACCATCTCAACCACCTTCCCCAAAAAGGGGAGGTGGGAGACTGGACGAAAATTGTCCAACACAGTAGGATCCAGCGATGGTTTCTTGAGTAGGGGGTGCACCAGCGCCTCCTTAAAGGTGGCCGGAAACACCCCCTCTCTCAAAGATGTATTAACCATTGTCTGGACCCAAGTACATGCCACCTCCTGGGCTGGTGAAAGCAGCCAGGAGCGGCGTGGGTCTAGATGACATGTGGTGGCATTTACAATCTGGAGGATCCTGTCCACTTCTTTGGGTCCAACAGGATCAAACTGTTCCCAGATAACTGGGTAAGTACGTTCCCTTGACATCTCCCCAGACCGTGCCTCACGCTTGGAATCCAACTCGGAACGGATCTGAGTGATTTTATCCTGCAGATGCTCAGAAAACTCCTCCGCACGGCCCTGTAGGTGGGTCACTGGGCCCACCTTCCCCAAAAGGGATCGAGTGATCTTAAAGAGGGCTGTTGGGCGGCATTCTGTAGATGCAATAAGAGCGGAGAAATATTGACGTTTCGCCACTCTTACCGCCACAAGGTAGGCCTTAATAGCAGTTCTTGTGTTCAATCAGATTTGGTCCTTGTCTTCCTCCTTAATGCTCTTCAAAACCCTCAGCTCCTCCGTGAACCATGGGAAGTGTCAGGTTGAATGGGGCAAGAGAGGTCACACAGGCGCAATCCTGTCCAAGGCCCCGGCCGCCTCCCTATTCTAGGCTGTGGCCAGGGCCTTCACTGGACCGTGCAGCAGATCAGGTATAACCCCCAACTCCCTCTGGAACCCTGCCGGGTCCATCAGTTGCCGGGGGCGGACCAATCTAATGGGCCCTGCCTCCCTGTGGAGGGGGGCGGCGTAAGAGAATCTCAAGGCCACCAGGGCATGATCTGACCATGACAATGGGGACAGATGTAACTCTCCCCTCAGGTCACATTGCCACTGCTCTGACAAGAAGACCAAGTCCAGCGTGAGGCCACTGTCTCGAGTCGGGTCTCGAATAATCTGGGACAGGCCCATGGCTGCCATGGTAGCCATGAACTCCCAAGCCGCTTCTGAGGCATGCCTCAGGGACAGCAGAATGAAGTCCCCCAGAACCATAAGTCTGGGGAACTCCACTGCCAGCCCTGAGATGGCCTCCAGCAGCTCAGGCAGGGAGGTTGCTATGCAGCAGGGAGGCTGGTACAGTAACAACACTCCCAGCTGTTCTCGGGAACCCAACTTGAAAAACAGGGTCTCACAACCAGCCACTTGTGGAGCAGTGCCCCTGAAGGTCACTAGAGACTCTCGTCACCCCCAGACAACTGCCACCCCTCCTCCCCTCCTCCGGTGTCTCAGCTGGTGCCATACGTGAAACCCGGCCAGGCACATCTCCAAAAGGGGCACCCCTCCAAATTTTATTTTAAAATTTCCTCATGTTCCCCTTTGTGTATGTCACCATACAGCTTGTCTGCTTTTTTTTTTTTTTTGAAAATAATAAAAAGAAATATCCTCCAACAGAGGATTTTGGACAAAACTTCTAAAATATGAACTACATTTAACTACAGTACTCTGAAAGACTGAAAGTTCTCACTGAAGCTATCAGTAGTGTACAGAACTATATTATCTGGGCCAAGCCCTTGACAGTGTTACAGACCTGCCTGTTATCAGAGTATATTAATATATTGGAGAACTGTGCTGCACATACTGTAAATGTAGTAAATTATGACGATGGAGAGGAGGACGCAATGGCTTAGTGGTTAAGACGCCAGGCTTGTCGATCGGACGTTCGGCAGTTCGAGACCTGAGCGCCGCATGATGGAGTGAGCTTCTGCACTTGCCCCAGCTCTTGCCAACCTAGCAATTTGAAAGCATTCAAATGCAAGTAGATAAATAGGTACCACTTCAGTGGGATGGTAACAGCATTCCACACGCGTCATGTGGCCACATGACCGCGGAAGCATCTTCGGACAGCGCTGGCTCTTCGGCTAAGAAACAGGGATGAGCACCGCCCCCTAGAGTCGGACACGGCTGTGCAGGGGAAAACCTTTTACCTTTTCCTAGAGGAGGAGGAGGGGGAGGAGGAGGAGTAGTAATTATAATGCAGTTGAAAAGGAGAAGGGGTAGGAGAAAAGAAAAGTGAATGGCAACAGAATTTTGAGAAAGGAACACACACAAATGCACACACACACACACCAGCTTGGGATACTTTATGTCTGAACAAACTACTTCCAAAACTACTATTTCTCTTCTTTTGCATGGAAATCTTGAATCTTTCACTTTTGGAAAAAACATTCAAAAATGTGGATTGAAATAACATTGATTGGGTTATAAGATGATACCCTCATTTTAATCAAATCCAAGTGAGACTGTCAGTGTTATGGACTAGCTGTTGATAGCAGAAGAGACTAAAGTATAGCTTTCCAAACTGTGTCGCAACACACAGTTTAGTGTGTCGCAACACAACCTGGAAGCGGCAGCGGGGGCATGCACAGCGGCGATGCGGGAATGCGCATGGCGGCGGCGGTGGGCATGGCGGTGGTGGCAGCGATGACGGCAGCAGCGTGCCATCAGCTCTTCTGCGTTTTAGCAGAGGCCGCCGCTGCTGCCACAGCCGCCATGCACGCTGCTGCCATGTGCCCCCCGCGCTGCCACCGTGCATGCCCCCGCTGCTGCGCGCGCCCCCGCACCACCACCGCTGCCACCGTTGGTGTGTCGCCAACGGCAGCAGTTTGGAAAGCACTGGACTAGAGGAAGGACAGTAACATAAAACTCAGTGCAGTTAAGAAAGTTTCCCTTTAAGCGGTCAATGTTCAGCCTATTCTGAGACCTGAGTCACGTTTCAGAAATGCTGTCAGGTGCTGCATTATCACTGCGGGCAAAAGCCGCCCATGTGGGTCAGAGCACTTTTTAAATCAGTTTAGGCTGTTTCATCAGTTCTGAAATGTATCCGGACAGAGTTAACCCTGCCACATTTACCCTAACTAGGAACCCTTTGATTGGATTGCTGCAATGCTCTTTATATTAAGCTGCCTTTGAAAATGGTGTGGACTGGGGCTGTACAGTATTTTATGTAATGGCGTCTGTGCCGATCATGTTGCCTTGAATGTGAAACGTGATATCAGTGAGAAAGGGGTAGCATAAGAATGTGAATCGTAGGCCACAAAGGGACTTGGACAAGACTTTTGATTGAATATAAGTACTGATTGTGTGAGCTGACTGTTGTGTTTTAATACAATGGAATGTTAGGAAAAAACAGAGTAACAAAATTGGGATGCTTTTATTAATTGTCTTGTTTTGGAAACTAACTAAACTCAAGTCATCTGAGTGGCTCCCCCACCCCCCAGCATTTCTTAATTTTCCAAAAAAATGTACTATGCTATTAATATTCTGTGGAAACTTCAGCTGAAGCATATGTTCCTTCTTCTCCACGAATTGTTCTTTATTTGACAATTTTTGTTTTTAAGTTTTAAAATAATCTGACTCAAGTTATTCCCGCATGTAATTTATCCATGTATGAACACTGGTTCTTGCCAAAAAATACTACCATTATTTAGCATTTATTCTTTACATTTATTAATTGTCATTGCACAGGGTTAGCAGTGTCATTTTTCCATTTTGGTAGGAAATTGAGTGTCTGAAGAAACTACATTCAATCTTGGAAGTAGTACTCAAATCCCAGCTGTTCCCCTGTTAATTATCTTAAATTCTTTGTTGTCTTTGTGTATATTTAGTGTATTTGTATTAGAAATACAACTGCACCCTTTAGATATCTGAGTCAAAATACAGTAATAGATTTTCTTTGGAAGGTATGAGTGTTGTGGCACAGTGTTCAACCTCTGCAAACTTGTTGGGGTTTGTATATACCCAGGAATTTACAGATAGATAAATTATACTGGAGAGGCTTGATATCTAGGTGAGAGGGGAATTATTCTGCAAGTCACCCAATTAGCAGCCATTGTTGTAGGGATGATGTGGCAGCAATGACTCATACTACAGGTGCTATCATTTAGTTGGGTGTGGCAGATGATGAGAGTGACCTATAATGTGATTGGTCAGTTTATGTATATAAGCAGAGAAGATCTGGTGGTCTTTCTTCTCGTTGCTGTTGAAACTTCTCATTGCTGTATTGCTGTATCATTTGTTACTGCTGTTGGATGTATTTTGGACTACGTATGTATATGAAGTAAATAGGCTATTTTATCTAATCTCTGCTTGAGTGTCTATTTACTGCATAGAACGTGGATCACTGGTGTCTTGGAAAAAGGACACCCCACGGTGCGCACTCTGACAAAACTTAACTGTAAAGAATAATTATACAAAGATAAATTCTTCCTCCCTCCAGCAATCACTTTTATCAACTGTGTTCTCTGTCCTCCTTCTCTATAAAATTCCAGTTATATCAGCTGTTGTCAGCAGAGAAGAAGCCATTCAGAACCAATATTTGAGCATTCTATGGCATGACGGAGTGAGCTCCCGCACTCGCCCCAGCTCTTGCCAACCTAGCAATTCGAAAGCATGCAAATGCAAGTAGATTAATAGGTACCACTTCGGTGGGAAGGTAACAGCATTCTGCATGCGTCATGCCAGCCACATGACCATGGAAGTGTCTTCGGACAATGCTGGCTCTTCGGCTAACAAACGGAGATGAGCACCGGCCCCTAGAGTCGGACATGACTGCACAAATGTGCGGGGGGAACCATTACCTTTTTATGGCTTTAAAGTTTATCCTTGGTCTGCTTTTTGGTGTGTTTTTCTTCTGAAGAAGATGCTCATTTCTTCCCCAAAAGCCAAAGTGGTGTGTCAGAGTTGCCTATGGAGCAGGGTTCCCCTGGAGATCCAGATAGCCCTGATCCTATTGGCCTTTTGTAAGGCATTAAAGACCTGGACATTCCCTCAGGCATTTGGGCCTGGTGGTTAAGCCAACCCTATTGATTGGTTTGTCTAGTTCATGTCTTCACTTACTAGAAATGAAATGATTTTTAGATCACAGCCATGTGTTATATATTGTTTTGGATATTTCTTTATAAATTATGTTACTTCTTTTTTGTTTTCGTTTTAACCCACTGTGTGCTGTCTAGAGTTACTCTTGTGAGATGGGTGACTAAATAATGCATAAATACTTATCCATCCTCAAGTTTACTTTTTCCATTAAACTTTTTATTTATTTATCCTACAAAATTTACAGAAAGAAATAGAAAAAGTATACAAAATGCAAAAAGAATAATAAAAATTAGAAAAACTACAAAAAAAAATAGCTACCCAATTTAACAGGAAAATAGGGGGGCAGAAAAGGGGGAAATTAATATGTCCCATATTAATCAAATATAAACAAATTTCTAAATTACATTAAAAAGAATAAAAATAATATTTCTCTAACATTACAAGATATCCCCTAACATTACAGAATAATGTTTTTGTAATAAAACATTACAACAGTACAATAAAAGATTTTGATTAGTACATACAAATTCCTTTTCAAAAACAGTTAAATTACACATCTCATGAATCCAATCCTTAGTATTAGGAGTATTACTACATTATCAATTTCTCAAAATAATACTTTTAGCAATACCACAGGCCCAATACAGCCATAACTCCTCATGTTTTGGGCCATAATTTAACATAACATTAACATCTTTAACAGTAAAACATTTCCTCATAAATCTGCTTATATACATTAAAATATTATTCCAAAAACCTGTCAGTGATTCACAGGACCAAATCCTAGAGTCAATGATGCCTCAATTTTTTTACATCACCAACAGATAAAATCTGACATCCATCCATTTGAATACATTCTTTAGAATGTCCAGTAAACTAGAAATGAGATATTTTGATCAGCTTTAATTTTCAATCCACTGAAGCAATTTTAACATTTTTTAAGACCTGCAACCATTGATATTCTATTATTGAGTGTTCCAATTCTTTAATCCATGAGCCGTAAATGTTCTTAACGTCAACCTTAAAAATAATCTTTAATTTTTGATACTTTGGCACTTTGATAAAATTTGATAATTTTAATTTTTTGATACAAACCCAATGTGGATTTAATTTCAGATGTTGACTCCATCAAGTATATATAAAAGCACCTTGGGTTTCTCAGACACAGCCAAAGCATTCGGTCCATATTAAAACATCCTTGAGTTGATTATATTGCCACTGTTGTGAATTACAGAGACAAAATTCCACTTGAAGTAAAAAAAATCTTTAAAGTAGTTATTATAAAGTAATTGATTTAAAGTATGTATTCCACATTGCACCCACAGCTTCCAATAGAACATTTTGCCCCCTATTTTAATGCAGAGCTAAATATTTATGAGTCTCAAAATCAAAACCCAGTCTATGATTCAACATACCCCAACCATGACTGGTTGCTCACAAACCCAGAAATGAAACATCTATTAAGAACTATGGCAATGTTCTTTAAAATATTTACCATAATTAATTCCACATATTGAACAATATTTTTAGGAATATAAAGTCCTAGATACTTAATATAATCTGTGGCAATTACAAAACCTAAGTCTTTACATTGTGCTAATGAAACTTTAGAACCTAAAAGAAGAAAAAGACTTATCCTAATTAATCATGTATCCTGAATACTTACCAAAATGTTGAATCATCCATATAAAATTTGGCAGTGAATTAGCATAATTATCTAAAATTGTTAAAATATCATCAGCATATAAAAATATTTTATAATCAAAACAGCCAGTGTGATAGCAACAATATCACTCGATTGCCTAATACAGATTGCTAAGGGCTCCAAAAGGAAATTGAAAAGCAACGGAAAAAGTGGGCAACCCTGATGGGTACCATGCTATAACTCTGATGCATCTGAAATCAATTGGTTCATTATGACAGGTGCACAGGATTTTTGATAATAAATTTCCATCCATCTAATAAAATAGAATAGGAACCCATATCTACTTATCACTTACTTTAGTAAATTAATCTGGAACACTTCAGTCTCTAAAGATACAGCAGAGTTGATTCAATCTCAAGCTACATCCAAACATTACAAAGGTAAAGGTAAAGGTTCCCCCCGCACATTTGTGCAGTCGTGTCCGACACTAGGGGCTGGTGCTCATCTCCGTTTGTTAGCCAAAGAGCCAGCGTTGTCCAAAGACGCTTCCACAGTCATGTGGCCGCATGACGCGCGCAGAACGCTGTTACCTTCCCACCGAAGTGGTACCCATTCATCTACTTGCATTTGCATGCTTTCGAATTGCTAGGTTGGCAAGAGCTGGAGCTAGTGCGGGAGCTCACTCCGCACACAGGGTTAGGGATTCGAACCTCTGAACTTGCGATCTTCCGATCGACAAGCCTGGCGTCTTATCCGCTGAGCCACCACGCCCATCCAAAATACCAGCTAATAAATGTAAATTATTTGATGCTTGTCTATTTTTAATATATCCAGACTGAGAGGGGTGAATTCTATCTGGTAAAACCTTCTTTAATTGCCTAGCTAATAAAGCAGTTAATATCTTTGTATCAACATTAATTAATAAATACAGTATGTCTATAATTTGTATAATATTTAGGGTCTTTTATAGGGTTTTAAAATCACTGGTATATAAGCCACATCAAATAATTTACCTAACTTAAAAGAATCATTATATACCTCTAACAATACAGGAGCCAGTATATCTATAATGAATTTATACCATTCAACTAGGAAGCTGTCCTGATCTGGGGCTTTCTCGTTTTTTCCTCAATTGAATAGTCTCTAATACCTCCTGGAATGACAAAGGCATTCTCAAAACATCAATATTATCCTGTGAATGGTTATATGCTGTTGGCTCTTTTGCTTTAGGCAAACAATTATTATTTTTTTTATATTTATATGTTGTATTTGTATTTACATTTTATGTACTATTTATGGTTTTACTGTTTTTAACTTTTTAGCTTTGTTGTAAACCGCCCAGAGTCTCCCTTCTGGGGGGAGATGGGCGGTGGCAAAATTTGAAAGATAAATAAATAAACTAAAACTGGCTTTTTGCCTGATTTCCAATACTTTAACTTCATTCTTCTCAAAGAACATTCAGCCTGCTCAGGATAGAAATCAGGCAGCTAACAGAAAAGTATAAGAAGTCTGTTCCATAGGATTTTTTTGCATAGACGAAGCTTTGTGACAATTTCATGACAGCACTTCATGATAATTCAACAATACATCAAATGATAGATACCAGTACTTTGTATCTATACAGGCTTTCAGTACATTTCTTTGCTTAATTTAAAGTGCTTACCTGTTCTCCCCATATATACCTGCCTGGACCTTAAATTCCTCTTCTAAGGCTCGTGTCCAAGTGGCTCTGTGTTGAGAGGGGGGGCTATTAGATGGAAGGCTTTTCATTGGTGGTGCCCCCATTATGGATAGCTCTTCCCAGAATGGATTCCTTAATGTTTAGGATTCATTTTTATGGTAGCAGATGACTATTTTGCTCTCTCAGGCCTTTTAAGCTTTTAGTTTTAAAAGTGCTTTTAGATTCCTGTTGTCCTCTATTATCTTCACTTTTATTCTATTATGATTGTAATTTGTTTTAGATCTTATACTGTTTAGTAAAAAATTGACTTTTTGTGCTGTGAGTGGTTGATTTGTGATTTGCCCAGACTATTTTAGGTACAGTATCTAGCAATATAGAATGGCCACTAGTATATAACAAAATTTTATTTATTTATTTATTTATCATATTTATACCCCGCCTATCCCCTCCCTATCGGAGGACTCTAGGCGGCTTACAATATTGCGAATTCATATATTATACATACATTTCATATACTACCGCGCGCTAAGGGGGAGGGGTAAGGGAACCGACTCTTTTTCCGTAGGTATTGGACTACATGTCCCAGAATACCTCGCTTCTGAGTCGGCTGCTGACGTCCTGGATGTTGTTGATCGTGTTCCGTCGTCCTCTGCCACCATTCACGGGATTCCTGGGATCTTCCTTTGCTCCGAGGCGACCCCCGACAGGACGCCGGCAAATTCACCCACTTTAACGTGGTACCCATTAATCTACTTGCATTTTAGCTTTCGAACTGCTGGGTTGACAGGAGCTGGGGCAAGTGACGAGAGCTCACTTCGCCACGCGGGGATTTGAACTGCCGACCATCGGATCAGGCAGTCTTACAGTTCAGCGGTTTAACCCGCTGAGCTACCGCGCCCCAATAAATAAATAGGCAATAAAGTAACCCAGAAAAATAGATCCTGAAAATGGCTCAAATTCTCCATCAGTAGCTATCCTAAAGTCCATCATATGTTCTCATTGTTATAGTATTTCATTTTTGTGTGCATCAATGTGCTGATCTGGCTCACAAGGGGTGGGGAGCTGGGGCAGGAAATGTCTGTGGGATCACAGAAGCCACAGCCAGATCAGAAGCTAAACAGTCATGTATTATCTAGTCAGACCAAATAATACATCAAGAAGCAAACCAGTACATCTGAGTTATAGAGGAGCCATAGCTAGCCAGGGGTTGAGGACTGTGGGTTCCTTGGACCATGGGCACTTAAATGCATTTAAACACCAGAGCATTTAGATTTAAATTAAATAAGCCTTAACGGTGCTTGATGGGAGACTGGAACTGAGTGGTCTCCCCACAACTAGATAGAACATCAGAGAAGAATATTAAAAATACTCAAGGTAAATTACCAAAGACTTTTTTTGATTTGATGGATAATTTAGCTTTAGTGGATATATGGAAACAGAAAAATGGCAATTCTAGAGAATATACTTATTTTTTGGAAAGGGATAGATCATTTTCAAGAATAGATATGATCTAGACCTCAAAAAACTTGGTTACCAAGATTTCTAAAGTTAAGATTTTATTAGACTGACCATATTTCCTTGAGACAAAAACGGGACAAGAAGAACGGGTGGGGTGGAGTGGCTGGTTGGGGGGGCCGGGGGGTCGCCACCGCCTGTCAGCGCATGGGGGGCAGGCCGGGCGGCATAGTGGGTGAGGGTGGAGCGGCTGGCTGGGGGGCCTGGGGGGGGTTCACCTCCGACTATCAGTGCACGGGGGGCAGGCTGGGCAGTGTGGGGATGGAGCAACTGATTGGAGGGAACCTGGAAGGGGAATCGCCTCCGCCTGTCGGCGCACAGGGGGTGGGTGGGCCAGGTGGCATGGTGGGGGGGGGTTTGCCTTCACCTATCAGTGCACGGGAGGGGTGGGCCGGACAGCAAGATGGGCAGGGGCGGAGCAGCTGATTGGAGGGAACCCAGAAGGGGAATCGCCTCCACCTGTCACAGTTCTGGGCCTGCCTCTCCCACCTCCTTTGCCGCGTGCTGGTGGGCGGGGACAATTCCTCCTCCAGGTTCCCTCCGGTCAGCTGCTCCGCCTCTGCCTGTTCCTGAAAAATGGGACAAAACCGGCATATATATTAAAATGACGGGACTCTTGAGAAAAGGGGAAAAATGGGACTGTCAGCCTAGATTTTATCAAAAGCTTTTTCTGACCATAACCCTGTGAGTTTGACTTTTAAAAGGAAACTTACTTACTTCAGATGGAGATTAAATGAAATGCTATTACAAAAAGAGTTGATAGTGAAAGACTGCAAAAAGAAATTAATAGAATTTTTTTAGAACAATTTAAATAGTACTGATTTAAGAATGGTTTGGGATACAAGCAAAGTTCTTTTAGAGGGTATTTTAATACAATATAATACTGAACTTAAAAAGAAGACTCAAGAGAAAATGCAAGCTATTTTGGATGAGATAAAAAGAAAAGAGGAAGAATGAATGAAATCGCCAGAAAAGATAAGCATCTCACATCAAATTGATTTTTTACAGCAATAGCTATCTATGTTAACAGTAAGAGAAATGGAAATCAAGATGAACTATGCTAAGCAAAAGAATTTTGAATTTGCAAATAAACCAGGGAAATGGTTAGTGTATAAATTAAGAAAAGAGAAAGAAAAGAAAATGATCTTGAAACTTCAAGAGGGAGATACTGTATTAACGGACAATGTGGCTATATAAAAAACTTTTCATCAATATTACTCTAACTTGTACAAAGGATGTGACATTCCCTTGGAAAAAATAAATGATTATTTAAAAAAACAAAATTTACCAAGGCCTTCAAAGAGCCAAAGACAGATTATGAATGGACCTATAACAATAAGGGAAGTTTCTGAAGCTATAAAAAAGATTAAACCAGGAAAAGTACCAGGAACAGATGGATTACCAGGTTCTTATTATAAATGCTTTGAGGATGAACTTTTATAACCCCTCCAAAATACGATGAATGCTATCTTACAGGGAGGTAAGACGCCAGATTCTTGGAAAGAGGCTAACATAGCACTAATACCTAAAGAGGGACAAGATTTAACTTCAACAAAAAACTATAGACTAATATCATTACTGAATAGTGATTATAAGTTATTCACAATGATTTTAGCAGACAGACTGAAAATGATTCTACAAGAATTTGTTTACAAAGACCAATGTGGATTTTTACCTAAAAGACAATTAAAAGATAATGTCAGAACGATATTGGACATTATAGAATATTTGGAACAGCATAATAAAAAAGCAGCTGCATTAATATTTTTAGATGCAGAGAAAGCCTTTGACAATTTAAATTGGCCTTTTTGTTTAAAGTTTTAGAAGATACGAATTTTGGAGAGAATGTTATAAAATGGGTAAAATTGATTTATACCTCACAGAAAGCACAAATTATTGTTAATGGAGATTTAACAAAATCTTGTGAGATACAAAAGGGAACAAGACATGGCTGCTCATTATCCCCTCTTTTGTTTATTTTGGTTCTTGAAGTTTTCAATAGAGATATAAGGCAAGATGAGAGAATAATGGGTGTAAAAATTAAAAAAGAGACTTACAAGTTGAGAGCTTTTGCAGATGATTTGGTGTTGGTGTTGGAAGATCCCTTAAAGGGGATTGAATTATTAATGAGCAAATTAAAAGAATTTGGTGCATTAGCTGTTTTTAAGTTTAATAAACAGAAGACAAAGATGTTAACAAAAAATATGAAGATACAAGATCAAATAGAATTGATGAACAAAATGGGTTTCAAGATTGAGAAAAAGGTGACAAATATGAATTGTATGTTGTTTCAAAATAATTATGTTAAGACATGGAATGAAATTTAAAAAGTTATGTTAAGATGGGGAAAATTACAATTGTCATTGTTGGGGGGAATTTCTGTGATTAAGATGAATGTTTTACCTAGAATGTTATTTTTGTTTCAGACAATACCTGTTTTGACAACTGATGTACCATTTAAACAATGGCAGAAAGACATGTCTAAATTTGTGTGGCAGGGGAAAATACCGCAAGTGCTATAAGATGCAAAAGGAAGGGGAGGTTTAGGTCTCCCTGATTTGAAATTGTATTTTGCAGCTTGTTGTTTAGTTTGGATGAAGGATTAGATGAAGCTGAGAAATAGAAGGTTATTGGAATTAGAAGAGCATGATTTGACCTTTGGGTGGCATGGCTATTTATGGTATGATAAAGCTAAGGTTAATGTAGACTTTAAAAATCATTTTATTAGATGTGCCATATTGAGAATATGGAATCTAGGTTGTGTCCAAAAATATATTTGTGGCTATCACCGCAAGAAGCATATTATAGAAGAGAAATGATAACTAAGCATAAATGGTTAACTTACGGTGATATATTGGAATTCTTTCAGGGAGACTTCAAAATAAAATCAAGAGAAGATTTGATATCAGAAGGTGTCAGTCTCCCTCCACTTTAGCTCCGTTTGCCTGTCATAGTTTCATACATACACGTGTCAAGCATTGTAGAACTTGACTCGTGTTTGCTTTTGTGCCAAAAGCCTTGCTGCTTGGAACAAGCCGCTTGCCTTGACATTCCTGACTTGGCCGTTTCCCGATAAGACACCTGGACTGCTAACGAGCGTTCTGACGGGAGGGCGTCGAACTGAAGTGGGAACTAGCTTGTTTTTAATTAGATAGTAAATGATGTCAGGGTGATGATTTTATTTTCTAAGTATGCGTGCCAATTTGGCCATCCGAAGCTTTGCCTTTGCCTCAGGTATTCTGGTCCTTAATAAATGAATCTTTTTAGCATGAACTGACTGAAAGGTTTCTTGGTTTTGGGATTCTGATACTGAGACTCTCACAGAAGGATATATATGTCAATGGTTTTCCTATGTACAATTACTAGAACGATTTAAAGTAGATAGAAGGATTTTTGGTTTTGAATAGGGTAAGACTGAATTTGAAATAGAATTATGTACAAATGATGAACATGTTATTGCCAAAAGTATAAACTTTTATTGAAATTTGGAACAGAAGATGAACAAGGGAAAGAATGTATGATAAAATGGGCTTAAAACTTTGGGTATAATATACAAATGGAACTGTTGGCCAAGAAGGCCCGTGACTTGGCGCGATGTCACCCAATAAATCACACCGAGGCGGGAAGGTCCTTTGTTCTCTTTTATTTCTGCACACAGCAACAAAGAGGCCCTCAGAACAATGGGAGAATATGTGGATGAAAGGATTGAAATTCACATTGTGTTATAATCTTAAAGAGAATTTCTATAAAATGATGTACCGCTGGTATTTGTCACCAGAAAAATTGTCTAAACTGTATAAAGATACTTTGAATGTATGTTGGAAATGTAAACATCAAGAGGGGACTTTTTATCATGCCTGGTGGACATGTAAAAAGGCTAAAAAAAAGTTTGGGCTCAAATACATATATTAATTCAGAAGATTTTAAAGACTAATAAACAATTGAAACCAGAGATATCTCTTAAGTTTTTATTTTTTAAAAAACAAAGATAAAAAACTACGAAGAACAGAAAAAACACTACAAACAAAAAAGAAACACTAAAAGTGTAAAAACACAAAAGAAAAAACTTTTAGAAAGTTACATACATACAGGTGACTTCCAGCTTTCAACAGCAAGAATATACAGCAATTCCCATATACAAACCCTTCTTCTATATCAAACCATTATCACATTATTTCTATAAATCCCTCCATTAACACATATACAAATCTCTAATACAATTGCTCCTTCCCCTTACATAATAAATAAATAAATAAATAAATAAATAAATAAATACATACATACATACATACATACATACATACATACATTTATATTTCTACTTCAAACTTCCCTCCCTCTTAAAAAATAATCCATTTTTTTTTTCTTTCTACTACTATTCAATATACTTCTGTCTACACAATAGGCATCAAATTATAGAAACAAATAAATTGTCTGCCTTTATAATAAACAATCTTAACCCTATTATATCTGAAAAACAGTATAAAACATTATTATATTTTATTTATATCCTTTAAGTTTTACCAATCTATAGCCCTATAAATCCTAATCCAAACCATAAGAAAAGAAAAGGAAAAAAAATCATATTAGTCTCATTATCAATCCAATTAAATATTCTTAAATTTTATAAATTGTCTACCTTTATAATTAACAATCTTAACCCTAATTATGCTTAAAAACAATATAAAATATTACCAGAACTTGTCAATACCTTTTAAATCTTAGAAATAAAAAATCCTGTAAATCATGTTGACCTCATTATCAGTCCAATTAAATATTCTTAATTTTTTACCCCTCCTCAAAATATTGTTGTTCAGTCGTTTAGTCGTGTCCGACCCTTTGTGACCTCATGGACCATGGCACGCCAGGCCTTCCTGTCCTCCACTGTCTCCCGGAGTTTACTCAAATTCATGTTCATTACATCGGTGATGCTATCTAACCATCTCATCCTCTGCCGTCCCCTTCGCCTTTTGCCTTCAGTCTTTCCCAGCATCAGGGTCTTTTCCAGTGAGTCCTCTCTTCGCATTAGGTGGCCAAAGTAT
The DNA here is from genome assembly GCA_023362775.1 of Charina bottae. Taxonomy (NCBI): domain Eukaryota; kingdom Metazoa; phylum Chordata; class Lepidosauria; order Squamata; family Charinaidae; genus Charina; species Charina bottae. The sequence goes on along the minus strand of JALMGJ010000016.1, from coordinate 20,075,432 downwards.
TTGAGCTTCAGCTTCAGCATCTGTCCTTCCAATGAGCAGTCAGGGTTGATTTCCTTTACGATTGACTGGTTTGACCTCCTTGCAGTCCAAGGGACTCTCAAGAGTCTTCTCCAGCACCACAGTTCGAAAGCATCAATTCTTCGGCGCTCAGCCTTCCTTATGGTCCAACTCTCACAGCCATACATTACTACTGGAAAAACCATAGCTTTAACTATACGGACCTTTGTCGGCAAGGTGATGTCTCTGCTTTTTAATATGCTGTATAGGTTTGCCATAGCTTTCCTCCCAAGGAGCAAGTGTCTTTTAATTTCATGGCTGCAGTCACCGTCTGCGGTGATCTTGGAGCCCAAGAAAATAAAATCTGTCACTGCTTCCATTTCTTCCCCTTCTATTTGCCAGGAAGTGATGGGACCAGATGCCATGATCTGGGTTTCTTTAATGTTGAGTTTCAAGCCAGCTTTTGCACTCTCTTCTTTCACCCTCATCAAGAGGCTCTTTAGTTCCTCTTCACTTTCTGCCATTAGGGTGGTATCGTCTGCATATCTGAGGTTGTTGATATTTCTCCCGGCAATCTTAACTCCGGCTTGTGATTCATCCAGCCCAGCATTTCTCATGATGTACTCTGCATATAAGTTAAATAAGCAGGGTGATAATATACAGCCTTGTCGTACCTCAAAATATACCAGGGCATTTAAATATTTCACCATTACACCAACAGCATTTTTTACAAAGATCCGACAGCCCAACAGCCCCCCAAAATACAAACTTTCCAGCGAAAGAGAAAAAAAAACTCCCACATAACATACTCTTCTTTCCCATAACATTGATTGAAATAATAATAACATTTCCCCAGCTTGGCAGTCTTAAGGTTAAACAATCTTTTTAACCCCATAAACACCAATCCAGAGTTTTCAGCTGGGAATATTTCAATGTCCCTTACAACAATAAAATCACCATCTTTTCCAACCTCTTCTTGTTTCATCATAGTATTATCATATAGTTGTTTCATTTTAGCTAGAATCTCATCTTGAATGTCCCAAACAGTCTGTATAGTAATTTGACAACCCTTTGAGAAAATATCTTCTTGCTGATGATGTAATTCTCTGAGATCTTCTTTAAAATCTTCCATTGTTCAAACAGTAAATTATAGCACACCCTAAAGAGTTAACTCACAAAAATAGAGGTTAATGAATTAATCCAAAATTAACCAAAGAAAATATACTAGCAGACAACTTGGAAAAAAGTAAACAGAAAGCCTAAAGTTTAGAATGAGAAATGTGTAGAAAGAACACTCCAACCTTGAAATTCAGCAACAAAGATAACAATGGAAAGGCAATGTTACAGCTCTCAATATAACCCAGATGGGGAAAAAAGCCAAAACTTTTTTTTTATAGTTAAAAATCTCCAAAAATAACTATAATCACCAAGAGATTCCTCTTTTTCTTACTGTAAAAAGCTTCTCTTAAGATACAAAACTTAAAAAAACAAATTGGGTGCTTAAGATATGGGAAGGCATGACTTATTTCCCCTTTAAGGAGTTGCATATGTGGCTTAGAAAAAGATAAAATCCCAGCCTCCCAGTGTAGTCTTACCGCTAGGTCACAGACGCTGTCTACGATCTCCTGGCTACAACTCACCGTCTGGAGGACAAATGGGTCAATTCTCAGCGTTTTCCTTAAGCCGGAAAAACACTTGGGGCTACAGAAAAACCTACCTGTGCCCAGAAAAAACTACCACGCTGCCAGCTCTGCCCATGGAGCTCACAGGCAAAGTTGTTCAGTTGGCCATTTCCCACAGGAAGTCCTAAACCAGACATATTTCTTTTGGGACTGATGGACAAACAACTGGAAAAAACTCATGGAACTTTGTTTTTATATATGATAACAGCAGTGAGACTTTTATATGCACAATGGTGGAAACATTTAACATTATCTACAATGGAAGAATGGATGATGAAGTTGACGGAGCTGGCTGATATGGTGAAATTGACAGCTTTAATTAGAGAAAAGACATTGATTAATTTTAATGCTGATTGGAAACCCCTTCTGGACATTTTGCGTGAAACAGAAAAAAAATGAAATCATGATATATGGATTTGATTATTAGAAATAATAGTAGACAATAGAAAAAAATGAAAGTTATGTTATAAACTTAGAGTAAGAGTTTAATGTGAATTTATACTTATATCTGTTGTAAAAGAAAGTTGGAAGTCATTCTATTTTGTATTTCTTTTTCCTTCTGCACTTTGGACTTTACTTTCTTTTTTATTCTTTACTTTTTTCTCTCTTCTATTTTCTCTCTTAATTATTAGTTCTTCTTAGTTTTTATCTATTTATTTTAAAAATCTAATAAAGTTATTTTTTAAAATTGATTTAAATTAAATAGCATATACATTGCCTATATATATACAGTATATATAACAATCTAAATGCAAATTTGAATGTATATGGATTTAAGTGCACAACTTGGCAGTAGCACCTAGCTGATGTTGGCTGATCTCGAAAAGCTAAGCTGGATTGGATCTGGTTACAAAAGATCCCCAGGAGATCCCAAGGTGATAGGCTACACTGGGAATGCCACGGGATGGATCTGCCCATACAGTCAGAGGGAGATGAGCTCAACTTGAGGATATCTTTAACTTTCAGAGTTAAAGAAAAGATTTGACCAGGGAAGACTTAAACACTACCCACTATCCAAAATGTTCATGGGAAACTTTGACACCTCTGCTTCCTCTTTCTGTGTTTGGGTGTGTTTTAATCTTAAAACTGGACTTTGACTATGCAGCCCTACCAATAGGAGAATTTTAATTTGGTGGCTGCCTTCCAATGGCCCTCCTGAGCATGTCATATCTTGCATAATCAATAGATTTGGCTCTGGTCTCCCTGTTGTAGTAATTATTTTTTTTAAAAAAAAAAGTTACATAAGTATAACCTTATTCTAAAAGTTCTGTTAACAGCATATATCTCATTCCCACCTGGTAATGGAGGAGTTGCTTATTGACTACTTTGCTTTGATTTTTCATTGTGAGTGTGGAGATGGAGAGAAAGTTTCTCTTTTAGTCAGCTTCTGTATTGCCATCTATAAGTAATTCCCACAGAAGTGAATTCCAGCTGTGAGTGATAATAATTGCAGCATGCTCCTGCTGCTGAATTCTCACACAATCAAGCTTGATTTCCACCTTCCTTCTCCTATAAAAAAGTGATGTCTGCGGCATTCCAAAACGGCTTCTCTTGATTTTACTTTGAGATTTAGTAATTAAGTGGATGACAGCTGTGAGAAACATTTTTGTAGCGGTGATGAAATTATATATGCATCGCATGATTGTTGTACTCACCCATGTCTACTTTCGAATAAACAAATATTAAGCGTTGAAAAATATATTTTAGGATAAATGGGTCTGCAGTGAGTTTCAAAGAGTTTTCAGTTGGTAAGTTCAAGGTAGCTACTTTGGAACCCCGTTTTTGAGGGTAGAAACTAAGGGCCAAACTAAAGGTGATGATGGTAGTTCTACGGGTTTAAAAATATAGTGCAGTTACTGTTGCAAACCTTTCTCTGGGAACTCATGTAGCATACATGAGCTTTTCCATTAATTTCAGCCCTACAGCCCTTAGGCTGGCCCAAAGAAACCTGACATTCTCAGTGGACAAGTGGGCTTTGAACCTGTTTATCCCTGATCTTAGTCCAGCATCCGAAGCACTGCATTCTAGTCAGCTCTTGTAGTCTGAGAGGTGCAAAGGCCCTCCTGTTTCATGGATTACCACCCATTACCCTTATTACCAAACTGTGCTTCTTGCTCAGCCAAGGACTGGAGCTGGATTGAGGAGAAAAGTGTTTGGAAAGAGAAACTGCCAGAGGGAAGCTTGTGGGTGAAGTGTGCACTCAGTATTAACAAACTGCTTTTTCTATGAGGTGGGAACAGCTATCACCGTAAGGATACAGGTCTGCTACCATCCGGGGGTATGATTGTAAAAGCCACTTGGTGCAGTCCAATAATTCCTGCTGGAATAAGATTTTTTTTTTGCATATGTATGAAGAGATTAGGGCAGAGCTGACATCTCCAGGGACTCCCATTGTGAATACTGTATTATGCGGTGCTGTGCAAAACATTCTGAAGAGGTGCTTCTCAATGGGTGGAAGCATGAACCAAACACCTCTTCTTGAACTGTTAACCATTGCTTGTAAGGCTCATAGGGTTGATTGGGAGGCTGTTCCAAGGTATCACCATATATATGTGCATGCGCAGTCCCAGCAAAGCAAAGGGCCCAACCCCACAGTGGTATAGGATTGCAGCATAACTGCCCACTTGTGTCATTGCAACACACCTTCAGTGTACTTTATTGCTTTGAGTCACATTCTGTGACATTTAGAAGACTATACAGAATGGCGTAACATCCTCGGAACTATAAATCTGACAGTATAAATGAGAAGAATATTCTGCTTTGGGTGAGTGTACCAAAGTGTGGCAGGATGAGATGTCCTGATTGGTATGGAGTAGTAAATTGGCCTCAAAGTTAATGGGGCTTTTTGTCTACTTGTCCAAACCATGAAAAGTATCACATAGTTTCTTGCCTAATCGAGACACCTTGGGGGCGGGTAGTCTTCTTTTTGATGAAAGTATATAAAGGACAGATCTCTTAGGCAATGGAGGAGGCTGTGGGACATTTCTGGTGTTGTATTTGGTGTGGACTGGAGGGGGTTGTATGAATCCGGGCACAGTTGGAGGAGGAATCTGCAGCTGAGGACCGACCAGGAGCAAATAGGATCAGAAAAGCAGACCTGCAGAGAAGACTGGCTGTTGGAAAAGACTCCAGGCTGGGAATTAGCAAGGACAGTGTAACCAAGGTGCTGGAATTCCAAGAAGCTCGGGAAATGATTATTTTTCCTTCTTTCCCTCCTCCTTTCTAGGCTAAAAGCAAGCCCAAGGAGTGGAAGTAGTGAAGAATGTCTAATGGAGTGAGCATATCAAAGTTGTGATAAGAAACTTCTGTGTGAATTAGGGAGGGAGCAAGTGAGATATGGTCATGTTCCGTGTTGTATTAAGATGATGTTGATCAGTAAAGCATGAATTTCCTAAAAGATGTAGAGCATTCCAGAGTGAAAGCAAGTTGAATGTGACTTTGGAGCAAAGCTAACTAGTATATTTCATTTACATTTGATGCCAATTTTGTATAAGGAATTATAAAGATTTTGCTCATTTTTATATCTGCTTTGTTTGTAAAATGAAAAATAATAAAATGGTCACTGTTAAATATTAAAAAAAGAACTGTAAAAAGCTCTGTCTAAAAATATATGTAGAGAAAGGTATGCATAGTTTGTTAAGCTAAGGCTGTAATGTATCTGTGTGTGTATATATACTGTACATATGTATATGTGGAGTCCTTGGTGCTCTCTGAGCCTTGTTGTTTTCTTGCAGACGTTTCATTGCCAGGCTAGGCAACATCTTCAGTGCGAAAAGGGAATGGGACCTACTCTCTGTTTATATACCATGGCTTGTCCTGCTTGTGTTGGTGGAGGTGTTGTTCTCTCCTTAGTAGTTCCTTGATTGGGCTGTTGTTTGCTACTTGGTTGACTGACTGAATTAATAGTTCCTTGATTAGGGTATATTGTGCTGTTTGATTGTTCCTCTGGTGCTATTCTTGGTGTTAGTCTTTGCATATCTGGGTGATGATTGCTGGCAAGGAGGTGTTCTGGTCTTCTGGCTTTTCTATTGTCTCTTATGAATGGTATATAAATGTTGTTTACCTCTATGTGTCTGTTGATGGCTGCTTTGTCTGAGTGCCAAGCTTCCAGGAATTCTTACATAATTATTATTCATATATATATGAATGAGTCCCCTTTGGGGGAGATGGCGCAGTGATAAAAGTCACACACACACACACACACACACACACACACACACACATATATATATATATAATATATAAGTACAAATTTATATTATTATTTTTTTATTCAATTTATTCCCCGCCCATCTCCCATACAAGGGACTCTGGGCGGGTTACAATAATCAAGGTTAAAAACGATACAATAAAAAGTCTAAAAAATGCAATATAAATAGATAAAATACAAGATGGGGGACGTAGGGAACGTAGCATAGATAGTGTTGCTACAGGGCTAGCCAACCCCAGGAGGCACTACCGCCTCTGTTGTCCCAGGCCAGGTGGCAGAGCCAGGTCTTAAGGGCCTTCCGAAAGGTCAGGAGGGAGGGGGCCAGTCTCACCTCCACGGGCAAGATATTCCATAGGGCGGGCGCTATCGCAGAGAAGGCACGCCTCCTGGACCCCGCTAGATGGAATTCTCTTGTTGAGGGGGTCCGAAGCATGCCCTCTCTGCATGCACGGGTGGGGCGGGCCGACGTTATCGGGACGAGACGGTCCCTCAGGTACCCTGGTCCTATGCCATGTAGGGCTTTAAAGGTGATCACCAACACCTTGAATTGGACCCGGAAGCAAACTGGCACCCAATGCAGCTCGCAAAGCAGAGGTGTTACATGGGCCGATCTCCTGGCCCCCATAACTGCTCGCGCCGCCGCATTCTGCACCAGCTGAAGATTCTGGATACTCTTCAAGGGTAGCCCCATGTAGAGCGCATTACAATAGTCTATACGGGAGATGACAAGGGCGTGAGTGACTGTTCGGAGGGCCTCCTGATCCAGGAAAGGGCGTAACTGGCGCACAACTCGGAGCTGTGCAAAGGCCCTCCTGGCCACGACTGCCACCTGCTCTTTGAGCAGGAGTCGCGAGTCCAGGAGGACCCCCAGATTCCGCACTGGATCCGAGTGGGGTAGTGCAACTCCACCCAGAACCAAAGATGACAACTTCCCGGATCCAGGGGGGCCATCAATCCACAGCCACTCCGTCTTACCAGGGTTCAGTTGAAGCCTGTTGTTCCCCATCCAGACCCCCACAGCCTCCAGGCACTGAGATAAGGCATTGACCGCATCACTTACTTCACCCGGGATGGAGATGTATAACTGGGTATCATCGGCATATTGGTGATACCTCATCCCATGGTGACGGACGATATCGCCCAGCGGCTTCATGTAGATGTTGAATAGGAGAGGAGAGAGAACTGACCCCTGAGGCACCCCACAAGTCAGGGGTCTCAGGTCAGCTCTCTCCTCCCCTATCAACACCGACTGGGAACGGCCCTGGAGGAAGGAGGCGAACCAGCGCAAAACCACGCTGCCCGCCCCCAACTCCTCGAGCCGCCCCAAAAGTATACCGTGGTCGACGGTATCGAAAGCCGCTGAGAGATCTAAGAGAGCAAGGATGGACGCACTCCCTCCATCCCGCTCTCGCCAGAGATCATCCATAAGCGCGACCAATGCGGTCTCTGTCCCATATCCCGGCCTGAAACCTGACTGAAAGGGGTCCAGATAATCCGTTTCCTCCAGAATCCTCTGGAGTTGCAACGCCACCACCTTCTCAACCACCTTTCCCAAAAAGGGAAGGTGGGAGACTGGGCGAAAATTGCCCAGGATGGTAGGGTCCAGGGATGGTTTCTTGAGGAGGGGGTGCACCAGCGCCTCCTTAAAGGCAGCCGGGAACACCCCCTCACTCAAGGACGAATTTATAATCGCCTGGACCCAGCCACATGTCACCTCACTAGCTGATTTTACCATCCAGGAGGGACATGGGTCAAGTTGGCATGTGGTGGCGTTTACAGTCCAGAGGATCCTGTCTACTTCATCAGGCCCAACAGGATCAAACTGCTCCCAGATAACATGGCAAGTATGGGCCTCTGGCATCTCCCCAGATCTTGTCCCACGCTTGGAGTCCAACTTGGAATGAATCTGAGCGATTTTGTCCTGCAGATGCTCAGAAAACTCTTCCGATCGGCCCTGTAAATGGGTCTTCCCTTGCTCCTGACCCAAAAGCGATCTTGTAATCTTAAACAGGGCTGTCGGGCGGCATTCTGTGGACACAATAAGAGCGGAGAAATATTCACGTTTCGCCGCTCTTACCGCCACAAGGTAGGCCTTAACTGCGGCTCTAGATTGTGTTCGGTCAGATTCAGTCTTCGTCTTTCTCCAGCGGCGCTCTAGATGTCTCTTAACCCTCTTCAAAGCCCTGAACTCATCCGTAAACCACGGCGAGTGGCGGGCCGAACAGGGCCGGAGAGGTCGCACAGGCGCGATCTTGTCCAGAGCTCCGGCCGCTTCCCTATTCCAGGCTGCGGCCAGGACCTCCACTGGACCGTGAAGCAAGTCCTCGGGAATAACCCCCAGCTCCTTCTGAAACCTCACTGGGTCCATCAGTCGCTGAGGGCGGACCAATTGAGTAGGTCCCGCCTCCCTGCGGAGTGGGGCAGCAGAGGAGAGTCTCAGGGTCACCAGGGCGTGGTCTGACCATGACAATGGGGAGAGATGTAACTCTCCCCTCAGATCACATTGCCACTGCTCGGACAAGAAAACTAAGTCCGGGGTGAGACCACTGTCACGAGTCGGGTCACGAATAATCTGAGACAGGCCCAAATTACTTATTTGAAAAACACTTCACAAGAAACACCACTGTAATTTAAAGAAGTGTGTGTCTGTGTGTCTGTGTATATGTATGTAAAGTTCCTACCTCTTTTCCCATCCTCCAATACAAATAGGTTCCTCTTATGATAGAACAATTGGCAAAGGCTCTTAGTAAGTTAGAAAAAAAAATTGCCCAGCACATTCTTTCTCTATTTGTTCTTCCCAAGTATGCATACTAAAGTACTGAAGGCAGCATAGAAAATTGTGTTTTGCTCTCTAGAGCAACCATATAGGCTATTCTTTAACCAGGGGTATCTGCAGGGGGGATACAAAAAGTCAAGATGGCAACAACCATGCAATTGAAGCCCCACCCCTTTTTACATCTGTCATGGTTGTAGCTGTCATCTTGACTTTTTTGACCCCTCTGCAGACACCCCAGTTTTTAACCCATATGTTTCTGCTCCAGTAGAAACCCTGTTGCCTATGATCATGAGTACAGATCAGGGAGGAGAGTCCACCTAGATACACAAAGTCCTTCTCAGTATCCAGATGTTATGCTCTAGAAGAGAAGACATACTGAGAGTTTCCAAGATTTTTTTTTCAAAAGGGAGAAACATCAGAAAACACTGCCTCTTGCTCTCTCACTCACCAAAAGAAAAAAAGTTAATGACTGTACCAGCTCTAATTGGCAGCATAGCTCAAACTACTTACATTATCTCCAGTTCTTTTCAATATGTGACCTAGCTTTACTATACAGGTACAGGGAGATTCTATCTGTCTGACTCAAACAAGAGATTGGCTGAGGATCATCTTTCATGTCTGCCCCTTTAGACAAAGCTAGAACTGTGTGCTTCATGGCCCATCATAACAAAACAAGGAAAGAGGCAGTGCAATCCCCAGGTTTCAGGCTTTCCTGTGAAGGTTTACTCTTATTTTTATATTTGATATGAGATACTGTTCTACTGTAATGTTTTTTAAAACTGGTTTTGGACTGTAAATAAATACATAAATAATCAATCCCCAGGCTTTCCCCTTCAAGTCAGCCTAGAACTATTGTTATTTTTGCCTCTTCTTATTTCCACCCCTGTCCAGAGGGCTCAGGGTATGTGTATGCAAGAACAGGAGGAGGCAACTCAAACTGCAGGAAGTCACTGGAGGGAAGCAGGTGGGTGGGATGGGGCGGGGGGCAGGGAGATGCTTGTGCACCTAAAACAGAGAGCAACGTTAAACTGGACTACAGATGTGCAGACAAACCTTGTTGCAGGAGAAAATTAGGGACTCTGGCTGGAAGCTGTCTGACAAATGGAGGCAGGGAGGCAGTTAGTCACCGTCTACACCAGTGTTTTTCAACCTTGGCAGCTTGGCTGGGGAATTCTGGAAGTTGAAGTCCACACATCTTCAAGCTGCCAAGGTTGAAAAACACTGGTCTACACTAAAACATAAGACGTCACAATGATATTAGAATTCCACTCGATGAATTCCCGCTGCCCTTCCCCTTTTAGCCCTAATGACAGTTAAACATCATCGGCTAACTAAACCCTCCTGCCATCATTTGAACTTAGATTACCAACTTCAGTTAAACTGCAAGCTCTGGCTGATTCATAGAGTATGCTAAGGAATACTTTGGTTTGTTTGGGCTTAGCACAATGTATGAACCCAACCAGTGTCACTTGTAAACCGTGTATCAGATGTGTAGAATCCAAGATCCCAGGACCAGATGTGCACTCCAAAAACTTGAATATGACTCCTACAGAACCCCTCAAAAGTAATAACTGAAATGTAATTTTTAATACGACAGGAAAGGGATAACAGCAACAACAACAACAATCGTTTATTAAGAATTAACTGTTTATAATTAATTAAAATTTAAAATTTAAATATAAAATAAAAGTAAATTAAATTTTTAATTAAGTTAGATTTTGACTACCCAGCCATTTTGGCTCAAAAAGAACACCCCTGCCATATATGAACACAGCCTGTTCAACAAATGACTACATGTGCTGTGTTTTCGTATCCCAATGCTGGAATAGAGCAGAAAACACACACACTGCTTCAATTCCTGTAATTAAATATATTACTTCTATTAAGTTTGCAAAATGTCCTTCTTGCTTAGCAACCGGAATCGCTGACTGAAGATGCTATGATCTGAAGAATACATTTAGTCTTCAAAATATCCCTACTTTTTGAGGGAAAGGAATAGAGACAGCCAAAGGTTTTACCCTAATCATCCCCATGCCTCTTTTTGATGGGCAATTCAAAGTGCTGGTTATCACCTATAAAGCCCTTCATGGCATAGGGCCAGGTTGTCTGAAGGACTGCCCATCCCCCATGCATTTTGCCCATCCAGTAAGATCAGGCAGTGTTGGTGCACTCCAGGCCCCTTCAATCAAACAATGCCACCTATTGGGACCTAGGAAGCACACCTTCTCTGTTGCCTAACCTCTGGAATGATATCCCCCCAAAAAATCATGTGCCTCCTACCCTAATAATGTCCTGGAGGCTTTTGAAAACATGGGTGTTCTCCCAGATCTTTGGGTAGAGTGGTTATGGAGACCCATTGGTGTTTTGTTGTGTGGGATATTGTTGTCTGGATGCTTAGTTCCTTTTTATTGTTTCTATGTTTTAAGTTGTAAGCCAAATTTAATAAATAAATAAATAGATTTATTTTCCTTTATTCACACAAAGGTATCCCCCCCCTGAGATGTTTCATAGTAGCATGTTACAGCTTCAGGCCAAGAGTGCTTGCTCTTAGAATCTGAACTAAGGCTGAATGTGCTTGTTGGGAGTTGGCAGTTCATGAATCGGAGACTGTCAACTAAGGGAGGGGGTCAAATGGTTGTTGGGGGTGCTGCTCTTGCATGAAAGGTGGGGTCAGGCAGTAAAAGAAAGGAATGCAGACTATGGGGAGGAGAGAGGGAACTCAGGCCAGAGGAGTGGAAGCACAGCATCAGCTGGCTGAAATAATTCGCTTCTTCTCTGACCTGGTAGCCTGAGGAAACACTTCTTGAGTTCAGTCAAGTATTACCAAGACATGTGAGTTTTACCTTTACAGTGTTTGTTCCCTTCCTCTTTTAACTGCAGTGTTTGCCAAGGGAACTAGGTTACTTTTCTTCAGGGTTAACATAGTTATGCCAGTGATCCTGGGTGACACAGGAGTACCATCAGAGGTAAATTGCAATTATGTCCATTTTCAGTAGCGGTACTATTTCTTTAACATAACCGGTGGACTTCATAAGAAAATTAACTATATAGAAACATATGAAATGTTTCAAGCTTCAGAGTTCCCAGTTGCGGGGAAGATGATTGTGTCAGTTGCCCTAAAGTTGTATAGAAAATCAGTCTGCTGCCCAAGTTCTGGATGTTTTTGACATCCAGTACATCTGGAAGCACCAAGTCAGAAAAGAGGAGTGCCTTTTCAAGCTTTCCTGACTGAAAAGGAAAGTTGAAGAGGTAGAAGTTGGAATTAATGCATTCATTGCAGCTACATTTTTTAGCCAGTCAGAGTGAGAATTTCCCATGTAACATTGCAATTTATTATTGTTTTTCTCGTGCTCATACCCCAAACTACACTGCAGCATTATTTTAAAGAGCTATGTGATGTAATCAGGCCAAGAGTTCTTAGTTGGTGTCTCAGGAATGTTCTAACAAAATCCTCCTAGAAGCTTTCTTGTCTTTAGTTTATGAAGGAAGATGTATCTGTGATTTGATTCTTTAAGCCAAACATTTCTCTTCAGAAGCATTTCCTTTCATCTTGATTGGAAGCCTGCCACTGCATCAGATTTGTACTTTGTCTGCTAGTTGTACGTAAGCAGCTAAAACCAGTGTACTCTGTTTTCAAGCATGGTGTTCATGGTTAGCAAATGACTTCTCCACTTTTGAAGATGGCAGATAATTTTTTCTTTTTCTTTTCTTTTTAAAAAAGCCTCAGTGCACACTTGCTCTGTTGCAGCAGCATGGGTTCATTCCCACTTCATATAGGATTTTTTCCCCCAGAGAATCTAACCATGCAACGTTCTATGGTCATTTCACTGCTGGAGTGGTCAACTAATTCTTTTTGAGAACCTTCAAGAGGAGGGAGACATCCATATCTTTGAATATGCATATTGAGGCTTTTCTAAAGTAAAAGGGAGAAAGGAAAATAAAAACTTTAAAAAAAACCCTCCCCCATCTCAGTCAATCTAAGAGGATTGCTGGGATTACAGAATGGGGAATAATAAAAGACTCATATATAGCAGTGAATCTATCAGAATGGTACATACTGTCCAACTTTCCTTAAGCTCTTAGAGCAGAAAGATGCAGATGTTACATTACATGCTCTCATGTATGGAGTTTTACATGACTCCCCCCCTCCCCCGGAATTCTCTATTTTTACATAGGGTTTATCCTGTGCAGTTTTTTTAGGAGGCAGGCGCTCTGTGACCAGTTTCGTCCTATTATGAGCTTCCTGCAGAGGATAGATGCAAATGGTCTAATAAATATAATAGGGTGATGGCAGCTGGAGTCTAGAAGGACTACACTGCTTACTCCTGGTGTAAGGGATGAACTAAGGGTGGAATGCCACACTAAACCCCTGAAGTAAAAACAATACAACAGGCAAAAACATATGGAAGTAGGCTGGCCACCTTCACATGTCCCAAAAACTTTGAACATTTTGCTTCTTGACTCCTCACACCCCCAAAATAACCTAAGTCAGTCTCTTCTGAAGTGAGCACCCACCAGATGCGCCCAGAATTTTCCAGCCGTCATTGAGAGGATGCCCAGGCTGGGGAAAGCTGCCTTAGCGCAAACTAATTTCTAACAAAAGCATTGTTTTTTTAAAGCTACAAGCTTTAGTTTATTCAAAATATTTACTAGCCACCCACACTTCAGCCAAAAATGCTCCCAGTATGTCTTACAGTTAAATAAAAAGAGAGCTTCTGATTGCAGAAGCTGAATATAATCTGAAAAGGCATGACAGATAAAGACAAAAGGGTGAGGCAGGAAAAGCTAAATACTTATGTACTGATTCTTAATGTTTTAAGGATCTTAGTCACTCCTTTTGCCACTACCCACTGGGATGGCATTGGACGCCTTTGCAGGGAGAGACAAAATCTGATCCTGTTGATGGTGGCATAGTCTCTTTCTTTCTTTCTTTCTTTCTTTCTTTCTTTCTTTCTTTCTTTCTTTCTTTCTTTCTTTCTTTCTTTCTTTCTTTCTTTCTTTCTTTTTCTTTCTTTCCAGATAGTTCTTCAGCTCTTCAGAAGAGTTTATTTCCTTAATGTTACCACTTAACTGATTAAAGTTTGCAGCCATAACGTTACTCTACAAGTATTAGTATTTGTGGAGTTGTGCTGCTCTGTTTAGTTTTTACAGTGATAGATGCTGAGATTTCCACCATTCTTTGGATAGGCGCTCTTCACAGGTTCCATAACTTTTAATGGCAGCTTCCATTCTGTGACAGAAGCAAGAACAAAATCTTCATGAAATGTAAATTCAGCTCTTCCTTTTAAGTATTGCCAAGTGAGTTTTTATTGGCAACACTCTGTGGGTGTAAGAGTGGAGAACGGTTCCCTATGCAGTGTATGTTAACCACTTGTTGTACAGCAAAAAGACAAGTGATCCGTGAAGTAATCTGCTGTCAGCATATTTCTGTAAAAATGTTCTGAGTTCTGGGACTGAACTCTGGAGGCTATCATGTATATGTGTATGTGTATGTGTATGTGTATGTGTATGTGTATGTGTATGTGTATGTGTATGTGTATGTGTATGTATAGTGACTGTGAAAGTCAAGCCTATGTTTATGTGTTTGTTTTTGTTTTCCTTGCACTACTATGCCTACTCAGGCATTTCATGACTTTTATTTCAGCCAGTGGTCACTGACTCTTCTACCGTTAACCAGATTCCTGTTAAATCATGGCAGCAAATCTTGTTCTATTGATTAATTTAGAATTCTGCAAATGAAAATGCTTTGCAAATGAATAATACTGTAGTACTATTAATAGTGTTGGGGGCATGGTGGCTCAGCAGGTAAGACACCAGGCTTGTCGATCAGAAGATCACAAGTTCGGAGGTTCGAATCCCTAGTCCCGCGTGACGGAGTGAGCTCCCGCACTCGCCCCAGCTCTTGCCAACCTAGCAATTTGAAAGCATGCAAATGCAAGTAGATTAATAGGGACCACTTTGGTGGGAAGGTAACAGCGTTCTGCGCACGTCATGCCAGCCACATGACCGTGGAAGCGTCTTCAGACAACGCTGTCTCTTTGGCTAAGAAACGGAGATGAGCACTGGCCCCTAGAGTCAGACACAACTGCACAAATGTGCGGGAGGAACCTTTACCTTTACCTTTACTATTAGTAGCAGAGCTGCAACATTTAGACAATTAATTATATCATTAATTAAAAATCTTTTCAATGAATAACCATTTACCCTGTTTAATTCAGCAATTAATAGTTTTTGGAAAATATTTATCTTTATCTACAAGTATTTAAAACTTCTACTTGTAGCTATAACCTTAAAGAAGCCATCGAAATTTATGCTTCTTCTAAAATGATGTCTATATATCATATTCACCATATAAAACCAAGAAATCCATCCCATTATGCCAATAGTCTAATCTATATACTATAAGAGTAAATAAAATTTAAGGTGCTGGCACAAACATAAAAACATAGTACCAATACCATTAAGTTTATAAATATAATTAGGATTAGAAAATTAACTATGAATGCTATATAAATCTATGTAATTGGTATACTATTACATAAACTATATATAATGCTAAAAATGACTAAACTATCCTATTACAAATGGCTAACACAGAATATAAAATCAATAAATCACTAAAATATACAGGTATTTCAAAACTGAATATAAATGGTTTGACTGTAAAACTATGGTGCAAATATTTAGGTAGAATATAGAAGGTGATGGCAGGGAATCTAAAGGCTAAAATTGCAAGAAAAGCAAACAAAACAAAAACAAAAACCCAATGACAAAAATTTATGGGCATTGCCTTAATCATTCTAATGGCTCCAGTGCCGATATAATTAGTGAGCTAAGATTTATCTGACACAAGAGAAATTATAGGCAAGTGCATATGGCAGAAAATCGACATAATGACCCAACTAGGGCTGTGATATCAGAATCTAACTCCGAGGAGGTGTGCTTCCCCACCCAGGATCTGTAACATCAGGTCCTGTAGAGAGAACCATTGAAGAAGCTGCAGTAGGCATCCATGGTTTTTGAGGGAAACATAACAAACCTTTTATTCTAAGAAACATATCCAAAATAGGTGTATTGGACTATTTCACAAGGAGACGAGGATTCCAGTTCTACATTCTTGCAGAACTGAGGTTCATCAGAGGATGGAGGGTGCTAGAACCCAAGCAAGTGGGAGGAGGCTACATGTCAGCTGGGCATACAGTACCTATTAATCTGCTACATCTTTAGGTGGAACAGCCATATATCTAAGGCAGTGCTTTCCAAACTGCCACCGTTGGCAACAAACCAACGGCGGCGGCAGCGGTGGCGCAGGGGTGCATGCGGCGGCGTGCATGGCAGCGGCGCGGAGGGGTGGCAGCAGCAGCAGCGGCGGCCTCATGTTTTCCGGTAAAACGCGGAAGCGCCACCACCATGCACACTACCGCCGCCGTGCATGCCCCCGCTTCCGGGTTGTGTTGCAACACACAGTTTGGAAAGCTATGATCTAAGGACATCCTTAGAACTCTGCTTTGAACAATTCTGACAGTAAATTTTATATGAAATGTAGTCCTCTGTTTTTTGGCTTGTTCTAAAGGTGTGTTTGTGTATATCTCTCTGTATGTGTAAATAGTAGAAAGTAAAGAATATAATTTAATTTGATGCAAATAACGATAGCCTGAGTAGTATTACAAAATATTTAGAAATTATGGGTATACATAGAAGGGCTCATTTGGTGGCTGTCCATAAGCTCTGGAACTCTGTACAGTGGAGACCAACTTCATTTTTTCACTAATAACATTTCAGAAGCTGACAAAGACCTTCCTCTTTAGAAAGTCTTTAATGAAGAGCTTTCCAAACTGTGTGTCGGGACACATTAGTGTGTCGGCTGCAGTGTCTAGGTGTGTCGCGACTGCTGCTGCCTCCGAGCCCTGCCAGGATTCCACGTAGGTCCTAGTGCCTGTCTTGTCCCTTGCTGCCTCCAAACCTGCCCTGCCAGGATTCCGCGCAGGTCCTAGTGCCTGCCTTGTGTCTTGCTGCCTCGAAACCTGCTGTGATTCTGCGCAGGTCCTAGTGCCTGCCTTGTGCCCTGCTGTAAGAGTGTGTCACGAAATGATACCCTGCTGTAAGAGTGTGTCGCAAAATGATGCATGTCTAAAAAGTGTGTCACTAACATGAAAAGTTTGGAAAGCTCTGCTTTAATGTATAGTTCTTTTGCTGCTTTTATCAAATTGCTATTTTATGCTGCTGTTGTTGTTTCCTGTTGTTTTGTATTTCTGTCTTTTTATTGATGTTATAGCCACTAGAACATTGTAGAAGTCTGTCAGAATAAAAAAAAAATTCCCTTCTCACCCATATGGGTGGTATGTGTCTTCTTCAACCTCTACTGTCCTCTACCAGAGGCCTGGGAGTTTGAGGGTTCTGTGCAGTATCTTAGCTGTTCCCAGCACTGCACTCTTCTGGACAGAGAGCTCTGATGTTGTTCCTGGGATCTGTTGGAGCCACTCTCCCAGCTTAGGAGTCACAGCCCTGAGTGCTCCTACCACCACTGGGACCACTTTGAAGTATAATAAAAAACATTGTTAGATAATTTAGTTAAAATAGATGGGAAGTTACAAATGTTGCAATATGATAGACAAGAAGTTACAAGCATTGTTCTTGCTGATCTAGTTGAGGCAGCTGAAGGTATATAAGGCACCCAGTTTCCAGAGGGCGTGCTCACTGTGCAAGTGGACAGGGGGAGATGATAAGTGTTTGGCAGGGGAAATCAGTTGTTGTTGTTCAGTCGTTTAGTCGTGTCCGACTCTTCGTGACCTCTGGACCATAGCACGCCAGGCCTTCCTGTCCTCCACTGTCTCCCGGAGTTTGCTCAAATTCATGTTTGTTACATCGGTGATGCTATCTAACCATCTCATCCTCTGCCGTCCCCTTCTCCTTTTGCCTTCAGTCTTTCCCAGCATCAGGGTCTTTTCCAGTGAGTCCTCTCTTCACATTAGGTGGCCAAAGTATTTGAGCTTCAGCTTCAGTATCTGTCCTTCCAATGAGCAGTCAGGGTTGATTTCCTTTAGGATTGACTGATTTGACCTCCTTGCAGTCCAAGGGATTCTTAAGAGTCTTCTCCAGCACCACAGTTCGAAAGCATCAATTCTTCGGCGCTCAGCCTTCCTTATGGTCCAACTCTCACAGCCATACCTTACTACTGGAAAAACCATAGCTTTAACTATACGGACCTTTGTCGGCAAGGTGATGTCTCTGCTTTTTAATATGCTGTATAGGTTTGCCATAGCTTTTCTCCCAAGGAGCAAGCGTCTTTTAATTTCATGGCTGCAGTCACCATCTGCTGTGATCTTGGAGCCCAAGAAAATAAAATCTGTCACTGCTTCCATTTCTTCCCCTTCTATTTGCCAGGAAGTGATGGGACCAGATGCCATGATCTGAGTTTTTTTAATGTTGAGTTTCAAGCCAGCTTTTGCACTCTCCTCTTTCACCCTCATCAAAAGGCTCTTTAGTTCCTCTTCACTTTCTGCCATTAGGGTGGTATCGTCTGCATATCTGAGTTGTTGATATTTCTCCTGGCAATCTTAACTCCGGCTTGTGATTCATCCAGCCCGGCATTTCTCATGATGTACTCTGCATATAAGTTAAATAAGCAGGGTGATAATATACAGCCTTGTCGTACTCCTTTCCCAATTTTGAACCAATCGGTTGTTCCATGTCTGGTTCTAACTGTTGCTTCTTGACCCGCATACAGCTTTCTCAGGAGACAGGTAAGGTGGTCTGGTACTCCCATCTCTTTAAGAATTTGCCACAGTTTGTTGTGATCGACACAATCAAAGGCTTTAGCGTAGTCAATGAAGCAGAAGTAGATGTTTTTCTGGAACTCTCTTGCTTTTTCCATGATCCAGCGAATGTTGGCAATCTGATCTCTAGTTCCTCTGCCTCTTCGAAACCCAGCTTGCACTTCTGGTAGTTCTCGGTTCACATACTGCTGAAGCCTAGCTTGTAGGATTTTGAGCATAACCTTGCTAGCATGTGAAATGAGCGCAATTGTACGGTAGTTTGAACATTCTTTGGCATTGCCCTTCTTTGGAATTGGAACGTAAACTGACCTTTTCCAATCCTGTGGCCACTGTTGAGTTTTCCAAATTTGTTGGCATATTGAGTGCAGCACTTTAACAGCATCATCTTTTAGGATTTTAAATAGCTCAGCTGGAATATTGTCATCTCCGCTAGCTTTGTTGTTAGTAATGCTTCCTAAAGCCCACTTGACTTCACTCTCTAGGATGTCCGGCTCAAGGTCAGTGACCACACCATCGTATTTATCAGGGATATTAAGATCTTTCTTGTATAGTTCTTCTGTGTATTCTTGCCACCTCTTCTTAATCTCTTC
Source organism: Charina bottae (assembly GCA_023362775.1). NCBI lineage: Eukaryota > Metazoa > Chordata > Lepidosauria > Squamata > Charinaidae > Charina > Charina bottae. Next base: position 20,056,401 of record JALMGJ010000016.1, on the reverse strand, counting down.
TGAGAAATCACTGGGAAATCAGTGGGGGAGATCAAGAAAAGGCTTTCCTTTTCCTTCTCCTCCTCCATTTCTATTCCAGTCCAGGCTAGTCCTCACCCAAAGAGGAAGATCTGAGTGCTGACAGCCAGAGCAAGCAAACAGGAAAGTTTTCCATGGCTAGAGGAGTCATGGGGTATGTTTGTTTGGTACAGTGGTGCTTAAAAGTTTGTGAACCTTTTTGAATTTTCAATATTTCTGCATAAATATGACCTAAAAGGTGATCTGTATGTGAACCTTTGCCTTCGGTAACTGGTGTGCCCCCCTTGGGCAGCAAAAACTGCAACTAAGCTCGTCTCCTTATTGGAGGAGGATGTGAAGGGACAGAGAAGTGAACACTGGAGGATGAGTGACACCGATAAGGCAGAACCTCTTAATTTCTATTTTGTGTTTATCTTCTTGTATAAGGAAAAAAAGGAGCCAGGAAACTACAGAGCTGTCAGCTTGACATCTATACTGAGCAGATTATTAAACATCACTGTGTCAGCAATTAGGAAGGCATGCTCAATTAACAGGAGCCAGCATAAGTTTGTCACAAGCAAATCATGCCAGACTAAACTTATTCCTTTATTTGGTAGAGTTACAGGCTTAGTAGAACAGATAATGCTGCAGACATAGTGTTACCTGTGTCTCCAAAGCTTTCTATAAAGTCTCTTATGGCATTCTCCTTTAAAAAATTGAAAAATATGGGCTAGATGATATTACTGTTAGATGGACTCACAGTTGGCTGAATGACAGCACCCAAAGAGGGCTCGTTAATGGCTCCACTTCAGCTTGGAGGGAAGTATTGAGAGGAGTGTCCTCTGTCTTGGGCCCTATGCTATTCAGCACTTTTATCAATGACTTGGGCGAGGGCACATTTACCAAATTTGCTAACGGGAAGAGTGGCAAATACTTTAGATGAAAGAGAAAAGTAAAATAAGGACAGTGACAAATGGGGGGGGGGGGAGTCCAAGGAGGGTTCCTGAGATTGTGAGAGGTCTGGAAAACAAGTCCTATGGGGAACGGTTAAAGGACCTGGGCATTTTAGCCTGAGTGGAGAGTTAATAATAGACTTCAAATATTTGAAGGGTTGTCACATAAAAAAGGGAATGGACTTATACGGTATTGCCCCTGAGGGCAGGACCAGAACCAATAGGTTAAAACCATAAGAAAATAGTTCAAGAGCAATTTCCTGGCTGTATGAGTTGTCAGCCAGTGAAACAGGCTGCCACATTAAAGAGTGAATATTCCTGCGGAAATTCTTGAAACAAAGGCTGCATGATGGTTTGTCAGAAAAACTCTAGTGGAGTTCAAAGGCTCCATTCAACTCCATGGTTCTGTTGTTCTATGGAAATTAGAAATGGTTTGCCAGAAATAAGTATTCCCATTTCACAGGTTTTGCGATACTTCCTAAGCACAAAATCCAATTTCATTCCTATAGCCATTATAACTATAAAATGATAGGTTTAAGAGAAATGAAGTTAGCCTTTTCTCCTGTGTCAATGAACTTCAAAGCCAGAATTCAGAATGGATCGTATCTGAGTTACCCAGAGGCTGTATCAAACACTGAGGTATGACTTAGTGGGGTGCGGAGACATCATATATTCAGAATATAACTATTACTTCATTTTGATGAATAATATTTTGAAAACATGATTTGACTTGTATGTGATTGCATTTCTAACATATTCTTCAGTTGGTTATTTATTTATTTATTTATTTATTTATTTATCACATTTCTTCACCGCCCATCTCGACAAACGACTCTGGTTAGCTTACTCTTTCCTGTAAATCCTTCCATACATGTTTTTTCTTGTTTTCTTTTATGCTGTTATAGCTTAGTATTGATTAATGCTGAACTTAAACTGGGAATTAATTTGATAATATATTTGCTTTTTCCAAAACACTACTTCCTTTCGTATGGCTATTTGCCACTCCTTTATGTTGGGGGGTGGGGGAGAGACGGAACCAATCCCAAAACTAATGGGGTAATCCCACTACTGGGAGCCAGTTTAGTGTAGTGGTTAAGGCACCAGGCTAGAAACCAGGACACTGTGAGTTCTAGTCCCGCTTTAGGCACAAAGCCAGCTAGGTGACCTTGGGCCAGTCACTTCCTCTCATCCCTATGAAGGAGTCAATGGCAAACCACTTCTGAAAAACCTCGCCAAGTAAACTGCAGGGACTTCTCAACACTGACTCGAAGGCGCGTGCGCGCACACACACACACACACACACACACCACTACTAGTTGGACAGAATATCGATGTTTCTCCAAAGGTACACTTAATGGAAAATAATCCAGTATTAATAGATAATATGCTGTCCGTCAACAGTGCATTGTTGTGAATAATATAAAAGGCCATTCATTCTGCCCCAGAAGATATATGAAAAATGATCCGGAGCTGGATTGGGGCTAAGACATTCCCATGCAGCACTGGAATTGCCAGAACATCACAGCAAGGCCAGAAATAGTAATTTGGTTGCTTGGACAAGAGGACTGCATTTTGTTTTTCTCCTGATTTGCAGAAGGAGAGTAATGGGGGATTTTGTTCACTCTCAAGTGTCATCATGTCAGATATAATTGGTTACTTGATATCACTCACAGTATTCAGTTTGTTATCCTGTGTGGATTGGGATCATTTGCTATGTAAAATCTTTCAAATATTAAGAGCTGGATGCTAAAGTAGCAGAGACAGGAAGAATGTTTAGAGACAGCTGCAAAAATATGTAGAAGATAGGGTTTTAGTGAGTCTTTTCTGTCCACACATTACAACTCAGATTTAAAAACAAATCTTATGACCATTGAGTGGTGTGCTAGTTATCTGCTCTGTTTTTTATGCTAATACTGATATTTTCCCTCATTATACAAAGCCTAATGTGAACAGGTGTGGCTGTAGCTGCATTCTGCAACCTTTAGTGTTTCTCCTGTTCATTTGCAGTTCTCACCTGAGGACAAGGGAATGCATGGCATCAGAAGTGTAGCATCATCAAGTCATACCAGGAACCATAGGATGGAGTTGACATATCTCTGGGGTAACATTATTGGATTTTGACTCCCAAAATTACTGGCCATATCTGGAGAATAAATCTAGCATTCTAAATGTCTACATTTTTATGTTGTCCACCTCTGTATTTTTGACTCCCTTGACTATTACCTGGAATAGTTCTTTGATTCCTTTTGCAAATGTTCTTGCATTTCAGTTTAACAGCCTTTGAGCACTAGTGAGTTTTTCATTAAAAATGTTAATGTTTTGTTTAGAAAAAATAAAAATATATGATAAAAACATGTATAAAAATATATCAAGTAGAAATTTCAATTACTTAGTTTTCCAATCAGTAAACTAAATACTTCACTGTATCACCATCTCAGTCCAAAGGTATTTAATATTAATTTTATATAGACATTTTGATTTGGATAAAAATAATGTGAAAACTTGCAATTTTATATATAAAAGCTATTGCTTACTGTTAAAAGCCAAATAGATTTTATTTAATATTTCTTTTTAGACATTTTGTTTCAGTGATGTTCAAGAACAAAAACAGGGCTCTATTCATTTATGTTTGGTCCTGGTGATTTAGTACTAGGTTCCACCAATTAATTGATTGAAGCCTTAGGCACAGTATCTTTTTTTAAAAAGAATTTTATTAAATTTCAGAAAAAGATAAAAGATACAGAAAAACAAAAAACTACCAAAAAAGGAACTAAAAAAGGTACGCGCAAGGTCTGTTTCCCCTCCCCGTCCTTTTGTAATAAAATTACTCCAACAGCGACATCTGATGCGTCTACTTGTACGATTAGGGCAGAGCTTTCCAAACTTTTCATGTTGGTGACACACTTTTTAGACATGCATCATTTCGCGACACACTCTTACAACAGGGCATCATTTCGCGACACACTCTTACAGCAGGGCACAAGGCAGGCACTAGGACCTGTGCAGAATCACAGCAGGTTTGGAGGCAGCAAGGCACAAGGCACTAGGACCTGCGTGGAATCCTGGCAGGGCTTGGAGGCAGCAGCAGCTGCAACACACCCAGACACTGCAGCTGACACACTAACGTGTCCCGACACACAGTTTGGAAAGCTCAGGATTAGGGACTTCATGGGGTCGGGGTGGTTTAATACTGGCTCTGAAGTGAACAATGCCTTCAGCTGTTCAAAAGCCTCTTGGCAGTCTGTCGTCCACTGCAGACTCACCCCCAGGCCCCCCTTCCCCTTAGTCTTTAGCAAATCAGTGAGAGGTAAAGCCACTAATGCAATTGGGGATGAATTGCCGGTAAACATTTGTGAACCCCAAGAAACTCTGTAGCTGTCTCCTAGTTCGAGGTGGTTCCCAAGCCACCACATCTCGAACCTTCACCGGATCCTTTCAATCCCTTTGCTTGATACCCGATACCCCAGATAATCTAATTGCCCCTTATAAAATTCACATTTTGACAATTTAGCATACAATTGATTGTGCAGTAGCCATTTCAGCACTTCCCTCACCAAAGACACATGTTCTTCTATTGTTTCAATATAAACCAGGATATCATCTAAATAGACTAATACCCCCCGGTACAGGAAATCATGTAGCACTTAATTTATTAAATGCATGAAGACCCCAGAGGCCCCCCTTAATCCAAAGGGCATTACTAAGTACTCAAAGGACCCCAGCTGGCAATTAAACACTGTTTTCCATTCACCTCCTTCCCGAATTCGAACTCGGAATATGCTTCTCTTAAGTCTAATTTGGTAAAAATCTTCCCCCTTGATAGGTGGGCTAGCATGTCTATCATCAGTGGTAAGGGGTATTTATTGGAAGTACAGATAGCATTCAACCCCTGGTAATCAGTGCACAATCTCAGTGATCCATCCTTCTTGGTTCTGAAAAGAACGGGTGCAGCCATCGATGAAGTGGCCGGGCAAATTAACCCTCATTCTAAGTTTTTCTCAATGAACTCCCGCAACGCCTCCTGTTCCTTGGGAGTCATGGAGTACAGCTTAGTTCTGGGCAATTCGGCACCTGGTTCCAGTTCTATCGCACAGTCCGACTTCCTATGAGGTGGGAGCTGGTTAGATTCCACTTCTCCAAACACTTCTTTTAAATCTCTGTACTGCATGGGTATGATATAGTTCTCCTCTCCTGCCACTTCCCCCCAAATCTCGGATGCTGCACCTATTATCTCAGGCTCGCCCTTCCGCTCTCCAGGGGTTACCCCCTTATATAATTATATAATTATAATTCCATCGGCGAAAGTTAATTGCCCAGTGACCCAATTCACTTGGGGGTTCTGGGCTCACAACCAAGTTAGTCCCAATACTACAGGTTGATCAGAGATAGGAGCCACTATAAGTCTCAAAGTCTTCCTATTCGCATCCAAACCACTTTGGTGCAATACTCTACTGGGCCCCCTTTCTTCTCTGTCCCATCAAGTTGAATGAAACTGATGGGCTCTTTCAGCCTTCTCACTTTCAGTCTCAGCCCAGTCACTAGGGTGGGATGCATGAGACATCTGGTGCACCCTGAATCCAACATCCCCATTAGATTAATCTCACCAGCATTGCTGGGCAATTTCCACTCACCATGGAATCTTCGTGCCTATTTATAATCGCCTGCCCTTCGGCGCCACTTAGAACAGGCTCTCATCATTTCCCGCCAGCTGGAATTCTTCCTCAGTCGAGTCTCCTCCTTCCAATAGGGCTTCATGAACCCTTCCCTTCGTCACGGCAGCTGCGGCTCCCTTGGTCTTCACCCCCGAGATCCTTGCACCACTCTCTCTCACTTTGCTCATCGTCGGGGTCATAGATTGTGGGCAGCTTGCAATGCAATGACCCTCCTTGCCACATTTAAAGCATAGTTCTTTTTTAGCCCGCCACTCCTTCTCTTTGTCCCATGACTTACGAGCTCCCCATCTCTCCAAGGGAAGGGTCGGCAGCGCTGGTCGCTTCCCCGTCGTTTGGGCTCGTTGCTGTCTCTTGAAGCAGATTTGCATGTCTTCTACTTCACCGGCAAGACAAATCCATCCGCTTAGGGTCCTGGGGTCCCCCCTTGCTAGGGACCACTCTAGGATCTCTGATTGCAATCCCCCTTGGAAGTATTCAATTTTCAGTGATTCCGGCCAGTCTGTCAGTTTCCCAGCCAGCCTCCTGAGTTCCGTGACGTACTCCGAGACTGACCTGATTCCTTGTTTAATATGTTGTAAGCTGGTCTTGGCTCTCAACTTAGAGAGGGGGTCTTCAAACTTATCCCTTAGAGCGCTCATGAAACTCTCAAAATCCTCTAGCTCCAGAGAGTCTGAGTCATGCAATTCTATGAGCCAATCTGCTGCTTCGCCCTCGAGTTGGGTCGAATTGTACCGCACCTTGTAGCCTTCGGTGGGAAATGACCCTTCGCATTCTTCTATGAATCCTCTCACGTGGGTTAGGAAGCAAGCCAGGCTTTTAGGGTCCCCAGCGAAATTCACCCTCAAGTCTCTCACCCCGAACATCCTGTCTGCACTTGGGGTTCAGCTTATTGCCCCAGATTGGGTTTGGCCGCAAGGGGGGGCGAGTGGTTACCAACCTGGTCACCCCATGACCTCCCTCCATTTCAGATTTGTCACTCTCTCCTTCTGAGGACACCCGATCTTTTGTCGCTGCCGCACTGTTTGTTGCCCCCCCAGCTCAGTTTCCGAAGGAGCTGCTAAACTGCTTCCTGCAGGTCAGATATGCACTCTCCTATGGAACTAATCTCTCATTCCATTTTCTCCATCCACTGCTCTGAGGTCGACCACTTGGAGCAGGAGCTTCTTTCTCGCATAGTCACCTGCCATTCTGGATTCCTCTCTGTGCTTCCTCCCACCTCCAGGGACCAAGCAGGCTTGGTTCTTTTCGTTGTCATGGATGGAGTTGTGCTCTCGAGGTCAGTCAAGACTTTCAGCTTGACTCCCCGCTCCTCCAGTCATCCCCTGGTCTCTCGCCTGGTTGAGTTTGTTGGGGTTTCGAGTTTTGCCTCTCCCCCTTCTCTCCCACTCGGTGAGCCACCCTCTTGCGCCGAGCACACCTGTGCGCTCTGGCCAGAGCCCTCTTCTCCTTTGTCTTCCCTGTCTCCCCCTCCTAACACCGGAGGGTTTCCCGTGGGTTCTGGATATTCCATTAGTGGACCTTCCTTGGTAAACTTGGAGTTTTCGGGTAAGGTTGCCATACTGACTCAAGTCTTTCTGTGATGCCCTTGATCCGTTGACTATTAAATCAGAGTTCCTGACACAAGCCACTCAGGGATATGAAGGAATCTTTATTATAGCCAGTGATCCATTGCATGTTAAAGATGCGAGTGAATCAAGCTCCTGCAACCAACATTTTAAAAATCTCCAAGTCCGCCCCCCCTCATCGGGATTCACGGCTTGATCGCCCTTCCCTTTGTCTCTCAGTTCTCAGATCTCTTTGGGTCCGAATCAACTAACGCGGCAATATCGCCCTTTGATCTATCCTATCAGTGTGAGACTTTGATTATCATAGTTTGCAGTTCTGTGAATACACCAAACCCCTACTTTACACATCTGGTAGTTTTACTGCCAGGCACCCCCAAACAACCCTGTGAGTTTAACGGAGTGGTGGGATGTTCCTTCCTGGTGCCATGGCAGGATGGTATGGATGACATCCTGACAGCCCATTCCTAGACCAACAGGACCTCCTCACAGTCACCCACACCCTAGTCACCTCCCATTTGGACTATTGTAATGCGCTGTACATGGGCTGCCCTTGAAAAGTATCCGGAAGCTTCAATTGGTTCAAAATTCAGCAGCCCACATAGTTTTGCGCAAGCCTAGACTTGCCCATGTGTCACCTCTTTTGCAGGAGCTGCATTGGTTGCTGATTTGCTTCCGGGTCCAATTCAAGGTGCTGGTTATTACCTTTAAAGCCCTACATGGCTTGGGGCCAGGTTATTTGCAGGACCGCCTTTCCCCAGTTACATACACCCAGCCCACCAGAGTGGGGAGGCAGGGCACGTTGTAGGTCCCTTCAATTAGGGAGGTACATCTAGTGGGACCAAGGGTTAGGGTTAGGGTTATTTACTTCTTATTCAACTTGTCTTTTATATTATATTATATTATATTATATTATATTATATTATATTATATTATATTATATTATATAGAGTTTTATTAACATTTACTGTTTAATCTTGTATTCTGATATGGCCTAAGGGCTAATCAATAAACTTTGATTAAAAAAGTGGGACCAAAGAAAAGGGCCTTCTCTGTAGTGGCTCCCTCCCTTTGGAACATCATTCCCCCAGGTATAAGATTGGCCCCCTCCTTGCTCCTGTTCCAGAAGGCCCTGAAGACGTGGTTCTGTCAACAGGCTTGGGGACCCCAAGCTGCTTCGGAGCCGATCAAGTGGCTGGTATGAATGTGTTTGCTGCCGCTGTGGGGTGTCTATTGTGTTTTTATGGTTTTTAATTCTGTAAGCCGCCCGGAGTCACCGTGTGTGAGTTGGGCATCCTTATAAATCTGTATCATCATCATCATCATCATCATCATCATCATCTCTTCAAAGTTCTCCATCTTGGGCCACCTTCTAGCTCAAGTCCTGGCTGGTTGCTTCATTGGGAATGGTGGCTGCATCACTGATGCAGCAAATGCCCCCCCCCCCCCAAGCCACTACTTAAATATCTGTTGCCAGGGCCATTTCTGCAACACTATGGCGGCATTCTGGAGCTGGCTCAGCTGGGAAGCAAACTTCCATGAGTCCCAATCTACCTCTGGGACAACAAATCTCGATCAGCCAGGTCTTTCAGTATTTCCTATTCTCTTGTATCTCTAGTTTTCCATCCTCCATTGAGTTCTATCCAGTCTGATCAACCTCACATCAACCTCCACTAACCCCACTGTCAGATCCATAAACATGCCTATTTCACAACTGTCTACCCTCTACAACTGCAACATTAAGCAGAAGCAACCACCTCAAAAAATAACCTTCTGCCTGACACCATCTTTAAAAAAAGTACTTTATTCCTACCATGTAGTATTTCATAGGCAGACACTCCCCCTGAGGCTGCATTTGAGCTGATGGGCCTTTTTTTATTAATGTTTGGTATGTTGATGAAAATGGTATGGGTCAAGTTTTGTCAAGGCCTGGATTACATATCTTTTGTTGCTTGGAATGATCATCAAGTAATGCATACTCAAGTCCTATCTAAGCTGCTGACTGTATTCATGTGGTGAAGGAGAATGCTGTTGTTCCTACCATCACAACTTTGCTCCATGCACTGGAAACTGATTTCTACAGTGGGGACCCTTGTATGTTCATGTAGCCTCTCTGCATGATAAAGAACCCTAGTTTTCCAGAATTCTTTAATTTGGGGTGAAGATGTTGGCATGGCTGAAATAAAATGTGAATTGTCTCTAATTATGTTTGATGGTAAAGTACTGTATAATGATGTAGGAATATAAAATTATGACATGTATAATTTTATCTGTTTCAGTCTGTGGCTTCTCTTTTATTTATAACATGTACAGGCTTTGTTATAAATTGCTGTGAAAGGATAAAAATGTTGTTATAATTCTGCCTTTATTTATTTATTTAATAAGGCCACCCAACTCCAGAACAACTCTGGGAGGCTTGCACTATTAAAAAAAAAGGTAATCAGGAAGAGTATACATTTCTGAACACAAATTCCAAATACTTCACAAAATACACCTAACAGGCACTCAACCATCACCCTATCCCAGAGCCTGGGAGAAGAACTAGGTTTTAAAGAACTTCTGGAACACCACTAGGATGGGAACCACACAGATTTTGGGGGCGGGGATGCTGTTCTAGAGGGAAGGTGCCACAACAGAGATGATACACTTCCTGGGTCCTGCTAGATGGCATTGCTTGATAAATGGGACCTGTTGTGAACTGACTCTCCCCAGTCTTACTGGACAGGCAAAAACTATAGAAAATAGGCAGTACCTCAAATAACCTGGCCTTATGCCATGAAGAGCTTTATAGATTATTGGAAAGATTCGGCATTACCCACCATGGAGGAATGGTTGGTGAAATTGAGAGAACTTGCGGAGATGGTCACATCGACTTCTTTGATTAGGGAAAGGTCCACTGCATTCTGGACCAGCTGCAGCTTCCATGTGGTCTTCAAGGCAACCCTATGTCCATTGCATTAATTTGGCCTATTATTAGAATAATAATATTCTAAAAGGGAGGAAATACAGTTTCCTTAATAGGTACATTCTGCAGTTTGATTTAGCCCTCTCATGAAATTTCTGCAGGGAAACCACATTCTTTTTGCTGTGTTTTCTCTTTGTATGTTAATCGACTGCTCATCCTCCACACTGATTATACCTCTTGCTTATCTATCGCTCCTATCTCAAGCTTTGGCATTTTGTGCTGATCTTTCTGTGGTAATGACTTCCCACAGATCACCCTTAAAGAGTAGCATTTCCATTTTTAAATTTCCATAGCTGATAAGTGTTACTTATCACGTAGCTTTGGTATTTCTGGGTTATAGTTTTTCCCAGCCGTTGCATATCTGAGTCAATTTCAAAAGTTCCAGCCTGATTAGATAGAAATCTGTTATAAGCTCAGCTCATTTAAATCTGCTTTTTAAACATTAGAGCCAGTTGTCTTGCCCCCAAACTCGTTATCTGAGCCCATAACCTGTTAGGCAGAGGTGTGTTTACAGAGCATCCTTATCAATACACTGAGCCACATTCAGAGACCTTTCAAAATTAGAAGGAAAATATCTTTATCTGGTTCGACATAATTTTATCGGTTATATAGGAAGAGATTACTTCAACATACATCCTTGATGAAGCAGGATAACAGAAAATGGCTTGTGAGAACCGAGAGGGGAAAGTATCCATAACATCGCAATACACATACGTGAGAGCAGTTGCAGACTGATCCTGCCTTTTCCTTCCCCTGCATGAATGTACATGTACAAGGAATGTATTCCCTTCGGACCCAGCGCAGACTTGACCCTACTGCGGCTTTTATCCCAACATGGGCCACAGTCTTGCTTCATATTAGTTCACCCAGAGCCGTTAGCCCGTTAACTGTCTCTTCTCCTGCGTCTTTAAAACAGTTCAGGGAATATCAGAGCGGTTCCTGATGCATTTATTTTTGATAGCAGGTCTGTTGCCCTTGTGCCTCACTTTCTGTTGAAATTGGATCCTGAATACATTCTCCCTGTAAATGCTTCTGTCATTCTATAATCCCTTTTGTAAAGAGTTTTAGCATAGACTTCCCATCTTCCTTTGACCTTGTTTGACATCAGGTCTTTTCCATGGTTACTCTTGAGTATTTCCACCTTAGTTATAGATTTTCCTGTGGCATTTCTGATTTTTTAAAAGGATCTCCCATTTCCCTTTTCTTGCTGTTTTCCTCTGTTAGTTACATTTGTTACTGAGATATCTTTCCTTGTCCTTTCTTGCTTGATTTTGGAAGTCTGCATTTAGATGCTGCATGTCCTTCATGTTGCCCAACATTTTCATCCTCTATTTTTTTCCTGGCAATGACGACAACTTGCTTTAAAACCACCTGGATGTATTACTCTTTGAAATTATGGGAATGTTTTCCCCACTTTGGTATTCATGATGTCACTTACCTCTTCCAATAGCTGCTGTGAATCTCTTTCATATGAATTAAAGCATACTAAATCCGTAACTTATATTCTGACTCCTCTATGTCATATCTTGCTGGCACATCTACCAAGATTATCCGCTAGATGTTGAGAGAGCATATCATTATCCAGCTTGTTCTTTTTGTTCAGTTAATAAGCTTTGGTCTTTTATTATGAAGTTTCTCAGGTTTGCCCTGAGGGATGAAATATAAAAGAAAGGCCAATGTCATAGAATGTGGAAAGAAACAGTTCTATATTCTTCCCAGGTTATACTAAGGAGATCCAACAACATACAAAAACCTTTATTACAACATAAAACTAGCTTCATGAGAGAAAATTTAAATCATTCATTAGGTATACAGCTATTTTTGTTCTCAAAAATTTGGATAGGGTCCAACAGTCCTTTTAAAGTGATGGAGGAATCAAAACATTTCTTACTACCTGGTGAAATCTCATCAGAGGATTGAAAACTTCCCTTGTTTTGCTATGGTGCCTACTGTCGATTTCATGCTGTCAAGCTGTTTCTTTTTAGCTTTTAATTAGGCATTCACTTTGCTAACAGGAAAAGATGAACAGTAGCCCCAGTTGCCACTGTGATAAGCCCTTTTTTCTCTTCTTCTTCCCTCCCCTCCCCCATTTCTCTTCTCCCCAGAATGCGGGGGGAAAAACATTTTCGCAGGCCATTTAGTAAAAATCTCCTGTATGTTTTTAGTACTTTTACTAACAATAATAAGCTTATGAAAGTGTATAGGGAATGTTGCAGGGCTATTCTAGCTATAGCAGATTGGGAGTCTAAATTTGATTTTTGTTTATTATTATACCTTATAATATAGTTTTTATATAACTTATAGCTATATCGGTTATATACCTTATACTTTTTCATTATTATGGGGCGTGCTGTTTGGAATGGTTCTAATCGAAGAGAATATTTGTAGCTCAGGGTTGAACTGTGGAGTCCATGGAATGGTTCTGTTGGGTGGTATATATTGAAGTTGGATATGGTGATTGCTTTTTTCTGTGTTTGGGATATCCTTCTAAACCTAGGCAAATGTCATCTAAACTGAACAAATAATGGGAACTGAAATTGTTATCTTCTAAAGGATAAATAGCTCTTCAAGGAGTTAAATCTATGAAAGTGGAGAAGGCTTCTGGCTTTGATGGCTTTCCAGTTGATTGGTACAAAAAAGTATATTGAGTTCTTTGTTTTGTTTAAAAATTAAGCTAAACTAAATGTAATATATTTTTGTTTTATTTTTCTTTGTCTTCCTTTTTTTGTTGTTGTTTATTCGTTCAGTCGCTTCCGACTCTTCGTGACTTCATGGACAAGCCCACGCCAGAGCTTCCTGTCGGCCATCACCATCCCCAGCTCCCCCACGGTCGAGTCCGTCACCTCCAGAATATCATCCATCCATCTTGCCCATGGTCGGCCCCTCTTCCTTTTGCCTTCCACTTTCCCTAGCATCAGCATCTTCTCCAGGGTGTCCTGTCTTCTCATTATGTGGCCAAAGTACTTCAGTTTTGCCTTTAATATCATTCCCTCAAGTGAGCAGTCTGGCTTGATTTCCTGGAGTATGGACTGGTTTGACCTTCTTGCAGTCCAAGGCACTCTCAGAATTTTCCTCCAACACCACACTTCAAGAGCATCTATCTTCCTTTGCTCAGCCTTCCTTATGGTCCAGCTCTCGCAGCCATAGGTTACTACAGGGAACACCATTGCTTTGACTATGCGGACCTTTGTTGTCAGTGTGATGTCTCTGCTCATAACTATTTTATCGAGATTTGTCATTGCTCTCCTCCCAAGAAGTAGACGACTTCTGATTTCCTGTCTGCAGTCAGAGTCTGCAGTAATCTTTGCGCCTAGAAATGCAAAGTCTGTCACTGCCTCCACGTTTTCTCCCTCTATTTGCCAGTTATCAATCAAGCTGGTTGCCATAATCTTGGTTTTTTTGAGGTTTAAGTGCAACCCAGCTTTTGTACTTTCTTCTTTCACCTTTGTCATAAGGCTCCTCAGCTCCTCCTCGCTTTCAGCCATCAAAGTGGTATCATCTGCATATCTGAGATTGTTAATGTTTCTTCCAGTGATTTTAACTGCAGCCTTGGATTCATCAAGCCCAGCACGTCACATGATGTGTTCTGTGTACAGGTTGAGTAGGTAGGGTGAGAGTATACAACCCTGCCATACTCCTTTCCCAATCTTAAACCAGTCCGTTGTTCTGTGGTCTGTTCTTATCGTTGCTACTTGGTCGTTATACAGATTCCTCAGGAGGCAGACAAGATGACTTGGTATCCCCATACCACCAAGAACTTGCCACAATTTGTTATGATCCACACAGTCAAAGGCTTTAGAATAGTCAATAAAACAGAAATAGATGTTTTTCTGAAACTCCCTGGCTTTCTCCATTATCCAGCGGATATTGGCAATTTGGTCTCTAGTTCTTCTGCCTTTTCTAAACCCAGCTTGTACATCTGGCAATTCTCACTCCATGAATTGCTGGAGTCCACCTTGGAAGATCTTTAGCATTACCTTACTGGCATGTGAAATAAGTGCCACTGTTCGATAGTTTGAACATTCTTTAGTGCTTCCCTTTTTTGGTATGGGGATATAAGTTGATTTTTTTCAATCTGATGGCCATTCTTGTGTTTTCCAGATTTGCTGACATATGGCATGCATCACCTTGACAGCATCATCTTGCAAGATTTTAAACAGTTCAGCTGGGATACCGTCGTCTCCTGCTGCCTTGTTATTAGCAATGCTTCTTAAGGCCCATTCAACCTCACTTTTCAGGATGTCCTGCTCTAACTCACGGACCACACTGTCAGAGCTATCCCTGATATTAATATCCTTCCTATAAAGATCTTCCGTATATTCTTGCAACTTTTTCTTGATCTCTTCTGCTTCTGTTAGGTCCTTGCCATCTTTGTTTTTTATCATACCCATTTTTACCTGGAATGGGTAAAATGGCTATGATATTTCTAATTTTCTGGAAGAGGTCTCTTGTCCTTCCTATTCTATTATCTTCTTCCACTTCTGTGCATTGCTTATTTAAAAATAGTTCCTTATCTCTTCTGGCTAACCTCTGGAATTTTGCATTTAATTGGGCATATCTCCCCCTGTCACTGTTGCCTTTTGCTTTCCTTCTTTCTTGGGCTACTTCCAGTGTCTCAGCAGACAGCCAACTTGCCTTCTTGGTTTTCTTTTTCTTTTGGACATTTTTTGTTGCCGCCTCCTGAACAATGTTGCAAACTTCTGTCCATAGTTCTTCCGGGAACCTATCTACTAAATCTAGTCCCTTAAAACTATTCTTTACCTCCACTGCATATTCATTAGGAACGTTAGTGAGCTCATATCTAACTGATCTGTGGGTCTTCCCTATTCTCTTTAGTCTGATTCTAAATTGTGCAATAAGAAGTTTGTGATCTGAACTACAGTCAGTTCCAGGTCTTGTTTTTACCAACTGTATAGATGTCCGCCACCTTTGGCTACAAAGGATGTAATCAATCTGATTTCGGTGTCGAGCATCTGGTGAAGTCCGTGTATAAAGTTGTCTTTTTGGTTGCTGGAAGAGAGTATTTTTATTTATTTATTTATTATTTAAATTTGTATCACCACCCATCTCTTCCACACCTGGGGACTCTGGATGGTTCACAATAATAAGTTAAAAATATAAAATTACAGCAACAATATTACATAACAGTATTTGTTATGCACAGTGAATTGTCTTGGCAAAATTCTATCAGCCTATGTCCCGCTTCATTTTGTTCTCCTAGACCAGGGGTCGGCAAACTTTTTATGCCGGGAGCCATTTTGACATGCTCGTGCACATTTTGAAATGCTAGAGAGCCAGGGGGCGGGGTTTGCGGGCGGGGGCCAATCACGTGGAAGGGGGCGGGGTTTGCGGGCGGGAGACGGCGTCCACCCGGCCCAGCTGCCCGGGGTCCAGGGAGATCAGCTCCGGCGGGATCTGTGGCGAAGAGCGGCTGTGGGGGGGGGGGGCGGGCGGCGACGACAAGCGACTCGCTTCAGGCTTTCAGCGCTGGAAGGAGGCCCGCCTTCCAGCGCTGAAAGCCTGAAGCGCGCCGCTTGTCGTCGCCGCCCGACCCCCCCCCCCACGGCCGCTCTTCGCCCGCCCGCGTTGAACAAAGAAGATGATGGAGGGTGGGAAACGAGGCCTGCCCGCTTACCTGCCTGCCTCCCTCCCTCCGCGAGGCCCCCGCTGCCTTCCCGGGGTCCAAGCCGGATCGGGGGCCTCGCGGAGAGAAGCAGGCAGGCAGGTAAGCGGGCAGCCCTGGCCTCCGCCGCCGCGCCCGCCCCCCTCGGCCGCTTCCGCCTGCCCGCGTTGAAGGAAGAAGACGATGGAGGGTGGGAAACGAGGCCTGCCCGCTTACCTGCCTGCTTGCCTCCCTCCGCGAGGCCCTCCGCTGCCTTCCCGGGGTCCAAGCCGGATCTGGGGCCTCGCGGAGAGAGGCAGGCAGGCAGGTAAGCGGGCAGCCCTGGCCTCCGCCGCCGGGCCCGCCCCCCTCGGCCGCTTCCGCCCGCCCGGGTTGAAGGAAGAAGACGATGGAGGGTGGGAAACGAGGCCTGCCCGCTTACCTGCCTGCTTGCCTCCCTCCGCGAGGCCCCCGCTGCCTTCCCGGGGTCCAAGCCGGATCGGGGGCCTCGCGGAGAGAAGCAGGCAGGCAGGTAAGTGGGCAGCCCTGGCCTCCGCCGCCGGGCCCGCCCCCCTCGGCCGCTTCCGCCCGCCCGGGTTGAAGGAAGAAGACGATGGAGGGTGGGAAACGAGGCCTGCCCGCTTACCTGCCTGCTTGCCTCGCTCCGCGAGGCCCTCCGCTGCCTTCCCGGGGTCCAAGCCGGATCTGGGGCCTCGCGGAGAGAGGCAGGCAGGCAGGTAAGCGGGCAGCCCTGGCCTCCGCCGCCGGGCCCGCCCCCCTCGGCCGCTTCCGCCCGCCCGGGTTGAAGGAAGAAGACGATGGAGGGTGGGAAACGAGGCCTGCCCGCTTACCTGCCTGCTTGCCTCCCTCCGCGAGGCCCCCGCTGCCTTCCCGGGGTCCAAGCCGGATCGGGGGCCTCGCGGAGAGAAGCAGGCAGGCAGGTAAGCGGGCAGCCCTGGCCTCCGCCGCCGGGCCCGCCCCCCTCGGCCGCTTCCGCCCGCCCGGGTTGAAGGAAGAAGATGATGGAGGGTGGGAAACGAGGCCTGCCCGCTTACCTGCCTGCTTGCCTCGCTCCGCGAGGCCCCCCGCTGCCTTCCCGGGGTCCAAGTCGGATCAGGGGCCTCGCGGAGAGAGGCAGGCAGGCAGGTAAGCGGGCAGCCCTGGCCTCCGCCGCCGGGCCCGCCCCCCTCGGCCGCTTCCGCCCGCCCGGGTTGAAGAAAGAAGATGATGGAGGGTGGGAAACGAGGCCTGCCCGCTTACCTGCCTGCTTGCCTCGCTCCGCGAGGCCCCCCGCTGCCTTCCCGGGGTCCAAGTCGGATCAGGGGCCTCGCGGAGAGAGGCAGGCAGGCAGGTAAGCGGGCAGCCCTGGCCTCCGCCGCCGGGCCCGCCCCCCTCGGCCGCTTCCGCCCGCCCGGGTTGAAGAAAGAAGATGATGGAGGGTGGGAAACGAGGCCTGCCCGCTTACCTGCCTGCTTGCCTCGCTCCGCGAGGCCCCCCGCTGCCTTCCCGGGGTCCAAGTCGGATCAGGGGCCTCGCGGAGAGAGGCAGGCAGGCAGGTAAGCGGGCAGCCCTGGCCTCCGCCGCCGGGCCCGCCCCCCTCGGCCGCTTCCGCCCGCCCGCCCGCGTTGAGCGAAGATAATGATGGGGGGCGGGAAACGAGGCCTGCCCGCTTACCTGCCTGCCTGCCTCTCTCCGCGCAGGGGCTGCTGCGGCTGGAGATGGCGCTGCCTCCCTGCTGCGCCGGGCCTCGCTCAGTGCGAGAGCCAGGGGGCGGGGTTTGCGGGCGGGGGCCTATCACGTGGAAGGGGCGGGGGTGAGTTCAGCTGCGGAAGAGCCACACTCAAGGGGCCAAAGAGCCGCATCTGGCTCGCGAGCCGCCATTTCCGACCCTTGTCCTAGACCATGGTTGCCTGTAATTCCAGGTGTCGTTTGACTACCCACCTTAGCATTCGAGTCTCCTGTAATGAAAATAACATCCCTTTTTGGCAGTTCCTCATAGAACTGATCTACTTCTGCTTCTTCAGCATCTGTGGTCGGGGCGTATATTTGGATCACTGTGATGTTAAATGGCTTACCCTGAATTCGAATTGAGATCATTCTATCATTTTTTGGATTGTATCCAAGCACTGCTTTAGCCACTTTATTATTAATTATGAAGGCTACTCCATTTCTTCTGTGGTCCTCTTGTCCACAGTAGTAGATCTGGTGGTCATCTGATGTGAAGTGGCCCATTCCAGTCCATTTCAGTTCACTGACACCCAAAATGTCTATATTTAATCTTGCCATCTCACCAATAACCACATCCAATTTGACCTGGCTCATAGATCTTACATTCCAGGTTCCTATGGTGTGTTGATCTTTAGAACATCGGATTTGTCATTCACCACCAGCACCATCAGCCACTAGCCGTCCTTTCGGCTTTGAGCTAGCTGCATCATCACCTCTGGGGCTAGTTGAACTTATCCTCTGTTCCTCCCCAGTAGCATTTTGACCATCTTCCAACCTGGGAGTCCCATCTTCCGATGGTATACCAACATATCTCTGGTTCTACTGATCCATTTAGTTTTCACGGCAAGAATACTGGGGTGGGTTGCCGTTACCTTCCCCAGGGATCGTATTTAGTCTGACCTCTCTGCCATGACCTTCCCATCTTCGGTGTCCCTTCACGGTTTAGCTCATGGCATCATTGAGGTGCTCAAGCTCCAGCACAACAAGGTAACAATCTCCTTTGCTGGAGTGTCTTCCTTTTAGCCCTCCTTTTAGTCTTTCTTTTGTATATTAAAGTAAAAGTAATAATTAAAAATAGGTTCTTATCTCCTGTTCTTCGGGAGGTACATGCTGAAGCTTTTTCAGATAGTTTCAACGGGCAAATACAATAGTTCTCCCAAAGCAAAGTAAGGAACTAACTGTTCCATTTAAAGACTTATTTCTTTGATGAATTTGGCCACTGTTAACTGCTACCTTGGTCCCTAGATTACATCATTGGATTGTTCTTCCAACTACTGTGCTTCAGCTGGATTTTTATGGGGTCATCAAGATTCCGATAATAGATATTTAAATAATGAGTTGCTTTAATTTAAAACTGGCAAACCAGCAGCTATTATTTTGCTGGGTGCTAAGAAAGCTTGCGCTATGGTTTCTTGGAACTTTTGAAGTGGATGCTGACTTATTACGGGTTTGCCCAGTTTTATAATCTAGTTTGATATATTTTATTTAAGACCTATAATACATGTGATTATAAATGGCATGTTCTCATCTTCATTAAAGTTATGCTGTGATACATGTCAAAACTGGCCTCTTTCACCCCTGGCTGGTATCAGTAGAAATTCTGAAAATATTGAAAGGCCCTTTAATATTAAGGTACACAGATTACAAGCTTTTGCTTTATGGAGGTGTGTTTTGCTTTATAGATCATCTCTAACATCAATACAAGTTTGGAACCCTATCTGATTATTGAATAACTTGGAGCAATTTTGACATAAATGACAGAAGATACAGAGAGCTGGTCCAGTATTCTTTGGAATAATGTAACCATAACAAATGTAACTTAGCTATTGATATATATTTTAAAAGTCTTCCTGTTTTTATTCTTTCATACTATTGCAAACAAATTTAAAGGAAATTAAATAAATTTCTCTGGCAGAGACATCCCTCAAGGTTTTCATTGCATAACAGCAATTGCCTATGGGGATTTTTCATGTTTGGTTTATCATTGAATGAATGTTTGTTTATTCGGTCAATGACCAGCAACTTAAAATTAATAAAAATAACAATTAAAATCACACTAATCAATTAAATACAATTATACATATGTTGTTGTATGGAATAAAACTATAAATTTAGACAATTATAATATAATCCAGGGCTTTCCAAAGTTTTCCCGTGGCGACACACCAACCGCCGTTGGTGTGTTGCGGGAAAACCCAAGTGCCGCCATTGCGGCAGCGCACAAAAACCCGGAAGCGCTGCTGCCGCTTTCGGGTTTTTGCGCACCACCGTTGGTGTGTCGCCGTGGGAAAACCCGGAAGCGCTGATGATGATCAGCGCTTCCAGGTTGTGTGGCGACACACCAGACTATGTGTAGCGACACACTTTTGTGTCGCGACACACAGTTTGGAAAGCTCTGATATAATCTATAAAACCCTATTACAATAAAACCCTATTACAATTATGACATGTTTATTTATCTAAACATTAATAGATCTATCATTTTAATAGTATGTTATAAAATATACATCCTAAAAAATTTATTAAAAAATGGCTAAACAAAGCATTAATAAAAATAGAAAAATATACACAATTCCCTACTTCTTTAACCGGTTTTGCCTTATTATCATTGCGGCAGCACAGATTTTTGCTACTGCATGTGTAATAACTGGGTTTGAATCCTGCAGAAGATGGTTCTCATAAAAACTATCAGGTCTCCCTGGACATCTTTCTTTTAGGGGATAAATATATATTGATCTAATATCCCTATAATATTTACATCGCAATAGAACATGAGTGATGTTTTCAACCTCCTTAGTGTCGCATGTACAAATTCTTTCTGCTAAGGGGTTTTTATTATTTATATGACCACCCAACTCTCCCGTTGGGGGAGTTGAGAGGTCATATAAATTTAAATAATAGTAATAATTATTATTATACCTGCCTTGCAGGAGTGCTGATGGAAGGATATTAAATCTAGCCCTAAAAAATGCTATTCTAATCTTAGGAAAGGTTAGATCTTTCAAATATCTTGCTGGTTCCCATGTACCCCATCTTATCTGATTCCTGCTATGTGGAGGTAACCTATTAACTTCTAGCTGGAATTCCATATCTCTGATTCTGTTAATAACCATTTGCTTGGCTTGATCGTAACCTAGTGATTTTAAAAATAATGGAGACAGGCCATATAAAGCCAGCTTATACTCTATTGCCTGTTTCCAGGGAGAGAGAAAATTATCAATCAGGACTAGAGGGGATCAATCAGGACTAGAGGGGTGGTTTATCATTAGTCTTTTATTTTAGCTTCAATTATTGATTGGAATAAATTTCCAAATTCAGCCCTCTTTGGACTCAACTTGAACGTTATTAGATGACCCTAATAAAACCTTGCAAACATTGTGTTCCTTTTTTATCTGAAGATCAGTTTCAATAGTTGCACTTAGCAGTGTCTCAAAATCTGCAAGATGGTGGATGCAGCGTCATGATCCAAGCCCTGCTCAGTTGTATATGTGTGAATGCATATATGTACAAAAGAAGTGGAGCTTGGATCATAACACCATGCCTGCCATCTTGCATGCTTTGAACCTGCCCTGAGGACACCAATACACGAAATACCACAAGTATACAGTATATGGAATTGGGTTGCTGAAATAGCTTTGATCCTTTATTTATTTATTATAAAAAGC
Source organism: Charina bottae (assembly GCA_023362775.1). NCBI lineage: Eukaryota > Metazoa > Chordata > Lepidosauria > Squamata > Charinaidae > Charina > Charina bottae. The sequence goes on along the minus strand of JALMGJ010000016.1, from coordinate 20,035,256 downwards.
TATATGCCTCCTCATTATGGGATTCTAGAAAAGCTTACATTATGGGTTAATCCTACTTTTAAAAAAATCTCTGCTCTTGTGTTTGGCTTGTTTGGTTCTGTTACAGGCTTTGTAGGAATTAGTTGAGGCTTTTAGAGGAATCAACTGGTAAAATATTTTTTACAGGAAACTGACAGAAATTTATACAATTGATATTAACTATTTACTTGGAGCAAAATTGTGCAGCCTGGAAATGGGAAATGTTCAGTGTGTATTCCCATACCAAAGAATGGAGGACCAAGAAATGTGCGGATTACTTAACCACTTTACTAATTCCTCGTGGAAGCGAAGTTTTGCTTAAGATCTTACAAAGAAGAATAGAGCCATGGAGAGAGAAATGCCAGATGAACAAGCAAATGGCAAAATAGTTTAGAGAGACACAAAATCAGATAGATAATGCAAGTAGGATAAGCATGTGTGTTGACATTACCTTTCTCATAATATTTAACATTAACCCAGGGTTTCACTTTGCATTTCAAAAAAATCAGAAATATTTTGATAGGCTAGATACAAATGCAAACTTTTAAACATAATAATAGGTATAGAATGGAAGTAATAGTACATGAACAATTGTGGAATAATAGTTAACTGCAAACTGAACATAAATCAGCAGTATGAGGAAGCTGTCAAAAGGCAAATGCAACTTTAAGTTGCATCAATGGAAGTATACAGTAGTTAGTGACCCACTTTATTCTGGCTTGATCAGACTGCACCTCAAAAACTGTGTCTCCTTCTGGCCCCACAAGTTATTTACCAGAATAATAAAACTACAGAGTGCCAGAATTAAGTTGTTGCCTATCTAGGCTGACCATATGTCCCGTTTTGAATGGGACAGTCCCGTTTTTTTAGCATTTTTCAACCGTCCCGTCGTTTTGATAAAAATCTCAATTTTGTCCCGTTTTTTAAACCCGGTGGGAATGGCGCGGAAGGAGGATCCAAGCCGGAGCTGCCGATTGGAGGCAGCCTGGAAGAGGAAGTCCTCCCGCCTATCAGCGCACGGCAAAGGAGGACAGAGAGGCAGAGAGGAGGGCGGATAGGGGGCGGGGTTTGCAGGCAGGAGCCAATCGTGTGGACCGGGGGGCGGGGACCCCTGTCTTTTTCATGAATACGGAATATTACATAAGATTACAAAGTCCCGTTTTGCCATCCCAATGTCCCGTTTTTGTCTCAAGGAAATATGGTCAGCCTATGCCTATCTGACTATGGTGCCATCTTGACCAGAAATCTTCAAAAGTTCCCAATCATAGAAGTTCCTGTTTTGTATTTTTTTTCATATATTCAGCTACATAGGTTTAGTTACCTATAGACATATAGGCACAGCCCATAGGTATTCACTTCTGCATGGAGAATTTGTTCCCGTTCAAAAGCAACTTCTGACCTCAACATCAGAACATTTGCAGAATCAATTTCTCTATTGGAGGGAATTCACTCTCTATCCATCCCCTGATTCCTCAACTTAACTCTTTCGCAATTTCTATGAATGGAGTTCTGTGAATGGCCATAGTATTGAAATTAATTGTAGTTCTGCCTGTTTCCCCCATTTTTTTCATCAGAGGGTAAGTGGATGTTTAAAGCGCCAGACTGATTCTGTTTTTAAAATTTTACATTTCCTCTTACATGGCAAGGAGTGTGAGGGTTTTTGGTTTTTCCTCTCGTTCCACATAGTGGTGGTGATGAGGAAATGCTCTTAAGTGAGTCCTTAAAAAGTATGAATTTTGTTTGGAATGTATTGCCCCCTGTCCCCCACTTCAACCACCACTGTACCCTACAACCATGGATAGAGGTGCTGGGGAAAGCATCTGATTACGGCATTGATTATACCTTGCCATGCCACCTTCACAGTTCTCAGCAGTAGAATTCTTAATACAGGAGAAATGACAGCCATGGAACTTCATTAAACAAAAAATGCTCAGATTTTCTTGCAAGTGACCTAAATGCAGACAACATCTTTTGAAAATATAGATTGTTTGGGGGTTTGAGGGATTGTTTCCCTCCCCATTTAAGGATCTTCCCTCTCCCAAAGATTTGCTATATTTCTGCAAAGCTTATGGCCCACATAAGCCTCCTAGTTATTTCCTTCTATGCAAGGATGGTGCTGCTATTTGGGATGTGTTGGGCTTCAGGCTTCAATAAATACACACATTGTCAATAAATGGAAAAGGAGGTGTGCATTCAGGATCAGTGTCATTTAGCTGATATTTAACTGAACTTTCTACATATTGTGATGAATGCAAAATGACATATTTTATGCTTTATACTGTGAAAGGTTCTCTTTAGCTTATTCTCCAAATCTTACACAGTATATTCCAATCCCTGCTTATGAACTGTAACAGACCTTTCTATTTATCATGAAGTAATCCCTTTTAAAACGTAGAATCATTCCATGTGATTTATGTGAACAGTATATCCTGTCCAACTTCCATAGAAATAAGGGAGAGTGGTATACTTTGATTGATTGCACTGGAGGAAAAGTAATATTTATACAGTTCATTCTGTTCAAATATGTTGAGTTTTATTTACTATATTTTGATTGGTTGGCAGGGCACATGGAAATCATGGATCATGTTCCTTCCTTGTCTCTGAGCCAGCATGATCAAGTATGATCTAGCCAACATAAATTCAAGTTAATATGGGCATGTTGGAATGCATTGTAATATTTATTATGACAATCTATCCTTTTTAAGCCCATTGAGCATATCCTGGATTTATGTTATGTACAGCATAATACAATACATATTTACTTCATAGTTTCTATGAACTTCAGGGGGACTACTCCCAAGTAAATTTATATAGTATTCTGTTCTTGAAAGGAAAACAATTTGGTAGAGTGGAATGCAATACTATCTATGAAATTTGAGCTGTCGTGCTTGCAAAGTTTTTGTTGTTGTTGTCATTGCTGCTGCTGCTGCTACTGCTGCTAAACTCTGTTAATAACTGTGAATCTTTTAATTACTAAATGATCTCCTCTGTATATTTTTGGTAGTTTACTTTTGAAGAGAGAAATTATATTTATTTCCTTTAAGGATGTTTATTAATTTGTGCTGATCTCCCTTTTTCTAGTTCAGAAGGTTATGCTTCTCTAAGATTTCTGATGAGAGTTAATAGATAACATAGCATAACATTTTAAGGAATTTAAAAAGTCCATAGTTTCAATCTCAAATCTGCCATAGATTCAGCAAGTGACCTCAAGCTGGCTAATCTTTCATTCCCATTGGCTGGAATAAGGACCTTCAGACCTCAGCTCAACTTCAAAGTTATATTGAAATATCCACAACAGTCCATGCCTTCCTAAAATATTGCAGTAGCTCCTGTTTGGGAAGGTATCTTTACCCTCTAGTTGAGATAACATTCAAGAAATACTTTATGAGCTTATTCTGCACCTTGTTTGGTTCTGAGTTCTTCACCAAAGCATACTCCCTGTGTTGTTGAACTGTGCATTTGTTTATAACATTTTCAAACAACGGGCTGCTTTCAAACCACCACTATGCACCTTAAGACTGGCAAGATTCTGTTACTGTAGCTGTTCTAATAAAAATAGCTTTAGGTCTGCATAGCGTCTGTTTCTTAGTTTAGTATACCTTATAGGGCTGACATCAATCTTGCAAATCCGAATGTGCTTCCCTTCCTTCCTCCTTTATCTTCCTGAGAATTAGGGGTGGGGGTGGGGGGAACTGCCTGAGAAGTTTTTATAAACAACTTTCTTGATCTGGGCTCAAGTCTCGTTTATCTGATTGTCGCCTCACAGCAATGAGTTTGCATGTTGTCATTCAGCAGCAACATATCATATAGATACACAGGGGACAAGGTGCAACCTGGCTAGGCCTGCATCTCGCATGCCAGAAGCGCAAGCCCCCTTAATGCCTCCTGAAAACAACCCTCCTGGAATGAGCAGAACTACCATATCGCCATGGTTGCTAGACCCACCTCACAGAACCACTCCATCAGTACCGCCAGAGCAGTATACAGATGTTCTGGGAGAGCTGTGAGAATATTGTAAATCAAGCAAATAAATAAACCTAGGAACAAACAAATATATCTTGTATGCTGCTTTCTAATCAATCTTTCTTTTGCTCCTTCAGTTCTGGCTTTTAAATGGACTTGGAAAGTAATCTCTGGAAATCAGTCTTGGTGTGTTCACCTGTAATTTGTATATTGTTTCTCTTGTCATTTTGAGAGCTGCAGCCCTAAAAAGCATCTTTTAAGAATGCAAGACAAATAAATAATAAAAGTTTGTCCATGGCCTTCCAGTTTAGGAAGCACTTTATTACATAGAAGCAAGAACAATACACCGATGCCACTAAAGATAGAGGAATAATGCCAAACTCAAATTTCTCAGTGTAGTCTTTAAGGTCTTGTAATGGACAGTTTATTTTTTTATGCTCTGCCATCTGCAGATATTCCTTTTACTTAAGCAATCACTGATTTATATTTTCTAACAGTTGCTCTGTAACAATAGCACACTAGAATGCTGCTTGTTGCTTTTATGGAAATTGCTTTTTTTGTCAGCCCATTGTGTTGGTCACCTAGGTCTCCAGGTAAAATAACCGGTGGTTCTCCTGTGAAAGACTCTGCTAATCGTACTGAAGGCCCTGCTAATACCGATGGATATTTGATTCCTATCCTAGTGTTCCGTTCATTCATTCCATTCATATCTGTGTGGCTAACAGCATAAAAGCAAAGCAAAACCAGAAATACAAAGTAAAGATTAATAACAAGACAAAACTACAAATCTTAAAATCCTACATTACCCAAAATATCAAGCCAAATTTTCAGAATGATTTCTCCCCCAAAAGAATGATCAAGTACTGGTATCATGGAAAACAACAACAAGCATCCCCAGGGGATTTCCATATGTACCCTGAGATGTATAGGAACACAAACATCTAAGCCTATCTGGCCATAAGGGATTCATCTCCCACCTCCCAAGCCAAACGAATGCAAGCTGAACACGCCACAATGACTTCCATTTCCAAAGGAGGTTGGAAAAGCAATGGGGGTAAAATTGGCTGCTGCAGTTGGGGTTGTCTGCTGTCTTAGTTTTGTTGCTGTCTTAGTGGCTAGTCATCATCCAGCAAGGAAACACAAATCGCTTATTGAATGAAAGCTTCGTACAGCTAAGCTATGTCACATGGATAAATTTGTCTACTTTGACCTAATATCAGATATATAGAAACAGTTAGATGTGGTTGTGGTGCTTTTGAAAATGCAGCTGCAATTGCTGTTTGGAAAAAAAAAACAAGACAAAATGCACCCTGTGATATAAAACTCCCCCCCCACACACACACATATATATACACACTCCTATGTTTCTTTTTAATTAAAAAGACTACATTTTGTAAGGACTTTGTTTTGTAAGGACACATGTTGAGTACACAGTGCAAACAGCTAAGCTGATTCAGAAGAACAATCTATGCTGATGAGAGTAATTGCATTTGGAGGTTATTTTGAGATGGCTGATGTGTCTGGGAAGCGAATCAGATTCATATATTCCTCTTTGCTGCAGCAATTATAGGGGAGGGCAATTCAGCCTCCTTGGTTTTAATCATATTGTGGACCCTTGATGCTCAGAGGGCCAGCAAAATACAATATTAAGACATGGGGCTTTTTGCAATTTGAGCTCTACACAATCTCTCCTCAGGCACAAGCATTGTGACAGTGTAAAGGCCCTCACATGTCTGGTATCAGGGACGGCAGCAGAAGATTTACTGATCTGATCTGTATATACTGATCGGTTGGTAAAAACAAGGTATTGCCCTCCCCCCTCCGCAGCCCACAAACATTTAACTACGTTTGTTAGGAATTTGTAGCATGAACTCAGTAAACCTTCCCTGGCCTGATTACTTAGCAGGATAGGAATAGGGTTCTTGCAATTATGCACAATTATGAAGCACAAATGCAGTTCATGTCTGCAATCCCACAGTGACAATTGTGCCCACTGGAGGATCTATTGAGATAGACTGCACCTGGGGGGATGATAGAATCCAAATGGTTTCTCTGGTGGCACTGAGACTTTTTGCTGATGGTCTGTGGATATTGGTCCAGTTGATCAAGATGCCTTCCCCTATTTGTTTCATGGTTTACTGCCGGAAAAGGAGCAACTTTAGTTTGTGAGGGGGCGGGGCTCCAAAGGAGAAAAAAGAACTTGAGACGAGTCTGATGAAACATGGTCTGGAACATGTCTATGAAGGTTCTCATAGTTCTCATGGTCTGGAACCCGTTTTTTTTTATTTATCAAATTTTATCACCGCCCATCTCCCTCCACAGGATGGACCCTGGGCGGTTTTCCAGGGTCAATAAATTACATTAATTTGTTTCTAGCTTTTCATTCTTGGTTAATTATTTAGTTATGGTTATGGTAGCGTAACTCAAGTTTTCTGCACGATAACATCTAGATTTCTTTATGTTCACCTTCCAGCATAGTTTGCCTTGATTGCCAAAGTCGATATTTTATACTGAAAACCTGTTGATTCTCCTGGATCTCTTTGTAGTGTTTACAGTATTATTAAAAATATATATTTATGTTGATTTATTTTCATGTATTTTTATAAAGGTACAGTGATCTTGACTCACACAGCTATAAACTTGTATAACTGAATAAAATATTACAGTTCATTTAATGTGATGTTCTCAAACTATACAGTCTGTATGAACTATGATTTGGCCCAAGATACCTAAAACTGGAGGGGGCGTGGTGGCTCAGCAGGTAAGACGCCAGGCTTGTCGATCGGAAGATCGCAAGTTCGGAGGTTTGAATCCCTAGAGTGAGCTCCCGCACTCGCCCCAGCTCTTGCCAACCTAGCAATTCGAAAGCATGCAAATGCAAGTAGATTAATAGGTACCACTTCTATGGGGTGGTAACAGCGTTCCGCGCTCGTCATGCGGCAACATGACCGTGGAAGCGTCTTCGGACAACGCTGGCTCTTCGGCTAACAAACGGAGATGAGCACCGGTCCCTAGAGTTGGATACGACTATGCAGGGGAACCTTTACCTTTACCTACCTGCTTTAAATAAAGAATAAATCAAAGGCTTAAGGGAACTGAAAGGCATGCCTGTAATCCCCTCATTAATCCAGGCTCTTGGTATGTTTTATCTGTAATAAAAAGCATTCACCCCACACAATTTCTACAAGGTTGTATCTACAGCAAATAGGCAAAGTGTGGGCAGGATGGGTATACAACTTTAAATACTCAAACTACACAAAGAACGTAGTTTTTTCAAATATGCAAACAACAACTCAATCAAGGAACTACCATGGAGAGTACAACACCCCCACCAACACAGGCAGGACAAGCCAGGGTATATAAACAGAGAGCAAGTCCCACTCCCTTTTCGCACTGAAGATGTTGCCTAGCCGGGCAATGAAACATCTGCAAGAAAACAACAAGGCTCAGAGAGCACCAAGGACTCCACATACTCATGTACATGCACCTAGAAATCCCAGTTGAGCCAATATATCTCCCCCTCCCTTTCCCCATCTCAACTTCATCATAGCTAAATGGGTGGCCAAAGGGTCTGTGGCAGGATTAAGTAAGCACCCCAGCATGTGAGTTTTGAGCAAATAGTAGCAACAGGCTGCTACAAAAACACAAGACCACAGGGTTCAGCCCTCGCTGCTACTGCATCTAGACATGAAAGTAGTATGGCAAAACTTAGCATTTCCCTTCCTAGCATCCGAGTGTTAAATACAAGTTAGATTTATATACTGCGCTATGCCATGGTTTGTTTTAACCATGCTCTGTTGAACAAATTGCAATGGCCTTGTTCAGACATAAAAATAAGCCATAAACAATAGTTTGCAAACGTGGCTGAGTTCATGCTAAACAAGAGGCCAGCAAAACACAATATGGAGAGACATCAGGACATCTGCCAGCACTAACATTTTATACCAGTGTATAATAATTAAACACTGAAACCTAGTGAGATCACCAAATCTTGCAAGAGTTCAAATTATGACAGGGAGGGAAGGATTATGTGATGCCACCTGGGACCAAAAATAGTTACTGATCCCAACACTAAATAGAAATCAGGTAAGGCTAAGCACAATGTATGGATTCTGCCAAAGGCAGGAAAAGGAGTCCATCATTTAGCAAAACCACTGTACACAAGACTCTGGACCAAAGCTGTAAGATTGTTAAATTGTACTTCTGGGGGTATACTACAATGTATAATCTTTCAGTATAATCTTCCAGCATTTGAAAAAAAAATACTAATCACTACAGTTGTTAAGCCTTGTGGGTGAAAATCCATAGACAAAGGCAACAATTGAAATTATAGTTGGTCATCAACTGGACCAGTGGTTTTTGTTGATCTGAATGAATATAGAGAGCCAGTTTGGTCTAGTGGTTAAGGCAACGGGCTAGAAGCCAGGAGGCTGTGAGTTCTAGTCCCGCCTTAGGCATGAAAGCCGGATGGGTGACCTTGGGCCAGGCACTCTCTCTCAGCCCAACTCACCTCACAGGGTTGCTGTTGTGGGAAAAATAGGAGGAGGAAGGAGTATTAAGTATGTTAGCCGCCTTGAGTTATTTATAAAAATAATAAAGGCAGGAAAATAAACAAACAAATAAATAAATAAATTTATATATTTATATATATAAATTGAAACATAAATAAATAAATAAATAAATAAATAAACAAACAAACAAACAAACAAATAATATGCACTAGTCAGTAAAAACCAAGAAAAGGCTCTACATATTATCCATAGCTCATTAGAAGCCAAGCTATTACAAGTGGATTGTTACTAAAAAAAAATGATACAGCGCCCTCCCCATATTCCCTGCTCTAGGAACTACCTCATTCGTTAAATATTTTAGGTAGGTTTTGCTTTTCTCAAGACAATGAGTTATGATGGTATTTAGAAACCTATTTCTCTCTTTTTAGCATTTGGGATTTCATGGTTTTACAACATGTTCAGTTCAAAGAAAAAGTTCATAAGCTAACCATTCTTCAAAAGCCAATCTCCACCTCCTTTTTGTTAAGAATGGTAAATTGTCCTGTTACTATTAAAATATTTAAGGCAAAGCTGGTTCCCAAACTGTTTTACAGAATATTAACATGGATCTTTGTTAATTCTTCTTCTTTTGAACAGCTATAAGCTATTTTATAGGGGCGTGGTGGCTCAGCGGGTAAGACGCCAGACTTGTCGATCGGAAGATCGCAAGTTCGGAGGTACGAATCCCTAGCCCCGCATGACAGAGTGAGCTCCTGCACTAGCTCCAGCTCTTGCCAACCTAGCAATTCGAAAGCATGCAAATGCAAGTAGATGAATAGGTACCACTTCATTGGGTAGGTAACAGCGTTCCGCGCGCATCATGTGGCCACATGACCGTGGAAGCGTCTTCGGACAACGCTGGCTCTTTGGCTAACAAACGGAGATGAGCACTGGCCCCTAGAGTCGGACACGACTGCACAAATGTGCGGGGGGAAACTTTACCTTTTTTTAAAGATATTTTATGCATGATAGTCTCATAAATGAGCAACAGGGGATACACTGTTTTGAATCTGCTTTGAGCTCTTTGACTTGGTTGACTCGGTGTCATGCTGTATGTGACTTAGACTATGTGCAAACAATGCTTGCAAGTCATTTGCATACTTAATTATAACTGCCAGGATTGTGCAAAATTCTTAAATTTTGTTATCAGTACAAGATTATAAGTGCAACTAAATTGAAACAGATGCAACTGTACTTGTCTATTTCCTATAGGTGGGTGACTTTTACAATCATTTTTTTTCATATCTGAGGTATATTTATAAGATATTTAATGTGTTCACCTAAGGGTCAGGAAATTTTTCAGGTGTGCATGCCAAAATTTAAAATAGGGAAAATTTTGTCATATGGTCTCAGATTTTGGTGATCTTACCCCCAAGATACCCCATTGAGAGAACTGTACTTTCATGCATTCTCACCTGAAATCTCATAAAATTGTGATGTTCCCATTTGAAATTTTGCAACATCTCATGCAAAAACAAGATTCAGCAATTTTATGTGATTCCAACATTTGGAAATTCCACCTTGTGTCCTAGACAGTTTGTCCAAAATTGTAATGATCCATCTCAGAATCTGGGTTTCATCCAAATATGACGCACAGCTCTACTTTTTAACTTGTTCATGAATTATGTGGTACTGAGACCCAGTTTGATGTAGTGGTTAAGGCACCAGGCTAGAAACCAGGAGACTGGGAGTTCTAGTCCCGCCTTAGGCACAAAGCCAGCTGGGTGACCTTGGGTCAGTCATTTTCTCTCAGCCCTAGGAAGGAGGCAATGGCAAACCACTTCTGAAAAACTTTGCCAAGACAACTGCAGGGACTTGTCCAGGCATTCTCCAAGAATTGGACACGATTGAATGGATTAAAAAAATGTGAAGCTTGAGGTGATTAGCAGTATGTCAATTTATTGATAATTATCAAATTATTTAAGAGGACTGGAACAAAAAAAGAACAAGGGAGAAATCCAAAAAGCTATCTTCAGGTAGGAAGACTGGCATTAAAGAGGTAAGTGCAATTAATGTAAGCAGGCATATGGCAATGCACTTTGGGTTATAAATAATCCACTTAACTTCACATTTATGCTGATGGATTCTAAGATGACAGTGACTGATTAGGAATGGAAATTTGGGGTTATGATAAAATTCCTATTTGGTTTTGTCATTGCATTTTGAATGTTGATATTTTTTGTGAAAGGATAAAATGGGATTATGCTAAAATGATCTGCAATTTTAAAAGATGCAGTCTATCATAATTTATTTAGTGAATGTTTTTTAAACATGACACAGTATACAGGAACTCTTTCAAATAATCAACTGAAAAAGCAAAGCATAATGGATTGAAATTTCAATAAATTTTGGGCAATCCTATTGGCTTTCCAGGCTGTCTGCTGGAACTGAAGTAACAGGAAATGGTAAATCAGTTGGGATTTTGATTTCTAGGATAATTGCATCTTTATTACTGAAGATGAAATATTTATTGGACATCTTAATGCAACAGCAAGATTATTGAAAGGTTTGTAGTGTTGCTGTAGTTTATCAATGAAGGTAGTATCATGCTAGGAAGACAGTATATGCATACTGTGTAGGGCTGTGCACCGATAATACAACTGTTTGACCAATATCTGCTGTACCTATCAACAGCATAACACAGATATAGAATCTACACTAAAAAAATATCAAAAACTACATATACCTTTCTCCCAGCTAAAGATTATGGGAACTGAAATCCAACACATTTGGAGACCATTACACTGGGAAAAAGAATGTATGTGGATCATTCATCCTATTATCAGCTTCTTACATTGTTTGCACATGTGCGGTTGATTAAGGAAGCGGTAGGAAGGGAAAAAATAAGCTCCTTTGAACACTATCAGCTTGATATCCTCATGAAAAATTCAAATAAAGAATTGGCAGAAATAATCACATTGATGGTCCTTATATGATTCTGTGGTTTCTATGTCACCTGAGATGTGTGGGTAAAGGGACACACCTCAGTGCTGGCAATAGTTCCCATAATGCTTCAGTAACACATGAAATATGGATACTCACTGATATGTACATGAAAGTGCCTTTGATCAGGCTGGTCTTTCATATGCCTTTTTCTAAAATGCTATTAACATACTACCTTTGATAATAAATAGCTTCTCTATAGGATGAGTTCCAAGATCAGGCTATGTTTTAAAACTTGATTAACAAGGAAGGCTGCTAAGCCCTTCATATAAATCCAAATGAGTGGAAGATTTTCATCTTGGCAAATTAAAAAGACAAGACCATAAATCTGAAAGTAAGGCTTACAGAAGGGCAAATAATATCAGTTTTATACAGAGGAGACATGGATGAAACCACTGTAATGAAAAAATTAAAAGGGGTATTTTGTGAGAGATTGATAATGGTGGTAATGTACAAGAAGTCAGGACTACTATCTATGTGATTGCAAGAAATCTTTGACAGAAGGAAGAAGCTGGCTGGCACAGTACTGATTGCATGTAATAAAGTTGCAGAGCCTGCCCCTCCCTCCCTCCTGTGCAATATTTCTAACCCAGAAATTACTCAAACTGCACTAAAACCTCTTTTAGCTTCTTTCTTATTTGGATATGGGTTGTAGTGCCTCTCTTGTTCTTGTCCCTGAAAAGACTTAACACTTCTTACTTTGAAGCTTGTGTCCTCCTTATGGTTAACATACCAACCTTAGAGAAAACTAGGGGGGCAATTATTTGTGAATTAAAAGAGCTTTGTTACTTAAGATAGCATTATTAGTGAGGACTTCCAGTGGGAATATGGCCGACTGAACAGCTGTGTCAGTGAGCTCCGCAGACAGAACTGACAGTGGAGGCTTTTTTGGGGGCTCGGGCAGGCTTTTTCCTGAAGCCCGAGAGCGCTTTCATGATAAAGAAAACGCTTGGAATCATCCCATATGCTCTCCAAATCCGTCTTGTAGCCAGAGAATCGCAAACAGCGTTCATGACGATCCGGTAAGAGACGACGGGAGGCGGGGACATCACCATTTCCAAGCCACACTGTAGCCTTAAAGGGACATTAGGTCAAGCCACCCCATTTCTAAATAACTCAATTTATTTATTTATTTATTATTTATTTATTTAATTTATTCCCCGCCCATCTCCCATGCAAGGGACTCTGGGCGGGTTACAATAATTAAAATTTAAAATTTAAAAAAATTAAAAAACAATACAAAAAGAAGATATATAAAAATATATCCAATATAAAATAAAATAAATAAAATCCAAGATGGCTTGAGGACCATAGCACAGATCACCTACAGGGCCAGCCAACCCCAGGAGGCACTACCGCCTCTGTTGTCCCAGGCCAGTTGGCAGAGCCAGGTCTTAATGGCCTTCCGAAAGGCCAGGAGTGAAGGGGCCAGTCTCACCTCCGGGGGCAAGATGTTCCATAAAGCGGGCACTGTCGCAGAGAAGGCACGCCTCCTGGACCCCGCTAGATGGAATTCTCTTGTTCAGGGGGTCCGAAGCAATACAGCAAGAAGAAGCGGACTCTCTTGGTGCTTATCATTATTTCTGGATTAAATTTTTAAAATCTTTTAAAGTTTTGGCTTGTTTTCCCATTTAAAGATTAAGGAGGACTGAGAATAAATAATTGCCTCCCTGTTGTTATTTTTATACTAACTTTGATGGATTTGATATTTTCCTACACATTGAATTTGTTGTTTTGAACCTCTAGCCTTCTGTTCACTTTCCCTGAGAGCTGCTTGTTAGCACACTTTCCCTTGCTTCAATTTCATTCGGAAACTTTCCACCAAATCATTAACTCCTATCTGCGTGAGTCAAGTATTTAGGGGGTGCCATAATCTACTGCCTGAAACATGGAGGATTTCAAGGAGATTTTCTCAGAGTTCTGTTGTGAGCTTAAGCAGACCTACAAACAGATTTTGTCAGATTCCTGTCAAGTTATTTTGCAAGATATTTGGGACATTGTGGAAAACATCTGCTTTAAAATGTGTCATGTGGCTGAGAACGCTATGGAAGAAGCTGAAGATTTTGATAAAGATAGAGATGTTTTTACTGACAGTGAAACTGAAGTCTTTGCTGAAATGCCAGGCAGAGTTCATTCTGGTGCTGAAGGGGTTAAAGGAACAGACTAAATGGCAAATCACAAACAGTGATGTTTTTTGGAAGGGAATGTTATGGGAAAGTAGAAGTCCTGCTCTGTGGGAGGTTCTTTGTTGAGAAGTCTGAGTTTTTAAGGGGGGCAGTTGGGCTGTTTGATTTTTGTATGAAAAATGCCTTGTGTGTAATATGGATATATGTAATTGTCTTGGTATATTTTGAAGTGGGGTAAAAATTTAAAAATGATTAATTGGATTGATGGGAATGAGGCTTTTATGATTTCATTTCCCTTTAATGATTTCAATTAAGACCTATTGGACGCTTTTTAAGATTTGTTTCATTTTTAAGATTTATAAGGTATCTATAAGGTATAATAATATTTGTTTGGTTTTTAGGTTTAATAGGGTTAAGATTGTTGTAGTATTATCAATTATAAAAGTAGACAATTTATATGTTTTTATAATTTGATTTTTATTATAGTGGACAGAAATATATAGAATACTGGTAGGAAGGAAATAAATAAATGTTTTTTGGGGGAGGGAAGTTGATTTAGAGATTTATATACTTCTTTTTTTCAATATAAGGGGAAGGAGCAATTGCACTTAGTGATTTATATATGTGCTAATGGAATGATTAATAGAAATAATGTGATCTTGGTTTGATATAGAGTAAGGGATTGATTATGGAAATTGCTGTATATTCTTGTTGTTGAAAGTCAGAAGTCACCTCTTTATGTAATCTCTGAAAATTATTTTTCTTGTGTTTCACACTTTTTTAGTTTTTTAAAATTTTTTGCTGTTTTGTAGTTTTTATCTTTGTCTCAAACTTAATAAAATTCTTATTTAAAAAAAAGATGGCATTACTGATTTTTACAGATGACAGCTTTTTCCATAAATATTTGATTGCTTTTCAGATAGGAACTGCACTGTAAAGCTGGCAATTGTCATATTAACTGAGTCACCAACTCTACATACTGTATCTCACTGTGTTTAACAATGCTATTGATTATATTTAAGCTTATTTTTATTTTTTAACAAAATCTTCTTGAACCTTATAATAAAAAAACCCTTTCTATTTAATAGAAAACAAAGGTAGTGCTTATGTTAATATTCAAGGAAGTAAAGCTAAAGAGAAATAAATTCTACTTCACTTTAAAAGGCAAACCTATTACTGTGACTATATAGTTTAGTGGCAATCCAGCAGAAATTTCTCCTTTGCAAGGCTCTATAAAACAAACAGGACTACTGAGCACAATAAAAGTTTATGCAACATTCCGTAACACAGAGCTTTCCAAACTTTTCATATTGGTGACACACTTTTTAGACATGCATCATTTCGCAACACACTCTTACAGCAGGGCACAAGGCAGGCACTAGGACCTGTGCGGAACCACAGCTGGTTTGGAGGCAGCAAGGCACAAGGCAGGCACTGGACCTGCGTGGAATCCTGGCAGGGTTTGGAGGCAGCAGCAGCCACGACACACCCAGACACTGCAGCCGACACACCAATGTGTCCCGACACACAGTTTGGAAATCTCTGCCTTAACAAAATCCTACTATGCCACACAAAACACAATACAGTCTGCTTTTACATCCACTGTAAAATATTACATAATAATTTTCTCAAGTTCTAAGCTAGTAACAGCTATAAGACCATTAACAAAACTTCCTCTTTCCAAATCTTTGTATTAACATGGCACCCTCTTTGCATAGGTGAGATACTAAGGAACACTTTTATAAGAGATTCTGACTCTGAACTGATTATTTGAGCTTATTTCCCTCTTGCATGCCTGATAAAAAAAAGTTAAGCTCCTTTTGAGCAGATGGATGGCATATTTCTGCAGTATTCCCGGGGCTTTTTATCTCAGCAGATATATTCACAGGATTTTAAACGTAAGGGAAAATTACAGGAAAGCAGTGCACCAATTATGAACACAGCATGCAGAACAACGAAACTAGAGTTCGGCTTTTTTTTAAAAATGTGGTTGGTAAAGCCTCATCCAGCTAAATTTCAAGGAATTAAGGTAGATGATCCATTAATAGATATCCTATAGAAATTGAATCATATAATCCAGGCAATGTCATTCATTACAAATTCCCACTGAAAGAAACAGGATTAAGTTAATCACGATGAACTTGTTTCATTAGATCAAAAGGGGCTTAATTATCGCTAAAGGACTGAGGCTACAAAATTAGGGTTTTTAGTATAAAACAAGTTAGCCAAATAGTCTCCTGTTGAGTCTCTGGAATGACATTCATTTGACAAGCAGGAATCTTCTATTTTCCTGAGAGTAAGCATTTATCCTATCTTTCACTGCAACTGTGACACTAAAGACATTCCAAAATCATAAAATCAAAAATTAAAACAGGGTTTAAAATGGAAGATTTTTTTTAAAAAAAAAAAACATAAAATGACACTGATAGTTCAGTAAAACTATTGACCCATGATAAGCAGGCTACATGCCTGTTGAAATAAATTTATCAGACAGAAAAAGCCTAACCAAGGAAAGGCCAAATTAATGTTTCTATTAAGAAACTTCTACAACAGAGACACTGCAAAAAAGCAAGAAAAGCAAGGTAGCTCAACAGCATAATGCTTTCTAAAATTAGAAATGGTGCACAAAGAGTAGATAAAACATCTCCTCCTTCACTCATAATACTACAAATTTAATAGTAATGGACTAAAAAAAATTCTTTCTTCACATGAATTTATGGAATTCACTGTCACAAGTTGCGAAGTTTGCGGGAATGGCTTTCTGAAAGGATGAGACAAACTCATAGTATATCTATAAATAATTATGAGCCACAATAAGCAGGACCTGTCACACAATGTTTAAGTATACCTTCACCTCCAATAAGAGTGCCGTAGAATGGCTGGGCAGTCATGAATAATCTATGAGGAGCTCCATCAGTGTAAGAGTTATTTCTCAGAGTTATTTCTCAAACTGACAGCAATGATAGATACAGCCTTCCTTGGGCTCTACTGGGGGAAGTGTGGTGTTCCCTTTGCTTGTTCATTTGGTGTAATTTGGGGCAGGAGTCTCAAACTCAAATTGTAAGATGGGCAGCATGAGGACTACTTCATTGTAACACTGAAGATTTTTCATGCATAGCTACAAAAGTTACTTTTAATCATTATATTCTAATCCATAATCTGTACTGTAGCTGTACAGGTGTTGCTGAACTGCACCTCCATAAGCCCCAGCCAGTCTAGTCGAAGGCGAGGGATGTGGGGCATTGTAGCTCTGCACCATTAGAGGGCCACAAGCTGTCTGCTGTAGATAGAGCATCTTTCCAAGGGACGCTTCTGTTTCCAAGGAAGTGTAAACAGATTTAGAGCTGGCTTGGGGATAGGGAGGAGGCGTGGTGGCTCAGCAGGTAAGACGCCAGGCTTGTCGATCAGAAGATCGCAAGTTCGGAGGTTCGAATCCCTAGCCCCGTGTGACGGAGTGAGCTCCCGCACTCGCCCCAGCTCTTGCCAACCTAGCAATTCGAAAGCATGCAAATGCAAGTAGATGAATAGGTACCACTTCGGTGGGTAGGTAACAGCGTTCCGCGTGCGTCATGCCGGCCACATGACTGTGGAAGCATCTTCAGACAACGCTGGATCTTCGGCTAACAAACGGAGATGAGCACCGGCCCCTAGAGTCGGACACGACTGCACAAATGTGCGGGGGGAACCTTTACCTTTACCTTGGGGATAGGGAAGGAATGAGGGGGGAACTGCAGAAAAGATTACACAGTCCTGAGAAAGAAGAAAGGGTGAGAAAGAAATCCTAAGTAACCCCACCTTGATATTGTTTAGTATCAGATGGGACAAAAAGAAACTTGGACATTCTTTCAAGATTCTGTTAGTCTAGATTACTACAATAAAGAACATTCCTGGAATGCCTGCCCTGCCTGTTTCTTGACCTGCCCTATGCCAAAATGCTGACAGGAAGGCACATTTACTCCTGCCCCATCGCCTGCCTCAAGTCAATCTTCCATGCCTTTTGCTATTGGAGTCAAAAGTGCATCCCACCCCTCACCACCATCTTTTGACAGGGTTGTTGCAGCTCATTGCTTCTGCCTCCTTAGCTCTTTCCAGCATTTGCCTTGCAGGAATAACCTGCCCATCTAACCATCTCTCTCCACAAAAAAGCACCTGAGCTACATCACGGCCCTTTCATTAGTACAGGCCTCCAGGTCACTTCTCCCATGGGCTTGGTGTGGGAAGGCTGTTTAGGATGGCGCTGTAAGTTTATTCCTGTTTGCTTGGTTTTTTCCCTCTTTCTTTTGGGGAGGATAGGACTCTTTCACGATAGCTTTATTTCCTCCCAAATCTCAAGTGTGAAATGTGTGCGGGCATTCTTTGCTCCACCTCCCCGCTCTCCTTCACCCAGGAGGAGGTGGTAGAGGGTCCGAAGAGAGGCAACCCTCGCAACTCATATTTACCTTTCTTGGAAACACACCACTGGTAACCCAGCGCTGGGGTGATGCTGCAACCCAGGCAGCCTAATTGTGGCTTCATTTCTCTGCTTCTTTGTGGTAGCAGAGAAGTTGCTATTACTGATTCTGCCTTTCCCAGAGGACCGCTACCTGCAACATAAGGAGCAGAGTACTGTCATGGTGGCAACTGACTTCTCTCTTCTTCTACTGCTGAACTGGTCTTCTCCAACCTGGGGGCTGGATATAAAGCAAAGCAGTCTGGCTTGTTGCCTTTTTCACCTGTCCTACCCTAGAGTCTTCTTTTAGCTGGACTGGAGAAAGACAGATCCAGGGAGAGGAAAGGAGGTGATGCCTGCCTGCTTGCCTGCCTGCCTGCCTGCCTGGTGCTCACAACTTCTGCTCACCTACCCACCCATTCCCACAGAAAACCTCAAACTTTCTTGGAGGGAAAGGCTGTGAATGAAGTACTGAGAGTGAGGGAGCAAGCTCATGCCTACTGTTGGAGATGGGAGTGGTATGAATGAATCAAGCATATGTAGGCTGTGGAATATGAGTTGGAGGGCCATGTGTGGCCTGCAGGTTTGCAGCAACCTTCAGGTCTCCTTCCAGCATGTTGTTACCTCCTTACTTAGCAGACCTGTTTTGCCACAATTTCTGTCAGAACCCAGCATCTGAATTTGTTGTTAGAGTGAAAATTCTTAATATCACCAGGATGAGTTTACTTCTGAGATGCTGAGAAGAGAGAAGGAAGGGGATTGCCACTTTCATGTTTGCCTTGTAATCTTTCTAGAGGGCTCTTCATGTTCACTGTTGGAAACAGGTTTGGCTGGGTCTTTTGGCCCTATGTGGCAAGGTGCTTCTTCTGAGTTAAAGGATCAAAACACCTCTTGTGATCAAAGACTGTTATCCTGGGATCAAAAGCATCTCTGCTTCCACTCCAATATGCATATCCCTGCCTAGATTCCTTGATAGATTTATTTCTACTGCATGCGGTTAGATGTTGCTGCTTTGAATGGACCAATTAATAGAGAGAAACTACACATTTTTCGGTAGTAGATATCACTGGACAAAAGAAGAGGTCGACCTGGGGCTTCATGTTCAAGGTATCAAAGGTGGAGAATGCCTTGTATTGACCAGTTCAGACTGAGAACTTCATTAGCTTGCATTCCTGCTGACAAAATGACTCTAAATCAGAGCTTTCCAAACTTTTCATGTTGGTGACACACTTTTTAGACATGCATCATTTCGCAACACACTCTTACAGCAGGGCACAAGGCAGGCACTAGGACCTGTGCGGAATCACAGCAGGTTTGGAGGCAGCAAGGCACAAGGCAGGCACTAGGACCTGGGTGGAATCCTGGCAGGGCACGTTTGGAGGCAGCAAGGCACAAGGCAGGCACTAGGACCTGCGCGGAATCCTGGCAGGGCTCGGAGGCAGCAGCAGCCGCGACGCACCCAGACACTGCAGCCGACACACTAACATGTCCCGACACACAGTTTGGAAAGCTCTGCTCTAAATGTTAGTTGCTGAGCAACATCAGTGCTCCAGTACTATTGGGCTCAAATTTTATCTATTGGTTTCCAAATAAGCAGCTAGTTTGCCATTGTAGGAACTGATTCAGCTGGCTTTTCCTTTAAGCAAGCATGTTTTTCCTTATATTCTTAAAATTTTAATCACTGTCTAAACATTGTAGTCCAGCCACAAAGGTACCATTAATAAGAAACATACATTACATGATGTTTCCTATTATAAACAGAGATCTTTCCCACAATTAATATGCAGTGGTAGTGGGAAGATAATGAATCCAGCCCCATCCACATTACATTCACCATCAATGTGTCCCAATTAATATTAATACACCCTCTAGCTGTACTCATTAGCACATATTTAAAACTAAATAAATCCAGCTATTTAGGACTTCCTCCAAACTGCTAAAATCAGCAAAGAATCTGAACTGTAGAGATTATATATGTATTGCCATTGTCTCATTTTAATCAAGAATTTTAAAAATGTGCTTCTAAATCAGCCTTTCTCAACCTTTTGACCCTGGAGGAACCCTTGAAATATTTTTCAGGCCTCGGGGAAACCCTTGCACATTCAGGCTCAAATATAGGCCAGAAGTTACAAAATTATTATATTCATTTCATGTGTATGCCTGAATATATGCATTAGCAGTGTTCTTAAACTAAAAATAAAGAATGAAACTTACCTCTTTAACGTGAAGTTGCCTGAATTTGAAATATTTTTTAAAATAAATTGTGATCTCCCAGGGAACCCCTAGTGACCTCTTGCGGAACCCTAGGGTTCCATGGAACTCTGGTTAAGAAACTCTGTTCTAAATTATGACCAGTGTTATAAGTGTGATTGTATTGTTTTTAGAATTTGATGGATCTGTCAAGCCTGGTTACTGTAACATCAAATTTCATTATATGTATTTACAGTAAGATGTAAAATAGCCAAGTGAAACAGTTTAGTAATAACATGTATTGTAGGACAGTTTCCATGGAAGAGGAACATACAAGGATTGCCAGTCTACAAAAA
This sequence comes from Charina bottae, assembly GCA_023362775.1. Lineage (NCBI taxonomy): Eukaryota > Metazoa > Chordata > Lepidosauria > Squamata > Charinaidae > Charina > Charina bottae. Next base: position 20,014,681 of record JALMGJ010000016.1, on the reverse strand, counting down.
CACTTGGCTTGTTTAATTAATATATCTTTACTACAATACAAATGTTTCCAGTGCTTTGATTTTTTTTTTTTTTCCTTCTCAGCTCTCCGTGAATTCCCCAATGACATCTTTACAAATGAAGATCGGCGGCATGGAGCAGTAATTTTGCATGCCTTCTGTGTGAGTCATTATCTGCCTATATGCACATTATGTTGGCTGTTTTAAGAGAGATAAAACAGCAATGGGCCAAATTAATATTGCCTGTTCATAGCTATCCTCAGGCTTAAAGCCTTAAAAATAATTAAAGGCTCTAGTTTTTAGTAGGAAAAGTGAAGACTTTACACTGAAATAATTGTTCTCATCAAAAATCCTGATTCACAGGATACCACTAAAAAGCAAATACTGCATGTTTAAAAAGCTGATCTGCCCATTTGAGTTGAACCGACATCTACTATATTCTGTCTGCAAGGACGGTTCAAAGTTTCAGGGTTGAATTCCAGAGAGAATACTGGAAAAAATAGTAAATTAACTGTTTATTTGAACATACTTTCTCCCTCTCCCTCTCCCTCTCCCTCTCCCTCTCCCTCTCCCTCTCTCTCTCTCTCAACAAAGATTCAGATGAGTATCCTCCATGTGCCTGGATTCATGCTCTGCATGGTAAAGGTCAATGTGCTAGTTACTAATTGCCTTCAGCTTGATTCACACACAAGAGCCAAGAAACTAAGCAAGATGAAAGAAAGGGCAATATAGTTCTATGAAATCCCATATTGTTCCAGGCTCTCCATCACCACCACTTAATAGCCCATCGTTTCCTCAGCCAGCCATCGGAATCATTTGGTGTCCACATTTTCTGTAATATTTCTATTATATTCAGTGAGCTTCTTATCTATTAATAATCAACAACTTTAAGAATCCATTCATAAATCACTTCTCAAAGACTTGCTTAACTTTAGGTCAAATAGGTAGTCCTATGATAATCCAATGATAATATTCAACCAAAAAGATAAGCCATCACACCAATCAAAGTTTATGTCTTTTGGTCTTGCCCTCCACAACAGGCAAGCTTGGAATGCCAGCCTCACTTGAGGAAATTGAGGCAGTCCCAAGGGTGTTCAGGGGTGGGGGTGGTGTTACATGTGCAAGATATGTAAAAAGAAACAGGGCTTTGATCACGCAGGCACCAAATTGACTTTTTTGACCCACCCCCTCTTCCCTCCAGGCACCCTTGGCTGTAGTTAGCTCTTTTGCTTTCCAGTTGGCACTCACTTTTGAGGGACCAGTTCTGTTCTCAGCCAGGGGAAGTGAGCTCTTTCAAGGCCTGGCCTCCTTGAAGGCTCAGTGGAGTTTTACAGGCCTGAATAGAGACATCCCACAGCAAAATTTCACCACAGTCTCACATGTCAATACTCCTCCCATTTGAACATGGACCAGGGCTTAGCTCTTGGGCATTTTTAAACTAATGGTTTAGGACAAGCAGTGTGGTCTGACAGACATTAGACACCTGAGAGTCTTTGTCAATAACAATTTTTATAGAATAAACTAAAAGAAAATAATAGTAACTGAAAATTCTATTTGCAGGATTGGATAGCATTTGTCAGTCAACTTATTTATACTTATTTCAATTCAATAATCACAAAATACTTACTAGGCACAAGAAAGTGAAATGGCTGGTTCTCTATGAAGTCATTAGATTGTATGATGATTATGCTTATTAATTTAAGCTGGGGATCAAGTTTAACTATTTGTTCCAGCAATTAATTTATCTGATGGCTTAGAATATAGCTTTCCAAACTGTGTGTCGCAACACTTTAGTGTGTCGCCAACACACAGCTTAGTGTGTTGCAAAGTGGCGGCGCGGCAGCGCGCGCGCGGTGGTGGCAATGTGTATGGCAGCGACGACGGCAGCGGCGCACCATCAGCGCTTCTGCGTTTTAGCAAGGCCGCCGCCGCTGCCACCGCCACTATACACACCGCCACTGCGCGCCCCCCGTGCCGCCACCATGCACGCGCGCCGCCGTCGCTGCCGCCGTTGGTGTGTCACCAATGGCAGCACTTTGGAAAGCACTGGCTTATTAGGTTATTCTGTACATGAAGTCCCAACTGTTGTTTCCAAAATAAAGGCCCTGAGTATAACATGGAAGATATGACAGGAAAAATAAATCACTTTCCATTGATTTCAGCCCTCATTTTAATGGTTAGAAATTTCACACTCCTTATTAATAGGTTGTACAACCCCAATGGGGAATTCTGAGTTATGTGGCAAAAATGGCAATCAAAAATTAATGCTATCTTCAAAACAGGAAAGCATCCATTATATGGTTTGCATCCAGTGGAAAGATAACATTTTAAGACAATATTAATTAAAAAAACAATTGACTGTAGTGTGACTTATATTAAGTAACACATATTTAGAATGTGCCTAAAGAATAAAAAGTTTTAAGAGCATAGGAAATAGTTGGCCCATGCAGCTCAATATGATTTATGCTAATTTGCAGCTTTGAATAAAGCACTCAGATGGGTCTCTTTAAGCTATTTTTACATTATTGGAATGTAAATGTTACTTTGTTTCTGATCTTTGATCAAAATAAATTGGATTGATTGATTGATTGATTGATTGATTGATTGACTTGGAGCTACTGTCTAGGATTTCTTTCCTAGCCTTCCTGCAGATGGCATGCCAGGGACCACTCAGCCTTTCTAGCCAACGTCAGCTGTAACACTAAGCTGTGATCCTTTCTCTTCCAATGAAAACATAAATGAATAGCCACAAGTATCTCTTTCACCCTAGGATTGCTTATTGAAAAACTAATCCATATAGCAGAACAAATTACAGACTTGCATGCACATTGTGTTCTGACTTTCCATCTAAATTAAAATCAGCTTTGAAATGCAGTAGGAACTAATGAGCTTTCTTGTGAAATCTGTTTCTTTTGTGTCACTGAGGGAATTATAAGAATTTAATTCCTAAGTAATAGGCAATTAATTATTATTATTATTATTATTATTATTATTATTATTATTATTATTTGCTTATCTTTACTGTCCTTATTAGTTTATGTATTTTACATTCTGCAACAAAAGATTATGTTTGCAGAGTGTTCTTGCTTGCTTTTGAATGTCCACACTAGCATTTATGTAACAGGGAGGCACTACTATGAAACAGAAAACAAAATTAAAATCAGCATATAAAAACAACTATGAAAATAACCTATTCTCTCTTAGAAAATGATCTATGGCAGCACTTGAGTTGACTTAAAACCAAACTGCTTGGGCTTTCAGTGTCACCCTGTGTTTTGTAGGTGGTGATGTTATCAGATATTACACTCCTTGTCATGAGTCCCAAGTCTTAAATGGCTTTAGGCTGGGACAACCTGGTGAGATATCATAAATGGTCTATACAAAACTCTTAGTAGTGTCTTGACATTGAGGATAATCATGGTGCATGTAACATTGAATGCTACTACTAGTGGGATGTTTTAGGTCTCTGGAATTTGACTTACTAATGGAAAGCCAGTTTGGTCTAGTGGTGAAGGTGCTAGGCTAGAAACCAGGAGTCTGTGAGTTCTAGTCCCGCCTTAGGCAGGAAAGCCGGCTGGGTGACCTTGGGCCAGTCACTCACTCTCTGCCCAGCTCACCTCACAGGGTTGTTGTTGTTGTGGGGAAAATAGGAGGAGGAAGGAGTATTAGGTATGTTCCCCACCTTGAGTTATTTATAAAAATAATAAAGGCAGGGTAGAAAATAAATAAATGAAATAAAATTAGTGATTTGCCTGATCAATAGATCAGTGCCTTCTGTTTCCCATTCCATAGTTTTCAGTACAGCTGCCCATAATCCTGGTCTGATCTACAGTAGATACTTGTCTTTGCAAGTCTGGCCAGTGGTTAGGATCTGTTTTGATAGCTATACTGAATCCTGGGTCAAAAACATCACACACAAACAGAATAGTTTAAGATGAACTGTTTTGTTTTTGTCAGGAGTTCTGCACTGAAAAGGGAGTCCAAGGCTCCACACCGCAGTTACCTTCGCCCAAAGTATTGTGTTTTCTCAGTGTCCTTTTGGTCTATCCTTGTCTCTTGTCTTGAGTTGGTAACTGAGAGAAAGATGTGACCTCCACAGGAGATGGATTTATTTAGCTGAAAAGTTTTCAAGTTATGATTTCTTGTTCGTGATGTGAGTGATTAGCCAAACTTTACTTTCATAAAAATGCAAGTTCCACGCCTTGCTGTTGATTCCATGCTTAGCTGTGGCTTCCCTTGTGCTGTTAGGTGATTCAGTTGTGACATTCAACAAGAGAATTCAAAATTATACAACGTATAAGACAAATGTATTAATTTGTCAGGTTTTTAGCTTAGTGTGCCGTATCCAGTTCTTTTTCGCCACAAAGCAGAAATAGACAACGATCTGATGTGATGTGTTCCACAAAAGGCTTAAACATGAAAATGTTTTTATGTTAATGTGTATTATATTTTTAACATTGTCTCCATGACAATAGAATGGCTGGCAGATACTAGTCTTCCTACTATGAGAGAACTGAAAAGTCATCATAATGTGACTGCAAACATCAAGTTTGTAAAGGAGGTAAGAGTTGAATGATGAGCTTGTTCTATATCAGTCTTCTGGAGTTCTGATTAAAGAAAGCAAAAATCCATGCTGGGTCTCAATGTCTGATATAGTGTGAAATGGTTTTAGCCTTCTCATATCAACAGGGTAAGGTGGACAGTCTTTTTTGGATCAAGGGCCACATTGGGGGAAAACTTACAGCTACTTTTTAAAAGTAGGCATGGCCAAGAAAATGGCACATATTACAAAGGACAGAGAACATGCCTAGAGCAAAAAGAACAACTTTATCAATTAATCATTATTAATGAATTAATAAAATATTCTGCCTCCAGTAAAGCCCAGCTGGACATTTCAAGATGTCTGCAAAAAAATGAAATCTTAGCAGACAGGATAGCACAGTCTCTTGAATACAATTGCTTTTCTTTCTTTAAAATGAATTGTTCTGACCCAGTTTTATCTGTTAGTTGTTGTATAGCTGTTACTATGAATATTTTTCATTTGTCATCTTCCTTTCCGTAAAGCTAATCCTGACCAGACTGTTTCCAAATGGGTTGCCTCCAAAATTCCCTGGTCACAGATTACCCACTTCATTTGTGCTCTAAAGGAAGAAACATACTCTTAGAATGAGGGAAGAGCAAGAGGGCTGGCCGCTTGGCTATTTGTTCATCCAGATCCACTCTGAGGCCCCAGGCACAGGCAAGCTTTTATATGATAATCTCTGTTATCTCCAGAGATTACTAGCTTCATCCCTGTCCTACCAGATACTTTCTCCTAATTAACCTAACACCATCTAGTAGTTTTGGGGGATTTAGGATTTGAACCTAGGGAAAGAATGCAACCCTAGATTTAACTTCATGGAAACCTCCAGTTGGAATACAGTTCAGTCTCTAAATTTATACTAAGGGCCATACATGGAATACACATTTGTACAGGAAAAACTACAAACCAACAGACTTTTTTTTCTAGTACCCGGACGTGGAGTCAGAAGCAGCCCTTCCATGAGATAAGGTGATGTGACAACCTTAGGCAGCAAACTTGATGCTATTAAGGAGAGCAGAAAGAAAGCCAGTCATATTGTAAACCACTGGGATGTTCCATATAAGCTTTACTGAACCAAATGGCAGGTGCAAGTAGTCCTTAGAGAAATGACTAATATCAGTTTGGTATTGTTTGGCTTATGGAGAGAATGCCATGGGCCTCGGTTTGGATGAGCTTGCATAGTAGGAGTGCTCTCTTTGGTCCCAATATAATATCATCCTCACTAATTTGATTGAGGATCTTTTTTCCTGGACATGCATGGTCGGGGTTCTACAGCTTTACTGTCTTTTAACATTTTAACAGCTGCCTAGAGTCTAAAGGAGTTGGGCTGCCTCCTAAATCTCATTAATGTGTGGGGTGGGTGGGTATATGGGTATAGGATGAGTATCTAAATATCTGAGGGTCAAATCAGTTCTCATTACTTGTCTGTCTCTTTATTTGCTAACCTAAAATCACAGAGGTGGAGGACACTATGTTTACTGTGCTTTCTGACAATTCACCAGAAATGCCTTCTCCACAGTAGAAGCTATAGCCAAAGTATCTTGAAGATAGTAGATTGGGAATTATTTCAGCAGAGAATGGAAAGAGCATCCTGACTTATCATCCCCCCATCAAGATGGTCCTCCCCTAAAAAGACTTGCTGGCCAGAATTGTGAATAATTCTAGATCAAGCCTCAGTCTTTGCTTCAGTAATCACTGGACTTCGCCTTTGTAGCTCACCAATATTCCTCTGTTGTCTCCTAATCTATCTACTACCTTCTCTAGTATGTCAGCTCCCTAGCAGCTTGTCTGATTGCCCTTCTGTTTGTTACCAGTTTTCCCCAGTACCAGATCTGCACATAGAACTGATTTCTTGATTCAAACCATGGTTTGCATTTGACAGATTATTCCTCCCATGGTTGACCCGGTTTTGGTTCTTGGTGCTTCTGTTATTATTTCATAGTTTAAAATATAAGCAAACAATGGGTAGCTGTGAAGAGGATTTTGAGTAATTCAGAAAAATAGAATCAGAGTGATAGTCAAATGATTATGTTGCTGCAAATGAACTATAATCAGCAATATTGTTCATGAAACTAACATAATAATATTATTTCAGTTGACATTCCATTTAGTGATTTTTGTCAGTGTATGTTATATTCCCTATTCATTTGTTAATCAGTAACATTAATGTGTCTGTGTGTGTGTGTATGTATGTATAACACAACTGAGTTCTGCTTTCTAGCAGCTGCTGCACCTGTCATATTTACAGGAGTCTTTTTCCCTCCTCTAAATAGAAGGAAGCAACAATTTTGCCTTCCTTAGAAAGCCATTAATATGTTTCTGACATCTTTGCAACCTAATAAGTTGCAATATATTAGGCAAATATGCTAGCTCTATGAAATACAATGGCTTTTTTTCTGTTCTATTAAACAGTAATAATGATGATGATGTCCACAATAATGGTAAAAAGAAAAGTAGATATAAAATTAATATTTTGGTATCTAAACTAACAATATTCATGTCATATATAATACATGATTATAAAAAAATGCCTGAATATTTGTATCATAGATAAACAACTCAAGAACATTTGACCAGGTTGCTCAAAATTTATTTATTTATTATTTATTTATTTAATTTATATGACTGCCCATCTCCCCACATTGGGAACTCTGGGCGGTTCACAATAGATAAGTTAAAGTAAAATCTAAAATGGATGGATGGTATTCTGGAGGCGACGGACTCAACCATTGGGGAGCTGGGGATGGTGACGGCCGACAGAAAGCTCTGGCGTGGGCTGGTCCATGAAGTCACGAAGAGTCGGAAACGACTGAACGAATAAACAACAAACAACAACAAAATCTAAAATATATAAAACCACAATATACAGTACAGTAAATAATTATGAAATCCAGATGGTGATGGAATGATTAAAAGAAGGACATTATAAAATTAGGGAATTCGCCACCCCCATGAGGAACTATCCCTTCCTTGCATGTCAGAAAGAAAAAGGAAAGAAAAAAAGACTAAAATGTTGAGGAAGGTCAGCAATGCAATGCAGCAAATCAGAGATAGGTTTTTTTACTGTACAAGAGGTGGGTAGCTTATAAGCATCAAGGGTCTGCCCCTCCCAACCAGGAATGCCAGGACTGATGTAGCAGGTACTGGCAGCCACCATCTTCTTTTTCTCTCTTCACCCATATGGGTTTTAGGAACAAGGCCAAGAGAAGTCACCTACTTTCTGGTAACTGAGGAACACAAGGGCACCTTAAGCCTAGCATCTAGTCGTCGGTTTGGAGACACCTAGGCCTTCTGTCCCCTTCATGGATCACTGCCTTGTCGTGGCGAAGGGGCTTGCGTAACTCAATGAAGTCAGGTCAAGAAGAACAGGTCATGATGGAGAGTTCTGACAAAACGTGGTCCACTGGAGGAGGGAATGGCAAACCACTCCAGTATCCTTGCCAAGAAAACCCATGGACAGTATCAAAAGGCTAAAAGATATGACGCCGGAAGATGAGCCCCTCAGGTCGGAAGGTGTCCAAAATGCTACTGGGGAAGAGCGGAGGGCAATTCCGAGTAGCTCCAGAAAGTGTGAAACGGCTGGGCCAAAGCCGAAAGGACGCTCAGTTGTGGATGTGTCTGGAAGTGGAAGGAAAGTCCGATGCTGTAAAGAACAATATTGCATAGGAACCTGGAATGTAAGAACTATGAATCAAGGTAAGCTGGATGTGGTCAAACATGAGATGACAAGATTGAACATCGACATCTTGGGAATCAGCGAACTAAAATGGACAGGAATGGGCGAATTTAATTCAGGAGACCATTATATATACTACTGTGGGCAAGAATCCCTTAGAAGAAATGGAGTAGCTCTCATAGTCAATAAAAGAGTGGGAAAGGCAGTACTGGGGTACAACCTCAAAAACGACAGAATGCTTTCAGTTCGAATCCAAGGCAAACCATTCAACATCACAGTGATCCAAGTCTATGCCCCAACCTCTGATGCCAAAGAAGCTGAAGTTGACCGGTTCTATGAAGACCTACAACACCTTCTAGAACTAACACCAAAAAAAGATGTCCTTTTCATCATAGGGGACTGGAATGCTAAGGTAGGAAGTCAAAAAATAACCGGAATAACAGGCAAGTTCGGCCTCGGAGTACAAAATGAAGCAGGGCAAAGGCTAATAGAGTTTTGTCAAGAGAACACGCTGGTCATAGCAAACACTCTTTTCCAACAACACAAGAGACGACTCTACACATGGACATCACCAGATGGTCAATACCGAAATCAGATTGATTATATACTTTGCAGCCAAAGATGGAGAAGCTCTATACAATCAGCAAAAACAAGACCTGGAGCTGACTGTGGCTCAGATCATGAGCTTCTTATTGCAAAATTTAGGCTTAAATTGAAGAACGTAGAGAAAACCACTAGACCAATCAGGTATGACCTAAATCATATCCCTTATGAATATACAGTGGAGGTGAGGAATAGATTTAAAGGATTCGATCTGGTAGACAGAGTGCCTGAAGAACTATGGATGGAGGTTCGTAACATTGTACAGGAGGCAGCAGCTAAAACCATCCCAAAGAAAAAGAAATGCAAGAAAGCAAAGTGGCTGACTGATGAGGCTTTACAAATAGCTGAGGAAAGAAGGGAAGCAAAAGGCAAGGGAGAAAGGGAAAGATATAAACAACTGAATGCAGAATTCCAGAGAATAGCAAGGAGAGATAAGAAGGCCTTCTTAAATGAACAATGCAAAGAAATCGAGGAAAACAATAGAATGGGGAAGACTAGAGATCTCTTCAAGAAAATCGGAGATATCAAGGGAACATTTTGTGCAAAGATGGGCATGATAAAGGACAAAAAAGGCAGGGACCTAACAGAAGCAGAAGAGATTAAGAAGAGGTGGCAAGAATACACAGAAGAACTATACAAGAAAGATCTTAATATCCCTGATAAATACGATGGTGCGGTCACTGACCTTGAGCCGGACATCCTAGAGAGTGAAGTCAAGTGGGCCTTAGGAAGCATTACTAACAACAAAGCTAGTGGAGAAGACAGTATCCCAGCTGAGCTATTTAAAATCCTAAAAGATGATGCTGTTAAAGTGCTGCACTCAATATGCCAACAAATTTGGAAAACTCAACAGTGGCCACAGGATTGGAAAAGGTCAGTTTACGTTCCAATTCCAAAGAAAGGCAATGCCAAAGAATGTTCAAACTACCGTACAATTGCGCTCATTTCACATGCCAGCAAGGTTATGCTCAAAATCCTACAAGCTAGGCTTCAGCAGCATGTGAACCGAGAACTACCAGAAGTGCAAGCTGGGTTTCGAAGAGGCAGAGGAACTAGAGATCAGATTGCCAACATTCGCTGGATCATGGAAAAAGCAAGAGAGTTCCAGAAAAACATCTACTTCTGCTTCATTGACTACGCTAAAGCCTTTGATTGTGTGGATCACAACAAACTGTGGCAAATTCTTAAAGAGATGGGAGTACCAGACCACCTTACCTGTCTCCTGAGAAACCTGTATGTGGGTCAAGAAGCAACAGTTAGAACCGGACATGGAACAACCGACTGGTTCAAAATTGGGAAAGGAGTACAACAAGGCTGTATATTATCACCCTGCTTATTTAACTTATATGCAGAGTACATCATGAGAAATGCCGGGCTGGATGAATCACAAGCCGGAGTTAAGATTGCCGGGAAAAATATCAACAACCTCAGATATGCAGACGATACCACCCTAATGGCAGAAAGTGAAGAGGAACTAAAGAGCCTCTTGATGAGGGTGAAAGAGGAGAGTGCAAAAGCTGGCTTGAAACTCAACATTAAAAAAACTCAGATCATGGCATCTGGTCCCATCACTTCCTGGCAAATAGAAGGGGAAGAAATGGAAGCAGTGACAGATTTTATTTTCTTGGGCTCCAAGATCACCGCAGACGGTGACTGCAGCCATGAAATTAAAAGACGCTTGCTCCTTGGAAGGAAAGCTATGGCAAACCTAGACAGCATATTAAAAAGCAGAGACATCACCTTGCCGACAAAGGTCCGTATAGTTAAAGCTATGGTTTTTCCAGTAGCAATGTATGGCTGTGAGAGTTGGACCATAAGGAAGGCTGAGCGCCGAAGAATTGATGCTTTCGAGCTGTGGTGCTGGAGAAGACTCTTGAGAGTCCCTTAGACTGCAAGGAGGTCAAATCAGTCAATCCTAAAGGAAATCAACCCTGACTGCTGATTGGAAGGACAGATGCTGAAGCTGAAGCTCAAATACTTTGGCCACCTAATGCGAAGAGAGGACTCACTGGAAAAGACCCTGATGCTGGGAAAGACTGAAGGCTAAAGGAGAAGGGGACGGCAGAGGATGAGATGGTTAGATAGCATCACCGATGTAATGAACATGAATTTGAGTAAACTCCGGGAGACAGTGGAGGACAGGAAGGCCTGGCGTGCTATGGTCCATGGGGTCACGAAGAGTCAGACACGACTTAATGACTGAACAACAACAACAATAAATAGGAGTCTCACGCATTGGTCAAAGACTTCAATAAAGGTTTACCTACCTAAATAAAGAGAGCCAGTTTGGTGTAGTGGTTAAGGCACTGGACTAGAAACTGGGAGACTGTGAGTTCTAGTCCCGCCTTAGGCACGAAGCTATCTGGGAGACCTTGGGCCAGTCACTCCCTCTTAGCCCTAGGAAGGAGGCAGTGGCAAACCACTTCTGAAAAACCTTGCCCAGAAAACTGCAGGGACTTGTCCAGGCAGTCTCTGAGAATTGGACACGATTGAATGGATTAAAAAAAAAACTAAATAAATGTTTTTGTATATTTATCTTGACATTTATGGAACAGACAACTTTTAAATTAAAATCATTAGAGAAACACAGTAGGGTTTTTTATTTTATGCAGGTGGATACAATTTTATCTCCTTCTCAGGATTCTAAATACAAGATATCCAATTCCTAATTTCAGAAAAATTGGGGGAAATGAAAACTGAAATGTAATGAACCAATATATACTTTCTGAAGCTGTTGTAAAGGAAAATATATGTAGGGCATATAGAGACTCAAGACTGGGATGCCCAAAATTGAAGTGTGGGCTCGGATGCAGATGATCAATTACTGGCTTAAGAAGCACAGATTTGTTTCCGTTAGCTCTGGAAGATGAACACTCATCAAGCTGGAAAATATCTGTTGAACAGAAAGTAATATCATATGGGCTTTCTGTAGAATTTATTTTACTTCCTGGGTGTGAACAGGCAAAACAGGTTTTTCTTTGAAGGCTAAATAACTGTATATGGATTATTAGAAAGAAGTACGTAGGTCTGAAAGAATAGGAAAGGGGGGGCTACAAAATTTCCTTGGAAATCTGCAGTATTTTTGAAATACACTTACCTGCTAGGCATAATGTTTTCTAATCTACACTTCTGTAGGTAAGATATTCTAAAACCCCTTTAGCTGAACCCACTTGGCCATGCTTATCTGGAAATTGAAACAATACAGTATTTCCTACTGTAAGTAAAGGTTCCCCCCACACATTTGTGCAGTCGTGTCCGACTCTAGGGGCCGGTGCTCATCTCCATTTGTTAGCCGAAGAGCCAGCGTTGTCCGAAGACGCTTCCACGGTCATGTGGCTGGCATGACGCGCGCGGAACGCTGTTACCTACCCACCGAAGTGGTACCTATTAATCTACTTGCATTTGCATGCTTTCGAATTGCTAGGTTGGCAAGAGCTGGGGCGAGTGCGGGAGCTCACTCCGTCACGCGGGGCTACTATTTCCTACTGTACTTTTCATCAGGATCATTGTAAGAGTTATAGTTTGCTCCTCTTATGCTAATATCCTGACAGAATGGGTGAGTTTTATGTTACGCTTCTTCTTTCAGATACGAAACATTCAAACTGCTGCATGGTAGCTAAATACAGCATAGCTGCAGTGGAAACATTACCAAGTATTGCTTTATTGATACAAATGTTTTTTGTAATTTTTGCCGATCCTTGACTGTAATCTTCCAATACTGCACTGGGTACCGTTTGGCTTCCAGGTGCAATTCAAGGAGCTGGTTATCACCTGCAAAACCCTTCCTGGCATAGTCCTGGTTATTTGAGGGACTACTTGTCTCTAGTTGTTTCTGCCAGTCTGGTGCAATCAGGCAGAGTGGGGTTGCTCCAGGTACCATCGCTTAAACAAGTGTTGGCTTGTGGGGCCCAGAAAGTGTGTCTTCTCTGTTGCTGCTCCCACCCTCTGGAATGATGTCCCTCAGAGATCTGGATGGCTCCCATCCTGATGATATTCAGGAAGCTACTAAAGACCTGGCTATTCTCCCAGGCTCTGAGACAGAGTGAAGTTTGAGCCCTTGTTGGATGGATTATCTTTAGTTATACGTTGTTTCTGGGCCATTCATGTTTTTTTAAAGAATTTTATTAGATTTCAGAAAAAGATAAAAGATACAGAAAAACAATAAACTACAAAAAAGAAGGACTAAAGTGTGAAAACACAAGATAATTGTTTTAAAAATAGATTACAAAAAGAAATGACTTTAAACATCAAGGATATACAGCAATTTTCCATAATCATTCCCTTACTCTATATTAAACCAAAATCACATTATTTCTATAAGTCAACCCCTTAGCACATTATAAAAATCACTAAATACCATTGCTCCCTCCCCTTATATTAAAAGAAAAGAAAAAGTATAAATCACCTAATCAACTTCCCCCCAAAAAAATAACAATTACTTAATTATTCCCTTCCTACTACTATTCTATACATTCCTGTCTACTGTAATAAAAATAAATAATAAAAAGCATGTAAATTGTTTGCCATTATAATTAATAATACAAGAAACATGAATTAATATTATTTTTTAAAAAACTTAATAATCTTAATCCCAATCATTAACGATAAGTAAAATCATCCAAAACCAAAAGACCATCCAGATAAATATTTTTAGCCCCTTAACCGACTTCAAAATAGACCAAAGCATTTACATATCCCCATAATAAACACAGAGCTATTTTCTTAAAAAAATCAAACAGCCCAAGTGCTCCCCTCACAAACACAGACTTCTCTTCAAAAAACCTCCCATACATAATAACCCCTTCTTTTCCGTAGCATTCCCTAAAAAAATCAAATTCACTCATGTCTTGCAACTCAATTTCTCTGTTAAACCTCTTCAATTCAGCATTGTCAATTTCATCCGGCATTTCAACAGAAGCCCCCATCTCGCTCTTAGAAGAGACATTCCCATTGCTGTTAAATTCTTCAATTTCGTCCACGGTATCCTCAACCAGATGGCACATTTTAGACCACATATTTTCTACAATGCTCTGAATGTCTTGCATAATAACTTGGCAGGAATCAGAAAAAAGTCTGCTTAATATCTGTTTTAATATCTCGATGGTAGTCAGAGAGACCCTGGTTAAGATCATCCATGTCTCACGCAGTAAATTATGGCTCCCCCTAGATACTTAACTGGCAAAAGTAAACGGTAATGGAGAATTTCCAAACTGAGTTATGATAAGATCACAGACAGTTCCCAGAGAAAGTAGTGGCAGGAAAGTGGAAGTTCAGAACGGCAGATTCAACATGTAGGAAAAATGCTAAAACCTTCAAAATTAGCACAAAAATAATAACAGGGCGACGATAATATACTCTCAGCCCTCCTTAGTATTGGGTGGAAAGCAAAATCCAAAGCTTAAAAATAATTTTTTCAAAAACAATTAATCACAAAAATAACGATAAGCACCAAGAGAGATCATTTCTCCTTAATGTAGAAAGTCTCTCTTAGGGTACAAATACTTTTAAAAAAGTAAATTGGGTGCTTTAGAAATGGGGTGGCTGGACTTAATGTCCCTTTAAGGCTGCAGCATAGCCATTCATGGGGTTTTTGTGTGTGTGTGTGTGTGTTTTGTATTTTTTTTACTTTAATTGTAAGCTGCCCAGAATTGCTGGTGTTGAGTGGCCTATAAATATTATAAACAAACAAACAAAATATTCCAAATGTTCTGAAACTTTAACAGAGCATAAATATGATCAGCAAGTTGGGTTTCAGACATTATCAGACCGGAAGGATCTTGATATTCTTTTGTCATTGTGTTACAGATAAATTTCCACAACCTTATAATCCTCTTTTCAGCTTAATATTCATATTAGTAATAGCAGTTTAAAGTGAAACCATGATAGTTTCCTCCCCATTCAACGAGGACAGACAGAATACTGCATCCTTAGTGATGCCACAGACATTGCTATTGGGATGGGGATGATGACAACTGAGGTTTTTCTTTTCCTTGCTGGCATTTGGCTCAGTGGGCAATAAACCTGCTCAAATATCCAAATTAGAAAACAATTACTTGTTTCTAGCTCTAGTAGTAATTAAGCAGGAGAATCATGCTGCAGGAAGTGCTGAAGCCAGTCCCAGCCAACTACATCATCATCTTGACCAGAAATCCTTACAAAGAAAGCATGTTGATTGGGCATGAGACACTTCTCAAAGTGGCTTAGCTTCCTACAGGGCATTTATTACCCTGCAATGAAAAGATAATTAATCTAGGGAGACATTGTTATTTAGATGTGATTTTTTAATAAAAACTAAAACTGATTTCAATTGTGTAGGAATTGAAATAAAGTAGAATTCCATAAAATTACCTTTCTTCATTGTTACCTATCCTATGTACTACAGAGGACATCCTTGCATGTGCTTGTAGCACTTTCCCTCACAGAATCAGACTATCTTGTTCCTGTGTATGAGTTCTAGTATTACCCAGTGATTCCAGACTAGCCTGCATATGATTCTTGAGTGACTTGGAGGTTCTCCATTGCTCTTGCATTTGTACAAAGCTCTACACAAAAGGATGGGACGTGTGGAATTGGTATTCCACTGAAATGAATGCTGGAATCATTGTGCAGGGGAAAGCTTTGCGTGTGCATCAGAATGTATTTGCATGGAATCAGTGGGCCAGAGCATGTGAGTTGATCTTAATTCAGCATTTAATATAATCAGCATTTGACTTGTAATGCTTGTACTGAATCTGTCTAGGCATGGGCAGAAATGTTACTGGAAGCTGAGGAACAATATTTTTTATTTATATGGAAATCATTTGAAATTAGAATAAAAACGTAAAAGCAACAAGGAGCACATAGAAAAATATAAGCATATAAAAGATATATATGTATGGAATAAATACAAATGAAAAAGAGAACCATTTACCCACCACAGAAGTGCATAATTAATTAATAACTTCCAGTACTTTCAAATGTGTGACAATTACTGTATTTAGCATCAGAAACTGTGTATACTATGAAGGGTCATACAATATTTTTCCAGATGTATATGAAACGGTGTGAAATGGATATAGTTTCTGTACTGTGTATTGTACATTATGTAATCCAGAGCTTTCCAAACTGTGTGTCGGGACACGTTAGTGTGTCAGCTGCAGTGTCTGGGTGTGTCACGGCTACTGCTGCCTCCGAGCCCTGCCAGGATTCAGCGCAGGTCCTAGTGCCTGCCTTGTGCCTGGCTGCCTCCAAACCTGCTGTGATTCCACACAGGTCCTAGTGCCTGCCTTGTGCCTTGCTGTAAGAGTGTGTCGCGAAATGATACCCTGCTGTAAGAGTGTGTCGCGAAATGATGCATGTCTAAAAAGTGTGTCACCAACATGAAAAGTTTGGAAAGCTCTGATGTAATCCCTTATAGAGAACGCTATTTGATATAATTAGGTACAATCTGCATAGTCCCTTCCCTTGCTCTTAATGTGACACTTGTATACTAAAGCACTGATGAGTCCACAAGTGTTAGATCCATCTGGGGAGAAGGAATGAAGAAGCAAGGATGGCAAAGGCGATGTGCTGATTTCCGGGGTAATTCTCCTAATTGCTCAGACCAGTCAGCATAACAAACTTGGGCTTGATTGTCCATTGGGATCAAGGAAACCACTTTCATCTTTTGGAGCTGCATGGTGATAGGTGGGCAGAGTCTGTGTCCGCCTGCCTGCCAGTGATTAGTTTGAGATCTATGGGCGGGCTTGAAATAAAGTTATTATAGCAAAAGCCAGATATGCAGATTTACAACACCAGTTCTCAGATTGGACATGGCCTGAATTAGGAAAAGAATTCTGTAGGTTGCCCTTAAAACATGTTTGAAACTATACTGGGTTGTTTTTACACGCATACAGATACTCACCCACCCATTTTCCTGTAAAGACCTGAGAAACAGTTGGATGTTGAGGGAAGTTGCTGAGAGAAGTCTGTTAAACATCCCCTGCACAGAACTATAGGGTACATTGTTCAAATTTTTCCTGCAAGAAAATCAGGAATTATTATTAAACCAATCAGATGCAGATATGCACCTCTCTGACCTTGTATGGGGTCAGAAATTGAGCAGGTCTGGACCTGATTCCTATTTCAAAAGGAGTCCCTCAGGGAATTTCGCAGCTGCAGGCTAGGTTGGGAAGGTAGAGAAACATCCCAGAAGGCAGCAGTGGCAAACCACTTCCATATTGTTATCAAAGACTCGGTTATTTTTTTCTGCTGGCCTTTGGTCATAATCAAGTTTTTAAATCTTTAATCATATTGTTATCAAGAAAACAATAAAGGCAATGTAATGAATTCACCAAGAGCTGAGCTCAATTGAAGGGTGTCTTTCCTCTTTAGTATTATTGCAAAAATAGTAGATAGATGTGCCTTAACTCTTTTAATAGAATGAAATATGTTCAAAATGGCCTCTTCTCAATGGAATTATTTCTGTTTTCTTAGGCTGTCTACATGTTCTATGCTTTGGCTATTATCTGTGATGATTTCTTTGTTCCTTCGTTGGAAAAAATTTGTGAAGTAAGTATCTGCTGAAAATAGTTTTCCATGTTTATTGAAATGCATACATTATTATGTTTTACATTTAATCATATTTAATTTATATTTTTGATCATTTCATATTTTTCATATCTATGGTATAGCTTTCCTGAACATCTGTATGGTTATACCATTTCTTACTCTGTACTTCTATCAGTGAGAAACATATGAAGACCAGTCTTGACCATTAGTGCTTCCCAAGATATGTTATTGGTGGTGGTTTATGGTGTCTGAACATGGAGGTCAAGGCTAATAGACATGGAGAAATTTTCTCCATTTTGAGTGTGCCTAATTCCTTTTAAATGTCCTTTAGCACAGGGGTCGGCAACCTGTGGTCCGTGGGCCATTAGGAAGTGGGCCACAGGGCAAGCCGGAGCAGCTGATTGGTGGAGGCCCGGAAGGGGAAACACCTCCACCTATCAGTGCGCGGCAGGAGGGCGGAGGCGGGCCTCCTCTCGTGGCAGCATGTGCGTGCGCCTTTACGCCTCCCTGCCAGAACCGAGGGCATTTTCGGGGCAAGCTCCGGGGACCCTGAAAATGCCCTCGGTTCCAGCAGGGAGGCAAAACCTTGCCGTGCACAGGCTACCGGCCGCTTCCCCGCTGCACAGCTGACTGGCGCGGGAGGGGGCGGGGTGGAAAATCTCTGCGCCGCAGGGAAGCGGCCCAGCACGCGGTGAGGCTTTGCCTCCTTGCCGGAACCGAGGGCATTTTTGGGGTCCCCGGAGCTTGCCCCTTCGAAGGGGCAAGCTCCAGGGACCCCAAAAATGCCCTCGGTTCCCAGAGCGGCAGGCCTGCAAACCCCGCCCCCCACTGTCTGATTGGCTGCCGCCCGCAAACCCTGCCCCCCATCCGGCTGATTGGCTGCCGCCTACAAACCCCGCCCCCGTCTGTCCAATTGGCTGCCGCCTGCAAACCCCGCCCCCCACCCATCCGATTGGCTGCCACCCGCAAACCCCGCCCCCAGTCCTTGAAAAAAAAATTCCGACAGGGGTGGTCCCTGATGGAAAAAAGGTTGCCAATCCCTGCTCTAGCATATTGAACTTTAGGGCTATGCAGTGCTTCAGATTCAATTCTGAAAGTTGCTTTGTAGCACCTGAAAAATGAATGTAGCACCTGCCAGTAACTCATTAAAACACCCACGTCTGTTGCCAGGAGCACATGTCTGATATGGAAAAAGACACAGCTGGTTCAATGAGTGACCAACAGGTGCTGCCTTTGCATTTCTGCCTGGTGCAAGAGAACTTTTCAGAATCGAATCTGAAGCATTGCAGAACTCCAGTTCTGAATATATATATATTCATATATATATCATATATATATATATAAATATAGAAGGGAATTCCATGAGTGCATGTTCTAAATGAAAAAGCCATAAATTTCAAAGAAAGGTTTTCCAATTTCCATACCATTTTATTTGTCCTCTTTTAGTACTTTTTCCCAATTGACATGTATTTCTGAAATGGAGTTAATAAAGTGGTACTGTACACAGTATTCCAAACACAGTTGTGCCATTAAATGTGTGTTAAAGTACCAGCAGTTCCATATCTGTTCCTCTCCATGCTCTTTCCAAATAATTCCCAGCAGGGAATTAGCCTTTTCGAAAGCTGTTACACATTTAAATTATACAAGGATTGTGACTGGGTTGTCTATAAAGCCTGATATTAGAAAGTGTTTATAAAAAATATGAGCTATATCCAGCAGTGTAATTCTGCTGGGGACTTTTTAACTGGGTGATACGTTTGTTTGCCTTGGTCTGTCTTGAACTGTTTAAATTTAAAGAGTCCCATGGGGAAGATTTTCATTTCTCTTATAATTTTATTTGCCTTTTTCTGTATCTTTTCTTGAGGCCCAACATTTACAGTACTCCAATATTTTAAACTTATTCCAAGGTTTAAACAACCCTTTTATTTTATTCCTAGCCTAACACCACTCCTACCCCCATACCACTTTTTAAAAATGATTTGCCAACAGGTTTTGGTGGTACGGTCAAGGGCTCCAAGGATTTTTTCAAGGATTTTTTTTGCAGGGTCCATGACTGTAAGTTGTTCGTTGCTGCTTAAAGGAAATACAGTCTCATCCAGAATGCATATACAGGATTACTGTTTTAAGGAAAAGCATATTACAAATTTTGTAAATAAATATAATATTGGACAGTTGTACAAACCTGATAATAAAGCTTTCTGTATCTGTCTCCTCCCAAACCTAAAAATTCCTAAAGACAATTTTACTTGTCTAAAACATATGCAAAGTTGAAACTGGTAGGATCTGCCATTCAGTAGGGCAAAGCAAATATAGAATAATAATATTTAGGAAACAGATAAGTCATAGCTTTGCAAAGTGTGTGTTGCGACACACTACTGTGTCGCCTGCGGTGTCCTGGTGTGTCGCGCACAAACCTGGAAGCGCTGGTGTGGCAGCGGCGGCAGCGACGCTGATTGGCGGGAGTGCCGCTTCTTCCAGTTCCCCCCATCAGCGCTTCTGGGTTTGCGCGCGACACACCAGGACACTGCAGGCTGCGCCGCCGCCACCACCCTTGGTGTGTGTCGCCAACATGAAAAGTTTGGAAAGCTCTGAGATAAGTGATAACCAAGGCAAACATGCAACTTCTCACATCAGTAGTACAGCTAGCCTAGGGAAAAATGTGTACTCAGTCATCAGTCTGGATCTGTGATACTGATGTTATTGGAATAGCGTATGAATGAGGAAAATGGCTCAGCCAATTCTGGAGTTCAGCCCTTGACAAGCCATACAATGCACCCTTGCTCAGACAGGTACTAGATGCCCTTTGTTTCTCATTTAATATTTGATTGATATGTTAGTTGCTTACTGGTGCTGAGATGTTTTAATTACAATTTAAATGTGTTTTTCATTATTGTTTTTGTTATGGTTACCTGCCTTGAGAAACATTAAAACAGGATAGAAAGTCATATCACTCAATCAATGAATTTTCCCCTCCCTCCACAGCGCTTGCACCTCAGTGAAGATGTGGCAGGGGCAACATTCATGGCAGCTGGCAGCTCTGCCCCGGAGCTGTTTACATCTGTGATAGGTAACTAAGCCGCTTGCTGTCATTTGTGAAAATAAACATCACTATTTATGGCCGTGTTCCTGCTTTGCCAAAGCACACGTGTCTCTGAAACTGGCCAATGAATGCTGATGGAGGAGCAAACCTTTGTGCCAGAAAAAGTGATAGAATGATTTAGGGGAGGTCTTTTTTGTCCTATAGGCAAGCAGTGGGGTCTTGCCACAATGCCAACAGCATTCAGCATCTGTGAAAATGCATGGTTTTTAGCAGAAGACTGTAAACTCAGGAAAAGACTAGATTTGGAACAACCCCCAAAATGCCCAGCCTGTGCTTTCAATTGCTAGCTCTGCTGTTAGGTTCATTCAAAAAGGATGAGAAGAACGGTGCATTACTCAACCGATGATTACTTCCACACGTGAAGTTTGAAATGTGGTGGGAAGTCAGCTCATGAAAGTGGTCAGGTAGTAACAGAGCACATGCCTTGCATTCATTACATTCCTGGCATCTCTGGATGGGATGCTGAGAAGCACCTTTGCCTGAAATGCGAGAGAGATGAACAGAGCTGACTTGGAATGCGATTTTCTTTTCTTTTCTTTTCTTTTCTTTTCTTGGAGGTAAGTGAACTGCATTGAAAGGGCAGCTGAATGGGAACAGCATAATTATGTTTAATAGGTGTCATCTGAATATGTAACAGATGGGAAGGCCAGATTGTCTGGTTGCTACCAAGCAAGAATACGGAGAAAACATTCCAATAGAAGAGAGTATATGTAGCTCAGGTTTGAACGGAGAAAATATTGTAATGTCCACCACCAGCAGTGTTCTGAAAGAGGGCACTCTGCAGCTCTTAGAGGCCTTACATTCCAGCCTGTGATTTTGGGAAGGATGGATCAGGTGAGGGGAACTCAGCCCTTCTGGTCTTTCTCACGGTAGATTTGACTGGTTGTCTTGAGTGTGGTCACGGAGAGAGAGAAGCCAGAGCAGCAGGCAGAGCCGTTAGATGCCTTGATGGAATGTTTGCACAGGACTCCTTGCCAAATCTCCTGCCAGGCAGGAAGCAGCACTCTTGGGGCAGGGGTTGTCGCTGTAGGGAAATATGCAGTTAGAACAACCTGTCCAGCATTCTTAGGTCTATACCAAAAATTCCGGTCCACGTCAATCAAATGTGCACTTTAAAAAATGCGAGACTTTTCTCCTGCAATCTTTGTATCATGTTTTATATGGAGAAAATGAAATACTTTCTGAGCAATCATTTATGCAGGTTGCCCTGAATATATTTCAGGTGCCACCCAAACCTGAGAGGCCCTTTACAGATTACTATATTCAAGAGGAAGAAATGGTAGACTGGAAATGGTGAAGGTCACATTTTTAAGAGCTTATTTGCAACAACAGCTAGAATGGCTGGGAGCAGGACTTACTCTCCCTAACTTTGCCTCCTCCATCTGGTTAAAAAATGCAGATGGCAGCCTATTTTGCTATCTCATTTTGAGACACATGCTGGTTAGGGCTGTATGGGTTTTTAATAAATGTTGAGAAATCTTTACATAAATGTGGTTGTCCTTCACTTGATTTATCATGCAAAAATCACATCTGGCTGCACTTTTACTTCCACTTATGTTATCTGCTTTAATCAAAGATTAAAGATTGTGCAATGGTTTTTCTGCATTTCAGCTCTGCACAGTTCTAATTCATGATAAGAAATCCTGCCTGTCTTTGGATAACACATTGAAATTATCTCCCATCCCCCAGGTGTGTTTATCACAAAAGGAGATGTAGGTGTTGGGACCATTGTTGGCTCTGCAGTATTCAACATCCTCTGCATAATTGGGGTTTGTGGCCTATTTGCAGGGCAGGTAAGGTAATAAATTTAATTCAAAAACATTTCTAAAGCTTCTTTTAACCTGAACAGAATGAGAATGCTATGTCTAGAAATCACATGTCTCTGCTCTCTCTGTTGCCAGAACCACTATCAAAATATCACTTTAGGAAGGTGGAAAATGCTTCACATATAGGTATTATCTTTTCCCATATTTCAAGGAACCCTGCTGGTTCCTGGGTTTCCTACATAGTAGAACCTTTTAGCAGAGTTTAAGGATTCGATTTTCACAATTATTTGAAAGTGAAACTTAAACCGAAGTACCACACATACTTCTGGAACAATATTATTTACCATTGCTAAGGGCACATTTGGAGGTGGCAAACTACTTCCACATTGCTGCCATTAAAACTCATTATCAGGAGGAAGTTATCTGTAAGGGGATGGGTAACCTTTTGTTCAGCCACAAATTTGCTTATCTTTGGATCAATATATGTTAATAATTTAAGTAAACAACCTTTTTCATATCCATTGCCAGCATTTTTCTTCATGTTGAGAGATATGAAGAGGATCTTCCATAAAATGGACTTTTGGATCTCATGGAATGGGCTTCTAGAGGAAACATTTATTTATTTTACAAATTAAATAATGGCTTGCAGGACTTCCTAGAAATTTTTGCCCATGGGGATAAATCAGTTATCATTGTCCACAGATTATTGTGAACTGTGCTGGCGTTTTATTTGGTTTCAATTTGCTCAGTAGGATGTGTTATTATGTATTCTCATATATTCTAGGGCAGTGAAAAGGGTCAGTGCTACAAGATTTAGCCTATAACAGAAACCTTACTGAATTCCATTCAACTTCTTTTCCAGTAGATACCTATAGGAATGCAGTGGCAGGTTTCTTTTGAGTAAGAGAACACTAGAAACTTTTTTTTAATGAATCAATGTAATGAGAGCCTTTAAAGCATCACCTTAAGAAATGCCAGTTCCTTGGACTCTTTTGGCAAGATGGCTCCTTCTTGAAGGTCAGCTTCAAAAAGATCCATGCTATGAGAGATCTGGATGGCCCCAACGCTGTTGACCTTCCATAAGGTACTAAAGACCTGGTTTCCCTCAGGCATTTGGGCAGGATGTTAGGTAAACTCTATTGATTGCTTTGCTGCTTTTTTACTATTATTTGCAAGATGGAAGAATCTGTTTGGACTTCTGGCACATAGTATATTGACCCTTGTTGAAATTCTTTCTTACTTATTTGGGATTGTTGCTTTTTTGGGATTTTAATGCACTGTCAGCCACCCAGAGTGGCAGTAGCAAGATGGGTGGCCATATAAATAGCTTAATAAATAAATATACAAATATACAAATATATAATCATGGCCTCTATCCTACAGTCCAAAATGGCTCTTTGCCATAGTGAAAGGTCCTTCTTTTAGTATTTGAATCCCAAACTGTTCAGCACATTAGGGATAATTTCCAGTTTCTTGGATTGTAGTTGGAAGCAAATTCTATTCATCTATAGAAGTTAAAATTCTGACAATCACATTTTCAACTGACTTTGAGACTAGTCCCATATATAATGTATTATAGTAATTTGGTCGGGAGATTAGTGGAGCATGAAGCATTATGCCATATTTAGTGGCTATTACAGTACTATCTGTCTAGTTAATGATTAATCCAGGGAAGGGAATTAAATTCAGAAGAAAAAGTATTAATACAGCTGTTCCACTCATCCTAACAAAATGTAGCACCTGAACATTTGTTCAGCCTAGATGAGTAATCCCTAGAAATCAGCATGCATTTCTTTAAAATGTTATTCTATTCTAGGTGAAGAAAAAAATTGACATACAGTTTTATTATATGATGATTCATTATAGGCCAAAGGGAATTCTTATACAATAAAATCACATTAAACCCAAGACAAAGACAAAATCTGCTGTTTCCTCATTAACATGAACCCACTGATATAGAAGGCTTTTTTTACCCATTGAAAAACAAAAGGAAGAGAGAAATTTAGGAGTAGATGTACAGTAGTTGGTAGAAGTCTGGTCCTTTTTGGAAGAAAATATACTTTCTTTAAAATCAAACTCCTATTTTTTTAAAAAAAATAGTTTTTTAAAAAAACTATTTTTAAAAAAAATAGTTCAGCAAATGTGTAGCCAAAGTTGATTGGTTGGTTCTTCTGATAGCACCAACTCCTGTAAAATTGCAAGTATTGTGGAAAAACATACATTTAATATTTTAAAGGGTAAAAGGGATTCGCAGCCTAAATGAAGCATGGGGGAAGGGTAGATGTGCAATTTCTTCAGTTAAATTCTGAAACTGGGGAGAAACTGAGGTAACACTGTAAGCAAAGTTCCCAATGGATTTTTATTTACATTTTATATCTCTTTTCACACTTCTTTTCTCTTTTGCTTCATAAAGCCATACCTTGTTGGAGAGCTAATTGACTGCTTGTTTGTGTTTTCATGTAGAGTGTGGCAGAATGATAAAACCAGATTAATAAAGGAAACTATTATAAATGACATTAGATGATAATGTAAATGGCATTTGAATCTTTACATAAGTGATCTTAATCAGACCAAGCAAGGAAAACAAATTCAAGGAAGACAATTTTTGATCAAATACACTGTCAGTTGCATCATCACAGCAATTACACAAGAGCGATTTTGCAATAATCATGTACCAATGTCATATCCGACTAAGATAAAGCACTTTTTAAACAACTCGTATCTTTTGGCATCATCTGTTTGGCTGTGGGAGTAATGGCAGTCACTTGAGTCCTAAAAACAAATGCTCTGGAACGAATAACCCATATGAAGCTTTCCATACATTTCCCTTCAGCAGCTGGAAACCTCATTTCTTCTCAGTGCTACCATATCCCAAGAGCCTTTGTAGAGACGTCCACGGGGTATGATAAAAAAGAAGTCAAGACGGCAGCGCAATGGTGCGACCAAAGCTGTGCTGCTTGATGGAGCTTCGATCACATGATCACAGCCACCATTTTTACTTTTTGACCATACTCTGTGGACACCCCTGTACCTTTGGCATGTATGGGCAGCCTGTGTCTTTCTAAAGGTGGGCACAGGAAGGGGTTAGGATCTGTTCAGATCTAGCCCAGCTGACAGAAAACCAACATCGAGGAGGTACACAGGCTAAAGGGGAAGAGAGCTCTCTCAGTGCTCCTCCTGTCAGCTGGACTATTTCTGAACAAAGATCTAATGCACTACCCCTCTGTTCAAAAATAGCCTGCTGACAGGTAGAAGGTAAGGAGGGGGTTTTGGGATGAAATGGAAGGAGGCAATGGGTAGCAAGCAAGCTCTGTTATTGGCTACAAAGGAATGGCAGTGCTAAAGTGACAGCCTAAAGTCGCCAGTAGAGGTTGGACAGATCCCATCTTATCCCCTGACTACATCAACAGTCATATTATTAGGGAAGCATGCCATATCATACTCACAGTAAAAAACTTTGTTGAAGTGGTCCAGAATAGCTAAGGACCACTTAAGCTGCCTCAGCTATGGGCTACGTGTGAGAGGATGACATGGCATGAAAAAAAAATGGTCAGGGCATGTTTGTGCTGTGGTTAGGATCAAGGAAGAGCCCTCAAACTATTCCCAATAGCAATTTTATCCATTATATCCAGAAAGCACAGCTAGCAGCCAAGAGCACTAACTCTTGCAAAGCACCAAATCATTCCAGTTCTTGCAAATGAAGTACTATTTTAATGTACTGTAGAAGAAATACAATATTCAGCAGCACAGAAATAGACAGTGAAGGAGCCACAATTGGTATCTTAAACTACATCAGGTTTGCCCCAACAGAATCTGTCTCCACCCTGATTTTGATTTGCAGATTGTGGGTTACGTAAGCTTTATCTAGCAGAACTACCATATAAGAAGGAAATCCTGTGGATGGTTGGATGCATAGTTAGGCGGCTAGTAGGTTAAGACATATTCTAGATGGTGTGGTGGGGGTTCTGCCCAATTTGTTTGTGCCAACTATTATTTGAGCAGAGATAATTCAAATGCTGCTTCTGTTCTCCAATTCTGCATTTTACCAACTACAAGTAATTCAAATTGTCTTTGATCTCTTTTATCATGATTGTTTACATGAGCTTCCTGCCCTGTAAAGTGATTTTGGGTGTGATTGTTTTGGTACAAAATACTCTCTGAAAAGTTTGTAACCTAAGATGTACTAAATGTACTAGATGTTGTAAATGATGCAGGGTTATTTTAAATAATAGATAATACAGTCTTGATTCATGCCACTAAAAAAGCTCAAAAGAAGATCTTGTTGTTCCAATGGAGTTGGAATTCTACAACTAGTCTGAAGAGTATTACTATCAATCTGACTTGAAATATCCTAGTATTGCAGGCCCACAGAGGTGGGCATACACACACCATGGTTTGGAATTTGATGGCAACAGTAATTCAAGTCTCACCTTTATACAGTGGCAGAATGAGACAGCAATGAGGCAATAAGAGATCTGTGATGATATAATGTGCCAAATCCCATCAGACTGCAAGTAGGGGGTGTTCACATTTCGTAAAGCTCCCTTTCATGAAAAACAGATACATTCATTAGCACAGAGCTTTCCAAACTTTTCATGTTGGTGACACACTTTTTAGACATGCATCATTTCGCGACACACTCTTACAGCTGGGCACAAGGCAGGCACTAGAACCTGTGCGGAATCACAGCAGGTTTGGAGGCAGCCAGGCACAAGGCAGGCACTAGGACCTGTGTGGAAGCCAGGAGGCAGCAGCAGCCGCGACACACCCAGACACTGCAGCCGACACACTAACGTGTCCCGACACACAGTTTGGAAAGCTCTGCATTAGCATAACAAGGAGTGAATTGGAGGTACATTGTTCCTTTATATACTGTATTTTTTGAACTTGCATGAGTCTGTATCAGTCAGGATTCAAAAATGGCATTCTTCCAGATGCCATCTGAATTTGTCACCTCAGTACTTAAACATATATAGCTTAGGCCTCAAAAGTTTCTAAGAGAAAAAAAAAGTGTTCCTCTCTTCTGGCGTTAAAGAGGCAAAAGCACAACAGTCTACAGCTAGACAGTGGTCAGTTTCACTAAAATCAAATTGTTATTACCAAGTTGCCAGCAGCAATAATACATCTGTTACTAATGGTCATAAATCTCTTTCTCATTGCTGGCATAATCATTCCCTTCCCCACCTCCAATAAATGTTCATACATGTTCATAAGTGATCTCTTGGCCCACATCCAAGGTCAGATTCAGAAACAGCTTGACACATACTTGGTATGGGATAGTCTGCTCTGACTTGTTCCCACTTCTGGAACATGGGTTTGAGGAAAAAAGTATTCTGTTCTTGCTGTGAGGATTCTCAGAAAAACCCATCCCGTTCAGAGGTGTGTGTTTCCTTCCTGAAAGCCCAGCTATTGTTCATGCCCCAAACTAGAGAAACCAGTCCCAATGGATAAGTGGTGGGTCTACTCCAAGTCTACTCCAAGTCTCTAAAGAGAGGTGGAACAGACTGGCTATTTGCATAGGGAGGGATGGGTAACATTCCTCTGCCAAAGCCCCATCTTGTTGCTCTCCTGGCCACTCCTTTACACAACAGTCATTCTGATGTCTCCCAAGTCAGACTGGCAAACTAGCCTGAGTCAGCAAGACTGTTGGAGACATCTCATTCTGCAGGTTCACTTGTGTCTGAATGCAAAAGAACCCGCCTTCCCAGAGCAAGCCCTGCAAACACAATGGACTGAGATCTGCTCCTGCCCCGCTTCTCCTCAGTCTCTGTGGCTGACTGCAGGGCCGCCTTGTCAATGCCCCCAAAGCCCATTGGCCTGTTATCTTGCTACCCATCCCAAAGGGTCACCCATCGCCTAAACAAAAGGGTTACTTTAAGTTGAAGGTAGGGCTATCATTTAGTGAATCCAATATTCTTTCCACCAATATTTTACAAAACCAAATATCAATCCTCCCCCCCACCCCTGTGTTTGTGTGTGTGTGTGTGTGCGTGTGTGTGCGCGTGTGTGTGTGTGTTGCAGAGCCATTATTTGCAGTGCATCAAATCTCTGGAATTGAAAATGGGGTGCAGAGCATTGGGAAAGGTTTTGAATCAGGACAGAGCAGGGCAGAACCCTGCCTCAGGAAAGTAAAAGCCTGGCCTAAATTGCCCTGATTCACTTTGAATTCAAGCTAAACCACAAATCAGAAGACAGACCTACTCTCTCATTATGCGGAACCAGGTATCTTCATTTGAAGTAACCTTTGGATTCAAAACTACAACATTTTCGGATCTCTCGAGGTGAATAATTGTACTGTATATGGGAAACATCTTATACCCCAAAGTTCCAAATTATTCTAAAGGCCCTTTCTTGCTATTTACTTTTGGTGTAAAGCTTATGATCACCAGTTTGTTTTCTTTTTGCTTGTTTTCTCAGATAGTTGCACTGTCTTCTTGGAGCCTCTTGAGGGATTCAATGTATTATACCTGCTCGGTTGCTGCACTTATTTTGGTAAGTACTGAGTGGTTATTCTCCTGAATAAAGTTTCTTTGGCTGTGTGCGTTTGCATGACATACTGAAATAACCAACCAAATTTTGGCTAGCATTTATGTATATGCCCAGTTTGCGTGGCTATTTATGATTAGATATATTGTACAAATCCACAACTGAATAAACCGGGGTTAATTCAGCCCTGTGAAGGAATGTGATGTGAACTCAGCCTTCGACTGCCCTTGAGGGGGAAAAAAAGAGTGTTGATGTCCCTATTTTATAAGGTTTTACTAAGGGCAAATGTTTTTACCAGTATATATTGTTTGTTTTACTCCTCTGGACATTCCATTTAATTGAATACATGTCACACTCCTTACAATTTCAGACTTTATCTCTTAATGAGTGTTTACATTTCATCCATCGTGATCTGAAAAATCTTGTTTCAAAACTTTAGAATGTGAGGCTTCAGCTTTAGATAGCCACAGCTGTACTGAGCACACCAAATTTTAGTATTTAAAGTAAATGCCACACATTCTGAGGTCTTAAAACATGTGTTGTCATTCAGAAAATATGTCTTAATAACTGAAAGTTGACATAAAATTTGTTTTATGAACAGCCAAGATGTTATTTTGTTCTATTTACAAAAGGGATAGATGATATCCCTTCCTTTCCATCTTTAGATGTTTATTTCCTGCTATATTTTATTTATTCCTATTTATGCCAGCTGCAATTGCAAGTCTTTCAGCCGTTTACAGTAATTACAAGCAACACAAGCATTTAAATAAAATGTCCACAATAGGAACTAAAATCATAACGTCATAAAAATAATCACATTGGGTGTCATCAACAGGCCCTTTGGGTTAACTCAGTTTTCTGGAGTTCTGAAAGGCCAAGACTGAGATATCTTCTCAGATATGTCTCAGGGCATCTGCCTGAATTTATGAAGACAGAAATCATACTTGTGCATGGCCACAGTTATGAAAACAATCAGTATGTTCTATAATAATGCTCTGAAATAGTAACCTGAGAACATCAAGTGTACTTTTCAAATATACTGGTATACTTTCAAGTTTGGGTTGAGAATCTATCAATGGTCTACCCCATAGGCAACTGCATGAAAGTAAAATTCCTATCATAGAATAGGAAAGTAAAAGAGATTAGTTTATACTGCATGATTCTGTATCATTTATTATCTGAACTGGGAGTTTCTTAATACTATCTTGAGATTCCAAGGCACCCAGTGCAAGACAGACATACGGAGTTTGTGGGGCAGGTGAAAAAGATGATCTGGAACATTACATATTAGAATACTGGTTGTGTATTAAATATAGGGATCATTACAGAACAGAACAAAAACTATTGATTTAGTCATTTGACCATATCAAGAGTATAAAACCAATACAAGTATACAGGTAAATGCAAATAAAACAATAGAACAAATTCATAATAAATCGTCACCCCTACTGTTAACCCCAATCTGATCCCTGGTTTGTTCCCTGCAAAAAGTAAGACATTTCTCCTGGATGCCCCAGTATTTTTTGGTTTTTAAATAAGAATCTAAGTGAGCAGTCCTTTCTGCAGAATATAGATTGCAATCAAATAGAATATGTGCATATCATTACTTATTCTCATTCCTTGAGGATCTCAGGAATTGCAATGTTGAAAGTGAAATGAATTTCCTCCTACAGGGGACCATTCTGTTGGTGACACAGAGGGTAGCTTTCTTTGCAGGGGAAAGGGGGTAGTAGAATCTGCCAGACCAGATATGACATATTATGTAGCATCTATATCTTCCAGAAGCTTGACCAGGAGTACTATAGTTTTTTATTCTACTTTGTTAACCATTTGAAAATATGACATCATATAGATTAAAAGACTTTAGATCTATATTTTAAAGTTTGTAATTTATTAGTTTTAGATTTAAATAATAATGTTCTGTTTTAAGATGTATGTATGTATGTATTGTTGTTATTTGTAGCATACTTGATATGGCCTGGAGACTTATTCAATAAACTATTTGCTTACTAATACTGCATTGAATATTTATGTAGATATTGATTTGTGGGGGTGGGGAACCTTTACCTTTAATTTGTATGGTGAGAGAGTGATTGGTTATATTTTGAAAGTGCTAATACTCTGTATGATGCTGATAAT
Organism: Charina bottae; assembly: GCA_023362775.1. Lineage (NCBI taxonomy): Eukaryota > Metazoa > Chordata > Lepidosauria > Squamata > Charinaidae > Charina > Charina bottae. The sequence continues at coordinate 19,983,803 of JALMGJ010000016.1, read as the reverse complement.
TATTTCTTCATTTTGAGAGGAAATTAACTAAAGAATAAATGGTATGAATCATGACAGCGAGTCTAATAGTTCAAGCAGGTGGTGTCTCTCACCACTCAATGTCTCACTTTATTCTCCCTCCTTAGGTTGTTTGCAGCTCTGTCTCCTTGATACTGTCTCTTTCCTTTGACTTCTTCACTCCACTTCTCATATGGAACTTTTGATATGGAAGGTAGAGCTGTGCACAACTCCAAAGTGATTTGGAAGAACTGCTTGAAGGCCTCACATAAGCATAGCACAGCTCTACTGTTCATTAAAACAGTCCCCCTCCGCCTCTTTTTAGGCTCCTGCAAAATCCTGGGGGGGGGGGGGGGAGGCTGCTTTAAAAGACCCATTCACTTTAATGACTTGACACCTTAAGCACTTGCACCTTCTTCAGACTCGTGCAGAATAATTGCATAGCAGAAAGGAACTCTGCTCACGGAATGTCCAAAGCAGTATTTTGAAAGCATGCAGGGCCCCTGGGAGTGGAAGTGACAAAAGAAACAAATGCAGCAGTCTAGCACAATGGCGATCTGGACATTAGTTTGTTCTGCAGTTAGGAGCACCACACTCCTGGTGACCTCTCTGGTTAAGGGCTATACAAAAGCTTTTCCTTTTTTTCTGTTGCCATATAATATTCCAGGAACCTTTAGCCAATTTCAGAAGTGCATTATTGCTGTCCGCCTCTGCTAAGATACTTTGTTATTGAATGAGTATGTTTTCCGGCCTGTAAGTTACTTCATAATGATGCCTGTAGTTACAGGTGACAACCATGAACAAGCAGATAACCAGATGTATATTTTTAACTGCCTAACTATAAAGGAAGTTGAAGGCTAGAAGTGTGACCGTGCAAATATTACTCCTAAATATTCCAGGCTCTTTAATTTGCTACCATCATTCTAGACACATTTGAAAGAAAAAGGACAAAAGTCAAGTAGAAGCACAGGATATCAGTGCACCCTGGTGGTCACTGTAGAGGAAAGCTTCTTTTTGGTCTACATCCCAGAAGGAGAATAGAGCTACATGTTGTTTGTTGAAGGAGTTGCTGGAATCATGGACCATGATTTCAATATGTAGATGGAAGGTTTTCTCGCATTCAGTGTGAGAACGTATGTGTGCATAGAAAGCCACATCAGGGGAAAGGCTGGATATAGGTCAGGATTGCTATTCAATTTTATGCTTTGATATGGAAGTAGTGGCACTATTCAGAGAGACACCATATGATAACTTCTAATGTAGTGGCACAGTTCAGAGTGTTACAACTCAGATACAAATGGTGACCTAAGAGTACAATCAATTGCTAGCTCATTGTGGCTGCAATTATACTTGTTGAATGAGAATTTTAGACAACTCCTATCATGCTACAGATTTCTAAGTGCTTAATTTTCAATTGAAATACATGTTCTTTACTTCTGGATTATGGAAAGTTGGAAAATCTATTAGTACTTAGTAGAAAAGAGGGTGAATGGCATGCAAACTAGATATTTGTCCAACTGAGTTATTCACATGAAGTTCAAAGTTCAAAGTTCAAAGTGGAGGGTCACACGCGTTGCATGTACAACGACTTAACAGAATTTAATATCACATTTATTTGCTTCTCCATATAAATGATTTAATATACAAAATTTTATTTAAAATTAGACAAATTGCTGTTGGATAGTCAAATTGAAAACTCAAACTCTGAAATGGGATTTATAAATATAAATATGTGGTATTTATTTAAACTCTGGCTTTCTGCTATAATAATCATGTTAATTTAAAAAAATCTTACATTTAATATATGGAGTTCTATATTACAGATGCTTAAACAGTCTGAGAGAGAGAATGAAATGTGTAGAATAATTTGGGCTACAGAGCCAGCATAAAAATACAGTCAGTGATATGAGATTCTTTTTTTTAAAAAATTACATATTTTATAAGCAGTCCTACATAGTAATATTTATTTTTTTTCCATTTTCTCTTCAGTTTATTTATGATGAAAAAGTTGCTTGGTAAGTAGCATGGTTGTCATTTGCTAACTAGAGAGAGCCAGTTTGGTCTAGTGGTTAAGGTGCTGGGCTAGAAACCAGGAGACTGAGAGTTCTAGTCCCGCCTTAGACATGAAAGTCGGCTGGGTGACCTTGGGCCACTCAGCCTAACTCACCTCACAGGATTGTTGTGGGGAAATAGGAGGAGGAAGGAGTATTAGGTATGTTTGCCGCCTTGAGTTATTTATAAAAATAATAAAGGCGGGATAAAAATTAAATAAATAAATAAATAATAAATAAAAATAACTAAGAAAAGTAAGGAAAACCAATGTTCTGCTAAGCAACTCAGGGACCAATTTCCATGTTGCAGGAAATCTAAATAATTGAATGATTTGTCTAAACCTTTTTAAAATTAGAAGAGAACACCTCTCTTTCCCAGCACTTTTGGATCAGCCATTTTTGTGCCCCATCCCCATAAACTTTAACTGAAAACACTGTACTGCTCAACCCCTTCAATATAAGAGGATGTTTCAGAGTCAAGCTTAACAGTGAATTCCTTTGTATTAAGGAGTGAGGGATTAAATTTCTAACTCCTAGTTTAACCTCTTTATGGTCAATCTTGATCTGTTTTTTTTAAAAAAAAGCATGATCTGAGATGGGTGTACTGCTGGTTTGTGTGCTGCTGATGTTTTGAATTATGTCCTTGGTGGTAAGTACAGAATCTATTATTGAATAGGCCCAACAGAATACAGTACTATGAGAAATCTGTTAGTACGGTTTAAATGATGCCAAGCATCAACTAAGTCATAGTTTTTCAGAATAGATGAAAAGAAGTTGGCAGGATGTGCGTCTTGTTTGGGAACCTCAGGCTCTGACATAATGCCATAGCCACCCTGGGGATGCCACCCGAAAGGATCTTTTTGTGATGAGCAACCTCTGGGCCAGTTGAACCATTTCCAAACATGACATTCTTACTACTACTGCACTGTGAATGGATCTCTATGATCTCTCTGTGGCATGCTGAGGTCTCTGTTTCACTAAGTTTTTAAGCTTTATTGCAGCCTTTCAGATGTGTGGAGCTGTAATTTCAGCTTAGCGCTACTACCATCACCAAATATATCTGGAGATGGCTTCCACAATAGGAAGATATTTCAGTGAGGCTTTCATTATTCTCTGGCATCTAACACATTGAAATGGTAGCTGGAACGTTATTATTTCCAGAATTTAGTAGGGGTGTCTTGAGAATTACTTGCCCCAGACCCTCATTATACTTGAGATGCTATAGTACATGTTGTAGTATTCCCAGTGCAAGGGGCTATGAGAAATGTAGTTTCTTGGGCTCCCAACATTCCTGCAGATTAGCCATGAAAAACTAATATATCAGGGCCTTGGTCCACAAAATGTGAGGAAATAGTAGGGGCTCCTATTATCACAGGAAAGTTTGGAGAAGAATGAAAGGGAAAAGAAGCAGGTCTTAGAAACTTGCAAGGGTTTGAGTGCACAAGATTTGGTCGCACTGCATTATTGATTGTGTCATTTTGATCATTACTGATCAAGCCCACTCTGAATCAGAATCAAAGTGATTCTCCCAACCAACCTTACATTTAATGCCAAATTCATACCTCTATATAAAAAAGATTGGTAATAAGGAATTACAGTGTGGGTTTTATTAAAAGGTTATGATGAGCTGTGTCAAACATTCAGTTGTATTTGTATGTTGTCCATTCTTTATATATTGCTAACTATTTTGTCAGTTGATGCTTCCATTCCAAATAATTAAATGTGTGGGACACGCATAGGCCAAGCCTTGTAGTTCGGCCTAAAATTTTAGGGATTTATCCTTCTTCTCACAATCACATCACAGGAGAATGTGTACCATCTCAAGGTCGGAAACTTGGAAGGAATTAGCATGCTGTTTTCAGTTTGACTTCTGAAGTTTTGCAAGTTGCTCTGTTCTGCCTTCTCCCTGTCCATCCAGCATCACTTTTGAGGCCCCCGATTTCTCCCTGCACCCAGCAGGCACCATCTCACTTTCTGTAGGCAATATTAGAGGCCACCTTGCCCACTGTGCTCCACACTTGTCATCCTTCACCCTTCCCTGAGTCATTGGCCTGAATTCCAGAATAGAAGGCAATCACAGTCATGGAACTGCGCTGCTTATTGTTTTCCTTTTTTTCCTTGGCTGGTGGCAGGTGGGAGTCCTTAATCCTAGTGCTGATGTACTTCATCTACATTCTTATCATGAAGTAAGTACAATCTGTCCTGGCCTGTTTATTGTTCAATATTATTTTATTTCAGAGACAGACATTTCTGGGTTGCATACAACCCCTGCAATGTCCTTGTGTGTCCGCTTGAAAGCTTCTCCTCAATACAGTGCAGGTTTTTTTTTACACTTTGGCAGTTATGTCTTGCCATTTTAATTAGCAGAGATACTTTGGGATTTTTTTTTTGTTGGCATCTCCACTTTCTGTTATTGCTCTTCCTACTCTCATATTAGAAAAATATGAGAAAAATCTGCAAGACAGCAGCAAAGATTTAGCATTTTCTGTGTCTATTTGCTTCAACCTTGTGGTCATCTGGACTTCTGTAATCCAGATGTGGGAACCCTACTCATATTACAGCCTGTCTCATTACTAGCCCTCAGCTGGGGGGGGGGGGGATCATTATAGGACTCAGAAATTTAACAATTGCACACCTATAGATTAAATAGAACGTTGCATAGAATAGGACAAACAAACAGAAGATTATTGAAGGAAACAAAAGAGCTCTATACACAAGTATAGCTGGATGGTATAGAAATATGGGTAATAATTAAATATACTGTATAGAGCTCTATTTTCCATCCTTATATGTCAATTAAGACAAAGGCCAAGATTTCCGCAAGCTGGGCTCCACTTGTGGTGACTACATAGATGTGTCCGTGAAGTTACCTTGGCAACAATACATAAGTCATTTGCTTTTGCCTCCTTCAGGTCCAAGTCTAATTTATAGCCTTGAATTTCCTGGTAGCCTCCTGTCCAAGTATTAACCAGGTCTGACTTTGCTTAACTGTTTTTAAGATCAGCCAATGTTAATTAATACAAGTCACGGAAACTTGGTCCTACAAGTTTCTTCATATGTATTATTTTTACTTTTCATTAAAAACATCTTCGCTCACTTTGGATATGAGCTGTAAACTAGTAGCCGGGATTATCTCTCTATGACTAGAACTCTGAATCCCAAGTTAATCACAAAGCATGTCAAAACTAGGGGATGGTAGTGCCAAGGTTCTGAATAATCAGATTCCTGACATCAAAAGGGAATAAAAAGGATAAATGTGAAGAACAAAATAGTAGCTTCCCAGCCAGGTGAAAATTAGATTCTATTGGCAGGGCATGGGAAATTATGGGGACCATCACCCTGTGGGATCTTCATATCACAAAACAAGCTACTTAAAATAAAAGACACATTATAGGACCAGCTGGAGCTGAACTGATTCCCTTCATCATGTAACTGGGCAAAACATCAAATAATGGGCCTCATAAAGGTGCCTCAATAGGAAGCGTCTTTTGGCTTGCCCGTCCCTTTAGCTACAAAAAGTAAAAGGCTGCAGAATCCAAATCAAAGCTGTCTGGATCTTCATTCATCCAACCAAAAATTCCAAAGTAGCTCCTTTGGTCTGCTGCTTCCCCCACCACATTCAGTCAGGAATCTATATAACAGAGCTTTCCAAACTTTTCATGTTGGTGACACACTTTTTAGACATGCATCATTTCGCAACACACTCTTACAGCAGGGCATCATTTCGCGACACACTCTTACAGCTGGGCACAAGGCAGGCACTAGAACCTGTGCGGAATCACAGCAGGTTTGGAGGCAGCCAGGCACAAGGCAGGCACTAGGACCTGTGTGGAAGCCAGGAGGCAGCAGCAGCCGCGACACACCCAGACACTGCAGCCGACACACTAACGTGTCCCGACACACAGTTTGGAAAGCTCTGCTATATAAGATCAGGAGGTACCCGGAAATGAGACCAGGAGTGCTATGGTGTCTAATAGTGCCTAGCGCAATTCTTAATTCTTTTTTCTTTGTATAGGTTTAATGCCAATCTCCGGCACATATTTGAACGGAGGACAAAGAATGTAACAAACATGGTGAATGGATTAGCAAATAATACAGAGATGGATGACAACAGCAACTGTGATGCTACAGTGGTATTACTAAAGAAAGGTAACTGTTCCAGTAAGTCACATTGCTTGCTTGTAGAACTCTAATATTTCATGAGCTAGAAACGCAGGGCCAGTCTAGGCATTATTTTCAATACAACTTTGAATCTCATCCTTGGGATTTCCTCTTCCATTTTCTAACCAATAGCAAAAATATGGGCCCTCATTTACAAGTCCCACCTCCAAAGCAGTTATATGCTGCACATAGCAACCTTTGGGCACAACTGGTGGTGGGAAAGTTAGATTCCCACTCCACTGGTCATAACTGTAATATAAATCACAGTTTCTTTTTTGTGTTGGCCACAATACAAGGAGAGTCCCAAGCAAAAGATCCAAAGATACTAAGAAAAAAGTAATCTAAGAAGAGTTAGAAGGACTGTGATCTTTCCCAACTGATATGACAAGGTTATTTGTTCTTATTTCCAAGGAAGGAAGGAAGGAAGGAAGGAAGGAAGGAAGGAAGGAAGGAAGGGAGGGAGGGAGGGAGGGAGGGAGGGAGGGAGGGAGGGAGGGAGGGGAGGGAGGGAGGGAGGAGGAGGGGAAGGGAAGGGAAGGGAAGGGAAGGGAAGGGAAGGGAAGGGAAGGGAAGGGAAGGGAAGGGAAGGGAAGGGAAGGGAAGGGTGTACTAACCTCTGATCTGGTGTGTAAAGTTCTTCTATAAACTGTATAGAAGTCTTATGCTAGATGAGCAAACTGAATTTCCTTTTTAAAACTATTTTAGATGCTCCATATTCCGGCACTGACTCTTACCACTATCCCACTGTAAATTAAATCACATTGAGTAATATTTGGAAAATGCTGTATTCATTTTTTAGGTACTCAGTTTTTATATATCTCATTTTTATATAATAAGCTGAGTAAACTGTTTTTCTGTTGTCACTAAGCATAGCTTTAATCATTACTTTAGTTACTATATACAGGTTTAGCTGAAGAATGAGAGAGAAAAGTCTTAAATAAAACTAAATGAAGAGGGCAAAATTACTCCATTTTCACTGCCATTAACAGCCAATTTTCAACCTTTTTGATGAGGGGAGAAGCCAAGCTTCATTTCCTCACAGCAAAAGAGTTAACAAATTGCTCAGCTTTTCCTGCTAATAGCAGAAATAACTGAGCCATTTGACCTCCTCCTCCCCACTCCTCCCCCCCAGCCCATCTCCTCCAGCGTGTCCTCTCCGCCTCCCTCCCTCCCTCCCTCCCGTTTGCCTACTTGTCCTTAGGTAGGCAGCAGAAGTGCTGTACCACTGGCACTGGCATCCTTCAAAGTCAGCTGAAGGAATCAGCTGCTGTCTTGGGAGCACACCGATAGAGAAGGAACTTCTTGCCAATGTTTAAAGGATTATGTGGAGCTGCAGGTTTCTGAGGTGTTCTGCAGCCTCCTTGAAGGAGGGGGACAGAATCTGGAGGTGGACAGGCCAATTCTGGCACAACAACACTATAATGTAAACTTAGGGTGATATCTTAGCATTATATATGAACCAGGTCACTAGTTTGTTCAACAAGCCATGATGAAAAATCCTAGTTTAGCAGTATGTGTGGACACAGTCAATCTCTAAATCTCAGATTGGGGGAAGCACAGCAGGAGAGGGCTTCAGCTTGTACCTAGCTTGGCAATGAAGCGTCTGCAAGAAAACAACAAGGCTCAGAGAGCACCAAGGACTCCACAGTTCAACCCTGAGCTACAAATATTCTCTTCGATTTATACTAAGCTTTCCAAAAAGGGAGTAGGCAATTTGAGGGACTAAGATAGTGGCTGTTCTTACCTTTTTTGGAAAGTTAATGTTGTTATGTCTAGACTGGGAAAGTGGGAACTCTTGGGTAAAGGTAAAATGTCTTGGACTCAAGTTCTCTTGGTAACAGTATAGAAGTAGTTGGGTACTGCCTTTTCCTGGGATGTTTTTTGACTTCCTAGTCTACCTTACAGCCCTGGGATTCCTTGGTGATCTCCCACCATCCAAGCACTAACCCAGGTCCAACCCTGCTTAGCTTCCAAGGTCAGCCTGATTTTGCCACCTGCTGAGTTCGAAATCCTCAAGAATTTGCTAAATCGAACTTGTGAATTTGTGGCCAAAGAGAGCCTTGAACTATCTACTTCCTGGCTTGCCATTCATCTTCTTTAATGCAATCCTGCACATGCTTACTAAAAGTAAATACAAAAGAAAAGAGTAGAATTTACTTCTTAATAGACTTGTATAGGAGAGTACTATTAGCCAGAACAGTATTCCATCTCTTTACATGTACAGATAAAAAGATTTTTAGATTTAGTAAGAAAAAAGTGTCTGGAGAACAATGCCCTGCGATGTTCTATTTTGGAAACTAAGCTGCTGTTTACATTAGGAGCCTGGTTGGTTCAGAATTGACAATATCATTAAATCTTTTGTAATTTGTTACATGTTTAGCTTACAATGTGGCATAGGATGCAGGTCAGCAGTGTCATGTCTAGAGCATGGTGGATTATTGTTCTAGTCCTTAACTAGGTTTAGAACAGTGAAAATCAGTCATTTGCACCGCCCAGGGTCCCCGCTGGGGGAGATGGGCGGTAATACAAATTTAATAAAATAAATAAATAAATATATTTGGAGAAGTAGGCAGCCCAAATACCTTTGTATAAGCAACACATAGTTTAAAAGGAGCCAAAATTAGTCCACAACGTGGGTATTCAAGGAGTCCAGCATAAGCAGGATCTGACCAGAAATTGTTTTCAATGCTGGTGGTGCAGAACCAAGGGCTTATATGATAGCCATAACTCTGAAGTACGGCCTTACTTCCACGAAGACTTTTACACATTTAGGCTTGAACCTACAAATGTCTACATTTCCTAGGTCTTGGTAAGGCTTTGCCATTTCCCGTAACTCATGAACCCAGGCTCAGAGTGGGGCAAGGCTGGTCTTAAACTAAGCTTCACTTCTGTTCCCAAGTGGGTTCTATAGCATGTCCAGAGGTTCACTTTAATTTCCTGATGAGGCCTTATGAGGTGCATATCAGCCTTTACAGAATTCTGAAGAGAGTCTAATACTGCCACATCATCTTTTAAGCTATCTACAGTTTATTTTTTGGTCATAGTTTTTATTTAAATAACCAGGTTTTTGTAGTGTCCATCCAAAATATATTTGGCCAGACAACATGACGAGATGGAAAAATATGATACAGGTAATAAATGCAAAAGACAGTGGTGGAAGGATTCAATACATCTAGATTTTTCAGAATTAGTTACTCTATGTTTCTAAAAATTAGGAAGATACTACTAAAAATGTTGTTAGATGGAATTAAGGTCAAGAACACCATGAATTACAGAACTTTCAGATAAGAAAAACTGATGATGCAAAAGACATTTTCCTTCCAATTTTGCTAATTATCTTTAGGAAATTTCCACCGCAAAGCCTCTGTAATCATGGTGGATGAATTGCTGTCTGCATATCCACACCAGCTATCCTTTTCAGAGGCTGGGCTCCGGATTATGATCACAAGTCACTTTCCTCCCAGAACCCGGCTCTCCATGGCCAGTCGCATGTTGATCAATGAGGTATTTACTGTTTTATTCAAATGTTATAACTCACCCTTTCTCTTACTCCAACTATTAACTGTACACTGTATTTTGCCTCCTCTGCTCTTGCTCAGAAAGCATTATTTTACCAGGAGAAAAGCAGTATAAGGAGTAAAGGAATTGTATGCTGGTATCTGCTGCTCAAGTTGTTCCTACATGCTTCTCTTGCCCATGGGGAAGTTTATTTAACCCAGAAGGCTCCATTTGTACCTTGGTAACTGTGAAACTATCAGGAATTTGGTTAGTCAGAATTTATTGTTCAAATAACACAGTAAATACACTATATTCTGAGTTTGCTAGCTGCACCCAGTCACAAGAGGACATATAGTGAGTGTTTGGAACAGCATACACCAGCAGGTTGTTAATTCACTGGCAAACTAGAATTCAGTGTGGTATGTAATAGTCTGACTCCTCCCATAGGTAAAGGTAAAGGTTCCCCCCGCAGATTTGTGCAGTCGTGTCCGACTCTAGGGGCCGGTGCTAATCTCCGTTTCTTAGCCGAAGAGCCAGAATTGTCCGAAGACGCTTCCACGGTCATGTGGCCGGCATGACGCCCGCGGAACGCTGTTACCTACCCACTGAAGTGGTACCTATTAATCTACTTGCATTTGCATGCTTTCAAATTGCTAGGTTGGCAAGAGCTGGGGCGAGTGCGGGAGCTGACTGTCACGCGGGGCTAGGGATTCGAACCTCCGAACTTGCGATCTTCCAATCGACAAGCCTGGCGTCTTACCCGTTGAGCCACCACACCCCATGACTCCTCCCATACTCTACCAGAATTTTTATCACTGGGGTGGCATCATTAGACTTTGGAGCTCTTATAAAAAGTTCAAGTTCCTCAAAAGCCAATCTACACTGAACCTCCAGTTATTTGCAGACATATTTAAAGCTAAACAATGAATAATTATTCAAAAATTTAAAAAAATCCTCTCCTCTCCAAGTGCTATTGAATTCAGCATGTTATAATTGAATATTATGATTGGGGAGTCTTTGGTGCTCTCTGAGCCTTGTTGTTTTCATGCAGATGTTTCATTGCCAGGCTAGGCAACATCTTCAGTGCGAAAAGGGAGTGGAACTTGCTGTCTGTTTATATACCCTGGCTTGTCCTGCCTGTGTTGGTGGGGGTCTTGTACTCTCCTTGGTAGTTCCTTGATTGGGCTGTTGTGTGCTGTTTGGGTGATTGACTGAGTTAATAGTTCCTTGATTAAGGTCTATTGTGTTGTTTGATTGCTCCTCTGCTGCTAATCTTGCTGTTAATCTATGCATATCTTGTTGTTGATTGCTGGCCCAGGGGTGTTCTGGTCTTCTGGCTATTCTATTGTTTCTTATGAATGGTATGTAAATGTTGTTAACCTCTATGTGTCTGTTGATAGCTGCTTTGTCTGAGTGCCATCAACTATAAACAACCATCAACTATCAAGCAGCTATCAACAGACACATAGAGGTTAACAACATTTACATACCATTCATAAGAGACAATAGAAAAGCCAGAAGACCAGAACACCCCTGGGCCAGCAATCAACAACAAGATATGCATAGATTAACAGCAAGATTAGCAGCAGAGGAGCAATCAAACAACACAATAGACCTTAATCAAGGAACTATTAACTCAGTCAATCACCCAAACAGCACACAACAGCCCAATCAAGGAACTACCAAGGAGAGTACAAGACCCCCACCAACACAGGCAGGACAAGCCAGGGTATATAAACAGACAGCAAGTTCCACTCCCTTTTCGCACTGAAGATGTTGCCTAGCCTGGCAATGAAACGTCTGCATGAAAACCACAAGGCTCAGAGAGCACCAAAGACTCCCCAGTTCAACCCTGAGCTACAAATATTCTCTTCGATTAATATTATGATTCTCATGGAATGAGTATGCAAAGGCTTAGTGCATCAATAAAAGTTACAAGTGCTTTAAAATCACACCTGATGACCTTAATGCATTACTGGCATCAGCCAAATATTTTTTAACAAATAATTTGATCATTTGGTTTCGTACATCTGTTTGTCTTTTTATTCTGCTTATGTGATGACCCTGATTTCAGACCCCCAAAACAGTCTCCTCAATGCAGTTCATTTGAATTGCAGAAGAAGCTTTATTAGAGATACATGTAAATCAAAGCACTTCTAAAGACCCGAATAAGGATTCCCGCCAAAAGGTTGAAATTCCACTTTCCCTCCCCCGTACCAGCCCACTCCATCCCATTGATGTCAATGTCCATCTTTCCCACTCCGTGCCAGCCCCCTCCTTTCGCCTGCAGGTGCTCGACCTTGACGATCGCCTAAACCAGAGCTTTCCAAACTGTGTGTCGCGACACAAAAGTGTGTCGCGACACACAGTCTGGTGTGTCGCCATACAACCCAGAAGCGCTGATCATCATCAGCGCTTCCGGGTTTTCCCGCGGCGACACACCAACCGCGGCGCACAAAAACCCGAAAGCGGCAGCAGCGCTTCCGGGTTTTTGCGTGCTGCCGCAACGGCGGCACTTCCGGGTTTTCCCACGGCGGCACACCAACGGTGGTTGGTGTGTCGCCGCGGGAAAACTTTGGAAAGCCCTGGCCTAAACAGTCTCTAATGCCTCTGGCGCTCCGATGGAATGCGCTTCCCCCACTCCCTGCGCTCTCTTGCTGACACATATCTTCTGAGCTCTTTTGCCGCTCATGGCAGGATTCGCACTGGGGTGAACCTGGCAGTTTATTTGTGTTTTAAAAATGCCTACAGATTTTGCTTTGTTTTTGTTTCCTTCCAGAGACAAAGATTAATCAACAGCAGAGTGTATACCAATGGAGAATCAGAGATAGCCATCAAGGTCCCTCTCAAACATACCATGGAGAATGGATCAGGGCTCAGCAATTCTGCTAACAGAAGCGCAAATGGAACCAGAAGAGATGAGGAGGCTGCTGAGGGTGGGAATGAAACAGAGAATGAAAATGATGACAATGAAAACAATGAGAATGATGAGGAGGAAGAGGAAGAGGAGGAGGAAGAAGAAGATGACGACCACGGTCCTTACACTCCCTTTGATCCACCATGTAAGAAATTCCTGTATTTCCGCCTATTTTTCCTTAACATTTCAATTCCTTGTCTTTCAACTAATGTTGAAATATCTAATTTAGACAGATTTACTTCTGTTTATTGTACGCTATTAGAAAGGACAAACAGAGGAGAGCAAGTAGTGTACCTACGTAAACTTTCCTTCCGCTTTTTCTCTCACACAGCTAAAATTAATTCAAATTAATTTACTGTCCTTAGATAATCGTATCCTTTGAAGCCTTGGAGGAAAAAGGAGAATAACAGCTATGCAAATGCCAGAGATGCTTTTCTATATTCAGTGCTTTGTAGGACTGGACAATTTAAAGTATTTTTCCCTTTTGGGTTAAGGTAGGCAGCCTAAAAAAAAAAGGTAAAGGTTCCCCCCGCACATTTGTGCAGTCGTGTCCGACTCTAGGGGCCGGTGCTCATCTCCGTTTGTTAGCCGAAGAGCCAGCGTTGTCCAAAGATGCTTCCACAGTCATATGGCTGGCATGACGCATGCGGAACGCTGTTACCTACCCACCAAAGTGGTACCTATTAATCTACTTGCATTTGCATGCTTTCAAATTGCTAGGTTGGCAAGAGCTGGGGCGAGTGCAGGAGCTCACTCCATCACGCAGGGCTAGGGATTTGAACCTCCGAACTTAACCCTGGTGTCCTCCAAATGTTTTGGACTTCAACTTCCACCAACCCCAGCCAGAATGGGATTATGGATGTTGTGGTTCTAAATATTTGTGCAGCACCAAGTTCCCTTCTCACCTTTTAGGGGAAAAATCTTACAAAACCCTTTAATATTGTTTTATATTCCATTTATGTTTTCCACTTCCAAAACATAATGTTTCTGGTCTATGGACTCTTGAAGAAATTTCAAAAACATTTATATTTTTGCTTTAATTATTAAGCAGTTAATATTAGTAGCACTGAAAGCAAAATATGTGTAATAACTACATGAATTAGCAAGAATTTCTGTTTTGGCTCTTCTTGATTGGATGCTTTGGAATTAGATAGAGCAGGCCTACCTTTTGAACTCTGCTGGTTGCAAATGCTGTCGTAACGTGGGAGTAATGTTACTGGCATCTCATGTGCTTCCACTAGAACAGGAGAGGGCAACATCTGAAAGATAAGGGACTACAGTAAAGCCTTCTGACCTTCTGGAAACCCGCTTCTGCACTAAAAGCATCCACAAAATTCCTCGTTTCTGTGCCTAACTGGGGAATACTTGAGAATTCTCTGCAGCCAGCCTGCAGAGGGAAATATTCATGCTGTAGCATGACATTCATGCTAGCCTCATCTTGTGACATTCGTACTAGCCTCATCTTACCATTACTGTCTCCAGCAAAGGAGATTGTTACCTTGTCGTGGTGCTGGAGCTTGAGCACCTCAATGAAACCATGAGCTAAACCGTGAAGGGACACCCAAGACGGGAAGGTCGTGGCAGAGAGGTCAGAGTAAATATGATCCCTGGGGAAGGTAATGGCAACCCACCCCAGTATTCTTGCCGTGAAAACTAAATGGATCAGTACAACCAGAGATATGTCGGTATACCATCGGAAGATGGGACTCCCAGGTCGGAAGATGGTCAAAATGCTACTGGGGAGGAACAGAGGATACGTTCAACTAGCCCCAGATGTGATGACGCAGCTAGCTCAAAGCCGAAAGGACGGCTAGCGGCCGACGGTGCTGGTGGTGAACGACGAATCCGATGTTCTAAAGATCAACACACCATAGGAACCTGGAATGTAAGATCTATGAGCCAGGGCAAATTGGATGTGGTTATTGGTGAGATGTCAAGATTAAATATAGACATTTTAGGTGTCAGTGAACTGAAATGGACTGGAATGGGCCACTTCACATCAGATGACCACCAGATCTACTACTGTGGACAAGAGGACCACAGAAGAAATGGAGTAGCCTTCATAATTAATAATAAAGTGGCTAAAGCAGTGCTTGGATACAATCCAAAAAATGATAGAATGATCTCAATTCAAATTCAGGGTAAGCCATTTAACATCACAGTGATCCAAATATACGCCCCGACCACAGATGCTGAAGAAGCAGAAGTAGATCAGTTCTATGAGGATCTGCAGCACCTACTGGATAATACACCAAAAAGAGATGTTATTTTCATTACAGGAGACTGGAATGCTAAGGTGGGTAGTCAGACAACACCTGGAATTACAGGCAAGCATGGTCTGGGAGAACAAAATGAAGCAGGACATAGGCTGATAGAATTTTGCCAAGACAACTCACTGTGCATAACAAACACTCTCTTCCAACAACCTAAAAGATGACTTTATACATGGACTTCACCAGATGGTCAACACTGAAATCAGATTGACTACATCCTTTGCAGCCAAAGGTAGCGGACATCTATACAGTCGGTAAAAACAAGACCTGGAGCTGACTGTAGTTCAGATCACGAACTTCTTATTGCAAAATTTAGAATCAGACTAAAGAGAATAGGGAAGACCCACAGATCAGTTAGATATGAGCTCACTAATATTCCTAAGGAATATGCAGTGGAGGTGAAGAATAGATTTAAGGGACTAGATTTAGTAGATAGGGTCCCGGAAGAACTATGGACAGAGGTTCGCAACATTGTTCAGGAGGCGGCAACAAAAAACGTCCCAAAGAAAAAGAAAACCAAGAAGGCAAGATCTGCTGAGCCACTGGAAGTAGCCCAAGAAAGGAAAGCAAAAGGCAAAAGTGATAGGGGGAGATATGCCCAATTAAATGCAAAATTCCAGAGGTTAGCCAGAAGAGATAAAGAACTATTTTTAAACAAGCAATGTGCGGAAGTGGAAGAAGACAATAGAATAGGAAGGACAAGAGACCTCTTCCAGAAAATTAGAAACATCGGAGGTAAATTCCTGGCAAAAATGGGTATGATCAAAAACAAAGATGGTAAGGACCTAACAGAAGCAGAAGAGATCAAGAAAAGGTGGCAAGAATATACGGAAGATCTGTATAGGAAGGATAATAATATTGGAGATAGCTTTGACGGTGTGGTCAGTGAGTTAGAGCCAGACATCCTGAAGAGTGAGGTTGAATGGGCCTTAAGAAGCATTGCTAATAACAAGGCAGCAGGAGACGACGGTATCCCAGCTGAACTGTTTAAAATCTTGCAAGATGATGCTGTCAAGGTGATGCATGCCATATGCCAGCAAATTTGGAAAACACAAGAATGGCCATCAGATTGGAAAAAATCAACTTATACCAAACCATACCAAAAAAGGGAAGCACTAAAGAATGTTCAAACTATCGAACAGTGGCACTTATTTCACATGCCAGTAAGGTAATGCTCAAGATCTTGCAAGGTAGACTCCAGCAATTCATGGAGTGAGAATTGCCAGATGTACAAGCTGGGTTTAGAAAAGGCAGAGGACCTAGAGACCAAATTGCCAATATCCGCTGGATAATGGAGAAAGCCAGGGAGTTTCAGAAAAACATCTATTTCTGTTTTATTGACTATTCTAAAGCCTTTGACTGTGTGGATCATAACAAATTGTGGCAAGTTCTTGGTGGTATGGGGATACCAAGTCTTTTTGTCTGCCTCCTGAGGAATCTGTATAACGACCAAGTAGCAACGGTAAGAACAGATCACGGAACAACGGACTGGTTTAAGATTGGGAAAGGAGTACGGCAGGGCTGTATACTCTCACCCTACCTATTCAACCTGTACGCAGAACACATCATGCAACGTGCTGGGCTTGAGGAATCCAAGGCTGGAGTTAAAATCGCTGGAAGAAACATTAACTATCTTAGATATGCAGATGATACCACTTCGATGGCTGAAAGCGAGGAGGAGCTGAGGAGCCTTATGACAAATGTGAAAGAAGAAAGTGCAAAAGCTGGGTTGCAGTTAAACCTCAAAAAAACCAAGATTATGGCAACCAGCTTGATTGATAACTGGCAAATAGAGGGAGAAAAAGTGGAGGCAGTGACAGACTTTGTATTTCTAGGCACAAAGATTACTGCAGATGCTGACTGCAGCCAGGAAATCAGAAGACCAGGGTACCTGAGGGACCGTCTCGTCCCGATAACGTCAGCCCGCCCCACCCGTGCGTGCAGAGAAGGCATGCTTCGGACCCCCTCAACAAGAGAATTCCATCTAGCGGGGTCCAGGAGGCGTACTTTCTCTGTGACAGCCCCCGCCTTATGGAACATCTTGCCCCCGGAGGTGAGACTGGCCCCTTCACTCCTGGCCTTTCGGAAGGCCATTAAGACCTGGCTCTGCCACCTGGCCTGGGACAATGGAGGTGGTAGTGCCTCCTGGGGTTGGCTGGCCCCGTAGCAATAAGACCTATGCTACGGTCTCCAATCCATCTGGGATTCTATTTTATTTTATTTTATATTTTATTTGTTTTTATACATATTCTACTTTGTATGGTTTTAAATATTTTAAATTTTTAAGTCTTAATTATTGTAACCCGCCCAGAGTCCCTTGTATGGGAGATGGGCGGGGAATAAATTAAATAAATAAATAAATAAATAAATAATAAAGACATCTACTTCTTGGGAGGAGAGCAATGGCAAATCTTGATAAAATTTATTTATTTATTTATTTATTTATTTTCCCAACTTATATCACGGCCCATCTCCCCCCACAAGGGGACTAAAATAGTTAAGAGCAGAGACATCACACTGACAACAAAGGTCCGCATAGTTAAAGCAATGGTATTCCCTGTAGTAACCTATGGCTGCGAGAGCTGGACCATAAGGAAGGCTGAGCGAAGGAAGATAGATGCTTTTGAACTGTGGTGTTGGAGGAAAATTATGAGAGTGCCTTGGACTGCAAGAAGATCAAACCAGTCCATACTCCAGGAAATCAAGCCAGACTGCTCACTTGAGGGAATGATATTAAAGGCAAAACTGAAGTACTTTGGCCACATCATGAGAAGACAGGATACCCTGGAGAAGAAGCTGATGCTAGGAAAAGTGGAAGGCAAAAGGAAGAGGGGCCGACCAAGGGCAAGATGGATGGATGGTATTCTGGAGGTGACGGACTCAACCATTGGGGAGCTGGGGATGGTGACGGCCGACAGGAAGCTCTGGCGTGGGCTAGTCCATGAAGTCACGAAGAGTCAGAAGCGACTGAACGAATAAACAACAACAACCATTACTGTATACTGTATAAATATCCAGGATGCACAGGACAATTTTACACCTCCCTGCTGCTGTCAGATACCAACCCTGCTACAACATACAATGTTGCCAGGTTCTGTGCAGCAGCGCTCAAAATTCGTCAGATGAAGTCCGGTGCCATAAACTAGTCTTAATGAGCATCTAATTCAACATACTCTCTGTAAATTGATAGCTCTTTGTAAATTGATAGATATAGTGTGTCACATACTTTATGCTCCCCTACACCTATCTAATGCTCCTACCCCTTCTTTCAGATTTCTTTTAGACTTCTGTGTTTAAATATTATTTTTTAGACTTTAATGTATTTTCTATGCTTTTAACTGTCTGTACCCTACCCTCCTTATGCTGGTCTTTGACCATAATAAAGATTTGATTGATACATACTGCAGCACAGAGCCAAAACCTAGAGAACCCTTGAAAAATACTGAAAGAAGAAATGATGATTTAATTCGTTTAAAATAAAAGGGATGGATATTTTGAGATGGGCATTGAAAAGATAATATGTCATTCCAAAACTTAGATTTATTCAATCAGAAAATTTGGCAGAGATAAACATGCTCATACTTCCATGGGCCTGACCACCATTCCAACTAGGAGTTGCTAATAGGGAAGCAGCTCTGAACTTTTAATTTTATAGGTTGGAAGACCATGTTTCCTGCAGAAAAAGGATTTTACAGCCTTGAAGGGGGGATAATCGGGGCTGTTTTCGTTTTATTATTGTATGCTTCTTTTTATATCGCACATAGTATTTTGTGTACAAGGCTGTCCCTGCATTAGAGTTAATACAATCCAAATTCTTGAGAACTACACTCTGAGTCTCATGCTCAATTGCCAATGTTCTCCTTCGATTAGAGCTGGGGTTTATCTCATTGATGCCTGCTTGAAGCTATGCTGGTTAAAATACTGGTTCAAGCAAATTTTGGGGAGGAGAGTCTCTGGCTGAGTTCACACTCCTAGAAAGTAATACATCTTCACAGCAGAACCAAATTTCCTCTTTCCTGGCTTATTGCAGACTTATTCATCAAGGTCTATGCTTGTTGGCCCGGAAGTGAAATTAAACAAAGAATTAAAGACCTCAATGTGCAAAGAGACAACACTACAATCTCACACTGCTTCTATTTTAACTTTATATACCCACCTTTCACCACCCCTAATATGTTTCAAATGTTGTATACTCACACCAAAGAATATTCACTCTGGCACACTTAGATACCTTCCCCTCAATGTTGTTAACAAGGAGATGTAACAACATTCCCTCCCAAGATCTGTTCTAATATGAAATTGAGACAGCTATCACTTGCCAATCTATCCTCCCCGGAGAGTGGAATTGATGACCCCTCAAACTGAAAAATATTAGAGTTGGCACCAACAGAGCGCAATGCACTTTTTACTATGGGATCGGTTTAGTGAAGTTTCCAGGCAAGTGGCTAAATTTTGCACTATATTTGCTTAAGCCAGAGGACTTAACTGAATTTACATACTGTAAAAATTTCAATTTATCACCTTCTTCAGTTATTGTACTCAGCTCCCATCCTCCTCCTCCTCTTCTTTCCCCTTTTTAACTTGTATTCATGGATGTTTTTATTTTGCATTGTATTATTGGACCCTTTGTCCCTATATGTTATTTTAAACTTCTGGCCTTTGACTATCATGTACCCGATAAAGGTACGTATGCCTGCCTGCCTGTCTGTCTGTCTATCTCTTCTGTAAGGTATGAAAGTTTGCTGGCCAGAACTACTCAGATTTCCATACTTTTTTCTAGCCAGATTTGCCAGCTCTGCTTTTAGCATAGCTTTGATTATTTACAAAAGTGTGGCATAAGAAGTGGAAGCAAAACTCTTTGGATCTTATGATGTTTATTGATTTATTTATTTTTACAGCTGGCATAATAGAAACTATCAAGTGGCTCTTCACCTGGCCTCTATCTTTGCTCTTATACTTCACGGTGCCCAACTGTAATAAACCCTACTGGGAGAAGTGGTTCTTGGTCACTTTTGCTTCCTCCACTCTCTGGATTGCAGCCTTTTCCTACATGATGGTCTGGATGGTATGTACTAGGCTTGAGTAAGACAGCTTTAGATTCAGTAGATGCATTGTCTTCTTAAAGGGGACACAAGACACACAGTAAAATCTAGCCTTCATTTTCAGCACTAATCAGCCAGAAGCACATAAGGAAGGTATGAAACCCTCCCAACAGTCCTCTAGCAATCAGTGAAATGATGCCAGGAGTGACAAATCTGATACCCCAGGACCATCTGTGGTCCTTTGTTAACCATCCTTTGTTAACAGCCTCTCCCATCCCTTCATCACAATTGCCACAGAAGCACCATTTTCTGCCATTTTGAGGCAGGAAAGGCACAAAACTATAGTGTACATCTTAAAATGGGCTTGTGGGCTTTTTTTCCATGCCCCTTACATTTCAGGAAAAACAACATTCTGGACTGGCCCATTTCCCCCCCCCCAATAATTCTGCCTATTCTTAAAAGATAGTAGAATTCATACTGTGGATCTGTCCTATGTAGATTTGCCAAATCCCTTTGTAAAAACCCCACATCCTGTAGATAATCCTAACAAGTTGCCCATCTCTGAGGGCTTCAACGCAATCTTCTTAAGAAGTCTAATAATTGCCTCCTTTAAACAAGGAGGTATCTTGTGCTCTATCTGAGAAGCATTTAACTTGCTAAATAAGACATTTGTAATAACCTCTCAGCTAGAAATTAGAAGGCAAGTTGGGCAAGGATCCAGAGGATAAGTTGTAGAGCATATCCTCCAAGCAGACAGTCCAGGTCTTCAAGCATCACAATTGAAACTGATTAAATCTAACTAAACTAGAGGAGCTATTAGACACCCCTATAGTTGACTCTATATGAAAGGTAGCCTCCAGGTAACCTGAATATGTGATATTTTATCTGCAAAATAACTCATTAAAAGTAGTACAAGCCTCCTAATATTCTGTAAAACGATTCTGGAAAGAAGAAATGGGAGTGCGAGTCAGCCACTTACAACTTGAAACAACTTAGCAGGCCATAAGGTTGGGGATGCAATATGTACAGGAAAAAATAACTCATGCTTTTTTGCACTACATCACTATAGTACAAGCCTTGGTTATGGACTGGTCATTGACTACAATAAAGATCCTTTTTCTTTCACAAGCCATGAAGTGGTTTTTAAGCTGTGCTTCTTAGATTCTGTTCTTCCTCTATCTGGGCTCTAGCTGTCTGCTTTACCACATTAGTACCTACAGTTCTTCCGTGTACTGCAGCAGGCCAGAGAGGGCACTCAGGAGCAATTGTGTTGACAACACTTGAAAGCTCTCTATTCTAGGTACCATCCATAATATCAACCAGACCACTGGCGGGGTAGGCTTCTTGGAATCCAACTGGATCCAATAACCTTTTCAGGCAGACTATCCTAATAAGTACCTCTGCTCCTGCAGAGGTTAGTGGTAGCCATAATACACTCTTAACCACAGAGCGTTCCATTTGGGACAATGGGGAAACCTGAAGTGTCTCCATCCACAGAACACCTCACTGAAAATCAAATAGCATTGTATGTATGAGCTTAAGCAACTTGACAATTCATTTTATTTTTCTAGGTCACAATCATTGGTTTCACTTTGGGTATTCCAGATGTGATAATGGGGATCACATTTCTGGCAGCTGGAACCAGCGTCCCAGATTGCATGGCAAGCCTTATTGTAGCAAGACAAGGTATGTTTGTAGTTTGTTATATATGAATATTACAGAGCTCTTGAAGATCTTTGAAAGACATTATTTAAGTCTGCTGCAGGATAAAGGGATAACAAGAGCTACAATAAAGAGTATAGTATATTCATAATATGGAAAAGAGTGATGTCTGTTCGGATACTACTAGATAGCCAGAATAATAGCTGAAGAAGGATAGGGAGTGTCTCTAGGCTCACATGCCCTTTTCTTTGTCTTTCCCATCTCTCTTTGATTTTTCACCATAGGTATGTTACAAATGGATTATGGGCATGACAATCTGAAATATAAGGCCAAACCTCTTCCTTTTCTTCTTCCTTTACCACTTCATCCTCCTCATTTTTCTTTTTTCTTTTTTGCAGTCCTCAGAACACTCTCTGATCATAACTGCTGAAAATCACAGCCTCATCCACTTTGCATTTTTGCTCACCCATCCTAATGTTAAATGTATTGGGCAACCTCTAGATTTTGTCATTTCAATTTTCTTGTAAAATGAACCTGTTGGATTTCCATATTTGCCAAAAAAAAATCTATCACAACTAATATAGAGAGAACAGAACTGTACTTAAGGATTAATACATGTGAAAGTGAGATCTGGTGGCAAAAAAAGGTCTATCTTGATATGTATTTGGGCTGACCTCCATTGACTAAACAGGAAAAAGATCCTAGACATTTTAGTTCACAGGTCAGTAGAAATGCCAATTGAGTGCCATGATGGTAAAAAGGCAAACTCATATTGATTAAGGACTTGAAAATAAAACAGTCAATATTTTTTGTTTGTGTTTGTGTGTGTGTGTGTGTGTGTGTGTGTATGTATATATATGTATATATATGTATATATATGTATATACTGTATATGTGTGTGTATATATACAGTATATATATATATATATATATATATATATAGAGAGAGAGAGAGAGAGAGTGTTTATATATATATATATATATATATATATATATGCATGCATGCTGTTACTACTCTTGGATCACTATGAATACTTATAATGATATTTTCTCTCTAAAAGTATTTAAAAAATAGAAAATGAGTAGAAAATTGCAACTAAACGCAAATGCTAAATGCTAGGGATGAGATTTAGCGCTGGGTTGTAAAGGTAAATGTGTGAGCTTCTGTTATGATTAGGGATTGGACAAATGTATGGTAAGGATTAGGGTTAGGGTTAGAGTTTTATGGTTAGTGCTACATAATGGGATTTTGGGTTGGCTTAGAACTGGGTAAATATTTGTATTGATAATATGGTTAGAATAACGTTGGGTTTGGTCAGGGTTCATTCAGGCTAAATTTAGGGTTCATTCCTTATGGCTAAATTTAGGGTTAGAGTTAGTTGCCATGGTTAGTGTTAGTGTAATGTTACTACTGAGGTAGTATTTTCTGTATTGGTGTTTGGGTTGGGCTAGGATTCTATCAGGGTTATGATTATATTTAAGTTAGGTTTGGCATTTCAGTCAGATTTTACATGTAATGTTAGGATGCCAACATTGTACTTGAGATTTAGCACTAAACTGGGTATAATGTAAATGTTAATATTGCTTTTAGGGTTAAGTCAGGATTAGGCTTTGGTAAAGGTTATAGGTAAATTAAGGTTAGTGCTAGCATTACCGTTCGTTTTAGGTTTATATTTCAGTCAGGAGTTTTGTTAGGTTTGATATTGGCTTTAGGGTAATGTTAAGGTTAAGTTTCAATTAGAATATTGTCTTGGTTATGGTTAAATTCAGGGTTAGGGTGTCAGGCCCAGCCCAAGAACAACAAAGAGTCAGTCCATTCAAACTCCAGTTCTTTATTTGCTCACACCGTATAGACAGAATCTTGCCAGACTAAAGCTACTCTACCTAACCTAAGGGGAAATAACCTGGGAGAGCTCTAGGGCGGGGCTATGCAGAACCTCTTTGTTTCCCCACCATTGCTTCCTGGATTGTGCCTCCACTTATCTCCTCCATCTCCTTGGAATGTGCTCCTTCCTGAGAACCAGCGGCACTGCCGAAATCCACCACATCGGGTTATCATTAGAGTTAGTTTTTATGATACATATTTATGTTATTTTAATGTTAGTGTTGGGATTTATTGTTGGGGTTAGGGTTAGTGTAAATGTATGTTGTCACGTTGGGGTTAAATCAGGATTATAGCTACTGTTCAGTCAGGATTATGATAAAATTGATCTGAGTCACTTAAGGGTTGCAATTAAGGGGAGAAAGATTCAGGAAAAAAGACTGAATTTTGAAAAAGTATATTGGCGTGAGGAAGAAATTTCTCATTACCCCTTCTCCCAACATGCTTCTTTTCTCTTAAGGCATTTTAACATGTGGTTGTGTTGTTCACACAATGCATCTAACTCAGAGAATCTGCTACTGTGAGAGTGGGAGTGAACATAATTTATGGAGGAGAGGTTTATGGCCGTGATTGCTGACTGTTACCTTTGTGTTAAGAGGAGATATATCTTTTCAGTATTAGTTTCTTCTCAGCAAATGCTGTAGAAAAGTTGCGTTTTTAGGAAAAAAGGATGCTAGACTAGATGAACCTTTCCTCTAATCCTTTAAAGAAGAAGTCAACAGCTTTTCTTCAAATCAAAAGCCACACTGAGAAGTGGGAAGGGGGGCAATAATGGATGGCAACTGGGTGGAACCAGGGAGAGCATATAATTATTAATGTATTAGATTTAATAAGCTGTCCACTCCAGTGGCACTAGGTGGCTTACAAATTATAATGCTAAATTAAAACAATTTAAAAGATAAAATGAAACAAGACAGCCTGGACTAAACAACCATTAAAACAAGCAAGACAGCCTCCACGCCCCCCCCCCCCCCAGTGCATTAACCCCAGGCCTGGACCAAAGCCAGGTTTAAGGGCTTTTCAGAACCACAGGAGGGAGGGCGCCATCTGTGCCTCAGCATCTGTGGACGGATGCTGTTCCAGAAGGGGGCGGGGCCGCGACAGAGAAGGCACGCTTCCTAGGTCCTGTAAGATGAGAACATTTAATAGACCTGGACCTGGAGCACATCCACTCTGCCTGAATGTACCGGGCAGGCAGAACAGTGGGAGAAAGGCAATCCCTCCAGGTAACCAGGTCCTCCACCATGAAGGGCTTTGAATGTAATTATTATCATTGATACAGTCATCATTGTATTTATGATACATTTATCATTGCATTTATTGTCAGTATTAACTACCAGTGTAATTAAAGTGAAAGTACGTATGATACCATTATTGTTTCACCATTATAAATCAATATAGTTGTCATTACCAGTTATTATTAAGCACTTCATTATATCTACTAATATTAAAATACAGTAGTTTGGCACATGGTTTCATTAAGCTCATTTCAACTTTAAATCTGTTCTCTCTCCCTGCTGCATTTGTATCTTGCTGCCTACAATCATCTCGAGTCAATGACTCAAAAAACAGAAAACAAACTCTCTACAAAACCGAGGGCAACCTAGTATAGGATACCCCTCACAGAGGGATGAAAGCAGAAGAGAGAAAGGAACAGTAGGGATAGAATAACTGTGTATTCTAAACTTTGGAGTTTCATGGGAAACTCCACTTAAAAATGGAAGTGGAAACACCACTTAAAACTACTTAATGAGGGTAATTTGGTACCAAACCACTATTGCTGCATACCAAGTTATGCTAATGAAAACGGTGGCAAAAACAGGGTGAACAGGAAGCATCAAGCACTTTCACTCTTCCCCAAAAACTGAACAGAAGGAACAAATAGGTGGGGAAGCTTTTTAAATTGCTCTGTGACAGGGGTGGGGAACCTTTTTCTGCCAAGGGCCATTTGGATATTTATAACCGGTGGGATTTCTGGGATTTCCACAGACCGGGGGCCGGAGTTTGCGGGCGGGAGCCAATCACGTGGAAGGGGCGGAGTTTGCAAGCAGGAGGCCCACAGGCCTTAGGCAGGAGCCCCGCGGGCCTTATATGGCCCGCGGGCCTGACGTTGCCCACCCCTGCTCTATGATAATATTGCAGCAGTAATTTCCCTATTTCTTAACTTTTGTTACATTTTGTTCTGAACAAAGCGTACATACACTTTTGTGACATTTTGGTTGGTCATAATAAAGGTAATGCCCAGCTATGGATTTAGAATCCTGCTTAAGTCAATTAATTTTGTTTTGCAGTAATTCTGACTTACCTACTTTCTTCTGTTGCAGGAATGGGTGACATGGCTGTATCAAACTCCATTGGAAGCAATGTCTTTGACATTCTAATTGGCCTTGGCCTTCCATGGTCTCTACAGACTCTAGCAGTAAACTATGGCTCTGTTGTAAGTTTTACATTTGCCTCAATGAGTAAGACAAGGACATGATATGGAAAATAACTTTCTAGACATGAGCAATACTAAGAAGAGATTAGGAATTAAGATGGATAACAATTCTGACTTGTACCATCCTTACTGTTAGCAGGGAATACTGCCTTTGGCATGGATACAATTAAAACTGGTAGCCTGGTCTATACCTTCTCTATGTAACTAAAAAGTTACTTGTTGGTTTCCTTATTTACCTTTCCAATCCAAAAAGACTCTTGAGCAGCTTACATTTCCCTGTTTCAATAAGAAGATTAAAAGGAAAGGGGTAAGAATTATGTGAGAAAGTATAAAATGCTATCATCTAGAATGATGTGGGTGTGCACTGAAGTAGGGATCTATGGGTTGGTAATAGTTACATGTTATGCTCCAAGGTGTAGTGATAATAAAAGAACAACGGATGAGTTTGGGGGGGAAATTGTGCAACATTTTGAATGAATATGATCCAACAAAAAAATTATTCTGTTGGATGACATGAATAGGTAGATGGGAACAAGGTACTTCCTCCTTCAATTAGGGATACACATCCAAAATATTGCTTCCACTTTTCTGTCACCCTAGGTAGACCAGAGTGACTGCATTCATTGTATGTGAAGTAACAGTACTTTTTAGCATAGTATTACAGAAATTACTGTGTTCTAACACAACATAAAGCTAAGGTGCCCACCCAATTTTAGGTCTACAGCTCCTAATCAAGGCTGGGGAGTACCAACATAAAGAATAATATTGACAAGCCTGAAATAATAAGAGAATATCGAGCTACAGAAAGTTCTTGCAAACTATTACAAGACATTAATGCCTGCTTTCCATACACTGCTAGGCCTCTTAGCGTTCTACTTCACTCCAACTTGCACGATCCTTTTCAATGGACTTACACTGTACAACGGGCCTGTCAACATCACAATTATCATTTTGCATCCAGTGCTATTCTACAATATCTGTTATTGTATTTTAACACTGACTGTAGAAGATTTGCAAGAAACAAAATAAGAGCTGTTTTCAAAGTCACATGTCAAGAAGTCGAGACAAAACAAATCTTCCATGCCCCAGGGGTACATAAGTTGGTATCCAGAGCAGTCAAAGTAGAAAAGGGAGCAAAGTGGGAGCAAGCTACTCTATAGTGTCCAAGCATTGATTGTCCTTGCTGCTGTGGAATTGGATGGTCACTATTTAAATGCTTGAGAGTAAAAGTGGCCCATCCTGGCATAGTTGCCTTCTCAGAGGAAGAATAAATATCAGACAATCCCACTAAGTCTTCTGCACCCACGAATCAATCTAGACCCACCAATGCAACCCCAAGAATGGTCCCAGACAAAACATAAGGAAGAGCATTGTGGGGATGAAGGTCTACTCAAGAGTAATCCAGTGTGTCTGGATGACCTTACAATCAGATCTGAGTGAGCTTGAATGAGCACCAATGAGTATAGATGAGATAGCAGCAGCTTCTAGAATATGTCTCTGCTTAAGAGTAGCTCTTCACTGAAAGCAGTATCTTAGTCTTACCTTAGTTTATCAGCACTGATTATCTGACAGTCAGTGTGCCCTCCTTTTGCTGCCTGGATCTTGAATTTTGATCTCCAGAGCCTTGTCTGAGTCTTGGACTGGTTTTGCTTTCGACTTCTGAGTCTATCTGCTGACCACTCTTCTTGTGTCTCTCTGGCTATGAGTAATTCCTTTGTGGAATAAGACCTTGGACAGTATAATTATAGCTTTGCTGTTCCCTAACCCTGACATAAGGTAAAGGTAAAGGTACCCCCCGGTGTCCGACTCTAGGGGCCGGTGCTCATCTCCGTTTGTTAGCCGAAGAGCCAGCGTTGTCCGAAGACGCTTCCATAGTCATGTGGCCGCATGACACGCATGGAACGCTGTTACCTACCCACCGAAGTGGTCCCTATTAATCTACTTGCATTTGCATGCTTTCGAATTGCTAGGTTGGCAAGAGCTGGAGCTAGTGCGGGAGCTCACTCCGCACGCAGGGCTAGGGATTCGAACCTCCGAACTTGCGATCTTCCGGTCGACAAGCCTGGCATCTTACCCGCTGAGCCACCACACACCTACAACCCTGACATAGGACTATATAAATATAGTTAGGTAATAAACAAGCAAAGTAAAGGTAAAACCAATAACTGAAAATGAAAGTGCCTATGAGAGCAGGAGAATATTGTTAGAAACGAATAAACAGCATCAATTTCAACTGAGCTATTTAGGGATAAGTAAGAATTGTTAAATGCAGAATAAATGAAGTCAGAATCCATATCTAATGGGCAGCTTAAATTGGACTATAATAGGAACTGAAATTTGTATTATTTAACTATAAATGGCTGTAATATAATTGAATTCTTCAGCACATTCTGCCCTACATTTAATAAAGTAGAGCAACCAGACTTGGGGCTGCAAAAATCTGGACAACCACTAGATGGTAGCAAAGTGATACAGCCTGAGAAGGGACCAGAAAATGTAAACCTTTTTACAGAAGGTACTTTAAGAAACAAGAGTGAAAATAAACAAACCAGGGTCTGAAGTTGCATCTTGAGTTCCTGCTTGAGAGCAACCTGGCATATTTGTGTTGCAAGTTGCAAGCTTGAAGAAGTCAAAGAATTGGAATAGGGTGCAGCAACCTTCAGACACTGCAGCTCGTGCCAGAGGAAGAAAAATTGCCAGATCAAAGAAAGGAAGTGCTGCAATGGAAGCTGACAGGGAAAACTTTTTATCCATAACCACACTTTAACAATGCAGCCAATTACTGAGATTATTTATTTATTTATTTATTTATTTATTTATTTATTTATTATTTAAATTTATATGACCGCCCATCTCCCCCAATCGGGGGACTCTGGGTGGTTTACAATAAAAAATACAATTAAAATACCATATAAAATTACAACAAACAATATAATAAATAAGTATAAAATCCAATCCAGGCGAATTGGTCTTAAAAATAGGGAGGGGATTATGGTACTAGCCATCCCCAGGAGGAGCTGTTACCTTTCTCGTCCCAAGCTAGGTGGCAGAACCAGGTTTTCAGATTTTTCCGGAAGGCCGGAAGCGAGGAAACCCGCCTCAACTCCGGGGGCAAGATATTCCAAAGGGCGGGTGCTACTACAGAGAAGGCCCGTCTCCTGGACCCCGCCAGATGGAACTCCTTTACTGATGGGGTCCGGAGCATGCCCTCTCTGCATGATCGGGTGGGGTGGGTCGATGTTATGGGGATAAGACGGTCCATCAGGTATCCTGGCCCTATGACATGTAAGGCTTTAAAGGTAATGACAAAAACCTTGAATTGTACCCAGAAGCAAACCGGCACCCAATGCAGCTCACGGAGCAAAGGTGTTATATGTGCTGATCTTGGTGCACCCAGAATTGCCCGTGCGGCTGCATTCTGTACCAGCTGTAGCTTCTGGATATTCCTCAAGGGTAGCCCCATGTAGAGCGCATTGCAGTAGTCTATATGGGAGATGACAAGGGCATGAGTGACCGTTCGGAGGGCATCTCAGTCCAGGAATGGGCGTAACTGGCCCATTGAATTGATGGCCAAATAGCGTTGTACATATTGAACTTAAGCAACTTAAGCAACGTGACAATTCATTTTATTTTTCTAGGTCGCAATCATTGGTTTCACTTTGGGTATCCCAGATGTGATAATGGGAATCACATTTTTGGCAGGGCAAGCCTTGTAGCAACATTGTAGTACCTATTAATATTAAAGTACATTACAGTAGTTTGGCACATGCTTTCATTAAGCTCATTTCAACTTTAAATCTGTTCTGTGTGTTGCATTTGTATCTTGCTGTCAATTACTCAAAAAACAGAGAACAGACTCTGTAGAAAACCGAGAGCAACCTAATATATGATACCCTTCACAGAGGGAAGAAAGAGAAGAGGGAAAGGAGCAGTAGGGATAGAGTAACTGTGTATTCTAAACTTTGGAGTTTCATGGGAACTTAACACTCCTTAATGAAGGTAATTTGGTACCAAACCACTACTGCTGCATACTAAGTTATCCTAATGCAGTGTTTCTCAACCTTGGCAACTTTAAGATGTGTGGACTTCAACTCCCAGAATTCCCCAGCCAGCATTAGCTGGCTGGGGGATTCTGGGAGTTGAAGTCCACACATCTTAAAGTTGCCAAGGTTGAGAAACACTGTGCTAATGAAAACAGTGGCAAAAACAGGTTGAACAGGAAGCATCAGGCACCTCCTCTGCCACTCCTCCCCCCCCCCCCAAATTGCACAGAAGGAACAAATAGGTAGGCACACTTCAGGCACCTCAGCTTATGCCAAAGGAAGAAAAATTGCCAGGTCAAAAAAAGGAGGTGCTGCAATGGAAGCTGGCAGGGGAAACTTTATCAGTAACAACAACAATGAAGCCAATTACTGACAGAGCTGGCAGCCATGGCTTTAATGGATGAATTCAAACATAATTGAGACAGTTGTCTGTCAAGGATGCTTTAACTTTTCACTGAGCAGGGGGTTAGACTTGAGGGTTGAAATGGCTCCTTCCAATTTTATAATTCTATTATTCTATGTACGGGCCTGCAATAAGGTGGTTTGGGCTTCGGCAACAGGTCCTCATCCGCCCTGAGCCAAGCACTGCAGCAGAAGTGGAAAGCAAAGAATGCCACTCTTCCTATTTTCTTATTTTTGCTTTCCGTGCAAGGAGTCAGCCACAGGGACTTGAACAGTATAATCTCATCTGTTCATTCAGTGAAATAGTGAAGGGAAATTTTCCCTTCCCCATCCTGTGAGAAATGGAAACTCCACAGAGCAGCCTCTATATAAAAGACTACCCCACTACCACCCCCCTCGGGAAGGAAAGGGGGGCTTGAATAAATGTTCCTCTGTCATAATGTGGGGGGGCGGAGGAAGGGGAGCCCGTTCCTCTCTGTGCATAACATTCTCCGTTGGTGATAGGCTTCCCTTCTCTATGAATAGGCAGGACAGAAAGCTTCTCCTCAATCCTGAGATATAATTTCCTGGTCAAACTTCAAGAGGGCTTACTCTGCAGATCTGCTTCCTAATGGCTGGTGCTTAAATGCTGCTTTCTGGACATAGCTGGCGCTTTTGCACGCAACCCTTTGTCTGTCTGTTGTCAGAAGAGGAAGCAGCGATGTAGTGACAATGAAGTATGCTACAGCCAGAAGGGGGGGTTATTGGAGTACTGGTTCATCCCCGGTTTTCATGAGTTACTCTTTGTGTGCATATTCCTGGTTCCTCACAGATCTCCACCCTGTGGACTTTTCTCCTTATTACTCTCTCTGCAGTGTGGCACCGCTGACGCATAGAAGTACATCTTGCCAACACCTTAGCCCAGGGATAACTATCTTGTTTGTCAGCTATTTTTGTTTCTTGAGAAATGTGCCAAGAGGCTTTCTTGCCCTAAGAAATCCAATCTTTGTTCCAGGAAACACAGCTGTAATGTCCATTGTGGGCAGCTGAGCCTCTAAACAAAGCCCATGGCAAAGCTGCAAAGTCTGCAGTAGCAACTGTCCCAGTGAATTTTTACCCAGAGAAAGTTCCCTAGGGAAATTTGCCTGTTTTATTCATTAAAGAGACTCTAAGAACTTATATCCAGCAAGAAGAAAAGTGAGTTCTTGACTCCCTCATGCAGTGATCCTGAGCTGGGTTTCAGGCTGCCCCGAAACGACTGTTTGTAAGAAGATAAAAATATCCTAGATGCATTCACTTGTCATTGTACCCAGTCTGGATCTCGGAGTTTAGGAGACAAGAGGAAAAACGGTTACTGGTATAGCTATGCTAAATGAAAATCGAAGTCTTAAGCCATATCTTCTCTTAATATTTCTATGATCTTTGTGTATTTTAAATTAATTTTTACACTTTGTTTTGCCTCTACATGTTCTAGCTCTCATGTGTTTACTGTTTTTGAAGGCAAAGTAAGAAATGGTTGATACTGATACTGATGCAATACTACCGAGCATTACTTTGATGCAGAAACATTTTGTTTTAATTGCTCATTAGGCAGAGAACAACTTTACAAAGTAGGAAGAAAGTCCTTCTGTTGAATGAACAAGAAATGCATTGTTAACAGGGCATGAACTTTAATCCTCAGTTATTTCGTGGTGGCAGATGAATGCTTTTCTTCTTTTCTCTTTCTGTACATCTGTGAGTCCAGCTGAGTAACTAAAATCTGGAAGTCATCCCATCACCTTTAGAAGAACATTTGTCTGCTAAATATGCTGTGAGCCCTCTGAAAAAAATGGCAGTTCACCATTAAAAATATTTGTGTAACCTAAAGAAAATAAAAGCAAGCCAACCAATACTAGGTTAGAAGTATGTTTGGAAAACAATTGTGTTTCATGGACATTGTCTTGATATTTATATGGATCTGGGGGGGAAATTAACAGATTGATTTAATATAGGGTTGTTTAAATGATAATATTTTTAGAGGCTTGAAAGTGGATTGTTTCACCTATCTTGATGGATCATAAATATTGATTGCATAATACCTATCATTGCCTCTTTTTGAAGCAGCATTTAAAGTTGACACTCTGTTTTTCTAGAGGCAAAAATGAAATGCATTTACACACCCTGAGCAATACTGTAATCCTTCTTTCTGACCATCTTCAGTTCTAAACAGCTGTAGTTTAAATGTGCTGTCCCAGCAGACTTTATTTCTAACTATGTATTATGATCCCACTGAATCTCCAGTTAGATCATGTGTATACTGGCATAGAGCCAAGTACAAAAATATACACATCTGTTACTACTAAGGTGACTAACGGGAATCCTTCCCTTTTAGTGTTGGGAAATGTCATGTTTCTGAAAACTTTTAAAGGTCCAGGAACCGTTCATCCAGAATAGTTTACAAATTATCACTCTGATGCCTTAATATCACCTAAAAATTGAGAGTACAGTCTTATGCATGATTACTAAAAATGAGTCTTACTTAATTAAGTGAGGTTGCCTTCTACATAAGTAGGTATAGTGTTCCACTCTTAGAAACTGAGGTACTCATAAGAGTCATGTTATATGTATATATAGTGTATCAGAGGCAGGAACAGTGAGCTGTGCCCATCCAAAGGCACCCTTTGGGGGGGGGGGGGAAAGCCCTTTGTAAAAATAATTTTCAGTGCATAGCAGTGTGCTCCTCTAGCCTTTCTGTTAGCTAGTTCTCCTCTCTTCCTGGCTAGGATAATTATGCAACGTGCAGTAGATACACCAGGGTTTCTCAACCAGGGTTCCACAAGAGGTCACTAGGGGTTCCCTGGGAGATCACAATTTATTAAAAAATTATTTCAAATTTGGGCAACTTCACATTAAAGAGGTAAATTTCATTCTTTATTTTTAGTTTGAAAACACTGTTAATGCATATATACAGGCCTACACATGAAACAAATACATTATTTATATATTTGAGCCTGAATGTGCAGGGGTTCCCTGAGGCCTGAAAAATATTTCAAGGATTCCTCCAGGGTCAAAAGTTGAGAAAGGCTGATACACACACACACACACACACACACACAGCAGCTGAATAAAAAATGCAATTAAGTAAGTATCTGATTGCCATAAGTGAGCATAAATGTTCAAGCACATCATGAGCATCTGCAAAGGGAGCAATATCCCCTCCCCATGAGCCATGATGCCCTGATTCGCCTCTTTCAATTTAAGAGCTAGTCCCTAACTGTTCTTGAAGCAAAGATAGGGAGTAAAACAAGTTGTTGTGTGGCCCATTTTATCTGGAAAGACTTTTCCTGTTTTTTTCAGTGAACAGTGCTAGCAATGACAGGCATGGAAATTATCCGGCAAGTGTAAAAATAAAGGCAGGAATTTGTTGTTTTTCTAACTCAGAAATATATCTAAAATCATTATGCTTTTTAAAAAAGTTCTAAGCATTTAAAAATTAAGTGCTGAGTGCTGTTATCCAGCCTCCTAGTGGTGGTGATTTTTTTTTTTTAATGGAGATGTAGAATGTGATGCTAGTGGTGGGAGATAAAGCTGATTATAGTACTGATGCAATTTATTGGTGCTTGGAAGGCTTTTTGATATATTAGGGCTGTGCAGTGATCTGGGTTCGAAAAGGAAGAGGTGATTTGGAGTACACATGTTGCTGCCACCGAGCCCTGCCAGGATTCCACGCTGGTCCTAGTGCCTGCCTTGTGCCCTGCTGCCTCCAAACCTGCTGTGATTCCGCACAGGTCCTAGTGCCTGCCTTGTGCCCTGCTGTAAGAGTGTGTCGCGAAATGATGCCCTGCTGTAAGAGTGTGTCGCGAAATGATGCATGTCTAAAAAGTGTGTCACCAACATGAAAAGTTTGGAAAGCTCTGCTATAGAGCAAAGTCTTGGGTGGGCTGCAAGCTAAATCGAGTGGGTTTACCTAACTGAAAGAAGTCATGGGAAGTATTTACTTGTGTATCTGTTTGACTGATAGTCTGCTTTCCCCTGCAAAATGAACCCTGGGGTATTTATTCCTTGACCTTCTTGACTGAACAAGAGCCCCTGTATCTAATCTGGGTTTGTGTTTCTTCATTCAGTCTATGGCTGATGCCAGATGCTATTTTAAGTCTTGGGCCACTTCTTTGGATTTCAGTTCTTCAGGATTTTAGCCTCAGGTGGAACAATTTTATACCTTGGGAAAGAAGTTGACCTAATATGCCTCTATTTTAAGGTTAGGCCTGTGTATTGTAGTGTACCTCTTGCACAGGCTTCCCACTCACCAGAACTATCAGAAATGCAGTGCATTTGTTTGCTGATACTGTCAGCTTTTTAACTGAATATGCAACCAGGCACGTTCACATTCCCCAGGGAACAAGAACATTTGTGCGGCAGCCATTTGAAGTAATGAACAAAGTTGTATCGTGTTAGTTGAAGAAAGAAGTGGTTGATCAACAATGTGCAGATAAAATGAGCTCCAAGCCCTGGCCAAGTACAGCTGTTTCTCCCCATCCCCAGAGTAAAGGACATTCCCTACAGGCTCCAGTCTTACTCTCTACAGTACATTTGCCAGTATCTCCAAGCTGAAGAGAAAGCCTGGAATAGAGAGTTTAGCACCTCTGCTTTGCATGAAGAAGATCCCAGGAAAGACTCAATCTTAAATCCTGGAAAATTCCTGGTGATTTAACTAGATGAGCCCATGGTCAGATTAGTTGTAAGGCAGTTTCCCATTTTAGAATGTGAGACATTTTCCCTGAAAAATGTGTACTTGTGATCTTTATGCAAAGGTGATGTTACCAAAAAGAATCCAATACATTCTTAAGATTTTTGTACTATGTTTCTGTTATGGAATAGGACATTAAGCAACAAAGATACCCTCCCCCACGAAATGGACAGGTGTATTGTAGAAGCTACACATGCAAATTATGGTCACATCCTACACTGTAATTTTGTATAATGATCCATATGTGTGCCTATAGCCAACTGCCCTTTTCTTTAGATTTTGCCCCATGATTGGGGAGTGCAATCTAACAAGTTTACATTGATTTACTGATTTTGTTTTATTTAAAAAAAACTTATTTTAAAAGTTTTTGTCCTGTCTGTACTGTACATTTACTACATTCTCCCAAAGTGAATGCTAATCTAATGCTAATGTGGTGTGAAATACTGAAAATTTAATATAGTCCACATCAGCAGGAAATGTGGACTACATTATGTAATGCAAGCCAAATTGGCAATGGATGAGTTGCAGTTTAGCCAAATGCAAGCTGAATTCAGAAGGCAGCACGGTACTGTAATTGGCATCAAATGAATCTAAATTAGCATGGGAAAAGGCAACACCAATCTTAATGCAAGCTGAATGATGAAGCTAGTCAAGTATCCATTGGAAGCAATGTAAATTAATGCAGAAGTAGAGGAAGAATTTGCATAGCCTAGATGCCTAGATAGGAGCAATAGCACAGATTATTCAGCCATACCCAATAAATTTGTAGACACATGAGTTGGCTTCTGTATGAGGTTAGCCATGATTATCACTCTTTGAGTGAGATGGGCTGTGACGAAATTCGAAATATAAATAACTAAATTATCCTATGTTCATACATGGCATCTTACTTCTGGTTTGTTTCCTCACTTATCCATGAGCTGGTTATACTATATTTGTAAGATTCATTCATGCTTTCATTATCCAACTTTTCCTCAAAAGCTCACAGCAGCATTCACAGCACTTCCAGCTCCAATTTTTCTCCAGAACAACTTTAGAATATAGGCTGGGTTGAGAAACAGTGACTGGCTCAAAGCCATCCCGTGAGCTTCCATGGCTGAAGATAGACTTGGACCAGACTCTTCCCAGACCTAGTCCAGCCCTTAAGCGCACTTGCCAACATATCAGACGAGGATCAGAAATAGAGACAGTGTGCTGCACAGAGTGCACCACAAATATTTATTTATTTATTTATTTATGCTTATTTGTCCTCCCCAACATGCATTCTGGCTTCTAAAGCTTGAAGGGAGAGATTCCACAAAGCAAGACAGCTGAAACTGAAGCAGCGTTTTCCATTTCACCCAAGTAGAAATGTAAGACTACAGCAGAGCTTTCCAAACTTTTCATGTTGGTGACACACTTTTTAGACATGCATCATTTCGTGACACACTCTTACAGCAGGGCATCGTTTCGCAACACACTCTTACAGCAGGGCACAAGGCAGGCACTAGGACCTGCACGGAATCACAGCAGGTTTGGAGGCAGCCAGGCACAAGGCAGGCACTAGGACCTGTGCGGAATCCTGGCAGGGCAGGTTTGGAGGCAGCAGGGCACAAGGCAGGCACTAGGACCTGCGCGGAATCACAGCAGGTTTGGAGGCAGCCAGGCACAAGGCAGGCACTAGGACCTGCGCGGAATCCTGGCAGGGCAGGTTTGGAGGCAGCAGGGCACAAGGCAGACACTAGGACCTGCGCGGAATCCTGGCAGGGTTCAGAGGCAGCAGCAGCCGCGACACACCCAAACACTGCAGCCAACACACTAACGTGTCCCGACACACAGTTTGGAAAGCTCTGGACTACAGTATGTTCAAATAATTAGTAATAGTGAGCTACCTTTCAACTTGTCATTTGCCACAGGTGGCAAATTATTCTATAGCAAGGGAAAAAAACCTGAAGTTGCAGCTTGACATGCATTTCTCTAAGTCACCGAGTTGGACAGATTGGACTCATTTGGCATGATATTAAGTTCTTTGGACTTTCTTCTTTTGCCTTATGCTGTATTATGAATCCCATCATGAGATAATGAGAAGTCATAGGTTCACACATTTCAGAAAAGGCATATATTTCCTTTTCTGGGTGGCTTTATAATTCTCTCCTCTGGCAAATATGAGGAACTGAATGTCCTTTCAGAATGATTTTTTCCACAGATTTCTCTTTAGGCAAAATGCAACAAAGAGATTTTGAAAATGCAACTGCTGTGTGTAAGAACAACCCTTGCCTTCAGCACTTAAATCACAGAATAAAAGACCTGAACTGGAGCAAGAGACTTCTTAAAAAATAGAACTCTGTTCTGTATAAGAGCAACTCTTGCCTTCAGCAATTAAGCAGCCTTTGAACATGACAAACTGCGTTTTAGAGAAAGGCCCTTGGTTTCATTCTTTCTGCAACTACCACCCAAATCCCATTACACACTGTGCTTTCTGGTGCTTCATGTCTAAGCAATTTCAAATATGTCTTTGCGAGTGCTAGCCAGCCAAATATACATGTGTTAGCCACCCACACGTTATTCACACAGTCAGCCTTGCGAGGTAGTCCAGACAGGAAATACGACCAGATGAGCTAATTCTACTGTATTGTAAGGTTACATTAACAGAATCTTGCAAGTCTGAAAGTACACCTCTCCCCCCTTGCCTTTACAGCCCAAGAAACTAGGAAGGGTCAAGCCCTTGGTGCCAGGCGCCAGAGTAACCGGATAGTGAACCTCACCAGTTATTCCTACAGTGGAAAAGTTTTGTGGAAAACCTCTCTAGCTCTCTTGTATGAGCATCAGGAATGTGAGGAGACACATGTGAAAAATTGGTTAAGTTAGGTGGATTTTCCAGGAGCCACTAGCCACAGTTACTCATGTATGCCCTCAGAATCCCAGACTACCAAACCACAGAGGAAGACCATCACGTTTGTTCTGTATCGTTATGGACGTCTCAATGGCCAGGGCCTTTTGGAAAGAGGATGCAGCAATAGATGACTTGGGCTGACCCTGCAGGTAGGGTCCAGCATACTCCAAATGTAGTATTGAGTTTGATCCTAAAGATGCGGCATAACAAACTTGCTTTATATACAGTTCTAACAGCCAGTTTCCTGTTGTATAGAAGTTATAATTGCAATTCATTGGAAATAATATGAATGATAGAATTCTTATAGTATCCTACTAATTTTTCAGATTCGGTTGAATAGTCGTGGACTTATCTATTCTGTGGGCTTGTTGCTGGCCTCAGTTTTTGTCACTGTAAGTATATCATCCTTTTATTTTATAAAAAGCAATCATAGCCATATTGGCAATGAGGGGGGGGGAAATCCAAAATCTACAGAGGCAGTACCTGTGGCTGATCTTCAAACTGTGTCAATACCAGTTTACATGTATAGGTGGAATTGGGGGGAGCATTCAGACCTGCAAATTGGATCTAATCAGATTGTACCAAGGATGAAACTGAACATTTTTTAAAGTCAGTGTGGTTGAGAAACGTAACATGCAACGTTATAAGTCTGTTGGATTGTCCATACCAGCATCTCTTTATCAAGGAACTTGGGCCAAACTGTTGCTATTGGAAGAGGAAGTACTGCTGAGAGATTTATAAGAGGGGTGAATGGAGAGAAGATGATTCACATTGGTTCATGGACACGGGACAGCCAGCTCTAGATTTATATAGTAGTAATGGCTTCCTCTCTATTTCTAGGTGTTTGGAGTTCATTTGAACAAGTGGAAGTTGGATAAGAAGCTGGGGTTTGTGTGCCTTTCCCTCTATGGAATCTTCTTGTGTTTCTCCATCATGACAGAATTTAACGTCTTCACTTTTGTAAATCTGCCTATGTGCAGAGATCACTGATCCTATGGACAGCCTGCTGAGAGGCAACTTCCTTCTGTACCAGTGCAATATGGAAATGGTTGGCATTTCCAAGCAGCATGAGGTCCCCCGTGAAGGCTGTGAAGTTCCCTGGGTCCTCTTCTTGTCTCGGCTTAGTCTCTTTCTAAGCCACCTTTTCATACATACAGACACTTACCTGGAAACCACCTATCTTGATGTGAAGATTTACAAATTCAGATACTCTGATGGGCAGTCTAACTTTTACCTGGCCCCGAGCCAGAGAAACTGAACTATTACAGGTTTTTTTTTAACTTATTTGATGGAAGACTAATTTATGAATTGAGACTATAGCTAAGATACAAAGAAGGGGGTACATTGCATTGACTGCTTTGTGAGAAAAATGAAAGGAATTTATTTCTTTTTTTCTTAAAAAAGCTTCCTTGCAGCTTACTTACTTTGCAAAATACTGCGTTTCATTGGATGATTCCAATGTTACAAACAGTGCTGTGAGAGCTGAATTCCAGGTACTTATTAACAAGAATGGACCTGTACATTTTCAGAAATAGTACACAATGACTTCCTTATGGGAAGTAATGTATCCCTGAAAGAGATTTGGGAGGAATCTTAACTGAATTCAGACTGTAGAGTTGAACCTTGCTGCCATTTTATTCTTAACAGCAGAATGTGATCACTAGGTTGTTTAGAATATTTCCAAGCAATAGTTTTAGGCCTACCAGCCCTGGAGGGCTCATGGGATGGAGTCCTGGTTTTTAACTTGATTATTGCCAAGAAAACTACATGGATGTATCCATGAAGTCACCAGGAGCCAAATGTGACTCAAAGGAGATTTAACTTTTTTTCCTTTTAATTTAAAATGCAACGCCTGGACTAATCTGTTATGGGTTCTCAATATTTATTGAGAATATTTCCTTAGCACTTTTAGATTGAAAAGACCCTCCCTTTCCTCTTTATCCTGGCAACAGTTCCTTAAGGTAAGTCACTAATATTCCCATGTCTTAAAAAATAGTGAACTGCAGCTGAGAAAGTAGGTGTTCCTGCACATATCAGCTTCAGGACTGTGTTAAGGTCTGAGCCAAAATTGTTCTGATCCAAGATGAAACTCAGATTTTTGGATCATCAGACCATCTATCAATGTATGGAGATTGGAGAAGAGGAAATGGGTGTAAAGGGACATTATTAGTTGAGAAGGGAACATAAGCACATGGCACATGTTTTAAAATAATTAGTTGTAGACACTGGTTGGTAAAAGGCATATTTTGCACATATATTATTGCTGATGTTATCATTTGCCATTCTGCGAAGGATACACTGGACCTGGGTGGGCATGTTATTTGTTTTTCCTTTCTTATCCCACTGGGAGGTTTGCTTATGCAAGCCCTATTTTAGGAATCTTTGTTGGTGGATTGTTCCTGTTATTTACCACAAAATTGCATAGCACGTATTTTTAGTTTTCTTGAATCTTGGACAGAGAGGATTAGATTTTGACAAGCTGAGAAGGCTACGAAAAAGTCCCCATTCAGTATTCCATTGACTCTGCTGTCTTTAATGTGATTTGCTCTGTTCACCCTGGAAATCCTCAAGACACCTCAGCTTCCATGTAGACCACATCTATCACCGTTACATTTTCAGTGATAAGAGCTGCATTCTTGACTGTCCCAGTGACATTTAAGCCTAGGATGTCCTTTTTGGTTTTACTTGGTATGTACGTGTATGCTTTGTTTTATTCTGTTTTTATAAGAAGCGAACTTCTGCTAGGCAAATATACAAGGTAAATTTTATCTATATAATCCACAAAGATAATTCTTAACAGAAAAACAGCAAACCGATGCCTAGGCACAAACACACATTTCAGAGTTAATCGATCTACCCACAAATTTATACTTTAGCACTTCCTTATTTCAAATGAGTTTCTTTTTGGGATTGATAGTATGAAATAAAATCCTCTGATCTGCAGTCTCTCTTCATCATAGCACCTTGTTTTCTCTTATGGCTCCCACAATTAAGTTTCCCTTCGATCCTGAGTCATCCACATACATGGCTAGTTTGTGGCCAACCAGATAGAATAAATGTATTACTTACAGTTTAACAGAGAAAGGTTTGCTCTTTCTCCACCTCTTTCTCTCACACACACAAACATCGCTTGCCATTTGCTCCCTTGTGCATATTTTTAGTGTTTTCAGTTCTGTGTCAAACGGATGCAATAACGTTGTCAGAGCTCTTAGGTTCTTACACTAATTTAATATTCTAATGTATTCTGAGGAACTATAACCGCTTTCCAGATTTTCTATCTTTTGTCAATTAACTACTGAGCATCTATCATGGCAAGAGCCAGTTTGGTGTAGTGGTTAAAGGCATAGGACTAGAAGCTATTAGGCACAGAGGCCAGCTGGTGACCTTGGGCCATTCACTCTCTCTCAGACCTAGGAAGAGGGTAATGACAAACCACGTCTAAAAATGTTGTCAAGGGGGGAAAAACTGTTGTGGTGTTTTTGTACACTGCAGAGAAATTCTGAGTTTTAATCTAGGGCAAATAATTGGTTCACATGGGGATCTGGCAAGTTGTTAAGCTTTAAATTGACAGTATACCCTTGCATAGGTGTGAAATGCAGAGAGAAATACATAGTGGCAATGATTGTCTTTTCAGAGATGTTTGTCCACTGTTACTGATTCTTTTCGTTAAGGATTGCTTAATATGCTCCTATGAAATCTTAGGATTCTTGTAACACATTGTTTTTAACATCTGCCATGCCTTCTTCATTCTGTTTTTAAGTAAATGATTCATTATGGTCACTCAACACATTTCCTTTGATCAAACCATTTTAGTATCCAGCAAAAAAATATTTTTAAAACATTCATCATTACCTCTTCCTCTTGGTTGCATGATAGATTGTATATAGAAATCCATTTCACATCAACCATATGATGAGGGTGGGTTGTTCCCATTGTGAACACAACACAGTTTATTGGTGAGAGTGTTATACTGCTTCAGTCTTGACCAACCTAAATGATCCCCTTGGAATTTTCTCTAACTCCCCACCCCCGCAAAACACAAAGTCTTTTCAAAACAAAATGAAACAGAATGAAAGGAGAGCCTGAAATATCACCATGTCCTCAGTACATACATAGCAACACCTTGGAGTTAAAAAATAATATGGGGTGGTGGTGAGTGTGACTGCTAAAATCCTGGGCAGTGCACAGTGACATGTATGTGTTGCTAGTGTAAAATTCTTCACTTTGCATCACTCTCGTTATGGAAGGTGAATAATAACAGACTAAATTTGTATCATTGTATCAATGGAACACATGTTCAGCTCTAAAACTATCCATTTAACTCAATAACACTAACAGACTAATTGGGGAATAGATTACATTTAAAGCCAAACATTAAATTGAGAGTTTACCCTAATTCTAACAACAAGTAGAGGAAGGTGGTGGGTATTGCCTACTCTCTCCTCTCAGCAGCTCCCAGCATGGCATATCCCACTAGCCCACCTTCTCGCCATCTTCTCAGTACCTTCATTTGCCTCCCACCCCTCAGCTGCCAGTGCCAATACCAATGCCCTGACCCGACATATTGTCTCATCCCAGGACTTTTCCTCCTTTTGGTCATTGCACGGATGTCCAACACAGTATATCTCCCTGGCTGCCTACACTTGATCTTTTCAGCATCTTTCCTTCAGTCCCTGACTTCCTCTCAGCCACATGCCCCAGTGTGGCGCATCCCAGCTCCTTTATTTTAAAGTTAAACCTCATGAAAGAATCTTCCCAACTAAGCTGTGAACAGTTTTGTTTCATTTACCATGTCATGAACTGGCCCATATTATTGTCCTGGAGAAACAGTGTAGGCTGAAATGCATTGCAGTCTGACTTCAGTTGGATATAGGCAGAATTAGGGAGACATAAAATAGGCGGAGGAGGCAAATACAGGTAGTCCTCAGTTTACGACTGTAATCGGGACTGGGAACTCCATCGCTAAGCAACACGGTCATAAAGCAAAAAATCACATGACTGTGCCAACTTACAATGGCAGTTCCGGAAGCAGTCGTTATCCTACACGGTCATTAAGCACAATATCATGTGACCACAGCTTGTGACTTCCTGCTGGCTTCCCCATTGACTTTGTCAGAAGCCAGCAGT
This sequence comes from Charina bottae, assembly GCA_023362775.1. Taxonomy (NCBI): domain Eukaryota; kingdom Metazoa; phylum Chordata; class Lepidosauria; order Squamata; family Charinaidae; genus Charina; species Charina bottae. The sequence continues at coordinate 19,940,734 of JALMGJ010000016.1, read as the reverse complement.
GAAAGTTGCAAATGATGATCATGTGACCACGGGACACTGCGACGGTCATAATTGTGAGCCGGTTGCCAAGTGCCCTAATTGTGATCACATGACCATGGAGACATTGCAACAACTGCAACTTCGAGGACCATCCGTAAGTCTCCTCATTCAGCACCATCATAACTTTGAACGGTCACTGAATGAGTGGTCACTAAGTGGGGACTACCTGTAACAAGATTTTCAATACAGAGTAGGCAATTCTTGACTGCAAGAGAAAAGGTGGTTGTGAGTCTAGAGCTCTTGGTTGGCCAAGAATTTCCCTCCATGATGCTGTTGAATGAGTGTTTCATAAGGAACAGCCAAGAACTCAGTAAAAGGGGCTATGCAGCATGACCCCCCGTGTCTCATGAGAGAGGCTTGCACCTATTCCCCACATACATACACTTTAGGGGAGTATTGCTTGGATTGACGAGTAAGCTCAGGTGTTAGACTTCTCAGAGCAATTGGTGCAACTTCCATAGGATATGAGATTACTTGATTAAATGTTCTGGCCATTTGATTCAGTCTTTGAAGTGTAGCTCAGTCTACTAGAATAGCGATGGAAACTAAATACTAGTAGGATAGCTGGTAAGGCCCTGAAACTTTACTGCTAGAGGTTCTAGTTCAAGACACATACACGAACACACACCACTCATATATTACAGGATAACATCCCGTACTCAAGTCTTAAAGTTAATGGTACAATCTTCTCAGGCAAGACATACTAGAAATAATGGGAGCAGCTCCCCCTGCCTTCCTTGCAAGTAGAAAATTCAGCTTTTGATTTAGTATGTCGATGAGGATTCTCAGTCATCCAGGTGGAATTGTCTGTAGGTTGAGTCACGGCAACTGGATTTCTTTTGGTTGAAACGTTTCGCTGCTTATCCAAGTAGCTTCTTCAGTCTGGGCAAAAGTTGGTGAGGGGACCCGATATATGTCTTCAGGGTTGGCTGTATTGACCTTACACTATGCTGCTCTTTCATTAGTCCCCAGGAAGATTAAGACCACTTCACAAGTTCACCAGCAAGGCCACATTTAAGGATCCACTTGGGGATGAATAAAGGTTTTAGGACATCCTAAAGACTATCTACACCTCAATTGCCCAATTAACAAGCCAATCAGGTGTAAGGTCAATACAGCCAACCTTGAAGACATATATCGGGTCCCCTCACCAACTTTTGCCCAGACTGAAGAAGCTACTTGGATAAGCAGCGAAACGTTTCAACCAAAAGAAAGAAATCCAGTTGCCGTGACTCAACCTACAGACTTTTGATTTAGTATGAACTTCCACAGAAGAAAAGGCTGAGTTAGTTTCTCTTTAAACCCTCCCCCCAAAAGAACTACAACAGCTGTTTTTTCTCTATGTAAATTTGCTAGCAACTTGTAATAAAAATGTTTTAGCCCATAGTACTTCCTTCTCTGGCTTTATTCTTAATAATTAGGAACATAATAAAAATATTAAGGCATTTTTAGGGACATGTTGGAGATTATGTGAATTTATTTTATATGAGAATGTAATGTTTAAAAGGTAAAAAGCAATAAAAGATGGGACAAGAAGATATTGTTTAAAACATAGATTTAATTAGTTCAGGCTGCTCCATCATAAAAGTGGAAATGTTTCAGTTTTGCAAATGGTAGCTCTTTGGTTGCTCCAAGTTAAGTGACATGTTTATTTTCATTTTTTATACATAAAATAAATAGAATCATGACATACTCATTTTAAAATGTGTTTTTTTTTTTGCTGTAGGTTTAAACTATATATTGTATGTTGAAAGTTGATCTTATCTCATTTTAGGCATTGATGTTTTACAAGAATAGTATAAGCTGCTTTGTTTTGTGTAGCCTTGATAAAAGAATTTTTCCAGAACACACTGGATTCAATAAAACCTGCCTACTGGCACTTGCGATACTATCCCCCTTGATCTGTTTTTCAGTACCTGCCCTCTTCTTCCTTTTGTTCAAGGATGCTATAGTTGATGGTATCAAAGGCTGCTGAGATGTCTAAGAGAACTAGTAGATCCACATATCCAGTGGAGATCCCAGCTTAGATCATTCACCAAAATAATCGGTCTCTGTCCCATTTCCCAGCCCCATTGCAATAGGTCCAGATAAATTGCATCCTGGAGTTAATGATGAACTGAATAAGTGATTTCTAAGTAAGTTAAAATTAAACTTAGTGCTATTATGCCACTGAGAATTTAGGAGTGGGAGAGAAATTAAAAGTGGAATGCTCAGCTGTGTTTATGAGGCCTAAAGCAACTTGCTCACAATTCATTTAATCCTATCGGCAGCGATGGCTTGACAGCAGCCCTTAAGTGTCACATCCTGAAGCCAGACCTGAGGACAATCCTTGTCCAGACCCCAGGCTCCTTGATAACAAGCAGTTTCAAATGTTCCCCCCCCTTTTGGATCATAATTACACATAACTAAAGACCATGCTGTAATAGTTATATGACAACTCACTTGATGTTTTATGTTAATTGGTGGATAAAAAGAAATTCTGTGGCCCCTGACCTTAGGTGAGGAGAAGTAAAAGGTATAAAGCCTCTCTGTTTGCATCCATGTCATCTGTTTCAGTTATATGTGGCCCTCAAATGCGCAAGGAACAAACTTTTGGGATGTCAGGTTAGGATTACACACTGTAGCCAGAGTTCTACAAGATGAAAAATCACTACATCCATCCTACAGGAAAAATAGAAGGTCTGGCATGGGAAGACTGCTGAATTGGTGAGTTATTAAGGAGAGAAAAAATGATTTGACTGATTTATTTAAAAAATAGAGAAAAGCCAAAGGAGGAAAAGAGACAATCCCATTCTCTTGTCAGATTTTCCTCCCTGAAAACAGTTAATCCAAAGAACAAGAATCTAAGAGCTCTGACTGATAGTATTTATTAGAAGGAAGGTTAATGTTACAACATAAGAATCCCAGCTACTTTCAAACGATATGTGGAATATATAGGCAATTTAGGGCAACAAAACTATTGTTGGTTTCCTGACACTTTTTCTATTTAGAGGGATAGAAACTTGACTCTAGGCTGTACCTCTTCCCTGTTTTGATCACTGTCATTTCTATCAGTGTGAGTGAAGCCTGGTGTGTTTATACATCTGCCCAATTCATGCATATAGATAAGTGGAACTCACTGTCTCGCCACCAACTGCTTACCTCGCCGTATATCTGTTTTTTTCCAGCCTGATTTCAGAAGAGGACTGGGATACTAGAGGAAAGCTAGGCAGGAAAACATATCATTCTTCTCTCTAAATACCCCTTCTTCTGTTTATATTTTAATGAGATAACAAGCAATAAATGTGTTGCCCTGTCATTATAGTTTGGTCTTAAGCAAGAAGCTTGAACTAGCCTAGTGGAATTCTTAAGGTATTTTTCCCCATTGTTAACAAATTACTTATGGAACTCGCCTCATTTTCAAAAACACTTTGCTACATAATATAATAAAGTGGGTAGAAATGCTGTTCTAGGAACAGGTCACAAACCCTCTAGGTCAGTGTTTCTCAGCCTCAGCAGCTTTAAGATGTGTGGACTCCAACTACCAGAATTCCCCTAGCCAGCATGCTCTAGGCTATATATCTTTATTATTTTGTCAGGCATAATCTCTGATAAAAGGACTGGAATGAGCCAAGCAGGGAATACATTTAAAGTTAGGAGAAAGGGAGAAACAGTAAGGATCCAAAATTGTGTAACTGTGAGGTAGAACAAAGAAACTGAAGATGAAAATAGCAGTCTTCCACAAGTTCCTAGGATCCATTGCTGGCCAGAAATAAAATGCATTATTTCTTTACAAAGAGGGTAAGAAGTGAGCATACCTTTATTGGGGAAGACATATAAACTTCAAGACACCATTCCCAAGCATAGGTACGTGTTGTTGTTGTTTATTCGTTCAGTCACTTCCGACTCTTCGTGACTTCATGGACCAGCCCACACCAGAGCTTCCTGTCGGCCGTCACCATCCCCAGCTCCCCCACGGTTGAGTCCGTCACCTCCAGAATATCATCCATCCATCTTGCCCTTGGTCGGACCCTCTTCCTTTTGCCTTCCACTTTCCCCAGCATCAGCTTCTTCTCCAGGGTATCCTGTCTTCTCATGATGTGGCCAAAGTACTTCAGTTTTGCCTTTAATATCATTCCCTCAAGTGAGCAGTCTGGCTTTATTTCCTGGAGTATGGACTGGTTTGATCTTCTTGCAGTCCAAGGCACTCTCAGAATTTTCCTCCAACACCACAGTTCAAAAACATCTATCTTCCTTCGTTCAGCCTTCCTTATGGTCCAGCTCTCATTGGGGTACGTGACCCCCAAGGAAACCCATGTCCATTTTTTTTAACAATAACACAAGAAAGAGGCATACATCTTTCATATAAAAGCAATCACCAAAGGTGTACGCTTAAACAATCTCAGGAATTAGAACAGAAATAGAGACAATTCTCTTCGATTGGTAGAGACAATTCCTCAAGGATCTTTTTTTTATTCATCCTTGAGACACACTAAAAGGAAATGTGAACTAAAATATTTTATTATATTGATATGCTTCCATTTCAGGCAGTTCTGTTGGAATTAAAGCCCTGCGATCACACATCAAAGAGATTAAAACTTCTTTCCTTTCTCTGAAATATTGTGGGTCTTACAAAAGATTTATTTATCAAATAACAATGTGATATTGAGCAATAATTGTATCTTGTACTTGGCCAGTCAAACTTCCTGTCACAAATTACAGAGCTCTAACATACATATAATATTTCGTATATGTACAGTATATGTATATGTATATGTATATGTATATGTATATGTATATGTATATGTATATGTATATGTATGTATATACAGGTATAAATTCATAAAGCTTCCCCCATTACAGAAGTGAGACATTTGTATAATTGCTTTCGATTGAATATTAAATAAAAAACCAAACTCCAGATAATTTCATAGGACTGTAGTTAAGGACAAAAGCATAACACATGTAGCAGGAAAAGAAAATCAAATCTTGAGGTGGTGAAAAGTTGAAACCATTTAGGATTGAAGGCATGAGGTGCAATTTTTGAATGTCTTTCAAATACCAAGTTCTCTCAGAGGAAAAAAAAAAGCCCTATTTCTTCTAGAACATTATATTCCCATCCATTCATTGACTGTGAATTTTTTCTTCCTTTCTTCTCTGGAGAGCTTGGCCCATTCTATCCATTCTTATTTCATGCCATCGTCTTTTTAGATAAGACCTACGTCCAATTGAATTGGATTTCCCTAGTTTGCTTTCTACTATAGAAGTCAATAGTGTATTGGCATCATTTACTAGAGCTGTACAGCATTTCAGGTTCGATTCTAAAGATATTCTTCCAAGCCCACGAACATAGCACCTGGCTGCAACTCTTTAAACCAGTTATATTTTCCCCAAGATTATGTAGCTGCCAGGAAAAAAAATCAACTGCTTTAAAGAGTTATAAGCTGGTGCTGTGTTCATGTCCTCATATCTCCATAGCACATCACAGCCCTATTATTTACCCACTGGGTTTAATGGTCGAGGTCAGCTGGGGGACAGTCAAGGAAAGGCTAGAGAAGAGCCGGCTGTGATTTATCCCATGGAAAAATAGAGGAGTAAGGCACCCCAGTGGATAAGAGGTGATGCCTCTTTCTTTCCTCTCCCCCTTTCCTGAATATTGTACTTCCTTATTTGTACATAATCAAAACTATCGTAACTGTAGTGTCCTTCCACAGATGCTCTTAAGATTTTGGTACTTTGCTTGTATCCTGTTTTCTTCTATTGACCTTCCTTTGTATCTTCAAGTGTATTGTCTCACACTGAAAGTGCATGTTTAGGGCGTAGCTTTAGATTGTACAAAAAATATGTAGAGCAAATGGAATTAATCTGTTTGTTTCTGTCATTCTACTAAGAGATCATAGACTGAGTTGTTGGTAGAAAAAAGTAATTCTGTTCTGTATTTTCATAACATTAAGTTTCCAAAGAAGAAAGTGGTATTTCCAAAGTGGAGTTTGCACTCAGTATATATAAATTAATTTTGTCTATATAATTTACATCCAGTTTGCCATATGAAATGAGGTATGCTATTCCCACCTTTTTGAAATAAGTCGTAATACCCTCGGCTACCGACAACCCAGCTGGATGGCTGCAGTTTTTATGAATATTTCAATGTTCTTAAGACTGGACATCCTGTACTAAACAATATTTAAAGCAAATCAGTTGTGCGTATAAGTAGTTGGACATATTTTTGTCCTTATTTTTTTAAAATTAAGAAACATAGATTTATATTCAGGTTTGTACCTTGAAACTTTGTATTCTCACCCCATGGTAGCTGGCTGCCATTTGAATAAAAAAGAAATTAGTTTTGGCTGCTGCTGAGCTAATAATTGCTGTCAGCAGTTTAAAAGCCTAAAAAATGGCAATGGCTAGTTTTTCATATTTTTATCAGGCAGTAAACTGGTAATCTATCAGCCCAGTCATGTGTATAATGTATCAGATCTAATTGGGTATAGCTTACCTTTGTAACTTTTATAGTATTTTCTCACCAGTAGTATTACTGAATCTAAGCTCTTTCTTTGAATGCAGTATAAGATTTAATTTTTGTGCTGGTGCTTATACAATTATCCATATATTTATTGTATTTATTTTTCATTGAAAATATAGATTTTGTATCAGGGAAGCAATCTTTATTCCAAAAGGATATAGAAACTGAAAATGAAATTTGACTAATATGCTTTTATTCTGTAAGAACACCACTCCAGATGAGCCATCTGCTTTTGTGCTTTTCTATAACAAAACTTAAATTGAAACAGTTTAAGTATGAGGAGTGTAATCTGCCCAGAGGTTCTCCTGCATAAACATCACTGATATAAATGAGCAGTGTGTAAGGAATTAAAGCAATGACTTTTAGGTGGGTGATGACTAATACCAATTTTTGAGCTGGTCTAAGTCTATTAAATTGCCATATTTACTCTCATACTTTAAATAATGTATATATACAGTACATTTAGCCTATTACTGGCACATCTCTCCTTGGTGCACATTGATTGTACCTTTGTTCTTTTTTATAAGCAGCACAAGGTAATAATGGCTCAGGTTTTGCTAGTACATTTGTGTGTGCATGCATATGTTTATACAAGGCACCAAATGGTCACCTGTCTCTAAACCTACAGCCCTTTCCTGTGATCCTTGGTGTTTCAATAAAGATAGAAAAATACATGAACCAACTCTTGTTTTGGGGCCAATTATTTTTCTATGTATTTTTAATGTATCACTAAAATAAAATAAGAGCCACTTTGGTCTAGTGGTTAAGGCACCAGGCTAGAATCCAGGAGACCGTGAGTTCTAGTCCCGCCTTAGGCTCTTCATTCTCTAAACCTGACACTGAATGCCTAACAGCTAGGCAAGAGTGGAGCAGAAATTTCTCACCTCTGGCACAGGCGGAGAATATTCATGTGCTGGACTGTCCAACTATTGGGAAAAGTAAGAAGCAAGTCCCATCTTCCCTCTTTATGTACTGATTCCATGTATCCTAACCCTTCCGTTCCATGGAGGAGCACAGTGAGAATCACTAAGCACGCAATAGTGACAATGGGAGATTTCAGCTACCCTGACAACTAACGTTTCCAGGAGTCAGAGATCCAACGAATTCCTGTCCTCTCTTATTTATTTATTTTATTGTTTTTTAAAATAATGACAGAAAAAAACAAAAAACAAAAAGAAACCACACACAAAAATACATTTATTATATATATAATAAATGCTTTTGAAAAGTGGGGAAAATATAACAGAAAAAATAAAATAAAAATATAAAATATAATATGTCATTACAACAGCAAAGTTACAATTCTATATATATTTATCTAATGTAAATATGATGCAAGTGTGTGTATATGTGTGTGTGTGTGTGTGTGTATGTATGTATATATCTAATATAATTATATAACCATCATGCTTTCCCCTAAATTACTATATTTTGTATAAACAAGTCCCATATTTCATTATACTTATCCATACAAAGTCTACGTCTATAGGCAATCCTCTCATAGGTGGCAAGGTCTTCAATCCATTGAATAAATGGGGCCATACATTTATCTTTCCAATTTGTCCAGTTGTCAAATTCCGTGTACTAGGTATGTAATTCAGGAGAATATTGCCCTCTGAAAATTTTAGCTTTTGTCACACAGTCACATTTATATGATCCACTACTTTCTCCCAGAACTTAGAAAGCATAGGACATTGTAAGAATATGTTTTAAAGAGGCATTATCCTTATTACATCTCCAACACAATGCTGTCTTAGATAGTCCTTTTCTCTACAAACATAGTGGAGTTCTAAAAAGTTCTCATCTCTAAGCTAACACTTTATAAGAGAGGGAAATGTTTCAAAAAGATCTAGACAGGCTTGGGCAATGAGTTGAAATAAATAGGATAAAATTGAACAGAGAGAAATGTAAAGTACTGCATTTGCGGAGAAAAAATGAAAGGTACAAGTATATGCTGGGGAAACTCTGGCTTGGCAGTTGTACATGTGAAAAGGATCTGGGCGTTCCAGTAGATCACAAGTTGACAGTGAGCCAATAGTGTGGTGCAGCTGCTAAAAATGCTATTTCGGGATACATTAACAGGAGCATACATTACAGGTGTTGGAGATTCTGGCAAATCCAGCATGCCTCATCAGCATATGGATGGCTGCTCTAGGATGCAAGGTCTCCATGCTTTTGAGGAAGCTGTTTGTGGCCACTCCCACTTCTTCTCTCTCTCTGATTCTTCCATCAAGGAGGAAGCAGCACGTGGCTGCTCCTCACCATGGAGAGAGGCCATGTGCTAGGCCTCTTTCTCTCTCTCCTCCTCCTTGGACCGGGAGCAAGCACATGGCTGTGTGCTGCTCCATCCTAGACCATGGATAGGTCTAGGAGATTTTTCCCCCTTTCTACATGCATCTCTTGCAGCAAGCAGGGCAAGAGGTATTAAGTTTAGGGAACAGGAAGAAGAAATGGAACATGATTTATCTACCAAAAATGCTGTACCTGCAATGAATAAACATAAGGACTCTTTTGTACTTACTTTTCATACCTGCTATGTCTAAGTGTGTGTTTCTTTATGCTTGGGTGGGCTGAAGGTGTAAGATTAACCTGGATCTTTCTAATATGCTCATGGGCTCTGTTTTTTTAAACAATATTCTTTTTCTGTACACGAGTTTAGCTGCTCTGCTCCATTTCAGTAGTTCTAACAGACTGCTAAATGGGCTTCGACAGGAAGTAACTGCTCCAGTCTGCTCTTCCTTGTCAGGCCCTACTTGGAATACTATGTCAAGTTCAGGGCACCACAGGCTAAAAAGGACATTGACAAAGTGGAGCAGGTCAGAGGAGGGCTACCTTGATAGTAAGGGGATTGGAAACCAAGTCCTATAAGGAATGGCTAAATGTTTTGCCTGTAGACAAGACTGAGGGGCAGTATGATAGCAATCTTGAGATATTTACTGTAAAGGGTTGCCATATATTGTACAGGAGGGATTGGACTTGTTCTCTGTTGCCCTGGAGGGCAGGACCAGAATCAACTGGGAAGCAGATCGGTGTTAGGAAAAATTTTCTAATGGCAAGAGTTGTCAACCAATGGAAAGGTTACCTCATAAAGTGGTAGATAACCAACTTTCTGAATTGCTTTAGCGGTTCCTGCACTGAGCAGTTACAGGTTGGAGCAGATGATCTTTGAGGACCCTTCCAATTCCGTGATAGTATGTAAGCAACCAAATTACTCTCAAGAGAATGGAGAAGTTTGGACCTGCAGAGTTTTGATAAAACTGAAGAGGCAGAATGATGAATGTTTTGCATACTGTAATTGAAAAGCAAGTATGAATATACTTGCTGAAAAAGGATGATTTAATCTCTAATGCAAACAATTTCTGTGCTCTATGAAATACCAGTGAATTGTACTATTGCATAATCTTCATTACTGTAGATGTAAATTAATTTTTTCTATAGTAGGTTTTTAAATTCCATTCTGGGTAAAGAGGCACAAAGAATTAAGATTATGCAGTCCACTGAGATATTGTTTGCATAAGATTTATTGAAATTAATTTGAGTTATGCCTGTACAATACGGCATGTTATTGCATACTTCTCGTTCTTTTGTGTGGGACTTGCACATAAGATTTGTACATGTAATAAACTATTTGGCTTTGCTTTTGGGAGTGCATAACTTCATCCTAAACATTACAACAAATGTGCAAGTATTGGTAAGTATTAATGCAGTCCAAACAGCAATATGCTCAGCCAAATGACAATGTAGCCTTTGTTAGATTTAACCTTCATATACTCATTGCCCAGTGAAGATAACATACAGAATCTTTAAATAAATTTAAATGGAGCTTGTGTTTGTTTTGAAAGTCTAAACATGCGGAGCGGTATGAAGTCATCAGTGGAAGCAAATGCATAGCTCACTGACAATCAATCTAGGCCAGTCTTTCCCAACCTGGTGTTTATTTATTTATTTGTCTTATTTATACCCCGCCTATCCCCTCCCTACTGGAGGACTCTAGGCGGCTTACAACATTATATATCAAATCCAATTATACATCATTTTTACAATTTATTACCGCGCGACAGGGAGAGAGGAAGGGAACCGGCTCTTCCGCTGCAGGCATTGGACTGCAAGTCCCAGAATGCCTCGCTCTGCGCCGGCTGCTGATGTCCAGGAAGCTGGTATTTCCAGATCCGTCGTCCTCCGTCGTCCTCCGCCGTCATCACCGCTCTTCCAGGTCTTTCTTGGATCGAGGACGACCCTCCGCTGGACGCCCGCAAATTGCCCCACGTGAGTAGTACCCATTTATCTACTTGCTATATTAGCTTTTGAATCGCTGGGTTGGCAGAGAGCTAGGGCTAGTGACGAGAGCTCACCTCGTCACGCGGTTTCGAACTGCCAACCTTATGGTCGGCAGTCTAACGGCTCAGTGGTTTAACCCGCTGAGCCACCGCGCCCCTTCTCCAGGTATGTTAGATTACAATTCCCAGAATGCTGCTAAGCTTGGGACAAATAACAAGAATCCAGAAGCAGGGCCGCTCTTCCATTCTCAAAATAGTTTGCAAGTCAAATCTACTACTAATGAGCAGAGGAGATGGATGAAAGATATTTTCTTGGTGAATTCATCTAGAGTCCTGAAGGTCTCAGGTTCAGGTATATAAATGAACAATATATGGTGAAGAGTAATGAAAAGACTTCATCCCGAACATGAACCTGCATAGGTGGTGATTCTTTCCTTTCATTAAACTCCTTGAAACCCATTACAGTACAACAAATATGTGTGCTTTTCTAAAGCTGGAGTTTAGCCAGGAGACATTGATTCTGGGGTTTTGGGACAGATGCTTAAATATATGACTTAGTTCCTCTTAAAATCCACTCTTAAGATGGATGGAGGGAATCAAACATTTGGAAAGCTTTACTTACTTCTGTGGCAAGACAGTTCCTATGTGGCCTGTACATCAAGCCAAACATGTATTTTTGTGTATCCAAGATAGATAGCAAAACCAGTATGTTTAGCAAGGCCCTGGAACGCTGCTTTTGTCTTGATAAGTAAAAAGTTGTACAGGTTTTTTTTATAATATTCAATGCAATTCCTAAATGTTTTGTTCCATTTTTAAAACAGCTTTCAAAATTCTGTACATCTACAAATGATTTAAACCCAGATTTTTTTTTCTGCCTGAGATTGTTTGATCCTTGCTTCAGGTCTTCTAGAATCAAACCAGTAAATATGACATGCTGACCAAATCTGAAATCAAGGAATTCTGTAAATTATGTAAGATTTTTAAAAATAAGCTGACAATTCATTTCATGTTGTTTTCATAATAATAAAGAATAATGCACATCTACAATGTAATATAACTGCTAACTTGTACCTGTTGGGACTGCGCAGCTGACACAAGTCCTTAAAACTTTGTAACAACAAATGTTTTATTCAGTATTTGCTTTCTTAAAATGGATTTGAAACATTCAAATTATAAATTTTACAGTCAAAATAAGCCATATATTCCTTAAACATTTAAATAATTGTAAGGCACTTCTGTAAATATTTCTGAATTATGGGCTTTCTTTTTTTTTATGTAGTTCTAACATAAAACCTTTTTTGCACTGAATGGAATTTACTCCCAGGAAGTTATAGATGGATCTGCATCCTTTGTTATTTTCTCCTAGGTAAACTAACACTTTTTAGTACCATCCCCTCAGTCCCTGACACTAGTTCATATATAAAGATGTAAGAAAAATATAGACATTAGAAGTTACCTTCCTTGGTGATTCACCAAAGCCCAAACCTGGATGAAAGTAGTTAAAAAGATATTTCTTTGAAACTTGTTTGTGGGGACAAAACAAAGTAATCACAGGCTCATCTTCCCCGAGAAAGAAATAACGAAATCTCTACCTAAGCCCCCTGTTGCAATCTGCCCTTATGAAGAGGATGGGATTAAAGGTCGCTGTGGAGTCCCAGCTATCTACTTTTATGTGAAGATATCTATAGAGTTCACACCCACCAACAATTTAATTTCATCAGTAACTATTCAGAAATAAGCTCCAACGAATGTGTTTCGAACATAACCTTACAAGAACATTAGAACTACCAACTAAAAATGTTACCAGCTACAGTAGCTAGTATAACATAGTATACGTTATTTCTGTCATCTATCAGAATGGTATATACTTTACAGTCCACCTTTCCTTAAGCTCACAGAGAGGCATATATACAGATGTTAAATTATATAATGCCTCTGTGTATGAGGTTTTGCTGTACATGACTTACAGTTACACACACACACGGACATGACATAATGTCAAACATTCCATTGTTAGGTAAAGTGATTGCAAAAGTGTTGGTATCACAGCTCTAGATGCACCTGGATGAAATTGATTGATTGGGCCCATTTTAGTAGGGGTTTTGTCCAGTTATGGTACTGAGACTTTGGTCAGCTTGGTAGATGACCTATTCTGGAAACTAGATAGGGGAGTATGACCATGCTAGTTTTCTTGGACCTATCAGTGGCTTTTGATATCATCAACCATGATATCCTTATTGGTTAACAGGGATGGGCTTTAATGACACAGTCTTATGGTAATTCCAGTCCTTCCTGTTGGGACATGCCCAGAAGGTAGTGCTGGGGGGACTACAGTTCAATTTTGGGTCCCTGTCCAGTGGTGCTGTACTTTGTCTCCTACTTTGTTTGATATCTACATGAAACTGCTGGGGGAAGATCATCTGGAGCTTTGGAGTGCGATGCCATCACTGTGTTGCTGGAACCCACGTCCACTTCTCTGTATATTCTAACTCCAAGGAAACAACCCTTGAACGTTGCCTAACCTCAAATAATGGACTGGATGAAAGAGAACAAGCTGAAATTAAATCAAGAGAAGATGAAAGCTGTGTTGGTAAGGAGAAAGCTATACTCTGGGATTTAAGTAAATTTGTTCTAGATAGGATTGCGCACACACACACACACACACACACCGAAAAAGGAGATTGTCACTCCTTTGAGGTAGACCAGACTAGGGAACCAAAGTTATGAAGACTAATACTACCTTTATTATAAGGTTACAGTAACAGAATCTTGCAAGTCTGAATGCGCCTCCACCCTCCCTCCCTTTATCTTTAAGAGAACTAGGGAGGGTCAAGCCTGAGACGCTTTCTGAAATTACATTTCTGCCTTGGACTCAAATTTCTTTTGTCTGACCATTGCCTTGGTTGTGGCTCTTCCTCCTGTTTCTCAAGGTTATTCCTAGAACCCATTACAGAGATTCAGAGTCTTGGGAGGCATCCTTAACCCCCAGCTGTAACTGGATTTGCAGGTGGTAGCTGTGGTGAGGAGCACATTTGCATAATTACAGCTGGTATGCCAACTGTAACCCTTCCTGACCCAACCAGGCTTTGAGACAGTTCCCCATGCCTTGGCTACAACCTGTCTCAACTACTGCAATGTGTTTCATTTGGGGGTACTCTTGAGAAAGAGTCAGGAAATTGCAGTTGGCACAAAATTGGAGAACCAGTTTGGTCTGGTGGTTAAGGCAATGGGCTAGAAACCAGGAGACTGAGAGTTCTAGTCCCACCTTAGGCATGAAAGCCGGCTGGGTGACCTTGGGCCAGTCACTCTCTCTCAGCCCTAGGAAGGAGCCAATGGGAAACCAGGAGACTGAGAGTTCTAGTCCCGCCTTAGGCATGAAAGCTGGCTGGGTGACCTTGGGCCAATCCCTGTCTCTTAGCCCTAGGAAGGAGCCAATAGCAAACCAGGAGACTGAGAGTTCTAGTCCCGCCTGACGCATGGAAGCCGGCTGGGTGACCTTGGGCCAGTCACTCTCTCTCAGCCCAACTCACCTCACAGGGTTGCTGTTGTGGGGAAAATAGGAGGAGGAAGGAGTATTAGGTATGTTCACTGCCTTGAGTTATTTATAAAAATAATAAAGTGGGGATAGAAGATAAATAAATAAATAAATAAATAAATAAACAAACAAACAAATTTTTTAAAATGTGGTATTGTCTGTTGAGCATAATTCATATTGACCATTCAAGTCCTAAACGGCTTGGGGACTGATTATCAGTGGGACTGCCTATCCAGCTATGAACTTGCCCAGTTACTTAGATTAGTGGGAAAGCCCCCTCTGAAGATGCCCCTGTTGCCAAAACCTGGACTCTCAAATACACAAGAAAGGCCTTTCTCTTGTGTGGCTCCCAGGCTATGGAATGTACTCCCTAACCAGATGTATTTAACTTCAGTCCGCACAGTATTGAGGAAGATGATCAAAACACTCTGTCTCTGTCATCAAGCTTTTAACTGTTAATTATTTTAGTGACTCATTTTATCTGTAGTCTTAATTGTAATAATTTTGGTTTGTACTTGGTCTTTTTTATTGTTGTAAGCCACTTCAAGTGTCAGAATTGTTGGGGATGAGATTAAATACTGGGGGAGGATATATTGTTTGGATATTATCCTTCCTTTCTCACGTAAGTGAGATCAGCAGAGCATCATCCCCGGCAGCATAAAAAGTTGGAAACTGAGACGAGGTTGGTTTAACCTTCTAGAAAACAATAATCCAGGATGCTGTGAGGCAGACTGGATTATCCTGGCATTACCCCTTTTTGTCCCTCTTAAAGCAACAATCACACAGTTTTGTGAAGAAATAAAAGTAATGTTTACTCACATTATTTAGGTCTCAAAAACAGCAGTTGCAGTAGTAGAGTCAAGGCAGGTTTAAAACATATTAAGTTACAAAAATAGAATATATAGACTTTAGCATTCTGTCTGGGCTTGGAGAGCTCAGACAACGTGTCCTTTCAACTCAAGAGCATGGTGGAAAGAGAGGGAAGAACAGGAAGAAGGAAGTGATCTCACAGAGTTCTCTCTGCAGGAAGTTACTGCGAGTCTCCGCCCTCTTCATGTCCTTATAGAGCAAGACATGAATTGTTGGTATGACTGCTATATTTTCCCACAAACCCCTTCTCAGGCATACAAAACAAGTTCATGCAAACTTTTAATTAAACCACCCAGAGTCCCATTTTGACTCGAAGGTTCTCGAAACTGTCTCTTGGTAGAGGCTTGGTGAGAATGTCCGCAGTCATCTCTTTGGTATGGCAATAAGCCAAGTCCACAAGTCCATCTTGAATGGCCTCACGCACGAAGTGGTACTTCACTCCGATGTGCTTTGTTCTTGCATGGAACTTCTCACTCTGTGACAACTTCAGGCAACTCTGGTTGTCCTCCATGAGACGAACAGGCTTCTTGCGCACTAACCCAAAGTCTTTGGTCAGTTGGTCGAGCCAGGCCGTTTCTCTGCATGCTTCTGTAGCTGCAATGTATTCAGACTCTGTAGAAGACAAAGCTATACAATTCTGTTTATAACTGCCCCAAGAAATGGGACCATTTGCAAACATAAAGACATAACCACCTGTGGATTTATAGTCTTTTGCATCCCCAGCCCAATCAGCGTCCGTGTAACCTACCAGTTCAGGATCGCTGTCAGCTGGCAACTTTAGTTTACAGTCCATGGTACCTTTCAGGTATCTGACAACTCTCTTGACAGCTGTCCAGTCACGTTCAGTGGGAGCATTCACTTTTCTGCTTAGAATCCCCACTGCATTAGCTATGTCTGGCCTACATGTTGTGGTCAGGTACAAAAGTTTTCCTATTGCTGACCTGTATTTGCTGTTGTCAGGAAGAGGTTCTGACTCCTCTTTATTCTTTAGGAAGTCAGTAGTCATAGGAGTGGCAACTGGGTGTGCTTCTTGCATCTGCAGGCTGTCAATTAGTTCAGTGACCTTCTGCTTTTGACTTAGAAGAAAAGAACCATCTTCTCCTCTCTCTATTTGAACTCCTAGATAATAATGCACTTTTCCTAGTTCTTTGACTTCCACATCTTGGCTTAGATGCTTTACTACTTGGGAGTAGTCTCTGTCATTTACGGTTGCAATTATTAGGTCATCAACAAATGTTAGAATGTAGGAAAATTGTCCATTATTACATTTTGAGTACAAACACTTGTCTGCATGGCCTTGTTTGTACCCCAACTGTGTTAGCATGGCGTGTAGCTTTTCATTCCATGCCCTAGCACCCTGTTTTAGTCCATAAAGCCCCTTCTGAAGTCTGCATACTAAATGCGCTTCATTTGGCTTGACAAAACCTTTGGGTTGCTTCATATAAATCTCCTGTGAGATTTCTCCATGTAAAAATGCAGTTTTTATGTCTATGTGCCTCACTTGCATTTGCTTTGAAGCTGCAATGCTTAAAAGCATTCTGATGGTGGTGTATCTGACTACTGGAGCAAAAGTGGCATCATAGTCTTCTCCATACTGTTGACTGAATCCCTGTGCTACAAGTCTCGCTTTGTAGCGCTGTACTTTCCCTTCTGCATCTTGTTTCACCTTAAAGACCCACTTACTTCCAATAGCCTTCTTCCCTGGAGGCAGCTGGGTAAGTGTCCAGGTCTTGTTCTGGTGCAGTGCATTCATTTCCTCCTGCGCAGCATCCTTCCAGAGACGGGCTTCAGTGGCTGGCATCTCCTCTATCGCTTCCCAGTTGGAAGGCTCTAGGGGTTGCGCCGACCCTGCGAGGTAGGACAGTCGTAGTGGTGGGACACCTCTGTTGGATCTCGATGAGCGTCTGACCTGTGGTTCTGGTTCCACATCAGCTTCCTCATCATCCTCCAATGCAGGCATCTCCACATCAGACTGTTCCTCTTCATCTCTGGTGGTGCTGCTGAGAGTCTGGTCCTCTGCGTCTTCTTCCTGTTGATGCCCTGTAGATGGTGTTATAGCTGCGGAAGGCAGATCTGGACAGTTACACATTTGTGGTGGAAAGTATATGAGATCTTGTGTTTCTTTCTCTGATTGCTCAGAAAAATCTACAAAACTTCCTCTTTTGTCAACTTTGCTGTGTTCATCAAAATAAACTACGTGTTTTGAGCTGACTTGTCCCGTTTCAAGATCCATGACTCTGTAGCCTTTTCCTCCAGTGGCATAGCCCACAAGGATGCCCTTTCGTGCTGTGGAGTCCAATTTGTGCCTATTTTCTTTGGGAATATAACTATAGGCAAGGCTTCCAAATACACGAATGTGTGACAGATTGGGAGTTCTCCCATGCCAAAGTTCAAAAGGTGTGCATGTAGCTCCTTTGGTTGGCAATCTGTTTTGGAGATACACCGCAGTGGCTGCTGCGTCTCCCCACATGCGCTGGGGTAGAGATGCGTCTTTTAACATGCATCTTGTCATCTCCATAATGGATCTGAACTTTCTCTCTGCAATTGAGTTTTGCTGTGGTGTGTAGGGGACATTTTTCACATGCTCAATTCCTTCCTCTTCCAGGAGGGTTTCCATTTCATGTGAACAGTACTCACCACCGTTGTCAGTCACGAGAGCCAATGGCTTTCTCTGGAACTTGTTGCTTACCATGGCAAGGTACTTCTTGAACATTTCTTGTGTTTGACTCTTTTCTTTGAGAAAATACACAACACAATACCTTGAAAAATCATCAAGAAATATTAAAATGTACTTATTTTTCCCAACTGAGGGAACATTCAGTGGACCACACACATCACTGTAAACTACATCAAGCACTTTGGTACTTCTCTGTTCAGTACACGGTGGAAAAGAAGGTTTGACACTTTTCTCTGTGATACAACTTACACACTTTGTTGTTGGTGACGTGTTTAGTGCTACCTTTATTCCTCTTGCACGCTCCTTGCGCTGCAAGTCCACTATGGCATTGATGTCTCTGTGTCCAAGTCTTCTGTGCCAAAGTTCTGGATCCGCCTCATCCTTCTGGTTTGAGCGCGCCACTTTAGCAGACTGGGGTTCTGAAAGATTAATCTCATACACACCATGTATTAGATTTGCTTCAGCATACAATTTCCCATCTTTAGACACCTGGCACACATCATTTTCAAATAATATACTGAAACCTTTTCTGGCCAGAGTAGAGACACAAAGCATATTGCAGGTCAGTTCTGGAGTATACAAGACCCGTTGTATGGGATTCTCTTTTGTCTCACAACCTATCTTGCACTTCAGGACTCCTGACCCTGCACCATGTGCTTTTATGATTTTGCCATCTGCAATTTGAATATTGCCACCTTGTGATGGGTCAATACTTTCAATGTCCTCAAAGAAATCTTTTTCATGAGTAAAATGACTTGAGGCTCCAGAATCTATTATCCATTTGTTTGACTTGGTGTCACAACTGTTAGCAGTTAAACTCTTTTCTTGTAAGAGAAAACTTCCCTCATTTTTCTCTTTCTTTTCGTTTTGCTGCTTAAATGCAGGGAAATTTTGTGACTTTCGGGCTTTGCAAGCTTTAGCCATGTGCCCTTCCTTATTACAATTGAAGCACACAATTTTCTTAGGTATGGGTTTAGCCCTCACTTGGAATTTAGACACATAGTTTGAATCATTGGCTTTTACAGTCCTGGTAGGAGATTCTTGTCTCCTTTCCACACACTCTTCTTTCAGATGGGCAATTACTTTTCTTAGAGTTAAGTCTGTCTTCCCATCCATAAGAGTTGCAAAAGTCTCAAACTTAGGTCCAAGTGATCCCAGGAAATAACAAACTTTCTGTTCTTCCTGCATTGGGTATTCTGAGAGTTCTAGTTTTTCAATAATTGTTAGGAATTCTGTCACATGACTGTTACAGTCTGCTTTGGACACAAGTTTCAACTTAAATAAGTCTCTCACCCAGGCACGGTGAGAGCGTTTACTTGCAAATCCATATGACAATTCCAAATTCTCAAGGATCTGGGCTGCAGTATTCCCCTTCTTAACGTGAACCATCTGCACATCCGAAATACTACTCAGAATTATGGCTACTGCTAACTTATTCTGCTTTTCCCATATCTTGATTGAAGCTTGGGCTTCTTCTGTAGTGCCAGTAGGCTTTTCTTTTTCAATACAATCCAAGATATCTTTAAGATCAAATATCACCTCTAGGCGCTTTTTCCATTGGATAAAATTGTTCTCTCCTAGTTTGGGTAGCTTAAGGCTTCCCTCCTCAATTTGATTCTGATTAGCCATCTCAAAAATCAAAAATTTGAAAAATGTCCAAAAATACAAAATCAAAAACTTAAATTTCCAACAAAAAAAAAAAATCTAAGATCTTCTCTGCCTAGCTACTGCACTGCGAGGGAAAGGGGGGGTTAATCCTTTCACAGTGGAGACAATGGAATTCACCATGAGCTCGCCCAAAAAAAAAAAAATGTCCGCTTTGAATCTTTCTTCTCTCTTAAGAAAATCCAGCGACATCCACAAAATACTTCAAGCTTTGTCTCTTCTGGGCCCGTAACCCTTGTTGGGGATGAGATTAAATACTGGGGGAGGATATATTGTTTGGATATTATCCTTCCTTTCTCACGTAAGTGAGATCAGCAGAGCATCATCCCCGGCAGCATAAAAAGTTGGAAACTGAGACGAGGTTGGTTTAACCTTCTAGAAAACAATAATCCAGGATGCTGTGAGGCAGACTGGATTATCCTGGCATAACCCCTTTTTCTCCCTCTTAAAACAACAATCACACAGTTTTGTGAAGAAATAAAAGTAATGTTTACTCACATTATTTAGGTCTCAAAAACAGCAGTTGCAGTAGTAGAGTCAAGGCAGGTTTAAAACATATTAAGTTACAAAAATAGAATATATAGACTTTAGCATTCTGTCTGGGCTTGGAGAGCTCAGACAACGTGTCCTTTCAACTCAAGAGCATGGTGGAAAGAGAGGGAAGAACAGGAAGAAGGAAGTGATCTCACAGAGTTCTCTCTGCAGGAAGTTACTGCGAGTCTCCGCCCTCTTCATGTCCTTATAGAGCAAGACATGAATTGTTGGTATGACTGCTATATTTTCCCACAAGAATAAGAAAAAAAAGGCAAAAAGGTGGAGATTAAATCCAGTAAGTAAAACAAAATTCAGTTATCCTTTGAAGGAGGTTAGAGTGGTATACAGCCTCTCCCTCTTTATTAACTTTTATAATATTAAAAAGTAAACCTGTTTGGGAGCTTTATTTTCCTACTCTACCCTACCAACAAAGCTGGGGGGGGTAGATAAATAAAAGACCATTTCCTCTTTTGAAGCATGTTCAAAATAGAGGACAACATGCAGGAAAGTAATCTGGTTTCTTCATTGTTTTGTGTATTACTGGTACAATTTACTTTATTCCATTAGCATTTTTTTTAAATTTCAGGATTGTTTTCTGGAAAGAAAGATGGAATACATTTATAATATACAAGCATATAGATACATTTTTAAACCCTGTTAAGCAAGTTAGACTAAGAATGAATGACTAGCCACTTTGTGGCTGAGCAGGAATTTGAAGAATATTATCCTGATTTGACTGAATTAAATGACCAGATGTTTTTGGATGCTTGTGAGTTAATATGTTATTTGAACTGAAGAATTATGGTTTATAAATGATGGATTATGGCTCAACATCATCGACTATCAACTTGGTCACTGTAACACATTTACTTATAAAACACATCATGGTTAAAATAGAACATGGTCTAACACAGTGAGATTAACCCATTAAGGAAGCTTTGCTGACAACCCATTGTTGCAATGATAAACAAGCTCTCCTTTTGGATACAGCTACCACAACTGCTAATAAGTTACTTCAGAAGGGCAAGTCTTTATTCCCACTTCCCTTCTAGCTGCTAGACCTGGGACAAAATTAGCATTCAAAGGAAAAGGAAACACATCCTTCTAGTGTGCATTGGTGTCTCTGCTGGGCAACCAATTCATTAGAGGAAAGAAAAATATTCTCAAATACATGCATAAATCCTTAAATAAGCACATAAATATGCACAAACCAAATGTAGCCCATTTAGAGCTACAATATCTGCTATGATCTCTTTGGAAAAGCAAACCAGTTTGTGGAGCAGAAACTGAGATGTCATGAAAATAAACGTGCTCAGAGAACACAACTCAAAGGAAATTGTTCCAGTTGGCAGATGCATACATTTTCAGAGCGTATAGCATTTGTAGAAACGGAGGCTAGCCACAGAATTCAACTTTCGAATGATCTTTTTTTCTTAAAAGAGTTTTGTATTTCTTATGGCTATAAATATCTTTGAAAGTGGTAGGATAAAACTGGAAAATCTCATAAAACAGAGATTATTGAATAAAATGTGATTTTTTAAAAATCAATTTGCAATTTGCTGCCTCAATCACTAGCATAACTCTAGGCAACTTCTGTTACGGTTTGCTAAGTATCACATGGTGGAATTTCACTGCCTTATTCATTGCTAATAAAAATTCATTAGACGTTATGCTCACACAACACACCTGTTTGTGATTAGTACTAACCGTGGGGGAATGACTTTCCATGGAGTAGCAGCAAACTGCTACTGCAATCCCAGCTCATTCTGATTCCTCCTTCATTTTAGTTGATATAAAGTGAGATCATATCGCTTGTGGTTTGTTTTATTTTTCACTATATTAGTGGCTCAATCATGATCAGAGTCAATGTCTATGGAGGTGTAGAAAGGGATATCCTTTCCAGCATCTGTTTTTAAAAGGAAACGTGTTGGGCATAAAAAAAATCAGAGCAGGAGGCATACTTCTGCAGAAGTGTTTTTCCCTTTGTGATTGCTCTTGCAACCCATTTCATTTTCTGATTGAACTACTCACTACCTTATGATAGGCTAGCTGTTAGTTCAGATTCACATGATATAAGGAATGAAGTCTAGTTCTGGTAAATGAAAACCAATCCTGTTTTCAGACTGTTTTAAGATTCTCTGATTTAACCATGATCTCAAAATATTTCCTGGTTGGGATGATACACTAAGCCTAACCACAATATGATATGTGATCCTGGTTATATTTGCACACTGCAAACCATGATAGCTGGAATAACAAAACACACAAAGTCAAAAACAAGGCACATTGCTTATTAATATTAAACATTAATATTCTACTCACCTATGTTAGGCTGGTCAAGACCTCTCGGGAGACAACATGTGATTGGATCCATGCAATGGTGAATTCATCTTTGACTGTTGGGGTTACTCCCTCTGGCTTGAAGGAGGTGGTGATGTGTTCCCCCCTTAAGAAACCACAGCTGGATCCAAAAATCCTGGATAATTTCTGCCTAGTCTGAAACCTCTCCTTTTGGGACAAGACAATCGAGAAGGTGATTGGATTCCAGCTCCACGGGACCATGGAGAAAATTATTATCCATTTACGGTTGGATTGCAGCCTAGGATATAGTACCAGATCAAGCTTGTGGATGACCTCTGGTATGACTGAGATAGAGTGGTGTAACTCTCCTAGTCCTTTTTGATATGGTAGTTTCAATGCCATTGATCGTATATCCTTTTGGACTGACTTCAGGATATGGGGTTCAGTGTTTTGCAGTAGTTCTCCTCCTTTCTCTGTGGTGGATTCTAGTCAGTGTTTAAAGGAGAGTAGTTGAGCCTAAGGCCCATGCTTGGTGGGATTACTCGTGGCTCAACACTTTCCCCTCTCCTATTTAACTTTTGCACTCATCTTCCTAGCATTTCAGTAATAAGAGCATTTGATAACTGATAACCTATTTCTGGAATCGGATCCTATTCCTAACATGGAATTTGATCTATGTCAGAGATCACCCGATCTCTGCCAAAAAGGCAAGCAGACAAAGAGTTCATCAGGAGACTGGAAGATCGACTCGCGCTCATCCAACGATCGGGAATACACATCTGGCTGAGCGTTGCCTAGACAACCGACAGACTGACCTCATGGGCATGCAGCAAAGGACACTGGGGGAGGGAAAGGTTTAAAGGTGCTTGTTGTTCCTGTTACCTGCATTCCAGTCTTTGTTCATGCTAGGGCTAACTCTGTATTCTATAATAAACTCTTCTGCTTCTAAGAACTCTGGTGCCTGGGAGTTACTTCAGCGCAGAGAGATTATAGCGATCAGAAGGAGCGCCTTACATAAAGACTGGAATCAATACACCAACCGGTTTTCCCAGGAGCGAACCCGAAAATTTTCGTAAGCTCCACGGTAGAGACCGGCGTCCACACACCTCGACCAACGAACCGAAGAAATAAAAAATTTTCGGAAGGAGGAACCAGCAGCTGAGCGGCGGCGAAAGAGCGGCTTTCCCCAAGCAGTTGAGCGGCGGAGGAAGAGCGGCTTTCCCCAAGCAGTTGAGCTGCGGAGGAAGAGCGGCTTTCCCCAAACAGCTGAGCGGCGGCGGAAGAGCGGCTTTCCCCAAGCAGCTGAGCGGCGGAGGAAGAGCGGCTTTCCCCAAACAGCTGAGCGGCGGCGGAAGAGCGGCTTTCCCCAAGCAGCTGAGCGGCGGCGGAAGAGCGGCTTTCCCCCAAGTAAGTGAGCGGCGGAGGAAGAGCGGATTTCCCCAAACAGCTGAGCGGCGGCTGAAGAGCGGCTTTCCCCAAGCAGCTGAGAGGCGGCGGAAGAGCGGCTTTCCCCAAGCAGCTGAGCGGCGGCGGAAGAGCGGCAGCGCGCAAAACAGCTGTGAGGCGGCGATCCCTCAGCTGAGCGGTGGCAGCAGCGCAGTAGCAGGATCCGGCTTTCCCCCGAACAGCTGAGAGGCGGCGATTTCTCAGCTGAGCGTCGGAAGCAGCGGAAAAAAAAAAAAAAAGCAGGATCCGGCTTCTTCAAACAGCGGAGAGGCGGCGATCCCTCAGCTGAGCGGCGGCAGCAGCGCAGAAGCAGTTCCCCAAGCAGCTGAGCTGCGGCGGAAGAGTGGCAGAGGCGAGCAGCGGATACCACGCGGCGGCAGACGGCGGCGGAGACCACGTGGTGGCAAAGCGGGGCAGAGACCAGCTGAGCGGGCGAACAGCGGATACCAGGCGGCGGCAGACGGCAGCGGAGACCACGTGGCGGGAAAGCAGCGACCAGCGTTCCCAAGCAACAAGCGGCCAGCGGACAGCACGCGGCGACAGACGGCGGCGGAGACCACGTGGCGGCAGAGCGCATCTACACTGAGAGGCGAGTAAACCCCAACGATTCCAATAGTGCAGACAACACCCCAATCCCGAAAGATCGAATGGAGTCCCAGGATATCAAGTCAGGGGAGGCAGTCTGGGAAGAAGTAGAGATAGCTGAGGCATGTGAACCTGGACCCAGCTCAGCCTCCACGCAGGAAAAGGTACAGGGGGGGACCAAAAAGAAAATAAAGACTAAAAATATTGAAACACCTAACACCCCCCCGCATCCCAAACCCCACGGAACTTTGAAAGCAGACTGGTCAGTGGGAGTGGGCGAAGGGATGGAGGGACACAAAGTGCAGAAAAACAAAAAGCGTGTAACCCAAACACAACGAATTGGGGCAATTGAAGACAAAGTGTCTCGCATGGACTATAAGGTAGAGGAATTAAGTGAGAGGCTTAATGTGCTCATCTCACTCTTGGAGGGGAGGGAGAGGGCGATACCCAAAACAGGTTCACCCCCTCCCGAAGAGAATAGCAACTTAACAGATTATGAAGAATCGGAGGAGGAAGACGAAGAAGAGTCAGATGCATTCCCACCCACCCCGCAATGGAGGTTGCCGGGCCGTAGGACGGAACCGGTGGGGTTGCGAGAGCTGAAAATGAAATTCGATGGAGACCCCAAAACTTTAGCATGCTTCATAACTCACGTAAAAGGGTTTATGGAAGAATTTGAAAGCGACTTTCACACAGAAGAAGCGAAGGTTAGATATGTGTCTTGTTTTTTGAAAGGGGAAGCGGCTAGCTGGCTCGTGAAATTGCACGATACCAAGGCAAGCGTGCTGCGGGACTTCGATAAGTTCATGCGGGCCCTGCGGACCCGGTTTGAAGACACACTAGCTAAAGTGTCGGCCAAAGTGCGCCTCCGAAACCTTGACCAGGGAAAAAGCACTGTGGCGGAATATGCTATGGAGTTCAAAAGAATCCTTAGCGAACTACCGCAATGGCCGGAAGAATTTCAAATTGAATTCTTCCAGTACGGCCTGAGACAAGACTTGTTAGAACTCATGGTGGGGAGGGAAGAACCAAAAACACTAGAAGGCTGGATTCAACTGGCGGGTCGTATCGAACAAAGCCAAACACAGCTGATGTCCATTAAAAGGTTCAAACAATTGAAGAAGAAACCTGAACCCACCACACACCCCGCCCGGATGGAGTTCAAGCAAAAACAATGGGAAGAGGAAAGAAATCGAAGAGCAAAAGTTGGCGGTTGTTTTCGATGCGGACGGATAGGACACCTCATCAGTAACTGCCCACAGAACGGGACGACGACCAGAGGGAAGTCACAATCAAAGAATCCCCCAGAGAAGAAAAGAGAAAAAGAGGCGGGGGACAAGCGCAAAGGCACTGCGGCAGCCATGGCGAAATGGAGCCACCCCACATACGTGGACGAAGACAGTGATAGTGAAGAATCAGACTACGAACTTCAGATGGCGGGAAACGAAAAAGGTCTGCTTTAAAGTGCGCCGCGGGGCAGGCCTTCACAAAAGGGCGCAACGAGAAGATTTGCCGCAACCCCACAATGCACATCCAGGTACGCCTAAAAGCTGTGGGGGGGAGGAGGAAGTACTCTGGGTTGGCAATGCTTGACTCGGGCTGCTCAAGGAGTTTGATGCACCCGGATGTGGCTGACTCATTGGGACTGAGACTTTTTGAACTAAAAACGCCCATTACCTTCTGTCAGTTGGATGGTTCTGAGATGAAAGGGGGGCCAGTGGAGCAGTATACGGAGGAAGTACAAATGACTCTGGGAAACCACGTAGAAACTTTGAGGTTCATTGTGGCCCCCATTGCAACAAGACCCATAGTGTTAGGACTGAAATGGCTGAGAGCTAGAAATCCTAGGGTGGATTGGGTCTCCGGGGAAATTGACTTTGTGGACGGAACTTATGGAGGGACGCGCAAAGAAAGAGATGTAGATGACTGGGAAGTGGGGGCAGCTGGGATGGAATTTTGGAACGAGGATTGGGAACAAGGGGACGAAAGCAACCCACAGGCAATCCCAGAAAAATACCTCCCAGTGAGTGAAGTGTTTGGTAAGCAAGAATGCGACCAAGAGCCCCCCCATAGACAGTCAGATGCAACGGTAGACCTCATCCCTGGGGCACCGTTCCCGAAACCCAAGATGTATGCCATGACTCAGAAAGAACTAGCGGAACTCCGCAAGTTCATTGATAAAAATTTGGCACGTGGCTTCATTGAACCAGCCAATTCCCCGTTAGCGGCCCCAGTGTTATTTAGAAAAAAGAAAGATGGGTCACTGCGGTTGTGCACAGACTACCGGGGGCTCAATGCAATTTCAGTCACTAACCAGTACCCCCTACCCTTACTGAAAGACATGTTAGCCCAACTATCGAAAGGGAAGGTCTTCACGAAGTTGGATGTAAGGGAAACATATTACCGGGTACGCATGAGGGAGGGGGATGAGTGGAAAACCGCATTCAATTGCCCACTAGGATCATTTCAATACCGGGTGCTCCCGTTTGGGATTGCGGGCGGACCGGGAATCTTCATGAGATTCATAAACGAGGTATTGTATGAATTTTTGTACAAAGGGGTAATTGTATATTTAGATGATATCTTAATTTTCTCGGAAAACCTAGAAGAGCATATGGAACTGGTCAAAAAGGTGCTAGAAAAGTTATTAGAAGCAAAATTGTTTGTCAAACTGGAAAAGTGTGAGTTTCACAAGGACAAACTAGACTTTCTGGGGTACCGCATCTCAAATGCGGGCATTGAAATGGACCCTGAGAAAGTCAAGGCGGTTTTAGGGTGGCAACCCCCCCGAACGCGCAGGCAGCTCCAAGCATTTCTGGGATTTGCTGGGTTCTACAGGCAGTTTATCCCAGATTTCGCGCAGATTGCGCTACCCCTAACCGACTTGCTGAAAACAAAAGGCAAGGGGAAAAACGCAAAAGCCCCACCACCAAGCACAAAATTAGTGTGGACCCAGGAATGCCAAGAAGCTTTTGATAAGCTAAAGGCATTGTTCACGGAGGAGCCCATCCTCAAGCATCCTGAGCCTGACAAACCGTTCGTAATTCACACGGACGCGTCACTCAATGCAGTTGGGGCCATTTTACTACAAGCAGATGACAGGGAGAAATTGAGACCATGTGCCTACATTTCTCGGAAATTTAACGAAACAGAAAAAAGATGGCATGTTTGGGAAAAAGAGGCATTCGCAGTAAAACACGCGTTAAGCACGTGGCGACACCTCTTGGAAGGGACAGCTGAGCCGTTTCAGGTGTGGACGGATCATAAAAATTTGGAAGCCCTCAAATCCCCGAGAAAATTGAACCCTAAGCATCTCAGATGGGCAGAGTTCCTGAGTAGGTTCAACTTCACGTTGAAATATTTCCCTGGGGGAAAAAACCTCCTGGCGGACGCGCTTTCGCGCCTGCCGCAGCATGAAGGCAAGATGGAGGAGATCTTTGAGTCTATAATCCCTCCCCAACCAGGGGAGGAGCAGACGCAACTGGCACCAGTGGTCAGGGGAGAGGGGAATTTGGCTGTCACCCGGAGCAGCGCGAAACACAGGACGGACTGTGATTCATTCGCAGGAGACCTGCGAGCGGCAACAGTTACTGACACTTGGTGGGTGGAGCACAAACACACGCTAGAGGAGCGAGATGGCATGGGTTGGAAAGACAAGAAAGCATACGTCCCCGAATCCTTAAGACAAAGGGTTTTGAGTATGCACCACGACCACAAAACGGCAGGCCACTTCGGCTTCCTAAAAACACTACATTTAGTCAGGGGAAAGTTTTGGTGGCCATCGTTGCGTGCGGACGTGAAAGCGTATGTGCAAACATGCCCCACATGCGCCACAGCAAAAAGGAAAATGGGCAAACCCACAGGAAAATTACAGGAGGTAGCTAGCCCAACACAGCCATGGAAGCAAATTGCCATGGACTTCATAGTGGACTTACCAGTGAGCAACAAATACACGGCCATCTGGGTAGTCACAGACCTCTTTTCCAAACAGGCACACTTCATTGCATGCAAAGGCATACCGAACGCCCAGAAGCTAGCGAGACTGTTCATCCAACACATCTACAGGGCCCACGGAACGCCGGAACGCATAATCAGCGATCGCGGCAGCACGTTCACATGCAAATTTTGGAGGGCATTTTTGAAGTTAATTGGATCAGAACAGGGGCTTAGTAGTGCGTTCCATCCGTGCACAGACGGAGCTAGTGAACGCCTTAACGCCACACTGGAACAGTACCTGAGATGTTACATAAACTACCAACAAACTGATTGGGCAGAACTCTTGCCGTTCGCAGAAGTCGCGTACAACAATGCGCTCCATCAAAGCACAGGGCTTTCACCATTCAAAGCGGCTACAGGGCAGGATTTTGTAACAATACCTGAATTGGCAATGACCCAGAGCACTGACTTAGAGCAACCTCTGAGAGCAGATGAATGGGTCGAAAGAATCACTAGCAACTGGCCAATAATGGTAAAGACACTAGAAGAAGCTAAGGCTAATTACAAAAAACATGCAGACTGCAAACGGGAGAAAGAATGGGAATTGAGAGTTGGGGACAAGGTGTACTTATCCACCAAAAACTTACGGTCCACGCAACAGTCACGAAAACTAGCGGCCAAGTTCATAGGCCCATTTAAGATCCTGGCAGTAATTAACCCAGTAACGGCCAAACTGGAACTGCCAAAGGCTCTGAGAAAGATACACCCCGTGTTTCACATTAGCCTGTTGAAACAATACCATGCTTCACATCAGTGGCACCCAGAACCAGAAGCACCCACACCAATACTGGTGGAGGGAGAACCGCATTTTGAGATAGACAGGATCTTGGACTCGAGATGGCACAGGGGGCAGCTGCAATACCTAGTCAAATGGACCCATCTCCCGATTGGCGACAGAGAGTGGGTCAACGCCAAACACACACGCGCCCCTAAATTGGTTAAGAAGTTCCATAAAGAGTTCCCAGACAAACCCCAGTGAATGGAAATAGTCTGGTTTGTATATTAGGGGGGGGGGGTGAGTCTTGGGGCGGGAGCATGTCAGAGATCACCCGATCTCTGCCAAAAAGGCAAGCAGACAAAGAGTTCATCAGGAGACTGGAAGATCGACTCGCGCTCATCCAACGATCGGGAATACACATCTGGCCGAGCGTTGCCTAGACAACCGACAGACTGACCTCATGGGCATGCAGCAAAGGACACTGGGGGAGGGAAAGGTTTAAAGGTGCTTGTTGTTCCTGTTACCTGCATTCCAGTCTTTGTTCATGCTAGGGCTAACTCTGTATTCTATAATAAACTCTTCTGCTTCTAAGAACTCTGGTGCCTGGGAGTTACTTCAGCGCAGAGAGATTATAGCGATCAGAAGGAGCGCCTTACAATCTAAGGCCAAGGCTGGTTTGTGTTAAATGGACCCAACAGTGCAAAGAAGCAACATCTGAGCTGCTCTTTTCCAAGGTAGCATCCCAGACTATTTTACAATAGTTGAAGGTGGGCCTGGAAACTATATTTTACAGACCTATACTGAAATTAGTCAGTTACTCCAGTCAGTATTGTGTGCTCAGATGCCAAGGAAGAGGAAAAAAAATTGAAAGCAACTCTTGCCCTTCTCAGGCCTAAGGACTTTGTGGCCCCATTCCACGTGGTCCCACATGTTCCTAATGAAGTATTAAGGAGAGAAACAAGGTTGACTAAAATTAAGACAGACACTTGGATTTGTGTGATTGCAGACTGGTTGGAGCTATTGTTCTTTTCAGAAGATCTGGGCTCTTTTCTGCTAGAAGACAATTATAAATCAACATGGAATAGGACAATACTATGGCTTTCCTAGGGAGGCCTTTCTAGTGATGGGCTGTGACTGAGCACTTATTGCACTCAAGGAACATGCCCAAGATCTGGAAGCCCAACTGGATCAATCTGCCTTACCCAGGAATATTTTCCTGAGCAGTCCCTTTTCTTTAGGCCAGCAGGATATCTGCACCATATGACTGTCCCTAAACTCTGGAGGGCGCTAATCTAAGGACACTTTAATCCACTCCCTGTGGCAGCTCTTGAGGGCAAATGCAAAAAGACTCCGTATGAGCTAAGATTGTGCCCCCGTGGAGAAAGGTCTACTGAAACCATAGTCCATGTCCTGCTATATTCTATTTTTTATAATGATACAAGGGCCCATCTCATCACTCCCCATTTAATAAAGTACCCAAGCCACACTAATTTATTCTATGTACAGTTGTTGTTATTAGATCATTATGAGTCTCTCCCAATAAAAATGGCCAAATTTTATTACACTATCTGCAAAACTAGGCATACTTTGATTGCATCAATGAACTAGTCAGTTTTATTTTGTTCCATCAGCTGATTGTTGTATTCTGATTAGTGACCATTAAAGATATATATTTATACATGTCTCAACTTCTAACCAAAATAATAAAAACCCTGGACTCTACTTTTCTTTAAAATGTCCCAGCAATTTTAGAAATGTATCTTTACTCTTATTGTTCAGCAGTTGATAAATATTAATGGTGCAATCTTTCCAATTTGTCTTTCCTCCTTTATAGGTTAATACCTAGAATTCTACCACCTTTTTGATTCCAGCAGTGGTTGTGCATACACCCGGGCATATCTGTTTCTACAGAATTTTTTTTTTCCTACTCTTATTCCTTTTACATTTCTTGCATATCCTTAGGCAGTATTACTTCCTTATATTCAAGTGAAATGCTGGTTGTAGCTATTTTCTGCAGGTAAATTTTATTTAGGCTAAGATGTTTCTGTTCCACAGCTTCTGACAATACAGATGGCATGATAGGGAAAAAACAAAATCTCTTAAGGTCTCAGGAAAATATTTCTTTATAATGTACATGACTCAAGTCTATCAGCCAGTCCAAGATAATGGACAATTACTTTGTCTATAGTTTCATCAAGCACCTCACATGTATAATCATGAAACATCACTTGATCTGCTATAATCAGTCTTTGAAAGTAAGTTTTCCACATTAGAGGATCTTTCCTTTGGCAACAGAAGTCTTTGCATCCACTTATACTGGTCACATTTTTCTTTCATGTTTGTGGTCTTTGTAGCTACACACACATAGCTGTCCACATTCAGTTTAGCTGCTGGAGAAGTTAATATTTACCAATAGAAGAGAATATCTTCTACTGCAAGCTATTGCAAGCTACTGTATATAAACAGAGAGCAAACCCCACTCCCTTCTAGCACTGAAGATGTTGCCTAGTCAGGCAATGAAACATCTGCAAGCAAACAACCAACCAACCAACCAAGCTCAGAGAGCACCAAGGACTCCAAGTTATTATTTTTCCAGTTGCTGGTTTTTCCAGTATTTCTAAAGCTTCATTTGATAAAAGTTGTTCAAGCTTACTGATGTACATTATGTTCATGGTTCAGTAAATCTGTCTCGCCTTTCTTACTGTATGCAGGAAAGAAAATACTTTCTTAGAGAATCCACGTCAAAGCTGGGCAAATATACCTCACCTGGGCTTTTCCCTGTTTGGGAAAAGAAAATAATTTCCTGCCTCTGTAAACCCAGCAAGCCTCTTAATACTTCTAGTGGCTGGAAGAATTAATTGCAGTGATTTCAAAGTTCCAGAAGGTTTTAGCAATAGAATTCAAAAACAATGAATGGAATTGGAAACTTTTCAGGGAAGGAAAAAAAACTATTATGTTTATAAGTCTCCTTTAAAAATGAAAGACATATACCCATCCTGTTACTCATTACTAAGGTAGCTATATCTCTTCAAGATTCTATATACAAAAGTGTTGTTTTGATACATTTGCATAGTACCAAATGTTTAGCTTGAATGTATTATAGAAATGAAATTGCGTTATCATTTTTAGAGTGAAAAGCAATATTTAATGTTACAGCAGTAACATGGAATCAAATGGCTTTGAAATTAGGGATGAAAAATTCCCTTCATTCCCAATTACATTTAATTTAAATCAATTAAAACTTAATTTGAATAAGTCTAAGTGCATCTCTAAGTCTAATAAAATATGGCTTACAATGTTAAATCTATCCAATCTTCTGGTTTTGTTAGGTTTTTTCCCCTCAAAAAGTCCCATTTCAGCCATTTTCATGCAATTCTGATGATCTGTAAATATGTTTTATTCAGACATTATTTTATCACTGCATAAATCCATTCTAGTTCTCTGTGGCTGGTGAATGGTTTTACTGGCTGGGAAATGGGGATTCCAGGCTTTTTTTTTCTTCTGAAACAAGAAGTTTTGCCCAGAACAAGTAGCAGAATGTTGTTTCTGTGGAAGATTTATGTCTTACTACACTCATGTGCAGCTGGTGAGTTTCACTGGTTTGGCTGAGCAGAGCGCGATCCAGCATGGCCTGGAAGAGAAAGCAGAAGGCTGTTCCCATGGAAGTTTTGCATCTTTTTGCATCAAGCCCTTCCAAGCCTAAAAAAAAATGCTGAACTTCGCTGGCTAGGCTGCTGAGAAGCGGTCACTGTGGGCAAGTTTGCCTTGCCTGTGTGTTTTTGGGGTGTTAATGAGTGCTACCACATCTGGTCTGCAAAACTCAGGACGCCCCCTAGACGGCAGCCTCCTACTCTCTAGTCCTCATCGAGATTTTTACAACCTGCATCAGGTAACCCAGGTTAATACAAGTATCATATGGAAAGGGCTATAATTCTTAATGCCTGTTCCCGCTTAACACATCCTGCTGTCCTTACAACTACCCTTTAAAAGGAGCAGCTCTTACACAATCCCCGAATCTGTGCTTAAAGGTAATATCGCCAGGGAATGCTCTACCTGGCGGGGGCAGGCGGAGCTTTTAGCAGGGAGAAAGCGCTCGGGCTACCCGCAAAGGCTCTGTTTTGCTACGTTTCGCGACGGCCGACTCGCACGGATTTCGTGTTGGCGGCTGAAAATACGCCCAGCCCCGAAGCCGAAGCCAGCCACCTGTAATTCCTCTCCTGCCTGCAGTTCTGCGTCAGCCCGCTCGGCATTCCTCAAGTGCCAACCTGGTCGCCGCCCGCCCCGCCGGCTGCCTGGCTGCTGACCGGCCTCCCGCCTTTCCGGACTGATTCCCTCCCCTCCTCCCTGTTGCTCCCAGTCCTCGGCCCAAACGCGACTTCCTCTTCCTTTCCGAAGCTCCCGCTGTCCGCCCTGGTTCGGGCCGGACTGCCCTCTGCAGACCGTGGGGGGTGGGGGCGCTCTGCCGAGCCTGGCGCGGCGCGGGAGGCGTCTCTCTCTCCCGAACCGCCGCTGCTCCCGAGGGACGCGACAGGAGCGAGAAGCTGGCGGACTCCGAAGACAAAACAAAGCCCGGTTGCCTCGCTCACCTCCCCCTTTCGTCTTCCTACCGCTGCTCAGCTTAGTTGCCTCTTTCTGATCCCGCCGCCGCTTCTTCTGCGGGGCTTCTCCACCTGGCGGGGGCTTCTCCGCAGCCCCGAGAGGTAAGGCGCGGAAGGGGACGGATCTGCCCCGGTGCTAAAGCCGTGGCGTGGGAAACAAGGAGCCCCTTTAGTCCACGGGAGGGGAGAGCCAGAGGGAAAGTGCGGGGTCCCTCCGAAGGCGGGCGCTCTTTTCTCCCGCTCCCCCTCCCCCGCCGGTCCTGTTGTTGGAAAAGGGTTGCCAGAAGGAGTCGCGTTTGGCGTCCAGGGGGAGAGAGACAGGCGGCGTTCTTGCAGCCCCGCCACACATAACCGAACCAGAATGCTGTACTGAAACAGTCTCGTTGCCTCGTTCCCGACAACGCACTGAACTATAAACTGGCTGGCTGGCACGATAAGCAGAGCTCCCCAGTAGCCAACCACATTTTCACTTAGCGTGTTGGGCGAAGCGAGGCTTCACATTCTCACTGGAGGGCGGGAAACAGCTGATTTCCGAGGTGTTAGTTTTCAGAGGCGAGAAAGGGCACTCAGATTGCTCCCATTACTTCGGGAGCGTTACGTTTGTTTTTCTAGTAGCCCCTGGAGATCAGTCAGGCAAGGGGATTCGTGAGTCTCTTTTAAACATTCTCCGGTCCCCCGAACCGGATATCTTTTGTAAAACAATTTTCTTTACTATCACTGAAAGTATTAGGTTTTTTTTTTTTTAAAGCCAGTCTTACGGATTTTACATGAATCAGAGGAGGTAGCAGTTGAAACAGTGTGAAATAAAGGCTTGTTTACTATGAATTGGCTCCTTAAAGGGGAAGGTGGATTCAATGAGTTTGCCGTATAAAAATATCTATTTCCCTAAGTCAATCAATACACTATATTTACTGCCTACCTAGCAATGGTATGAGAGCTTGCACTGTAGTCTTTAGAATAGAGATCCTACATTGTGCAGAACAGTGAGATCATGCCTGGGGTAGAACTGGGCTATAATGGTGCATGTCACATATTGGCTGAAATATGCCAAAATTAATCTGTGTTGAGTCCTTACTGTCAATGGGGAATCCTGCATATGCCATGGGTATGCCTAAGGCTGGTAACCTTGTCTGCACCTTCCCTATAGTAGGTAAAAAAAATCATGTAAAAGCTTGGACCAAGCCATGGTGAGTCAATATCTGTACCCTCTTGTCTCATTCTCACTCATCCATATCACTATTAACTGGAGCATAACATGCAGCTATCATGAATTCCTACTTTTGAGCAACGTGATTGGGCCATTTGGACATTTAATTATCCAAGTAGTATTCATGAGAATGGTGCTTGTGCGTTGAGTGTCTGCTTTAAATAAGTGTTTTGAATACGTTTTAAAGCATACATTTATTCATGCATACACATAGCAAAGGAATGAATCTAAAAGCATTCTTGATTTTATACTTAAAATGAAAGTCTGAAAGAATTAACAAAGGATACAAGAGTGATGAGAGGTTCTGATTGCAGGGCAGGCCATTTTTGGTAGAGTCAAGAATCCATCTTGGGAAAATGGAAGAAAGGGAAAGAAACCACAGTGAATACAGAGTGACTATAGGAACAGATAGTACAAGTCCTGTATGACAAGATTAATGTCCATAACAGAATGAATGGAAAGTGGATGTAGTGAAAGAGGGTGTGAAAATTGCTTGGAACAGAGTGAATAGACTTACATTACAAAGTACCATAGAGGTTTGTGAAGTTATACTAATAGTAGACTGCTGAAGTGGATGGGGAAATATATGTAGAAGAGTGACTGCTGCATACAGAGAGAGAGAGAGAGAGAGAGAAAAGAGAAAACAAAGATACAATATATTGTTTATAGAGAGAAGAGGGTTATTGCAGAGCTTTCCAAACTTTTCATGTTGATGACACACTTTTTAGACATGCATCATTTCATGACACGCTCTTACAGCAGGGAATCATTTCGCGACACACTCTTACAGCAGGGCACAAGGCAGGCACTAGGACCTGCATGGAATCACAGCAGGTTTGGAGGCAGCAAGGCACAAGGCAGGCACTAGGACCTGTGCGGAATCACAGCAGGTTTGGAGGCAGCAAGGCACAAGGCAGGCACTAGGACTTGTGTGGAATCCTGGCAGGGCAGGTTTGGAGGCAGCAAGGCACAAGGCAGGCACTAGGACCTGCGTGGAATCCTGGCAGGGCAGGTTTGGAGGCAGCAAGGCACAAGGCAGGCATTAGGACTTGCGTGGAATCCTGGCAGGGCTCGGAGGCAGCAGGAGCCGCAACACACCCAGACACTGCAGCCGACACACTAATGCAGGGCTTTCCAAAGTTTTCCCGTGGCGACACACCAACTGCCATTGGTGTGTCGCCGCGGGAAAACCTGGAAGTGCCGCCGTTGTGGCAGCGCGCAAAAACCCGGAAGCACTGCTGCCGCTTTTGGTTTTTGCGCACCGCTGTGGCTGCGGCGCTTTTGGATTTTCCCGTGCCGCCATTGGTGTGTCGCCGTGGGAAAATCCGGAAGCTTCCGGGTTTGGACGCGACACATCTGGGCCCCGCAGGCGACACACTTTTGTGTCGCAACACACAGTTTGGAAAGCTCTGCACTAATGTGTCGCGACACACAGTTTGGAAAGCTCTGGGTTATTGGAAAGACTGTAGTGAAAGAAAGCAAGGAATGGTCAAGATTAAAAGAAGCATAGAGAATGTGGAGTGATTTGGATAAAAAGTACAATTGTTTTGGAAGTGGGTAGAAAATGGCCAAAGAGCCTCCAGCAGAATGAAAGGAAGCTTTAAAAAAAATGATTAAATGATCTTGGATGAAACTGAAGGGAGAGAATGCTGGAATAATGAATCATTATTTTAGAGATTTGTACAGGAATGATAGTGATATGTTGAAGAGTGGAATTTAAACCACTTGTTAAAGAAGAAAAAGTCATAACAGCTGTGAGAATGTTGAAAAAAGATAAGGCTGCAGGTATAGTCTGCAACCAGAAAAATGTTAAAATATGGGTGTGATTTGCTTATGGAATAACTGTGTGTCTTTAATTCGTGCATGTAGGCTGTATATGTGCTTGATAATTGGAAGCATAGCTTTCCAAACTCTGTGTCGTGACACTTTAGTGCAGAGCTTTCCAAACTTTTCATGTTGGTGACACACTTTTTAGACATGCATCATTTCGCGACACACTCTTACAGCAGGGCACAAGGCAGGCACTAGGACCTGCATGGAATCACAGCAGGTTTGGAGGCAGCAAGGCACAAAGCAGGCACTAGGACCTGCGTGGAATCCTGGCAGGGCTCGGAGGCAGCAGCAGCCGCGACACACCCAGACACTGCAGCCGACACACTAACGTGTCCCGACACACAGTTTGGAAAGCTCTGCTTTAGTGTGTCGCAACACACAGTTTAGTGTGTCACGAAGCGGCAGCACGGGGGCGCGCGTGGCGGCGGCGTGCATGGCAGCGGTGCGCCATCAGCGCTTCCGCATTTTAGCGAGGCCGCTGCCGCCACGCGCCCCCCCACCGCTGCCGTGCACGTCCCTGCGCCGCCGCTGCCACCGTTGGTGTGTCGCCAACGGCGGCACTTTGGAAAGCACTGATTGGAAGAATGTTATTGTTGCTTATGCAAAATAAAAGTTAACAAGAGTGAATGTAAAAACTACAAGGGGATTAGTTTGCTGAGTACTGTATGTGGGAAAGTGTTTGACAGAATTCTGATTGAAAGGGTATGAGAGGTGTTAGGGAGCAAAATGTGGGAAGTGAAGCAGCCATGCAGGGTATCTGCAGACAGATTTTTGCTCATCAGGTTATTGAGAAATTTATGAATATGGGAATTATTTATTGTATGTTACAGATTTAGACAAAGTGTATGATAAAATATTTGAATTATAGAATGTTTTGTGCAAATCTGGAGTTGGGGGTTGTTTGCTGAATTCATATTATCATATAAGAGCATCATATAAGATATATAAGAGCAATACATGATTGAACTATCAATGAGAATAGATGAAATATTTATTGAATGGTTCAAACTTGAGCAGCAAGAAAAGAATGTGTAAGTCCCCATTGTTTGAGGTGTTCATGGATAAATGTATAAAGAATACTTGTGCTTGGAAGGTAGTCTCCATCAGTGTCCTTTTATATTTTTTGCTACTTGATTTTTTGCCTAGAAATTGAATCTAAGATTTTCTATGTGTAAAGCACCTCCTTTACCGCTGAGTATTGGTACTCCCCTTAAGAAACAAATCTTCATTTCTATTGAGTATCAAGGTTCTCATGAAAGAATGAACAGTAGTCAACTGTATTTTACCTTATATACAAGGTATAGACCAGAGCTTTCCAAACTGTGTGTCGCGACACAAAAGTGTGTCGCCACACACAGTCTGGTGTGTCGCCACACAACCCGGAAGCGCTGATCATCATCAGCGTTTCTGGGTTTTCCCGCGGTGACACACCAACGGCGGCGCGCAGAAACCGAAAGCGGCAGCAGCGCTTCCGGGTTTTTGCGCACTGCCGCAACGGCGGCACTTCCGGGTTTTCCCGCGGCGGCACACCAACGGTGGTTGGTGTGTCGTCGCGGGAAAACTTTGGAAAGCCCTGGTATAGACAAATATTATTAATATACACACCAAGTCTTAGCCATTTTATTGGCCAGGTGATTGTAGAAACTTTTATCACATATATTTCATCAGTCTGGATTAATCGAAAATAGACAAGCATCAGGTAATTTACATTTCCTAATGAAAAAGTTTTTGGGGGGCACATTGATGTCTGCAAGCACCATGTTGCATACCTTGAGTTAAAATTAACATCCTTGTTAATATGACTAGTGTAAGTGGTTAATACATCTAGTGTAAGAAGTGAATTCTAGTGTAGTCTTAATGAGGTTTTCACCACAGAGATTACAAGGGAAAGAATATCTTAGCCAATGATGGCTTTCCTTGTAGACCAAACATTCATCTGTCTGTGACTCTTACTTCGGGCTACCAGATCTGGATTCCACATATCTGGATGACCTCTGTTTTTGCTTTCATATAGTGGTTGTCTAGATTTTTGGAACCTAGATTTGGTAGCTCTACTATTACTGTTCTAGATAGATGCCTCTTGTGAAAAAAAATGATGGAAAACATGAGCAATACATTAAATATAAATTGTCTCTTAAGTTAATAAGTGGGAATTGTAAGCATTGTTGCAGGCTGGAGCCAGCTAGCTATATTTTTTCTGATGATTTCATGTTCCATTTTCTCCTGGCATTCTAGATTTCCTTGTGCCCAAAGGAAAGTTCGGTGTTCTGTGGCCACAA
Source organism: Charina bottae (assembly GCA_023362775.1). NCBI lineage: Eukaryota > Metazoa > Chordata > Lepidosauria > Squamata > Charinaidae > Charina > Charina bottae. The sequence goes on along the minus strand of JALMGJ010000016.1, from coordinate 19,901,672 downwards.
AGCATTCTTAATTTTCTTTAGGTTGTGCTTGCTTTTTCTTTATCTTAGGCTTTTTCCCCCTTGATATATCTCTGTGCTTTTGCAAACCTTGGGGTCCCTTGAGCCTGGAAATAATGTTATTTTAGCTACATATGGACTCTTATTCTGATAAGTTATTCTTAGGAGTATATATGATTTAATTGTTCTGTGATGGAGAGGAAAAAGAGTTTAATCATATACCAATCCCTACAGTTTCCACCCTCTTTTGTTGACATGGCAAGGAAATTGATTGATGCGCCAGTCTTTCTGTATTCTGTATCCCTGCTTACAGGTCTTCCCAGGCTCCGTGCAGCCTTTCCATAGCATTATGTTTTTATATGTGTGGTTTGAACTGTCTTGTTGGGTCACTTTTGAAGAATGCGTATTGCCTGCCAAATCCAGACAGCTTCTGAAGTCCAGAGCTGATTAGCAATGGCATCTGATCAGAAATGTTGACCTTGTCCAAAGTTATGTGCAAGTATATTAGCAAATTTATGTTTGTCACAACGTATTTTGAGAGTAGTATGGTAAGCATGGCTGTTTGGTCTGTGAATAAAGAGAAGAAGAAATGTAACAGCTTCCACTGTTTTGGTAGGTAAGTTGGCTTAGCCCTAGAAACCCTAGATATAGGAATTTTACATCTGTGTCAGGCCTATAACAACAATAAAAAGAATATGTATGATTATTAAATGTGATATGTTAACATTTCCTCAAAACAACTACAGGTCAACATGGATGAATATTTATGTCATTTTAAGAAAAAAAGGAAGGCTAATATACTCTTATGCCTTCTTTCTGATTTTGTATACTTTAACGTATATATCTGTTATCAGTATGAAGTGTTGAACTTTTGTGTTTATTTTTAAAAACACTTATATCAGTGTGGTTGCTCAAACCTGAAGAAAAACAAGTTTGCATGACTGTCTTACTCAGAAGTTCACATCACAATGTTCCATGTCTTTTGTTTATTATTGTCAGGGCATATCTTCTAGTGCAGAGCTTTCCAAACTGTATGTCGTGACACGTTAGTGTGTCGGCTGCAGTGTGTAGGTGTGTCACACGAACGTAAGGAGAAACCTCTGAGTCTATGCATTTTTACGCAGCAAAGGTGCTGTCAGAAGAGAGTCTGACTCAGAGTTGAAGGAGGGGGAGCTCAGCAGCAACGATCCAGCTCGCTGCCTTCGGAATCGCTGCTGCTGCTGCACCGCGCTGTCGCCACTGCCTCTAAAGACTACCTGCATGCAGTTCTGCTCCTGAGCCTGCTGGCTTCTGCGTAGGTCCTAGTGCCTGACACGTGTCTGGCTGCTTCAGGGAATTCCGTGGCTGAGTCTGCCTTGACCTTGCTTGCTGTCTTGTAAGTACTCAGCTCTCCAACCTCGCTGGCAGCCACACAGGTACTCCTTGCCAAGCCTTGCCTTGTACCCAGTGCGAACTCTGCCAAGCCTTGACTTGTAACCAATTGCAGTTGAATTACCCCTAAAATGGATAAGTTTCTAATTAAGAAAAGAAAAGCTGGTGAAGATGACGTTTGCGATGAACAAAATGTAGCGGCTATAGAGGAAACTATGGAAGAATCAACTGTTGAACGGTCTGTATTAGTACATAAGAAGTGTAAAGGAAAAATTTCCAAGCCTCGTTTTTACAGTAAAGATTATATGAAATGGGGGTTCACATTTTCTGCTAATGAAAACAATCCTTGCCCTGGGTGTTTAGTTTGTGGGGATATACTTGCAAATGAAAGTATGGTACCAAACAAATTAAAGCGCCATTTTACCTCAAAACACAGTCATTGGTCAGGAAAACCAGTAGAATACTTTATTGAGCTTTCAAAATCTATAAAGAAGCAGTCTGTAGCATTCACAAAGAGAATGAAGACATCAGAGAAAGCTCAAAAGGCAAGTTACTTGGTTGCTCAAATAATTGCCAAAAACAAGGACCAAAACCACCATAAAGGTGGTGCCAAAACCACCATAAAGGAATCTTGCTGTGCTATTGTTCGAACAATGTTTGGGCCCGAATCTGAGATAGAAGTTAATAAAATCCCTTTGGCAGATAACAAGATTGGAAGACGTATTCAAGACATGTCTGATGACATTAAGCTGCAAATGAAGGATATTTTTCAAGACGATAATATGATCTTTACATTGCAATTAGACGAATCAACAGATACCAGTGGGTTAGCACAATTATTGGTTTTTATACATTTCATTCATACTGACAGAATTATTGGGCAATTCTTGTGTTGTCTAGAACTTCCAATGAGAACTAGAGGTGAAGATATATTTAAAACTTTAGATTGCGTCATGAAGGAAAATAATTTGCAATGGTTAAATTGTATAGGAATATGCGCAGATGGTGCACCCTCAATGGTTGGTTCAGCAAAAGGTTTTATAGCTTTAGCAAAGAAAGAGAATGCAAATATTATAATTACTCATTGCTTTTTACATCGCAAAGCACGAGTCGCGCAAACCATTGGAAATGAATTAAGAAAAGTTATGGACAAAGTGGTTCAAATGGTCAATTATGTTAAAAGTAGACCTATTAAATCAAGATTATTTGCTGAAATTGTGAAGAAATGGGGGCAAGGTTTAAAAAGCTGCTACTACACACACAGATTCGTTGGCTCTCAAGAGGTCGAGTGCTTTGTCGTGTATACGAATTGAGGGAAATGATGCTTGAACTTTTTGTGGAAAATCAGCAAAATGAATTCTGTGAGCTAATTCAAAACAAACTTTGGTGCACAAAATTGGCATATCTTGCTGACATATTTGAACATTTGAATAAAATAAACATCAGTATGCAAGGAAAAGGAGAAAATATCTTAACAGCGGTAGATAAAATTTATGCTATGAGAGACAAAATAGCAATTTGGAAAAGGAAAGTGAAAGAAGGAAATTTTGAAATGTTTTCTAAAACTGCTCAGTGCGAGCTAAAATGTGATATCAGCTTGCTAATTGTTGACCATTTAATATTGCTTGGAGAGAAAATTCATCATTACTTCCCAAATGTTGAAGTTGAAGACTATGAAATCCATTTCTTTCAACTGCAAAGAGGAACTTTTCACTTACTGAAGAAGAAGAATTAGCTGAAATAAAAAATGATCGAAGTCTGTTAATGATGTATGAAGAGGGTGACTTAGCTTTTGGATTCGCGTTTCAAAAATGCATCCAAACATAGGTAAAAGCGCGTTAAAAATTCTTCTGCAGTTTTCTACTACATACATTTGTGAAGTATCCTTTTCAACGATGACAAACTTAAAGACACTGAAACGTGGAAGCTTAAAAATGCTTGATGACGAAATGCAAGTGTCTTTATCTAATATTCCACCAAATATTCAAAAGCTGTGTTCATCCCATCAACCTCATACATCTCATTAAAATGGTAAGTAGTTATTGGTGTTGTTCATTTTTTTTTAATTCTTGCACATATTTACATATTGTTACTCATAAATGACAACAATCTTGGAAATGTATGTTATCTTACAAATCATATATTTTTTAAAAAATAAATGAAAGTTTTTCATGAGAAATGTTGTGTCCCCATACGTTTCACTATTACAATTTATGTATGTGTCCGTATCTCTTATAAGGGGTTAGTTTAACCTCCGGTTTGCTAGTAAAACTGAATTACTGTGTCGCGAAATGATGCACGTCTAAAAAGTTTGTCACCAACATGAAAAGTTTGGAAAGCTCTGTTCTAATGTATTGGCAGGAAATGCAACTGAAGGAGGGAGGGAGGGAGGGAGGGAGGGAGGGAGGGAGGGAGGGAGGGAGGGAGGGAGATAGATAGATAGATAGATAGATAGATAGATAGATAGATAGATAGAGCGAGCATATATTCAAGCAGTTCAAACAACTAAGACAGTGCTTTCCAAACTGCCGCCATTGATGACACATCAACAGCGGCAGCGGGGGTGCGCGGGGGTGGGGGCGCGCACGGTGGCGTGCATGGCCCCGCCACCGCTGCTTCGTGACACACTAAGCTGTGTGTTGTGACACACTAAAGTGTCACGACACAGAGTTTGGAAAGCTATGAACTAAGACTTGAAACAAGAAATTACTTGGTTGGTTTGACATGACTATTGTTCAGCTTATTTCTGGATCATGATATAATGTAAGGGGTTGCTTAATGAGATTTTGTGAAATATATGCCTTTGTGATAGGCATAACATGGATGGAAAAATCTCAATAATGCAAGAACTCAGAAGGTTCTGGTAATTATAATGTTTCCTCTGAATCAATAGCTAATCTGCTTCATGAGGTTCTTAGGCTCATGAGGTTCCATTTTCAGATAACTTTTTCCAGAAATACTTTTGTGCTATTGACCTTCAGACTTTCCATGGATTGTGAAACATGTTCTAGGATGCCCATGAAGTTATGCAGAATAACGGCAGGGCTCTCTGGCATCTCACCATCATTTCATATGAACTGAGAGTGCTTCTTAAAACATATTCTACTCTTTCTGTAGCAGCACATTGCAAGAATGATAGTGGTAGGCAAGTTGTTTTTCTGAGAAGCATCCTCTGTGTTACAGATTTACCATTAAGGAATTGCTGATAAACATTTTAAAAATTCCAGAATGCCCAGAACAATGTTAAGAAATTACTAATCTAGGATTTGTTCATCTGTCCAAATGTTTGGCTAGCATTTGCAAATACGAGACTGGAAATACTTTTCTCTGTATTCTAGCAATTGCTTTAGTTGCTTTCACATCACTAGAAATCATCATTTGAATTCAGTAGTTAAACACAGAATAATTGTTTTCTCAAAGACTTGTAGTATTAAGTCAAAAGGGGAACCATTCTCTTGCCTGACTTTCTCAGAATAATTTTGGGTCTTTTTATCACAGATCATCATACGACCTTGACTTGATTATCTGTCTAAAGAAAGAGAATTCTTTCTTCATAACTTCATTGAGCTGCATGGGAAAATGTTTCCAACCCTTAGACATCAGGATCAAATATCTAAAGACTTTTTGTGAAATTGTAATAATTATTATTCAGGTTTATATTCTGCTTTCCATTCAGAAGCTCTATATCCCTTCTCTAATTTTATCTGTGCAACAGTCCTGTGAAATAGATGAACCCCCATGACTGAGAATAGACTTGAAGTTGGATCTCCCTGATCCTTCTCTAACACACTGTCTTTTCAAACCATTGTTCAATAATCTTTGATGGGATGGCTTTCCTCCAAGGACTTTCTGATCCTTCAAGATTTGCAGAACTTACTGCTGTATTGTATCTAGTTAGGCTAAAAGCACAATAGAAATGTCCCTGATTGGACTTTGCTAAAGATTATACGAGCATAGGGAATATACAGCAATTCCGCCATTTGAGCAGCCATTTGTTCATAGGCTATGCAAAGCTTTGGAAAGGAGCAGAACGCAATCTAGCTATTAGAAAGGTCTTTTTAATTGCATGAATAAATAAGACTTTCAGGAATTCTTAAACACTATTGGGAAAATGTACTTTTCCTTGCCTGCAAAAAAAATGGTCTTAATGGAAGATCACTAAGTCTGACTGTCAACAGGCTTAATAAGCTGAGCTATATTGCACAAATAATATGCTGCCGTATTATAGTTGAAATTCAGGTATATAAAAGCTGAGTTTCCAAGATTAGTATTTTATACTAGTGTCATATAAAAAACGGGGAGAGCCAGTTTGGTCTAGTGCGGAGCTTTCCAAACTGTGTGTCGGGACACGTTAGTGTGTCGGCTGCAGTGTCTGGGTGTGTCGCGGCTGCTGCTGCCTCCGGGCCCTGCCAGGATTCCACGCAGGTCCTAGTGCCTGCCTGGTGCCTTGCTGCCTCCAAACCTGCTGTGATTCCGCGCAGGTCCTAGTAACTGCCTTGTGCCCTGCTGTAAGAGTGTGAAATGATGCATGTCTAAAAAGTCTTTTTATCATATGTGGTGGACTTGTGAAATTGCAAAGAAGTTTTGGACTATTCACTAATGCAAAATATTTTACAAATTCGAGTCCCATTTAAACCGGAATTATTTTTATTGGGAATATGGGAAGAACAAATGGGAAAACAATTTGTAAGAATTATGCAATATATGATTACTGCAGCACGACTTGTATATACGCAAAATTGGAAAAACCAGATTCTACCTACGTTACAAGATTGGATGTTAAAACTGATGGATATGGCAGAAAATGACAAATTGACATGCTTATTAAAAGAAAACTCAAACTGTTACTATCTTAAAGAATGGAAACCATTAATGGACTATTTGCAACATGCAGGTGGAGCAAAGCTTATTTGGGGTTTTGAAGACTAAAATGTATATAAATTGATATATTAGACAGGAAATGTTTTTGTATGTTATATATAGAGCTAGCATGTAAGAAAACTTTTTTTTAAATTACTAAGACCAGAGATAAATCGGAAGTTGACTATATCTATGCCTTATCTTTTTTCTTTTTTTCTTTACTTTTCTATACACTTTTGCTTCTTTCTTTGATTTGTATTTCTATTTCTTTTTCATTTTCACCCTTTTAACAATGTATATTTAAAACTCTAATAAAATTTGGGGAAAAAAACAAAATAAAAAGATTGCATTTGTACTAAAAATCAAATAAAAGAATAGTCACCAAATGCCCCCTGAAACAAATCTTTTTGTTGAGTGTGCCCATCTATTTTTTCTTATCTAAATGAACAGGAACCATTCAGTCATATGACAAGAATAAAGTATCGGATCTGCCATTCCTGCCAATGAATAGTCCAGCTCCCTGTGGGGTTCAAAATATAGATCATCCCTTAAGAAAACGCTTGCTGTCCAGTTTGATGCAGGTATTTTATGATCATCATATTGTTAAAAGTACTGGTACTGTATACAGCAGATGCTGGCCTCGATCTTTGCCAATGCTCTGAAACACTCATTCTACTCTGATTCAAAGAATGTCTCACACGTAACAACAAAGCCAGTTCTATGCGGGCTGTCTTGACTTTGTAAAAGACTTTGTAGTACAAGACATGGCATAGCTTCACCCTGAAGCACTGCGACTTTACAGGATTCCAGCAATATTTTAGTATGTCATTATCAATGTGCAAAGTACTTTAGAGTAGCAAACATAGGTCCAAAGAACCTCTGGACTTCTAGTCAAAGACATAGTTTCTTTGAAATATATTTTCTTTTAAAAATATTGACAAGAACAGGGCAACCTTTCTTCGTTCTTATCTTTTGACACAGATCCCTACAGAAAGGAAATGATTTTTGGTGTTTCCATTGAAATGCATTGTGTTTTCTTCAGTTCAGTAACTTGTACTTGTTTGTTTTTTGCCGATTACAAAATCCTCTACTTTTAAATTATTGCTTGTTTATACTTAGCTTTGAGTTCATTCTGATCTGTTTTCCCCTGATTTGCTAAACAGACGCTTCGTTTGTTTTGTTAATGAGTAATTTTGGCATTTGTCATAGTGGGAGAGTTGATAAATTGTCAGAGATCCAGATTATTGTAATAGGCCTAGTCTCTAAACACAATTCTAAAACTTTTACTTACCTATATGTTCTCCTAACTTCAATGGAATGGCTGCCCTTCCTCCCTCCCTCCCTCCCTCCCTCCCTCCCTCCCTCTCTCTCTCTCTCTCTCTCTCACACACACACACACACATACTTACAATTTGTAATGCAATAAAATTTCTTTATTGACATTTCATGTCAAATCACTTCCCAAAATGTACATTTTATATTTCTATGTTTTTAAGAAGAATTTTTCAGGAGTTCTTGGTTATGAAACTCCATGAACAGATAGATAGAAGATATTCAGCCAAAGATAAGCTGATAGCAGTCTGTCATGATTTTTTGGGGGAAGAACCTTACCAAAAGAGAATTTACCAGTAAGAAAAGCTCAACTCCCCAACTTATAACATCCAGAATCCCAGCTCTATATATCCTGCCTTGGGAATGCCAAAGAAAATTTGTGTCACTGGGTGCTATATGTTCCAGAACAGGATTTTTTTAATCAACAATTTTCATGATTGTGACAAGCGAAAAGTCAAGAGTTGCTCTATAGAAACTGTAAAAGGGAAGTAGTTTTTCTTCAGGAAATGGAAAGAAGCCTGTCCTATTGAGGAAAATAATAGGAAGCACAAACTCTGGGAGGGGAAAAAAACATGTAAGATGATGATAAGGAATTATAAAAAAGAATTCCCCCCCCCCAGCAAACAGAACTAAGGGAAACAATATTTCTTTAAAACACTTGGAGTAGAACATCAGCCAAGGAAGCAGTTGGGGTGCTGATGTTGAAAAGATCCTCAAGGAGGATGTGGACATTGCAGAGAAATTGAATGATTTTTTTGCATCTAGCTTTACAGGTAGTTCTCAACCTGTGGCCATTCAGCAACTGTTTGAAGTTATGACAGCACTGAACAAATGGTGGTTACAACCGGTCCTCAGTTCTGGCTGTCCCAGCACCCCCGTGGACACATGATCACGATCTGAGCACTTGGCAACTGCTTTGCACTTATGAGTGGTTGCAGTGCCCCATGATCACGTGATCGCCATTTGCAACGTTCCCTGCTGGCTTTCCCAGAAAGTCAGTCTTGCTCCCTCCCCCACCCGGCAGCAGCCACTTCCCTACCTGCCAGCCTGGGACTTGCAACTTCCTGCCAGCTTCCCACTGACTTTGGTTGTGGGAAGCCGGCAGGAAGTTGCCTCGCCTAACAACAGTGGATTCAGCTAACAACAGCAACCAGGACTGCAGGGATTGCTGTTGCTAAACGATGCAGTTGCACTTTATGTCTGAATCGCTTAGTGACGGAAATTCTGGTCCCAATTTCCATCGTAAGTTGAAGACTACCTGTACTACAGAAGATAAAGGATAGGTACCTGAGCCTTTATAGACATTCTGAGGGAGGGAATCAGAACAACTAAAACAAATTAAGGTAACAAGAGAAGATGTTCTAAGACATCTTGGGAGACTGCAATAGTAATCAATCACTGGATCTTGATGGCATCCACCTCAGAATTCGTTAAAAACTCGGATGTGAAATTGCTGACCTCCTAGCAAAAATATGTAAGTTGCCCCTGAAATTGAGCTTAATGATGGAGGAGTGGAATGTAGCCAATGTCACACCATTTTTTGAAATTGCAGCAGCTGTGAAAAAGGCAAATTCTGTGCTATGAGATATTAGGCAAGGGATTGTAAATAGAAATGCCGACATGGTAGTGCCCTTTATACAAATCTATGGTCCATCTGCCTGTGGAATTTTATGTTTAGTTCTGGATGCCACATTTGAAAAAGAATAAAACAGCTGGAAAAAAGGCAGACAAGAGCAACCAAAGTAATCATGGGGGTTGAGTATCATTTTATAAGGAAAGGCTTGAAAAACATTGAAAACGTTTTCAAAGGAGATAATGATTCTTTGGTTTCCAAGAAAGAACTGAAGGGGAACTTGATTGATTGAGGGATATAAAATCATGCATGGCATGGAGAATGTGGACAGAGAGAAGCTTTATCCTTTATTTATCTCAGTTTTTGTTATTTTCTCATATGCCCCAGACCAATCAAACTAAATGAATGTAACCAGATAATCAAATAATATATATTAACTGCTAAGGCATCGACTTCTAAAGGAAGCAAAAGTCAAAGAGTTGTGGATGAAATAGTAAAATGTTTTTCAAAGTATGTATCACATATTTATCAAAATATGTATCACACTTATACAAAAAGTTAACAAATATTTGGAAATTCTGGTGATCACAACGTAGGTCAGAAAAAATACCACATAATGAAGAAAGCAAAGTCCCCAATGGTGGTAGCACCTAACCAAACCCTTGGTTGATTTAGAAAAAAATAAAGTAGGGTATCTGGGGCGTGGTGGCTCAGCGGGTAAGACGCCAGGCTTGTCGATCGGAAGATCGCAAGTTTGGAGGTTCGAATCCCTAGCCCCACGTGACGGAGTGAGCTCCCGCACTTGCCCCAGCTCTTGCCAACCTAGCAATTCGAAAGCATGCAAATGCAAGTAGATAAATAGCTACCTCTTTGGTGGGTAGGTAACAGCGTTCCGTGTGCGTCATGCCGGCCACATGACCGCAGAAGCATCTTCGGACAACGCTGGCTCTTCGGCTAACAAACGGAGATGAGCACCGGCCCCTAGAGTCAGACACGACTGCACAAATGTGCGGGGGGAACCTTTGCCTTTACTAGGGTATCCTTAAAAATCACATCTGCTGCATTAGGTTGTATGAATTCCTGGCTCAACGAATTCACACTGAACAGAAGAGTCTTGTGATACAGCTTTTACATTTATACTTGGAGACATAGCTCTAAGAATATCACATTTACACTAGCTGAGCACGCAAGCTGAGATGTAATAGGGACAGCAGCTGCAAAAAAAGGAAAGAAAAGATCCTTCCATAGCATCTTTTGAGATAAAGGTCTACTAGATAAATCAGGGCCTTACTCCATAGATCCTGTATTCAGAGCTTAGATATTCTTCTCTTACGCTGGTTGGCAGTGGGGCTTAGGAACAACCCTAAAGAGGTCCAAGGATTCCAGTTGCAGAACTTCCAGTATACAAAGAATTTAGGATTCTTATCTGCTTAATCAGTGGTTCTTAGATCCAATTACTCCTTTTCCCTGTCTTGAATAATGCCACTACTGTAATCCCATAAAAAACCGAGCCCCTTGGCAGCAGCAGTCCCATACTGGATCCTTGACTCACAAACAAGTGATTACAAATTCTTCCATTTCTCCCAGAATATGCCCAAATTATCCTCTTGGGGAAAATTGTAGTTTAAGAACCATTGGCTTAGATTGTACCATCAGGATGGTTTGCTCAGGATAATTTGTACACTGTAGCCTGAGATATTTTGTTTTGTCATATAAGTCAAGACCTTTAGACTAAGAATAGTGTTTATTTGCAGTAAGTTCCATTATTTACCTCTTTTTGTGCACTGGCTGGGTCCTTCTTTCATGCCGGCCTTCTTTTGCGAAGAAAGGCGGCCCCGGCCGGTAGTGGCATGCAGTGCGGAGGGCACGGCAGCAGGTAAGGCTGGGCGGCGGGGGCAGCTGGGGGCAGTGGGTAGGTGGGTGGCCAGAAGGGCAGAGATGTGGGGGAGATAGGTGGATGGGGGGAACTGAAGTGGAGACAGTCCCTTACCTTCTTTCAAGAATGGCTTGGATCCGGGTCGGTCCTCGCCTAACGACCATGTGGGATTCACTCAATTGCTGGAACTACCATGGCTAAGTGGAGTGGTTATGTGATGCTTTGCTTAATGACTGCATTGCCTAGTGATGGAATTGCTGGTCCCAATTAGGGTCGTTAAGTGAGGACTACCTGTATGCCTTATGCTTGACTTCCCCCCCCCAACTTCCTATTTTTTTCAATATACAGTTTGCTATAATATCAATTTAGCAAATTCTAATTTCCTTATTTAAAGTGAGATTTGGAGTAACTTTGCAAGAGCCGTCTGGTTTGGCGCAGTACTAATACCATTCTTTTACCAGCTTATATACAGTGGTTAATTATGACCGAAAAAAGGTAAAAAGAGAAGGAAACCCATGTAAGGGAAGAGCAAAAGCTAAACATGAACATGTTGCATGTTCTTAAGCCTTCAGACCATGATTTGGAACATCAGACTGTTATAATAACCTCATAGTTTTTGATACTCAGTGGACGGATTTGTTTCCACAAAGGTTGCTCTGTGTCTGATTAAGGGCTGTGCTGCATATCAACTTGCGTAGAACAATTGCATGTTTGTAGCAATAGTCATGGTTCAAAATAGTAGCACCTACTATAGAATCTGGAGATGTGCACAACTCTTGAAATAGAGGGAGAGGAAAGAGGTTATTCATACATCCTGTTTCTCTGGGTATTTGTATTGATATTAAAGGTAATGAATCACACTGATTGCTCAATGTGCTTATCAGGGAAACTTACTACAGTTTCAAAAGTATGTATTAAAATTCTTAAATGTCCCTGATACTTGAAGATTAACTCAGGCAAGTAAAATGCTGAAATTAGTTTTGATTTCTGCAGCAATGACTGATACATGTAAAGAGCTGCAAACTTGATTTATAGTACTTTGCTCTCATCCTAGGCATTATGTAATGCAGACTTAGCTGTTCTCATATCACTTATGAGGTGTCTTGCAATTGAAAATTAATGCGTATTATGCAACAGTTAATATATTTATACCATTAAGTGACTTCTGTGGGTGTGCCATTTTATGGTGATTACTGTGGTCATAGAGAAATAGGATAGATGCCCATGTAAAACAGATTTCCAAAAAAAAAGAGCACTTTTGTATATTCTCATCTGCAATATAAAATTGCACACAGATCAACAGGTGGATAGAAGCAGCTGAATGGTTATTGTGGACTATATATGTATAAATATGGAGCCATTGAGAAAAAAAGTCAGCTTAAACAATAGGAACCATTTATTTATTTATTTATTTATTTGTAAATCACATGTATAAACCATCCAACTCAGGAGGTCTCTGGGTGGCTACAATTAAAAGCACATCCAATGCAATATAAAAATAAAAGAGGCAATAAACTGGAACTAATATAACAAGCACCTGACTAAAAAAATTCCCAAAGATAGATACTCCTGATGCTGGGGGAACCTGCCAAGTCTTTAAAGCCTGTTTGAAGGTCATAGCAACTTGAACCTTGGAGGGGGAAGCGGGGAGCGCATATGATTCCAGAGGGCAGGCACTGTGACAGAGAAGGCATGCCACCTAGGTCCCATCACATGACACTGTTTTAAAGATGGGACCTGGAGCATGCACACTCTGTCATATCTTACCAGATGGGCAGAAACAATAAGAGAAATTTGGTCCGTTGGATAGCCAGGCCGTATGCTGTGGAGGACTTTATACTGTAGGTCATAACCAGTCCCTTGAATTGCTGGTTTCTGGTAACCAATGCAGCTTATATAGCAGAGGTGTTACATGGATGTATGCAGAACCATTGCAACACTGCACCTCCCACATCTAATCCCTGCAGTCAGTCCAGAAAAATACCATGATCGATGGTATCAGAAGCCACTGAGAGATCAAGGAGACCTAGGACAATTTCACCACCATTCTGGTTCTGACACAGGTCATCAACAAGCACAATCAATGCCACTTCTGTACTATGTCCTGTCCTGAAGCCCAATTGAAAAGGGTCCAGATATTTTGCTTCCTCCAGGGCCTTCTGAAGCTGCAATCTCACAACCTTCTCAACAACCTTCCCTAAAAAGGAGAGGTTGGAGACTGGATAGTAGTTGTTGAGTACCATAGGGCTCCAGCGATGGCTTCTTGAAGAGGGGATATTGCCAGCCTGGGAGTTTAATCACACCCATGTGATGAGTCAAGTGGCAAAAGAGCACTAAAAATAGCAGAATCTATTCATTACCACAATTGGTCAAAAGACAAAACAAAAACATTCTGATATGTAGGTGGAAAATAGAGAGAGTAACTAGCAATTTTCAGTTCTGCTGTTCTAAGGTAAAGGAAATAGAATCCTTCTCTCCAGCACTTAATCAAGACTACCGCTGGAGTAATCACTTAAAAAGTCATATAATTGGAAATGGAGGTGTTGACAAAGGAGGCTTATTTTTGTTGGTATTGTCCATCTTGCTATGTTAAGCTATATGAACAGGTATGATTGTGCTACTCTCCACATTCCTATAGGAAGCATTATAGCAGGTATTTTCTTTTGAACCTGTCAAGGAATCTGATAGGTACCCAATTTGTTGCAGGTATTCCCTTTTACTTATCATCTGGTTTCAGATGATGATGATGATGGTTATTATTATTATTATTATATCTTATTATTCTTTTGTCACCTAGTTTCTTCTGTAGGGGACAAACTTTGTGTCACATTAAGAAATCTGTGACTGAATTTCTCACTATTTTGAAAGGGCAAATAGAGGCAAGGTCCTTGATTTATTTGGTAAAATGCCACTGGAGTATCAGGATTAATCCTTCTCTCCCTTACATAGTTTTCCTATCTAAAATAACTACTTGCTACCTATATTGTCCCCTGCTCCCTGAGGAAATAATGATTCTGATGATTTCTATGAAACATCAGTTTCAGAAAAGTTTTTATTCTGGGGAAAGAAATAGTTTTGGAAAGCCATTAGAAAGGCTAATAAAGCTTTATTTATAAAGAAGCTGAGAGTGATTGGTTTGGAAGAGTATTGAGACAACTGAAAATAAAGTAAAGATCTCTAGGTAGTCATGGTACTCTCTAAACCTACAGAAGAATAAATATTTGTATATGCCTTAAATGAAAGGAGAACATCCAGATACTTAAACCACACTGACAAAAACCTATGAATTATTAGTTCCTACAAGAAGTTAAGGTTGTTGGTTGAGGGGAAGAAGAAACTGCAATGTGGGAATTATGGAAATGGTTTCTTTGAGCATATAAGAAATTACATGAAACTTTGGGGGAGAAGTGATGATGTGAAACATGGGTGTGAGCCTCAAACATGCCATCTAGTACTAGTACTCACCCTACTACTGCAGGGGAAAATCTGAGGGAGGCAGAAAATCACTTTCTAGTGATCGGAGAGCCTTGGCAAGTAGACAGTCATTAAGATCATACAAGTGTAATGCAGACAAAGTAAAGGGCTAGGAGTTTACTTTAAGAAAGGTGTACCTCTCCTTTCTTCTTAAAGATAAATATCACAAGGTGGTTTACAAAAATAAATATAGGTCATAAAATTTGTACATATATACATCAACATATATACTTGGTAGTAAATCTCTATATCAAAGTTTATTTTGGAAGTTTCTACAGTGAAGAGTGTGTGGAATACATAAAGTAATGTAAGTAGCAAGTTCCTCCTCTATTGCATTGTGTTGTGATTGGCCATCAGTGAGCCTGTACATACTGTCCTGTTCTATTTTGTAAAAATGAACAAAATCTCTTTCTTACCATTTGCAGAAGTTGGGCTCTCTCTCCCCTCCCCCCTAGCCCTACAAATCTCATCCTTTACAAGTACAGCTGGACTAACACAATGGCAACATTTGAATTAAGAGATTTACTAAGTATTGGCACCATAGACAGTTCCAGTATTTTGGCTCCTGAATTTCAAAGTAATCTTGTGGGAAACTATATCAGTGCTCTGCTTGAATTAGGCTGCAAAGGAAATGATTTCAGAAGAAATGTGCCAAGGTTAAAATAAATATATGCCATTTTAAGCAACACAGGAATATGTGCATTACATTTAAAATACAGTTTTTGACATAGCAGTTAGGTGCCTTTGTTAACTATGACCCCCCACCCCATGTATAAATTAAAATAAGAACATATTTTTGCTGTACCTGGAAAGTGTTAAGAAATTACTGGATCATGGGAATAGAGAATAGATTTTTAAACTTTATTTTGTTATAAACAATAATGGTTTGACAGCACTGAGACGTTATATTGGTAATCCTTGCAATCTTGCACAATGCCATTGGAGGAGGAGAGTCATGTTAGTCTATGATGGCATAATATCAGAAGGAGTCTGATGAAGCAAGCTGCAGCTCACAAAAGGTTATGCCTTTAAAAAAAATGTTAGTTGGAAAACGTGCTATCAGACTCCTCCTGATTTTTGCATAATGACCTAATATTACCTCCATATTATAATCTCTGCCTGAAGGTAAATTATTACTGAAATCCAGATGCTTTTAAATCTCCTGGACAAACATATATTCACAGATAAAGCCTTGTTTGAGTTTTTAAAAGTTTTTAGATAAGCAGTAGAAGTCTGTTTGCCAAAGAATTTGTAGTGGAAGTAGCTAAGGATGTACAAGTTTAGCATTTCAATGCTAAAGTTCTGACATTAGTATCTGCTTTCAAGCCTTGCACCTTTCTTTGAACATCACATGTATTTTTTTAGTAACTTGCATTATGTCCCTCTCTAGGTATGATTTTTCCTACTCTGTTGGCTGGGGGTGATGGGACATGTAGACCAATACTTCTGGAGGGCACCAGGTTGGAAAAGGTTCTATTGTATTTCATGTAGGATTTTAGTAACCCTGTTGTATTTGTTCAGTTTAGACTGAGAATGAGCAAATAAGCAACTATTAAGCCTTTGTATTCTTTCACAATGAGCCTGTTAAAATGCATCAAAAACAACGTATGGGTGTGTTTGAGAAGAGGGGAAAATGCCAGTAGCACTGTCTTTAAAGTGTGATTCACAGGAAATAATAGGTCAAAAAGATACATTAAAGGCTCTGGTAGGAAAGAAATGGTACTGTGTTGTTAATGGAAAAAAGCTTGGCAAAACTGTTGTTGTGACTGTTTCTGTGGCTTGGAAAGGAATTTCCTACAGCCCGGAGTAACCATTAAATATGTCTCTGCTTTTAGGAGGAGTTCAGTAGAGCTTTCTCAGAGAAAATGTCAACTTCCACCATGGAATCCCAGTCCCTTGATGAGAGAGGAAGTTTTTTTAAGGTAACTAAAATATTGGTACTTTTTTAAAATAAGGAGATATATTTTATTTCAAAATGTATGTCAGTTGTCCGTTCACTGTTTTTCAGCTTAAGAATTTTGACAAAACCTCAGTGAGAAAGCTTAGTTTTTTATATGGAAGTGAGAGTTGGGTAAATAAATTAAATGAAGTGAGAATGGGTTACTTCAGTCTGTGTGGTAAAACAAGAAGAGACAGGGTCAAGAATGAATGGGTGATGAATAAATGTAGATTGAATACAAAGTAAGTGACCACTATGAAATAAATACATGGACGTGGTTTCATCGTATAAAGCAAATATGTGACAATTAAATTGCAAAAAATATATATTAAAATAAGAGCAAATGGGTTGAGAGAAAGAGGAAGACTAAAAAAGTCATTGATGGATGGAGTTGGTGGGATGCTCAAAAAAAGAAGCAGGAATGGTTTGCAGGGATAGAAGGGTATGGTCAATGGTATTGGTGTCCCGAACAAAATAACATGATAGCTATATACTGTATTTATATTCTCTTGAAGTCTTTTTTCTTTTTTGGTCCTTTTAAGTCAGTCTTGACTCTGGTTTGCCATTGCCTCCTTCCTAGGGCTGAGAGAGGGTGACTCACCCGGTTGGCTTTGTGCCTAAGGCAGGACTAGAACTCACAGTCTCCCAGTTTCTAGCCTGGTACCTTAACCACCACACCAAACCGGCTATTCTTGAAATCTGTTCCATACATTTCAGTAACATCAGTAGTCACCATATAACAGGTCAACTGTTTCTCTTGTGCAGTATTATAAACAATTATGTTCCGATGCACTTTCACCTTTGTGTTAATTTAATTGGAATTTGAATTTGGGATCAACTGTGTGCAAAGCACCTGCTCTCCCTTTAAGAAGCAAAACTCTTCAATATTCTATTGAATGGCTGCATTTGTATAACAGAGGGAACCATAAAATAGTTAACCACATTTTAGTCTAGTGTGCTGTGTTTGATTTCAACTTCTGTGGCTAGTTTCCAGTTCAAGTGTATCAAGAAATTGCATTATTAAGTAAACCAGGGTTTTATATCTCCCAGCATCCTTTTTGCAGCCTTCAGGGGTCCCTTCAGAGTTGGGCTGCTGCAGATTTTGTTCTCAGGCAGACTGAACAGTTTACTATGTTATCTTACTTTAAAGGAAGTTAATGGTTAACTTTTATTACGGAAAGTCTATTTCTTTAAATCCACTTCAGCTGTGGAAATAGTGGTTTATATTATGGCAGTTGAAGCAAATTCCTGTGTTTGGCAAGTGGATAGAGCTGCCCAGACATATAAATAATCTCTTTCATAAAGAAAAAAAATAGACTGCAGATTGTAAAACAAGGATATTTGGGGGCTGTGATTTCCTATCCTCGTTTCAGTCCCAGCACGGGCAGAAAATGGACACCACCTACTATACTAGAATTTAAAACCTGTTTTGCTATCTCAGTAGTAAAATTATGCCACAAAAGATCACATCTGTAAAAGAACAGGAGGTATGTTGAGGATGCAACCATTCCGCCAGACCCCGGGCAACTGTATGGACAAATTCCCGCCATCTTTAGTGTGAGTTTCTGTTTGGTGATCATAATCTCAAGGGAACGGCCAACTTTTATTTCATCAAGAATCAGTTGTTGACTGGGTCTTTTTGCCGTCCATGATATTGTTCTTGTTGTTGTTGTTGTTGCTGTTGTTATTATTATCTTAATAACCATCTCCAAAACCATAATTCAAAGGTGTCTATCTTCTTTCTCACACTTTCTTGATGTCCAGTTTGATGTCATCCATTACCATAACATATCTGTATCTTTTATTATATTTCCTCCCTAGGATAATCTTTTTTTTAATTTCAACACACTATTCATCTTTATCTGTTCTTGAGTCAAGAAAAAAAAATTATCTACCGTACCACTTTCATTTCTTTGCCATCAACTGCATTCTGGTTCACGTTATCCTTGTCTTCTTAATATTTAACCCAAACCTAGAGTTTTACTTTCTGTTTCTACACTGATAATGAGCTCCTCTAAGTCTTCTTTACTGTGGGTTTATAAAATGGTGTAATCTGCATGTCACAAATTGTTAGTGTTTCAACTTCCACTTTTGATACCATCTGTTACCTCTTCAGTCCTGCCATTCTTGTATTTGCTGTGTAAGTTAAACAGGTAAGATAACAATCTGCATTTATCTCATTCCCTTCCTTTCAGAACCATGTTTCTCTGAATTCAGTTCTTAGAGTGAGTTCCTGTTGATTGTAACAAAGGATAACTGATTTAATCAAGAAAAATTAACCAATTATCTTCCACAGTCCAGCATGATCTATATAATGAAAGGCTTTTTTAAACCTTTACCATGTCTTTCTCTATGCATGGCTGTAAATTTATTTTTTTAAAAAACTTTGCTTATGTGAGCAGTTACTTCAATAGTATGGTAACTTGTGCATTCTCTTACATCCAACTTTTTCATTATAGGTCTATTTATTCGTTTACCAAATTCCTGTACCAATGTATTTCCCAAGGACTCATGGCAAATGCACTAATCTTTCACCATTTCTAGGCCATGGTTTCTAGTTTAGTATTAGTTTCCATATAACTGTTAGTGTGATGGAATGTGCCCCTGAAGGAGGGGGTGATGTTATGGAGCTGAGAGCTCATTCCAGGCCGATAAGAGGTCACACAGCTTGGAGAGTGTGTGGGGGGGCGAGGAAAAGGAGCAGGCTGGCACCACCCTAAATTCCCAAGGGTATTTTTCCCCTTAGCTCAGTAAAGGAACCTTTAGTCTAGCAAGATTAGATCATCCGTCACCATGGGATGAGGTATCATCAATATGCTGATGATACTCAATTGTATATCTCCATCCCAGGTGAAGTAAGTGATGCAGTCACCGCCCTATCTCAGTGCCTGGGGCTGTGGGGGTCTGGATGGGGAACAACAGGCTTCAACTGAACCCTGGTAAGACGGAGTGGCTGTGGATTGATGGCCTCTTGATATCCAGGAAGTTGTCATCCTTGGTTCCGGATGGGGTGGCACTGCCCCATTCGGAACCAGTGCGGAACTTGGGTGTCCTCCTGGACTCACGACTCCTGCTCGAAGAGCAGGTGGCAGTCGTGGCCAGGAGGGCCTTTGCGCAGCTTCAGGTTGTGCGCCAGTTACGCCCATTCCTGGACCGAGATGCCCTCCAGACAGTCACTCATGCCCTGTCATCTCCCATATAGACTATTGCAATGCGTTCTACATGGGGCTACCCCTGAAGAGTATCCGGAAGCTTCAGCTGGTCCAGAATGCGGCCGCGCAGACAGTTATTGGTGCCGTAAAATCGGCACACGTGACACCACTGCTGTGTGAGCTGCATTGGGTACCACTTTGCTTCCGGGTCCAATTCAAGGTGTTGGTTATCACCTTTAAAGACCTACATGGCATGGGACCAGGTTACCTGAGGGACCATCTCATCCCCAGAACATCGACCCGCCCCACCTGGTCATGCAGAGAGGGCATGCTACGGACCCCATCAGCAAAGGAATTCCATCTAGCGGGGTCCAGGAGGCGGGCCTTCTCTGCAGTGGCACCCGCCTTTTGGAATATCTTGCCCCTGGAGCTGAGGCAGGTTTCCTCACTCCCAACCTTCCAGAAGAATTTAAAGACCTGGTTCTGCCGCCTTGCCTGGGATGGGAAGGTCAATAACTCCGCATGGGTGTGGCTGGTGCCATAGTGCCCTCCCTATTATTTGAGACCTATTAGCCCTTGGATTTTAGATCTATTTATTCTATTTATACTGATTATTGTAATTTTATATTTATATTTTTAACTTTTGATTTTATTGTAAACAGCCCAGAGTCCCCGGTTGGGGGAGATGGGCGGTGATATAAATTTAAGTAAGTAAGAAATAAGTAAGTAAGAAATAAATAAATAAATAAATAAATAATAAATAAGATTCTGTATGAGGTAGAAACAATAAAGAACTAGAGTTGAATTTCGGCTCAGCGTTGTTTCTTCGCCAATTTCCCTGACAGTTAGCACTTTAACTAACTTCAACTTTGAACAGTTCAGTGGATATTTCATCTACATATGATGCTGTTTTGTTTGATAGTTGGTTTAACTGCTGTACCTCACTTTCTAATAAATCAGTTCCTGAGTGTATTATTTCTCTACAAATGTTTCTGTTCTATAATCCTATTTGTAAAGGATTTCAATACAATCTTTTTATCTTTCTTTAACTTCATTTGCCTCTACAGATAACTCGACTGGGTGTTCTGACTTTGTATTGCTGGCCACCTACTCTCTTTAATTGACTAAGTTTAGCCTGCATTTTTTGCACCAATTATTCATCATCTATTCCGTAACCTGATGGCTAGACTGTAATTCTGCATATTCTGGCTTCTGTTACAAGGTCTATTTGATTCTGGAGTTGTCCATCCAGCGATGACCATATGTGGAGTCTCTATATTGCTAGAAGCAAAATGTCCTTGTAAAACTCTATTAACCAATTTCCTGCATTGCTGCATTTGCCTGATCCCAATCTTCCAGTGATCCTGTGAATTGCATATTTTAAATACTGTGTCAAAAAGTATTTCCTTCTGTCAGTCTCACTTCTCCCTGTTTTACATTAAAGTGGATGACACTGAGTTCTGATACTTTGACAGCAGGAGAAAAACTTATCACTCTTCCTATGTAATCTGTGCGGTGCATGATTTTACGAACCTCTGTCGTTTCTCCCCTTCCCTCTTTTGTATTAGGTTAAAGAGCCCCAATTGCTGTAGGGTTTTTGTCAGGATGGACATCCTGTCATTGGGAAAAAGGGGGCTGTTGTATGTCAGGATAGACATCCTGCCAGTGGGGGAAAGGGGCTGTAGTAATTAATGCCCCAACCAGAATGCTCTGTAGTAGAATGTTTACTAGGAGTGCTCTGAAGTAGGAGTTAGGCATGCCTGCAGGGCAGTTAGGAATGCTGATTGGAATTGTTTAGAAGAGCAACCTAACACCAAGGCCAGGCCAAATGGCGTTATCACCTTTTTAGTGAAGTATTGTGACTAAGAGGTATGGGAACTGTGAAAGAGAAGGGAGGGCCCCTTAGGGGGGAAGACTGGTACGCAGGGGAGGATTCTAACTGCTGTTTTGCGTGGGCTTTCTTCATTCAAGTCTTTGATTTGGAACTGATCACTTGTACTAATAAAGAATTCTTTCATATCCTTGATGGCTTATCGTAGGAGTTTCTGATTTAATAGCTAAAGGATCAAGACCATCACAGAAAGACTCGAATCACATATGGCGACCTTACCCGAAGACTCCAAGTTTACCGAGGAAGGTCCACAAATGGAATATCCAGAACCCGCGGGAACCCCTTTGATGTCAGGAGGGGGAGACGGGGAAGATGGAGAAGAAAAGAGCTCTGGCCAGAGCGCACGGGAGTGCTCGGCACAAGAAACCAGCTCACCGAGAGGGGGGAGAGGCAAACCTCAGAACCCCAACGAACCCAACCAGGTGAGAGACCAGGGGACGACTGGAGGAATGGGGAGTCAAGCTGAAGATCCCGACCGACCTTGAGAGCGCAACTCGATCCAGGACAACAAAAAAACGCCCAGAGTCTACCACGGTAGAGATGGGCGGGGATAAATCCAAAAATAGATAGATAGATAGATAGATAGATAGATAGATAGATAGATAGATAGAACCAAGCCTGCTTGGTCCCTGGAGGTGGGAGGAGGCGCAGAGAGGAATCCAGACCGGTGGGTGACTACACAAGAAATAGGCTCCCACTCCAGGTGGTCGACCTCAGAGCAGCAGATGGAGAAAATAGAATGAGAGATTAGTTCCATGGGAGAATGTGTATCCAACCTGCAGGAAGCGGTCGAGCAGCTCCTTCGGAAATTGAGCTGGGGGGCGACAACCAGTGTGGCAGCGATGAAAGACCGGATGTCCTTGGAAGGAGAGAGCGACGAATCCAAAATGGAGGTCACGGGGTGACCAGGTTGGTAACCGCTCGCTCCCCTCGCGGCCGAACCCAAGCTGGGGCGATAAGATGGACCCCGAGCGCAGACGGGATGTTCGGGGTGAGAGATTTGAGGGTGAAGTTTGCTGGGGACCCTAAAAGTCTGGCCTGCTTCCTAACCCACATGAGGGGATTCATGGAAGAGGGTGATGGGTCATTTCCCACCGAAGGCTCCAAGGTACGGTACATTTCAACCCATCTTGGGGGCAAGGCCGTGGAATGGCTTGTAGAATTGCACGACTCAGACTCTCCGGAGCTAGAGGACTTTGAGAGTTTCATGAGCACCCTGAGGGATAGGTTTGAAGATCCCCTTTCTAAGATGAAAGCCAAGACCAGCCTACAGCATATTAAACAAGAAAGCAGATCAGTCTTGGAGTATGCCACAGAATTCAGGAGGCTGGCTGGGAAGCTGACAGACTGGCCGGAATCACTAAAAATTGAATACTTCCAAGGGGGATTGCAATCAGAGATCCTAGAGTGGACCCTAAGAGGATGGATTTGTCTCGCCGGCAAAGTAGAAGACATGTGAATTCGCTTCAAGAGACAGCAGCGAGCCCAAACAACGGGAAAGAGCCCAGCGCCGCCGACCCATCCCTCGGAGAGACGGGAAGCTTCTAAGTCATGGGGCGAAGAAAAGGAGTGGTGGGTGAGGGAGGGACTATGCTTTAAATGTGGCAAGGAGGGTCATTGCATCACCAGCTGCCCGCAATCTGCGACCCTGATGAGCACAGAGGGAGAGAGCGGCGCAAGGATCTCGGGGGTGAAGATCAAGGGAGCTGCAGCCACCGTGACAGAGGGAAGGGTTCGTGAAGCCCAGTCGGAAGGAGGAGACTCGACTGAGGAAGAATTCCAGCCAGCGGGAAACGAGAGCCTGTTCTAAGCGGCGCCGAAGGACAAGCGGTTGTAAATAGGAGCGAAGGTTCCATGGGGAATGGAAATTGTCCAGCAATGCTGGTGAGATTATAGATAGAGACATCACAGTTTTTTTCTTCTTGTAGGGGAGCTGCTCCAACCTGTGATAATTTGTTTTCCCTTTTTTGCACCTTTCCTAGCTTTATAGTATCTTATACTACCCAGAATTGCAATCAAAACCTTTATTATGGCCTTTAGGCCAGAGAATGAATTGTATATAGTGGTCTCAAAATAGATATGTAGGGTTGTGCAAAATTTATCAGTTTGGGAATGGAACATTCCCATGTAATTCCCAGTGAGCATGGCTATTTGAAAGTATTGATTGGTTTCACCTGATCTAGTCTAGTGTTCAGCTTGGTTGTTCATAACGAAAATAAAAAACACTAATCTCTTAATGGATTTCAGATCAATGAATTCACAGGCAAAGCAAATGCAAATAAATATCAAAATAATGTTTTATATTATGTATACTTCTCTGACCTATTATGTAGAGACTGAGTTTATTCAGAATATTGATTGAAATATAATGTATTGACATTTTTGTTTAGAGCACGTAGTGTGGAACCCCCTGGTGGACAGAATTGGGAAACAATATACTTTGAAAGCCCAAAATTTTTACATACCATGAAACAAAAACTGATGTAGATTCATCTTTCCTTTGGTTCTAAGGGGAAAGCAGGCTTAGTTTTACTTGCTCAGAGTCCAAAATATTACAAAATAATGAATTTCAAAGGACTCAAAACTTGTTCACTTATTTATCCTAATAAAGATATTGCTTGTTTATGAATTTCAGAATTTCATTGTGGACCAGTTGGCTTCTTTTATTTGGCACATTGAAATTTTTACTGAGATCATAGCTAGGAGAGAAGATTTAAATTTCACATTGCAGTGAGTTCTAATAACTACACATTCTGAAAATTGGCATCTCTTCAAAACTTATACAAAGATTTTATGCTTCTTTAGGGTGTGCTAGCCTATCTAATTACAGTAATTACTTAACACCTCAGAGAATGCCTTACTCAAATCCTCTGTTTTTGCATAGAACAATGTTATAGCATTTAGAAGTGATATGATATAATTAGTTTTGAATTGTCCACAAGGTCCCCACTAAGTCATAATAGGGTTTGTAGGTATGGTTATGGACTAGCATTATATGTGAACACTTACGACTTATTCAACAAATTGCTGAAACAAATAATGGCTTAGTGTGGTGTGGTGACTCAGTGTGCTTTTATCAGTTCCATACACAAGTGCAAGGAATTCAGAATGTGGAGTTCGTGGCACAAAATATTATTTTTAAAAAATGGTAGCATAGACATTTAAGTGACTATGACAAGTTTGGTTTCCACTAGGCCCGCATTCTTTCAACATCAATTGTACACTTGTCATAGGTGACTTTAAACTTGGTTTTCTGATGTTGCACATAACAAATCTTGCCATAAAATGTTAGCATAAGCCTTGAGTGAATATAGCTGCCCTGTCCGAGACGGTTTCTGAATTACGTTGGTTTCACCAGCTGTTCACTGATCTGGCTATACATGTACCATTGCCTTACACTGTTTTTGAAGACTCTCAAGCATGTATAGGCCTTGCTCTTACAGGAAACGTAAGAAATTGCACTAAATACATTGATGTTAAGTACAAGAATGTTAGACATGCAATTCAAGAAAACTTCATCGATCTAGTGTATTGTGTATCTGAACAGAATCTTGCAGATGTTTTTACCAAGCCCTTGACCATCCTTAAACATGAGGCCATGATTACCAAACTTGGGCTTGAACAATCTGATACCTAGTATTGTACTAACTGTATAAAATGTAAGTTGTAATACCCTGTTAAACCTCATTGCTTCCATGTTCCCAAAGCAATTTGGGAGGGGTGTCAGGATTCCCATGGGAAAGCAGTTGCAAATTGCTTTTCTCCACACAGATGTTATGTCTACATCTCTAATGCAGATTAGAGGCATGCCTGCTAGGTGCAGCACTGCCACCTACTGGCAGGTAGTACTCTGCTCTCAGAGTCTCCAGATATCCAGCCAACCAATGAGAACTTGTTCTGGGGGCTATATCTATGTGTGTTGTAATGCTTTTGTTTTGCTCTCGACTTGTCTGGTAGCCACTGCCAAGTACCTTTTCTTTTGCTCTCGACAAAAGACTTTGAAGTGTAGCCAATTGGCTTACTGTTTGCCAAGTTTGTGCTCCTTGGGTCTTGTATCAATGGAAGCAAGAAAAGGGGAAGAATATTTGATCTTCTGTTCTTATGCTGTTTACTGCTGCTGTTTCGTTCAAGACACGCTTGTGCTGTATCGTATGTATACTCCTGCTTATCTTCAGTAAAAGATTTATAGCTTTTATATCATACAGCCGTTGTCAGCGTTACTCTGCTTGTTTATTTTTGCCTCCTCCCAAAACGACATAAACATTTATGGGTGGAAGCATAAAATGAAGTTTATGGTCATGAAATAGCAGAAAATGAGCTCAAAACTTTGGCATGCGTTTTGAGGAAATATATAATTTCACACAGTTTGTAGTTAAGAGAGCTTTTCACTTACACCGTGGTGCCGGTGACAATGACAATATTTCACATACCTAGTATGTAATATTTGAAAACCTATAATGTGAAGCGTCTTCGGACAACACTGGCTCTTCGGCTAACAAACAGAGATGAGAGTCGGACACAACTGTGTGGGGGAACCTTTACCTTTTATAATGTGATTTATTCATAATTACACTATTACTGTAACTCATAGTTAGTTCCTTCTTAGAAATCATTAGTGGGTGACAGAAATTGGGTTGGTATTTTAATTCCTGACAAATTAAGTACTTTATTTCAGTAATTATAATTCACATTCAGTGAAAAAGAGGTATCTTTCATATATACAGAAGTTCTCAGAATGGGTGAGTTTTAAGTAATAATAGCTTAAGTAATAAAAGGTTCTGGTTCAAATTTTGCTAGCTTCACTCATTGCACTAAGCCATGATTTGTTTTAATTATAGTTTGCTGAATAAGCTGCCGTAGTTTGGTTGGCACACTGCACTAAGCCAAAAACAAATGAACCACATGGTCTTAGCCCCAACCTCACTAAGTGGTTTCATAGTCAGTCAGTCTGAATCATCTCTCCATTTCTGTGAAAAGTTCAGGAATTTGAAAATCAGTTAATACAAGAGGAAGTTAGATTATAAAAAAATGCAGTGTGATAGTATATCCAATTAAAATATCCTCTGATTTCAAAATTTGGTCCAGATTCATTAGCAGCACCTTAAACTCCTGAAATACTATCAACATTGGATTATTCTAAATCTCTAGTACCTTTTTAGACAATTATAAAGTATTGTTAAGGTGAATATCAGTTATTTGTAAGAACTTTGGAATAAATTGTCAGAATACTCCTTATTAACAAATCAACGGTTAAGAGTATGTCCTTATGATCTTACACCTCAGAGAACATATTAAAAGGGTTGGCTGTGAATTTCATTATGCTGGAAGTCTAAAACAATGGAGAGGAGACTTATATAAAAGATCTGTACAATATAGTGCTGCACTATTGTTACATTTTTATTTAATATCCGTAATTTTGTTTTTATGGTTTTAGGAAGCATAAAAGGGCTTAAAGATCTGCTTTTGAATTATATATCCAAAATTTGGAATGTATTATTATATGAAGAACTATCAATATATCAAGAGGGGGCTTAGCAAAAAAAAAAGATTTCTCTTTACAATGGAAAGACAGTACCACCTTGGTTTTATAATCTTGGATTGTTGATATTTGTCCACTCTATTCTTTATGAACTTGTTCTTTAACAATGTAATGGAAAGCAATTTCTGTGTGATCAAGCTTTAAAAACTTAGATTTTTATATATGTATGTCTCTTATTTATTTTCTTTTTTCTTGTTTGCATATTTTTTTCTCTTTCAGTATACTAAAACAATACAAATTTTAAAAATAATTTTACAAATCATTTATTTAATGTAAGTAAATTACTTTTAATGCTTGATTTACTTATGAATTCTTAGGGCATGATTTTGTCAAAGTGAGTTCTTGTGTTGGGCTAAAACTCCCAGAATTCTCAACCAGCTTATCCAATTTTTATCCAATTGTTTTCAACTTAAAACTGGATTGTATTTTCAAATATGCATGATGTGGCTTATTTAATTGTACTCTATTTAAACATTTTTATGACTGTTCTTTATATGTGTGTGTGTTTGTATGTATGTATGTGGATCAATGGATTAGTTTGTATTGGGAAGGCTATATAAAATGGTATCTGCAAGTTGATTTCATTAAAAAAAATTCCCTTCTCACCTCTATGGGTGGTATGTGTCTTCCTCAACCTCGGGTCCTCTACCAGAGGCCTGGGAGTTTGAGGGTTCTACGCAGCATCTTAGCTGTTCCTAGCATTGTACTCTTCTGGACAGAGAGCTCTGATGTTGCTCCTGGGATCTGTTGTAGCCACTCTCCCAGCTTAGGAGTCACAGCCCCGAGTGCTCCTACCACCACTGGGACCACTTTGGCCTTCACTTTCCACATCCTCTCTAGTTCTTCCTTCAGGTGCTGGTACTTCTCCAGCTTCTCATACTCCTTCTTCCTGATGTTGCCGTCACTTGGCACCGCTACACCTATCACCACCGCTGTCTTCTGGTCCTTGTCTACTACCACAATGTCTGGTTGATTGGCCAGTACCTGCCTGTCTGTCTGTCGATCTGGGAGTCCATATATTCTATATATACTATATGTATAGTATATATGAGAAATCAACTTGGAGATACTGAATCACTTTAATTTATTAAGAAAAGGGAATTGTCTGAATTTTCCTGGGTTGTGATTGAATGAAGTATGTGTTATATTATATTTGTTCCTCTTAAGAACAGGAAGTCAGAATTGGAAGGGGTGAAATGAGTTATAAACTTAAGTGACTCATCTTGTCCATTCTTTTATTTCTACATCTCTTCCACTTACTGATGTCATATTGCTTTTGTCCTTCAAGCTAATTGACACAATAGCTTCAGAAATCGGAGAACTGAAACAGGAAATGGTACACACAGATCTGGCACTGGACGATGGACGCATCAGTTTACAAAGGTGAATTAAAATTCTCTATCACTGGACTCGTTTGGTGGGCTAATGAGTGTGTTGTGTTAATCAGGAAGGTGTTATTTTCAGTATCTATGTTTATAGTTCTAAACTGAAAAATATTTGGGTTTTGGATGAGCTTTAAATAAGTTTGCTTTGGCAGTAGCTAGCAATGTAATGGTTCGCTTCTATGTTTCTTTTTTTTAAATGCTGCATTCCTAGCTTCCTATAAAAAGTGATTGATTCCTTTCAACATTCCACAGTTGAAGAATACATTTATCAGCATGTGGACTCTTTAAGAAAGGGATATAGAAACTGATCTTTCTTTCAGGTTTAATTGTTGAAAGGTTTTTATTTAAAATGGGCTAAAGTTTCAAAATTAGAAAAACTATTTTCTACTGAAAAGCACTGAAGAGTGCTAGATCATTTGGTTTCAACAGAAGAAAATCTATGTGTAAAAATTCTATTTCAGTTTATATCAATTCTGAGCTTCAGTTTGTCTTTAAGTTTTGTTGATTTTAGTTGAATTTACTGAATTGAAAATAATTTGTAAATTTTCAAATGAAATGTTATCTCCCCACCTTGTGTTTGTGTGTGAGAGACTGCTGGCAATGTATTCTACTAGTGAATTACAGCATAGTAAATGGGGAGACCTTGGGCATATAAAACTTGAGCATGTTGATATGGCACAAGTGATAGAACCACTAAGACAATGTGGAAATCATTGTCTCCTAGCTCATCCACAAGATTTCTTAATGTGTAGCAAATTAAACCTGGGGATGTGGGAGCAGAGTTGCAATCATCTCTCCTAAGACTTTTGCGTTAACTAGGTATCCTGTCTGGTGGTTGCTGAATTCTGAGTGTCTGTATCATTTAGTAAATCTTCAATATAAGATTTGGATTCAGCTGCTGTATCATCTACCCTGTTGTGGAAGGGTCTTCTTCTGTTAGTTTATAGAGATGATCTTGGACATGGCATTGAAGCATACCAGGCTTCCTAATTTAGAGGAATAAGAGAAACACCCACATTAAAATTCTTATAAGGAGTGACTCCTCATATAAACAAGTGAAAATCATGGACCTATCTCAGTATGTGGTCCATCATATACAGTAGAGCACATGTTGACCTTGGTGTTTTCTGCTAGACCATGATGATGGGATCTGGAGCAGGAAACTTTGTGATAATCCTGATGTCATAAAAAAAAAATCATTACCTCAAAGCATGGTAATTGTTGGCACTGTGATCCCTAAAGAAATTTTGGTGCTGAAGATTTTGGATCCAAATGGCCCTCAGAGATTTTCCAGTTGTTAAGATTCTAGCAAAGCTCTAGCTGACCTTTGGTATGGAGAAGTGCATCAAGTGATTACATTTGCTCCTAAACACTCTCCTATGCAAGAGGTTGCTATGTCTATGCTTTTGAAGGAATTTAGGGCAAGGAAGTAACATACACTATTATTTATCATGAAGGAAGACTCATGATAAATCTGGTTAAACATGAGTTGGATCTCATTTTACAGCCTACTAAGTGAGTTAAAGGTCTTTTATACCTTAGCCCATGTAAAAATGTAGAAGAGCTCTCCATAGCCTTTTTTTTTACTGATATGCAGAATTATCACAACCTGGATTCCAGGTTAATTCTATATCTTTTTATGTATCTAAAGCATTTGCTTGTTCTGTTGTAATGGATATTTTTCCGGATGTGGACAAGATCCTTCAATAGTTCAAACTCGTTACCTAAGTCTTGATCCTTGTCCATCTGGTAATTAAAGTTGCCAGAGGGTGGCTGGTTTCAAGGATAGAGATGATAAATGGGTTCTTACAGGAGGGAAGGATTCCTGGAATACTGAGGAAGGTTAAATATTGCTTAAAATCTGTTCTTAATATATTTATTCTATGCTCCCTTTTTGGAGTAGTGGACAACATGCTCAAGCAAGTGGTGGGAACTCAGCTCCAGATGGTCTTGAATGACATTGAGAATTTAATTAAATGAAATGTTATTCTGACCCATTCCAGTATGGGTTTTAGTCTGATTTGGGGATTGAAATTCCCTTTATAGGTGATCAAAACTAGGAAATAGCCAAAGGAAAAGTGCCGCGGCTGATTGAGGCATATCTGGCAGATTACACTACTATGATGATCTTTTTGAACAAAGTTGTTCTGTTCTGTTCTGTTCTGATTTGGTTCTCTCAAGAGAGCAGGCTCCAGTAGGTGGTGCTGGAAGACTCCTGTCTGATACCTGAGCATTTGTTCTATGAGGTGTCATAAAGTTTTATCTTGTTCATGCTTTTTCAACTTTTACAAAAGCATACTTAAAAGATAGTGTCTCTAGTATGTAGGCGATACCCATTCCTATTTATATTTCCAGTTAAATTCCAGGGCACAGGAAAATATCTTAATCACTGTCTGAAGGCTATATTGCCTGGACGTGAGCTAAGTGAAATAGAATCCAGGCAAGAAGAGTATGTTGAGTGGTAGGACGGAGAGCTGATCTGAGGTTAGGTACTCAGCTGTATGGGAAAGCATGTTCACTCAATAGTCAGCTGTGCTGTTTGTGCATTTACTGTCTTTTGTGCACCTGGTGGCTGCAGTGGTTTAAGATCTACAGATCTACATCTTCTTCAAGTCACTTAAGATGAGTCACTTAAGTTTATCAAAAATATGTGCAGTGGTATCTAGATCATGTATAGTGATAGGTAGAGTGAGATGGAGTGAGAACGAGAAGAAGATCATCCTTTTGCCTCCATACAGTATGCTGCTTTGTTCCAGCTACTCTTATAAGGCTAATTCTAATTTCAAAATGGAAGTGCCCCAAGAGAATAATTGAGGAAAGAAGGAAATGGCTTTCTTGTATTTAATATATTTGTTTGTGCATCAGTGTGGATAAATCTGAGTCAAGAGGATTTATACTTCATGAATGGGAACTTTCTATCTCTTTGTATGCATTTGCAAAATAAGGAATTTCAAAATCTGAAAAAACAAAATAGGGATAATGTAGGATTAGTCATTTGCTGGGAAGAGATATCAGGAAACAACATTGCCCATGGTTAGTGAGGATTATGGGGAGAGAAGAACTCCCATTATTCATGAGCTGATTATTTTTATTAATTTACTTGATAAACTTGTAGGCCACCTCAGTGACAAGGTTTACATATTAGATTTAAAAAAGAAACAGACCCCCCCCCCAAAGTCACATCATAACACTTGACAATAACAACCAACAGTGCATTGGGGAAGAGGAAAAGCCCAAACCAAATAACAGCAAGACAAAACTCTAATCTATTATGAGGAAGCAAAAGGTTTGTGAAAGCACCAGCAGGGTTGGGACCATATGGACTGCTTCATAGGGCAGATGCGGCCACAGAGAAGACTCATCTCTTAGGTCCTGCAAGATGACATTGTTTTACAAATGGGACTTGGAGTGAGTCAACTCTCCCAGATCTTACTGGCTGGACAGAAATAACTAAAGAAAGGCGGCCCCTTAGGTATTCAGATCCTAAGGACTGGAGTTTAAACAGAAGAGGAAAAGAAAATAAGCAAGATAGTCTTACATGCACACCTGTAGTCAGCAATAACAGAACCGTGAAATCCTTATTTGATCAGGAGTTCTGGGCAGAAGTCTTTGGTAGGGTTTAGTGAGGAGCCTCAGGTTGTTACCTTCTTCTTCAACTTCCTTTCACCCTTCCCTCCTTGTTGTTGTTGTTGTTCAGTCATTTAGTCGTGTCCGACTCTTCGTGACCTCATGGACCATAGCACGCCAGGCCTTCCTGTCCTCCACTGTCTCTCGGAGTTTACTCAAATTCACGTTCATTACATCGGTGATGCTATCTAACCATCTCATCCTCTGCCGTCCCCTTCTCCTTTAGCCTTCAGTCTTTCCCAGCATCAGGGTCTTTTCCAGTGAGTCCTCTCTTCGCATTAGGTGGCCAAAGTATTTGAGCTTCAGCTTCAGCATCTGTCCTTCCAATGAGCAGTCAGGGTTGATTTCCTTTAGGATTGACTGATTTGACCTCCTTGCAGTCCAA
The DNA here is from genome assembly GCA_023362775.1 of Charina bottae. Taxonomy (NCBI): domain Eukaryota; kingdom Metazoa; phylum Chordata; class Lepidosauria; order Squamata; family Charinaidae; genus Charina; species Charina bottae. The sequence goes on along the minus strand of JALMGJ010000016.1, from coordinate 19,869,271 downwards.
GGGACTCTCAAGAGTCTTCTCCAGCACCACAGTTCGAAAGCATCAATTCTTCGGCGCTCAGCCTTCCTTATGGTCCAACTCTCACAGCCATACATTACTACTGGAAAAACCATAGCTTTAACTATACGGACCTTTGTCGGCAAGGTGATGTCTCTGCTTTTTAATATGTTGTCTAGGTTTGCCATAGCTTTCCTCCCAAGGAGCAAGCGTCTTTTAATTTCATGGCTGCAGTCACCGTCTGCAGTGATCTTGGAGCCCAAGAAAATAAAATCTGTCACTGCTTCCATTTCTTCCCCTTCTATTTGCCAGGAAGTGATGGGACCAGATGCCATGATCTGGTGTTTTTTAATGTTGAGTTTCAAGCCAGCTTTTGCACTCTCCTCTTTCACCCTCATCAAGAGGCTCTTTAGTTCCTCTTCACTTTCTGCCATTAGGGTGGTATCGTCTGCATATCTGAGGTTGTTGATATTTCTCCCGGCAATCTTAACTCCGGCTTGTGATTCATCCAGCCCGGCATTTCTCATGATGTACTCTGCATATAAGTTAAATAAGCAGGGTGATAATATACAGCCTTGTCGTACTCCTTTCCCAATTTTGAACCAGTCGGTTGTTCCATGTCCGGTTCTAACTGTTGCTTCTTGACCCACATACAGGCTTCTCAGGAGACAGGTAAGGTGGTCTGGTACTCCCATCTCTTTAAGACTTTGCCACAGTTTGTTGTGATCGACACAATCAAAGGCTTTAGCGTCGTCAATGAAGCAGAAGTAGATGTTTTTCTGGAACTCTCTTGCTTTTTCCATGATCCAGCGAATGTTAGCAATCTGATCTCTAGTTCCTCTGCCTCTTCGAAACCCAGCTTGCACTTCTGGTAGTTCTCGGTTCACATACTGCTGAAGCCCAGCTTGTAGGATTTTGAGCATAACCTTGCTAGCATATGAAATGAGCGCAATTGTACGGTAGTTTGAACGTTCTTTGGCATTGCCTTTCTTTGGAATTGGAACGTAAACTGACCTTTTCCAATCCTGTGGCCACTGTTGAGTTTTCCAAATTTGTTGGCATATTGAGTGCAGCACTTTAACAGCATCATCTTTTAGGATTTTAAATAGCTCAGCTGGGATATTGTCTTCTCCGCTAGCTTTGTTGTTAGTAATGCTTCCTAAGGCCCACTTGACTTCACTCTCTAGGACAGGGCTTTCCAAAGTGCCGCCGCTGGCGACACACCCGGCGGCGACACGCGCGCGCACGGCGACGGCGCAGGGGCATGCGGCGGCACGCACGCGCAGGGCGGCCGCGCGGGGGGGCGTGCGGCAGCGCGCGCGGGGCAGCGGCGTGGGGGGCATACGGCAGCGGCGCGGGGGCGTGCGGCGGCGCAGGAGGGGCGTGCGGCGGTGCGGGTGGCGTGCGGCGGCGCGCGCGTGCATGGCGGCCACCGTGCACGCGCGCGCCGCCGCTTCCGGGTGGTGTGGCGACACACTTTTGTGTTGCGACACACAGTTTGGAAAGCTCTGCTCTAGGATGTCCGGCTCAAGGTCAGTGACCACACCATCGTATTTATCAGGGATATTAAGATCTTTCTTGTATAGTTCTTCTGTGTATTCTTGCCACCTCTTCTTAATCTCTTCTGCTTCTGTTAGGTCCCTGCCTTTTTTGTCCTTTATCATGCCCATCTTTGCACAAAATGTTCCCTTGATATCTCCGATTTTCTTGAAGAGATCTCTAGTCTTCCCCATTCTATTGTTTTCCTCAATTTCTTTGCATTGTTCATTTAAGAAGGCCTTCTTATCTCTCCTTGCTATTCTCTGGAATTCTGCATTCAGTTGTTTATATCTTTCCCTTTCTCCCTTGCCTTTTGCTTCCCTTCTTTCCTCAGCTATTTGTAAAGCCTCATCAGTCAGCCACTTTGCTTTCTTGCCTTTCTTTTTCTTTGGGATGGTTTTAGTTGCTGCCTCCTGTACAATGTTACGAACCTCCATCCATAGTTCTTCAGGCACTCTGTCTACCAGATCTAATCCTTTAAATCTATTCCTTTAAATCTATTCCTCACCTCCACTATATATTCATAAGGGATATGATTTAAGTCATACCTGATTGGTCTAGTGGTTTTCTCTACGTTCTTCAATTTAAGCCTAAATTTTGCGATAAGAAGCTCATGATCTGAGCCACAGTCAGCTCCAGGTCTTGTTTTTGCTGATTGTATAGAGCTTCTCCATCTTTGGCTGCAAAGTATATAATCAATCTGATTTCGGTATTGACCATCTGGTGATGTCCATGTGTAGAGTCGTCTCTTGTGTTGTTGGAAAAGAGTGTTTGCTATGACCAGCGTGTTCTCTTGACAAAACTCTATGAGCCTTTGCCCTGCTTCATTTTGTACTCCGAGGCCAAACTTGCCTGTTATTCCGTTTATTTCTTGACTTCCTACTTTAGCATTCCAGTCCCCTATGATGAAAAGGACATCTTTTTTTGGTGTTAGTTCTAGAAGGTGTTGTAGGTCTTCATAGAACCGGTCAACTTCAGCTTCTTCAGCATCAGTGGTCGGGGCATAGACTTGGATCACTGTGATGTTGAATGGTTTGCCTTGGATTCGAACTGAAAGCATTCTGTCGTTTTTGAGGTTGTACCCCAGTACTGCCTTTCCCACTCTTTTATTGACTATGAGAGCTACTCCATTTCTTCTAAGGGATTCTTGCCCACAGTAGTATATACCTGTATAATGGTCTCCTGAATTAAATTCGCCCATTCCTGTCCATTTTAGTTCGCTGATTCCCAAGATGTCGATGTTCAATCTTGTCATCTAATGTTTGACCACATCCAGCTTACCTTGATTCATAGATCTTACATTCCAGGTTCCTATGCAATATTGTTCTTTACAGCATCGGACTTTCCTTCCGCTTCCAGACACATCCACAACTAAGCGTCCTTTCAGCTTTGGCCCAGCCGTTTCACTTTCTGGAGCTACTCGGAATTGCCCTCCGCTCTTCCCCAGTAGCATTTTGGACACCTTCCGACCTGAAGGGCTCATCTTCCAGCGTCATATCTTTTAGCCTTTTGATACTGTCCATGGGTTTTCTTGGCAAGGATACTGGAGTGGTTTGCCATTCCCTCCTCCAGTTTTGGACCACGTTTTGTCAGAACTCTCCGTCATGACCTGTTCTTCTTGACCTGACTTCATTGAGTTACGCAAGCCCCTTCGCCATGACAAGGCAGTGATCCATGAAGGGGTTTTCCCTCCTACTCAGTGACTAAGGTCTGCAGCTGTGCTTCATCTTCCTGCCTAGTCATGCTCTTAATGCTTTAGTGCCTGCAGCTGTGGTTAGGGTACTCAGCTAGTTACCCATCTAATTCTGAGCTTCAGGACTTGCTTGGTTAGATAGTTTGCAGGGACTACAGTCCCTGGAGGGTAATTGGAATAATTTAATTTTAGCAGCAAAGCTCAAGAATTCCACTTGGTTCTGGTGTTTAATAAATCAGTCTCTTACAGATAGACGTTTTGCCCCTATTACACAAATATCTGCAGATAAATGGGAGGATCATTTTAATAACATCTTTAAAACGGAATCTGCTGTAATCTCAGATGTGATTCCCTCTTGCAATGACCTCCCGGATTGGCCATCAGCATCCGTAGCTGAGATTAAAGATCTTATTGTCCAACAAAAACCAGGTAAAAGCATCTGGAGGTGATTTTATCCCCCCAGAATTAATAAGGGAAAATAAAGTTTTGGCCACCTTATTTACACACATTAATAACACAGGACAATATCCATCTGGCTGGAATCAGGCCATTGTTGTACCGATATACAAAAGTAAAGGAAATACCAACAAATCAAAGGAACACCTATGGGATCAGCACTCTCAGGACTCATAGCAGAGATTGTAATGCAATGTCTAGAAAGGATAGCACTCCCATGCATACAACCCAAAGTATGGATCCAGTATGTAGATGACACCTTCGTCATAATAAAAAAGGATCAACTGGAGGAAACACATGAAACCATCAACAACATCTTCAAAGGAATAAAATTCACAAGGGAAGAAGAAAACAACAACACACTACCCTTCTTGGACATCCTCATCAGTAGAGGAAATGATGGCATTCTAGAAACACAAGTCTACCGGAAATCTACCCACACTAACCAAGTGCTCCACTACCAAAGCAATAACCCAACCTCCCACAAGAGGAGCTGTGTAAGAACACTATTCAGACGAGCAAAAATGCACTGCAGCAACCCAGAACACCAGGAAAAGGAAACAGACCACTTATATAGCATCTTCCAGCAAAATGGATACCCACGCAACTTTATCAAAAAGTGCCTGACCACTCAACCCACCACAGCAAAACCAACAGAAGCTATGAAAAGGGTTACACTGCCATACATCAGAAACATCTTAGAACAGGGCTTTCCAAAGTGCCGCCGCTGGCGACACACCAGCAGCGGCGGCGGCGGTGGCGGCGGCGCGGGGGGGTGTCCAGCGGTGCGCGCACGGCGGCGGCGCGGGGGCGTGCGCTGGCACGCACGCGCATGGCCGTGCGGGGGGCGTGCGGCAGCGCGCGCATGGCGGCAGTGCGGGGGGCGTGCGGCGGCACGCACGCGCACGGCAGCAGCCTTTGCTAAAACGTGGAAGCACAGATCCCGCGCCACTGCTGCTGCCTCCACTTCCGGGTGGTGTGGCGACACACCACGCTGTGTGTGGCGACACACTTTTGTGTTGCGACACACAGTTTGGAAAGCTCTGTCTTAGAAACTACTAATAGACTGTTACAACCACACCACATCACCATAGCACATAAACCAACCAAAAGCCTTCAGAACATTGTAAGTAACCCAAAAAACCCAGTAGCCCAAGAAGAAAAAACAGGAGTTATCTACAACATACAGTGTAAGGACTGTAGCAGCCACTATATAGGACAGATGGGTAGAAGACTAGCAGAACTCATCCACGAACACCAACTAGCAGTCAGAAGACACAATGAAAACTCCTTAATCTCACAACACATGGACAGACTCAACCATACTTTCAACTGGGAAACTGAGCATCTTAAACCAAGCCAAGTCCAAAAATGCTAGAGAATTCCTGGAAGCTTGGCACTCAGACAAAGCAACCATCAACAGACACATAGAGGTAAACAACATTTACATACCATTCATAAGAGACAATAGAAAAGCCAAAAGACCAAAAACCTCCTTGCCAGCAATCAACACCCAGATATGCAAAGATTAACACCAGGATTAGCACCAGAGGAACAATCAAACAGCACAATATACCCTAATCAAGGAACTATTAACTCAGTCAATCAACCAAGCAGCAAACAACAGCCCAATCAAGGAGCTACCAAGGAGAGAACAACACCCCCACCAACACAAGCAGGACAAGCCATGGTATATAAACAGAGAGCAAGTCCCCACTCCCTTTTCGCACTGAAGATGTTGCCTAGTCTGGCAATGAAACGTCTGCAAGAAAACAACAAGGCTCAGAGAGCACCAAGGACTCCATAAAGGAAATAGACTCGACCCTACAAATTATAGGCCTATCAGTTTATTAAACACAATAAATAAACTTTATGCCAGATTTTTATATTCAAAGTTAGTGGATTGGGTACAAAATGAAAATATTATTGCTGAAGAACAGGCCGGATTTAGAGAGGAACGTTCAACACTAGATCATTGTTTGGTTCTTCACCATTTGGTAGAAAAATATTCTACACCCCCCCCCCCCGTGGTTCCCTTTTTGCAACCTTTGTTGATTTTAAGTCAGCTTTTGATCTAATACCAAGGGAGAGATTGTGGGGATAGTCCACAACTGACAAAAGGCTGCTAGCTCTTATTCAGGGGCTTTATTCAAACACCTCCCTGAAAATTAGATGCACACCCTGGGGTCATTTATCTAAAAGAGTCCCAACTTATAGAGGGGTAAGACAAGGTTACATATATTAGCTCCATTACTTTTCAATTTGTATCTAAATCCAATAATTCAAGCACTTGCTGTTTCAGCCCATCATCCACCTATTTTGGCTGATGGTGCAATTCCAGCACTACTATATGTCGATGATGTAGTCATTATGTCTACTTCACAAGTGGGAATGAGAAAAGCACTTAGGGCACTGTCTAAAACCACCTATCTTCTCTGTCTAAAATGTGAATTGAGAGAAGGGTCAAGAAATCCATTTATGCCAACTTGGAAAATCCTTCCTTGAATAGAGGTGGGGGCCTCAGGCACAATCTTTCCCCTATTTTCCTCCCTGCTTTGTCTTCTGTGCCTAGGAAGATTAAGACCATTTCGCAAGCTCAACAGCAGCATGGTGATCTTAACGATCCTCCTTTAGATGATAAAGGGACTTAGAAATAACATCTCAAAATAACCATGACCTAGCCCCAGGTGTAAGGTCACACAGCCACCTAGAAACATATTTAAGGATTCCCTTACTAACTTTGCTCAGACTGAAGAAGCTCCTTGGATAAGGAGCGAAACGTTTCCACTGAGAAAATAGAAATCCAGTTGACATGATTCAAGCTACAGACAATACACCTGGATGACTGAGAACCTTCATAGACACTTAGGGCACTAGCTTTATTCTGCACAGATCAAAAATTTTCAATAAATTATGAGAAAACTAAAGTCTTAGTTTTTGCCCGACACCATCATAAGATTCACAAATGGCAAATAAATGGGACTCCAATTGCACAGGTGTGCACCTTGGAGTGCAGTTCCATGCTTCCTTATCCTGGAACGCTCATCAAGTGTTGCACAGCATACCTCATCAGCTATTGCAAGATTCTACCATTCAAAAGGAGCCCATTATATTCCTGTAGCTTGTAAGATCTTTCAAGCTAAGGTAGTCCCTCAGCTTCTCTATGGCTCTCAAATCTGCTCCCTTGCAAAGCATAATATTATTGAAACCATTCAGAATACATTCATTAGAGCCATATTGATGGTACCAAAAAGTATTAAAAATGCCATTCTACGGGTAGAAATAGGTATAGTTTCATTGGATGCCAGAGCATGGTTCCTTCTTCTTGCCTTCTGGCTAAAGTTAATTCTGTTTCCTATAGGTTTAGCCCCATTAGTATTTAGAGATCATTTTAAGTCATCGTGGCTAAAAAAAAGCCTTAGATAAAATTAAATTGCTGGGCTTCTCTATGGAAAGTCTGTGCTCATTAGGATTTGATCATGCTAGAACCGCCCTTAAACAATGAATCTGGGATATAGATCTCCAAACAAATTTAAGTAAGGTGCTACACCCCAATATATGTCATTTTCTTCCAGAAGGGTTCGTTCCAGCTTCTTATTTATCATCCATTACAATTCTGAAATTTCATAAAGCTTTCACCTTAGTCAGGCTGGACTCACTGCCCTCAGCAGTCCTTTTTGGAAGTTTTTGGGAATTGTAGTCCAGAGCCTTAATAGAGTCGGTTCCCTTACCCCTCTCCCTTCACACGCGGTGCATTTGTATATTTGAAATTTGGTGTATAATTGAACTGTATATATATGATTGTAAGCCGCCTAGAGTCCTCCACGAGGGAGGGGATAGGCGGGGTATAAATATCACTTAAATAAAAAAAATAAAAATAAATTGCTGCTGCTTGCACTCATTTCAATGGTCTTGGCTCTGTGCTTGAAGCTGAATGTGATTGTTGTTGGTTGACGCAACTGACATCCACTGACTCTTGGCTTATCTCTCACGTGTATCACTCTTGCTGGAATTTTGAACTGAAAATTTGCTTTTGAAATTATTAAGGCCCCCAATTGCTATCCCTCTTGGGATAATGTAGACCTTGCCACAAATTGGAGCTATAGTATAAGCCTTTCAGTCATTTGTCTTACAGGCTGGCTAAAAGGGTGTAATCGGGAATCTTAATGGGTCTGGTCATATGGAAATAATTAAGCATGTTTAGTCGAAGGCATGTAATTATTTTTCAGGGCTATGTGCATGCCCAGGGACACACTACTTCCTGTTATATCTGCGGATGGAGCTATAACAGGAGTAGATGAATGAATGAATGAATCTTTATTACAGCCAAGGGCCAAAGATAAAAAGTATACTGAAAACAGCTAAAAATCATTAAATAAAAGTAGAATAATACAATAAATTGTAATAGTTGAAATAAAAGTATATTTGTTGTTGTTAAGTCGTGTCCAACTCTTTGTGACCCCAAAAAGTATATTACAACCATGGTAGACCTTTCACTAATTGACACTTAATTTTCATGACTGCTGCACAGTATTTTGCTACGATCTGAGTTATGAACTGTTTACAATCTGAAAAAAGGATGAACATGTAAGTGTTGTCAGATCACTCAGGATACTGATGTAAAAGAGGCAGGATATAAGCATTGTGAATATCTCTATAGATGGTACAATAAAATTACACCTATTGGGCTGTTTCAGCATTCCGGTTCCATACGGGCAAATGCATTTCTCAATTGGGATTTTAGGGTATATTCCCTGTAATAACGCCAAAAGCAAAATATTATGCCTTGCCCAAAAGAAAGCTTTCCTTAGTTTGGGAGATGTCAGTAAAGAGAGATAGTTGGCCGTTTCCCCAAAACCCTTTGTCACCCAAGTCCTATTTCTCTGTGACAAGGTATTTACTTCCGCCTGAAATTCAGTGTCATTAAATCTTTGGAGAAGTGTATGTTTGGCACGGTTATAGCCCAAAGTTTGTAGAGATTCTGGTGACAACCCATAAGTCATTAGTTTTTGTTTTATGACTTTGTTCCAGCTTAAGGGGTAGTCATTGATCATTATTAATGGGAGTAGTTCTGAGGGAAAGAATTGGACCTTCAGCCAGTAGTTTAACGTCAACCTCCAATTCCAATTTTAGGCATCCCTGTTTCTAGCCTGAGGAGGGCATTGGCAATCCCTCTGGGTGCTGCTAGTACAGAACTTAGAAATTTCGTTTGAAGCACCTCAGGGGCGTTCAGGAAGTAGATGTAATTACTTCCTTTTCTATTTCCACTTGCAGCCCAGTCCATCTGCAAATGGACTGGCTTGGCTTAAATATGTTTATTTGTTTGGCTTTTTGGCTTGTCCATTTTACAAATGCTCACAGAGTCACCTACAATAAAATACAGCTGAAAATGAATACAAACACATATTATTTATTTTTAATTATCTATGAACAAAATACATTGTTGAAGGTTGTCTTACAAGTACAGATGGTTCTTGAATAATTTAAACTTAGGCTTTTAATTTGTTTGTTTTTTGTTTCTGTTGTTTTAGCCTAGAGAAAGATATGGATGATGTGTGTCTGGATCAGAAAGATTTTACAAATATCATACGAGATTCTGGATATGATAGTCTCCACAGTAAGCTCAGCATACTAGATAAACTTCTTCATACGCACCCTATCTGGTTACAGCTTGGCTTAAGTGATGCTGAAGCAGTGGAAATTCTACGCTCTCAACCTCCCGGAGTAAGAAACAACTTTAATTTGGCCTTGAAAGCAAGAGGGCTAACTTTGCTGGGGCATTGGCTTACTTTTAGAAACTGACCGCTTCTTTCTTATTCTCACAGACACATTTTGTTTGTTTCTTATATTTATATCCCACCTTTTCTCCAGAAATTCATAGCACTTTCTCTTCCAATAGGTTGGGCTGAGAGACAGTGACTGGCCTAAAGTCACCCAATAGGCCTCCATGGCTGTGGGTCATCTTGAACCTGGCTCTCCCCAATTCCAGTTCAACTCCTTAACCACTCTACCACACGCATACCTCATAACCTCCTTCGTGGTGTCATTTTGTATCACTAATGTGTATGAATAGTGATGGGATGCCAGTCAGGAGAGAGAAAAGTGTGTGTGATTGCTTTTATCCATGTAAATAATATTCATACACATTATGAATCTGCTTTAGATGATGGCAGCTATGTGACTCGCCTAGGCCAGTACTGCCTACTCTAACTAGCAACAGTTATCTTAGGAGTCTTTCTTCATCCCTAACCCTAGACAATTTTAGCTGGTGACTTAACATAAGATTCTGGTAGGTTCTCTGTGTTTGTGCATGTGTGCATTTATTCTGCCATGAAGGTATGGACCCTTTCTGAAAAAGGAAGAGATGGGAAGGAGGTTATTGTGGAATGTTCAGAATCATCTGAGGGCAATTATTAAAAAATTATTGGGTCACCACCATATTGAACAGCAACACTTTGGAGTAGCTCTTCTGCAGTTTGATGTTTGTGGGGAAGGAAGGCCAATCCTTCTGTGTTAATATGGAAAATATTAACTCTTGCCCCAGAGCAACAACTTTAAAAATCTAATGCCTGCATATTTCAAGATCAAATGAATGAACATTACAGACAGAATTTGGCAATCCTTTTGCCATTTAGAGGTTCTTGGTAGCTAAAAAATACCAATAAATATTAAGCTTTGTATTTTATACAATTATATTATATGTATACAATTATATAATTATATTATATTTTGGACTCTCAAGTTATTGGTATCTCTGTCAGAAGTCCTACATGATTACTTGTATGTTTAGATGAGACAAAACAGGGCCATAATTGAGGTTCTTGAAAAACACAGCTACTAAGTCTATTTAAAGCCTTGATTTTTGTAATTTATTTTTTTTATAGACCTTCCTTGTTAGAAAGTCCACAAGAATGCAGAAGAAAGTCTTATCTTTACGTCTACCAAATGACTTTGGATTTTGCCTCAAAGAGTTTGCAATAAAAGAAAGCATCTATAGTAAGTAGTTTACAAAAATGTCTTTCCTTGGCTGAACATCATGAATAGTGTGGAAGAGTGAACTCACCACCTGGAGTGTGCAGGCCTTTTTCCCTCTTGGGATCCTGAGTTTTGGTGCTACCTGGGAAGGAGGGTAGGTCTGTGAGTGCTGCGGGGTGGGGTGGGTGGGGGGAGAGAAAAGCCCAGTTCACAAGTCTATGGAGGAGTGAAAAGGGTTTTCACCTGCAAATGGACTGAGACTGACTACAAGGGCTGAAGAGGGGGGGGGGAGGAAGGAAAGATTTAAAGAGCTAAGAAATGGTTAAGATAAGAAGACATACTGCTACAAACATAGGAATAGGAACATCGAACATAGAGATAGAAATTTATAGGTTATATAAGAATAGAAACCATTGTAAACTTATAGTAATAGGGAGATAGTAGAGTAAAATAGGAGTTTAATTTTGTACAATAAAGCAGTTTTTTGTGGGAAAAACAAATACAGTCTTTGTGTCTGTGTTCTGTACCATATTAAGAAAAACCCTAACAAATAGAAAATTCATCAAGTGACTGGTTGTGATTGTGATGGAATATAGCTGATCTGCACAGCAGGTGGCAGCAAATCAACTGAATTGACTCATCTCAAAACAAATACATAAATGAACAAAAAGGACCAGAGTTGATTGGTAATGGGATGGGAGACCATGAGGAACTTCCAGGGCTACGGATTAGACTGGAAAGTAAAATAAAATCACAAAAGAAGGTAGTGGCCAAGCACTTCTGTATTGTGCCAAGATGCAGGAACATCTCGTGAGTTGAGTTTTACTGTTATGGTTGATTCCATGACAAATAGCATCCAATATAGACAGTGAGATTTAAACACTTCAAATTAAGATTCTTGGATTGTTTGTAGCTCAGCCATCAGTATGTAAAACTTTTCATATTTTTCACTAATGTTTAAGCAAAAACAACTGAAGAGAGTTACTACAGAATTTTGGAAAAGAAATACTGGCCATGATGCAAGTCTTTATTAACAAACAGTAGCTTGTGAATTGAAGATTTATTCCTACATAGAAAGCACATTTTACTGTATTTCTCAGAACATATACTGTGCAGTTGAGCCTGTTTTCTTTTACTTTTCAGCTTTTTCCTTGGAAGGCTCTGGAATAAGCTTTGCTGATTTATTCAGGCTCATAGCTTTCTACTGTATTAGCAGGTAATAGTGAATTTTCATTTGTTTCGCCTTTGTTTTCCCTTTCTTAAACTGTGGTCCTTGTAGATGCAAATATCAAGAATCTTAATCAGAATGAGAAAGAATAACTGCTAACTCTTTTTCACAGATTCAACTACCACTCCCCAATGCCACTCGGTAATTTTTAAAGTAAATATGCTTGAATTTTGAATGTTCTTGTTTTCTTCTTTCATCTGTTATTTCATAATGTTTTAGTTAGAATTCAAACATTGTGGCAAGGTCCTGTTGACTTCATTCTTTCGACTGGAATTTGTACATATTAAAGCACTTTAGTTTTTCATTCCTGGAAAGATGATAAATCAAAATTATGATCATTAACAAAGATAAATGTGCATATGAATTTTTAGTAGTTTCTGAGCAAACAGAATATCTGAAACATCAGAATGAATGAATGAATGAATGAATGAATGAATGAATGAATGAATGAATGAATGGGCTTTATTGCATTCACTGATCAGTAAAATATACAGTTTAAAACTAAAATTATAGAACCCAAATTAAAATACAGAATTTCCATAAAATGACAGTAAATAAAGATAAGTTTCAAATGGCCCTTCCTTGCATGGGCCAAGTCTTTCCTTATGTGGAATCTTCTTATATCTGCCCTCAAGGAGAACTGATGGGAGAACGGCAAAGTCAGCAAGAGTGAAAATTGTGTGCTACTTTGGGAGAGTGAGTTGTTTAAATACTAGGTGGCTTATGTGGCATACACTAAGTGACTAGATACCATGCTTGCTGAAATGCTGCTTTAATCTTCCTGTCTATCCATATTGTTTAGTCTCCATCCTAGGTATTTCTTATGCGATCATATCCCATTCCCAAAAGCATCGGCAGTGAAAGCTGACATTGTGCCATTTTCTGCTCTACCCTAACTTTCCAGGGTACATGGAAAAATTCTGCCAATATCAGCAGGGCCAAGACTTCTGGTATGAAATCCAGCTTTAGCCACACATTACATATCCTGATCTGGGCCCTAGTTTCAACCTTGAGCAGGCCTATCTCCAGGTGGAATGCTGCCCCTTAGAATTCTTTTCTAGAAACCAAAGAGATACTGAAATACCTACAATAGAGGAATGGATTGTAAAGACGACAGAATTAGCAAAAATGGCAAAACTGACCTGTTTGGTCAGGGATAAAAGCAATAAATACTTTTATAAAAGACTGGAAACCTTTTATGGACTTTTTGCTGAAAATGGAAAAAAGTGAAATGGTGATTTCTGGATTTGCTGATTGAAAAAGGAGTTGAATATGGGACAGAAGGGATCTCTGTAATGTAATTTGAATGAGGGAGGAGGGCTAATAACTTTATTGTAACTGCTGCAAAGGAGATCAGAAGTTGTTTCTTTAATTTTTCTTCCTTTCACTGTACTGCTTTCTTCACCTTTTCTTTTATCTTTTTTTCTTTCTCTAACTTTTCTTTAAAAAAATTTTTTTTATATATTTTCATGTTTATCTTTTATCCATCTCAAAATTTTCAATAAAAATTATTTTTAAAAAAGATTTTTTTTCTAGAAACCTTGGACTCAAGCAGAGTTGTTTGCTTTCCTAGCCCTAATTCTACTCCAAAAAGAAGTTGGGCTAGAAGTTGGGCTACAAAGAGTTTAATGGCAGCTGGAATATATTTGCTCCTCTTGTATAGAAAAATGGCGGACTGGCTGCACTGCTCCTTTGAGCCTCTTGAGGCTTTTTAAGGACACCATAATCCTTGCTTTGTTGCTGTTCAGTTGTAAGTGGTGATGCAAAAAAGAGAGGAATAGAGAACGAAAGGCCCTCTTTAGTCCTATTAGGGTCAATGACAAGGGCACTGCATCATTCGTGTAAAGTCACTGGTGCCTGCCTTCCTGCAATGTTCAGTGGGTGGAGTTCTGCTTGTGTCAGGTAACTGGTGATGGAGTTTGTATAAAAAAAGGATGATAAGGGAGCAATAATGCAGCCTTTTTTGACTCCTGTCTTGCTAGGGACAGGCTCAAAGAATTGCCCTGCTACATTACATCTTTTTTCAGTTTAGTATTTTCATGCACTTTATACATGAGGGTAAGCAGTTGATCAGTTGATGTACCTCTAAGTTTTCCCCATTGTTTCTTTCTGGAGATACTTTTGAAGGCTTGCTTAACATCAATAAATGTAGCATATAGGGCTGATACTGGTTTTGCTGTATATTTATCCACTAAGTGACTCAATCCCAGTCCCTGCTGCTTTATAATTTTGCCGTCTCTGAAGCCTGCCTGTTCAAGACCAAAAAAAAAAATTGTTTCCATCCAATCTCTGGGATTCCAGTATAAATGTTTTGCATTTAACTTGCTTACAATGTTTAATACTGTACACTAATTGAGTGAAAACTTTCAGGAAGAAACATAATTTCAGTTTTACACATCTCTTACTGCAGAAAAATTTATCTAGAAATAGCATGATATTCATCATGTAGCAGTGTATATGCTGAATCGTGTTTGAAACCTGTTGGGTGATCATGTTGTGTATGTTTGAAACCCATGTTTGAAACCCATTAGGTGACCAATATGCAAGTATTGAGTGGGTTTCCCAATTGCAAAAATTGGCTGAACTATACACTTCACAAGTACTGCCAAAAATGTTGATAATTTGCCTGCTCTTGTAAATTAGCAAGTTTTCTCTCATAAAAATGAAAGTATATGCAGTCCATCTAGTCCAAGCGTGCAGTACCTGTACCCAAGGGTTCAAATCTTTGGTGCAGTCCCTGGAGCCCTTCAGAAGTGGTCTTCTATGTATAGTTTTTAATATGGAAGTAGGAAAAATTATTAAATGCATGGGGAGTAATCAGTAGCTGTATTCATTTAAAATAAATCAATGTATTTTATTATTTGGCACTGCCCCAGCCTGAGCAAAGCCTAGCTTCAAAAGGACAAGCTCGGTCTTCAGCCTGAAAAAGGTTTGCACCCTAATCTAGCTCAGGATTATTTAATTGCAGCTCTCCCAGGTCTCCATCCAAGTTCTGTCCCTACCCTGGCACCTGAGATCAGTTATGTAGGATGGTGGAGACTGACCTGAGGCCTTCTTGACCTGAAGCCTAGTTGTTGCTGCTCCACCATGCTTGTCAATTATATTTGCCTTGCAGTGATTCATTAAACTTTTCCAAAAACTTGTGTGGTCTGCAAAAAATGAAATACGTTTATTGCACTCATTCTGAAACTGAGCCATAATTTAAATGCCTTTAAGGGGCATGGTGGCTCAGCGGGTAAGACGCCAGGCTTGTCGATCGGAAGATTGCAAGTTCGGAGCTTCGAATCCCTAGTCCCGCGTGACGGAGTGAGCTCCCGCACTAGCCCCAGCTCTTGCCAACCTAGCAATTCGAAAGCATGCAAATGCAAGTAGATGAATAGGTACCACTTTGGTGGGTAGGTAACAGCGTTCCGCGTGCATCATGCCGGCCACATGACCGTGGAAGCGTCTTCGGACAACGCTGGCTCTTCGGCTAACAAATGGAGATGAGCACCGGTCCCTAGAGTTGGACACGACTGCACAAATGTGCGGGGGGAACCTTTACCTTTTTAAGATCCTCCTTAAAATCTCCAGTGAAAACCAGTTTCCCGATGTTCAAGTTTATTTAATCAACTTGCAATCTGATCATCCTAATTGTAAACAAAAGGGTATCTTAATTGTCAAAACGGAAGATTCTGAACTATTCAATAGACAGTAGAGACGTTAAGAGTGAAATAAGAGGAAGTATTGGCAGAAAGTGTTTTTCTAAGGAAAATGTATGAGACTGTTGCTGATATTAAGAGGCGAGATGCAGAACAGTAAAGCAAGTTAATGCCTTAATTATTTCCAAATAAGGGATGTCCTGCCATTCACCTTGAAGTTACCTCATGCGATTGCAACAGCAACAACAGAGTCTGAACTTGAAGAGGCGGCTCAGCTGGGACTGAGTAAGTAAAAGCAGACGGAGGGAGGGAGGGGAAGGGAGAGTTGAATTAGAGCTGTGGCATTGGGAAGAGGTGGTTTCAACCTCTAGTCTCTAATGTGGAAGTAGTTTGCCCATGATGCATCCTTGGCCTTGCTTCTTAACCTACCTCATTTTATTTTTGCATTCATTTATTAAATGTTGTTAATAAAAAAAAGCAATAGGAAGTTTTTTGTTGTTCAGTCGTTTAGTCGTGTCCGACTCTTCATGACCTCATGGACCATAGCACGCCAGGCCTTCCTGTCCTCCACTGTCTCGGAGTTTACTCAAATTCATGTTCATTACATCGGTGATGCTATCTAACCATCTCATCCTCTGCCGTCCCCTTAGCATGATGCAAAGAAAAGCACCAGCCTCAAGCTGTATTTTCAGTTAGACCAATGCAGTTAGACCAATACTTTAGAGCAGTGTTTCTCAACCTCAGCCACTTGAAGCTGTGTGGACTTCAACTCCCAGAATTCCCCAGGGAGTGTCCTTAAAATGCTCCCAAAATTCCATATGTACCCAGTGGCCCAAAAACATTGGGTACTTCTGCTTTGAATATTTCCCTGCATGTCACTTTTGTGATTCAACCCCCCCCCCCCCAGTTGCTTCTTGTCATACAGAAGAAATATAGGTACCAAATGAGTATCTGTCTGTTTCTCCTCTTGAGAGAAGCATGTTCAGAAAGAGGTAATTCAGATTAGGAAAATGGCATGCTGGGTGGGGAGGACAGTAGGGATGGGTGGTGCAGAAGGGTTAAACTTTCTGTCCTAGGTCTGGTACTGTC
This sequence comes from Charina bottae, assembly GCA_023362775.1. NCBI lineage: Eukaryota > Metazoa > Chordata > Lepidosauria > Squamata > Charinaidae > Charina > Charina bottae. Next base: position 19,852,653 of record JALMGJ010000016.1, on the reverse strand, counting down.
ATGTGGCCTGGAAGTATGTTTTAGCTATTTATTCTTGAAAAAAAAATATGTCTCTAAATATTAGTTTGAGTCATAGAAGCACTTCCATAAAAGTTTTGGAATTAATCCACAGCATAGTTTAAAGCCAAAGGTTCAGTTCTGGCATTGTGACAAACTATTTTTAAGAACACTGGTTTTCTACTTCTGGAGGCCATGGGACCTAGTGCTTATTATTTGAAGATTTATTATATTTGTACCCTGCCTGTTCTTCAAGGAGATCAGAACAGCATACATAGTCTTCTCCTTCTACCTTAGGAAGCAGAATGAGCTTCACATCTGTATTAAAATTTGAACCTGGATACCTTCTCTGGGGGGCGTGGTGGCTCAGTGGGTAAGACACCAGGCTTGTTGATCGGAAGATTGCAAGTTTGGAGGTTCGAATCCCTAGCCCTGCGTGCGGAGTGAGCTCCTGCACTCGCCCCAGCTCTTGCCAACCTAGCAATTCGAAAGCATGCAAATGCAAGTAGATTAATAGGTACCACTTCGGTGGGTAGGTAACAGCGTTCCGCGCGTGTCATGCCGGCCACATGACCGTGGAAGCGTCTTCGGACAACGCTGGCTCTTTGGCTAACAAACGGAGATGAGCACCAGCCCCTAGAATCGGACACGACTGCACAAATGTGCGGGGGGTACCTTTACCTTTTTACCTTCTCTACCTCCAATCCTAGTCCTTCTTGCCACTAGCTATGGTCCTGCTTAGCACACAGAACTTAAAATAAGTATGCATCTCTAAACCTAATTATCTGGAAGCATAAACCACAGTTTGGCATAATCTCTGAATTAAGCCATGTTTGGCATGATGTCTGAATTAAGCCACTGAAGAAATGTTCACAGAGGATTAGATTTAGAAAGCTGCCTTTTTTAGAACTGTTGTTGCCATTGATGAAGGCAAAGGCAGCTTACCTTTTAGAAAGCCTGGCACATTGCATTCAAGGCAAATGTTCCGTCTGACAGAGAGGGCTTCCAGAAGTAGCCCCTCTTCTGTAGTTTTAGGAAATGAAGGCAACTCACTTTTAATGACAAGTTAAATGACAAGCAGAAGCAACAGGTCTGAGTTACAATTAGAAAATATTTAGAACTATTTGATGGTGTTCAGTAGTGTAAGTTATTCTTGAAATGCACTAAGCTTGTGCAGGAGGTATCCCTGGTAAACTGCACCTCATATTTGTATGTGAGAACTTTCTATTTCCTTTTTTTACCCCAGGACCCAAAGGTCTCAGGCTGATCCTATTAAAAAAAACCTCTTTGTTTGAGAGCAAATCTTTTTGAGTAGAACATTCTGAGCACTAGGGGCATAATATTTACATTCTTTTGCTAACTAAATAATGACTTTCAGATTTTTGGAGCTCTCCAGCTAACAACAAGCTGCAAAAATCTTCACCCCTCCAGAAGCCTCTGCCTTCAGACAGCATTTATAAAGGCTCCGAGCAGCTCTGCCTCATAAATGGAGTTCATTCTATAAGAACCAGAACGCCTTCGGAGCTGGAATGCAGCCAGACCAACGGAGCCCTGTGTTTTATTAATCCTCTCTTCTTGAAAGTGCATAGCCAGGATGTTGGTGGAAATCTGAAAAGACCAGGTCCAAAAGCACAAGATGTGAATGGCCCTGAGAGATCCCGTTCTCCCCCACCCAGACCTCCCCCACCTTCTATTCATAGCCTCCTTGCACACCCTCAGCTGTCCAGGACTACAAACCAGACCAGTCTGCCAGAAACTGTCAGTCACAGCAAACACTGGGACTTGGATGCGATACAGAAGAGGCCAACTCCTATCCCACCGCCACGCCTGAAAAAAAAGGCTCTCTCTTTAGAAGCAGAGAGCAATGCAAAGAACTCGGCAGTAAATGAACCCAGCCATAACTTGGTGGATGGCACAGAAGCTGCCAGCATTCCAGGTGGAGCTCCGCCTCAGCAGAGCTTGGAGAGCAAAAACAGCTCAGCTGCACACTGTGAGTCACAAGTGCAGTGGAATGGAGGCAGGCAAAGACTAAGCAACATGAGCCTGTCCACATCCTCCTCTGACTCTCTGGATTTTGATCGGAGCATGCCGCTCTTTGCCTACGACGGGGATACCAACAGCAGCCTGGAGGAGTTCGAGGGGGAAAGTGACCAGGAGAGCATGGCACCACCCTTGAAGCCCAAGAAAAAGAGGAGCGGCTCATTTGTACTTCCCAAGATTGTCAAGTCCCAGCTGAGGAAAATGAGCGGAGTCTTCAGTTCCTTCATGACCCCAGAGAAAAGGATGGTTAAGAAAATAGCAGAAATGTCTCGAGACAAGCGCACCTATTTTGGTTGCCTAGTTCAGGACTATATAAGCTTCCTGCAGGAGAACAAGGAGTGTCACGTTTCCAGCACAGACATGCTTCAGACTATTCGGCAGTTTATGACCCAAGTAAAGAGCTATTTGTCTCAGAGCTCTGAACTGGATCCCCCCATTGAATCTCTGATTCCGGAGGACCAAATAGGTAAGCAGCTGGGTGGCACCTCTCACAAGCCAAACTGTCCTGTTCCTGTGTCTGCTCTTCCCATCTGGTTTTGAAAGGTCTGGATCTTGCGGATAACTGAAGTGGCAGCTCCTTCTCTTGCGTAACATCCAGGCTCCTTCAAACAGAACATAACCCTCCACTAGACCTGTGCAAAGCCATTTCTTTAACATAACACTGTCAGTGGAGTCTTAACATAGCAATACAAATGTAAAAATGGTGGTCCTTGCTCCCACACATGCAAATTTCATGGGAATGGGAAGTGAAACAAGGGGTTATTATTATTAAACTTGGGCTTCAGTTTTCTTTTTGGAAAGGAATACTGCATTCCAGAACTCTAATATTAAGAGAAATTTAATTGTAGAAATATAGTAATGTATAAGACCAGGCATCATGGTTGGGAGTAGCAGTTTTTCAGTCTTGTTGCAGGATTTATTTATTAATCCTATTATTTATTTGTTTGTTATTTAAAACAGCTGTAGTCTGATGTTCTATTTTTAAAAAATAGCTTATAAAAATGAAACCGGTAAAAGCAACAGTATAATAAATACAAATTCTTTTTTAAAGAGACAAACCCTTTAACAGCATCAAACCATAATGCCTTTACAGTTCAGAATGCAATGCATGAATAGTAAAATCCCCCCGTTTTAAAAAAAAATATTCTTAAGTTTTTTGCTTTATGCGGAGGGAAATTTTAGAGCTACAGTGGATCTCCTAAAATGCCCTAACCCCACTAACCTACCAGATTTTGCTGACTGCACTTTGAGCCTCAGATTCAGAACAAGTTAAGAACAGGTTCTTAAGGTAAGAAAAGCCTAAGAAAGGGAGATGTTACTTATCTCAGATCTTGTTTGCTTTGTGGTGCTTATGTAGGCATTTTATATATTTATGGAAGGGTGTGTACCGAAATGCAAGTCAGCTTTTTAGTGTTGTTTCTATTCATTTTTGTAAGTTTCAGTGGCATCCATTTTGCTTGAAAATGTCCCTCAAGGCAAAAATACTTTCCCTGTAAGCTCATTTCATTGAACTGTTTTCCTTCCCCTTCTCACTGGTTTGGGGTGCTCACAGTTTGTTGAAAAACTCTCTCTCGGAATAGTTGTTTCTGGGTTGAAAATTTTGGTCTCCCTTAATTGAATAGCTATTTCCATATGCATGAGTCACTGTTGATTCCACACTAAGGGAATATGTTGCCAGTGCAATAACATCCTGTGATTTTAAAAAAATAGTTTCATGACTTTAAATGAAATACAGTACTGCATATTGAGATTTTGAAATACGCTTGTGTTTTGCTTGAACGTATAATTTGCATGCCTTGATGTTTACTCCAAAGATGAGAAAGCAATCTTGGCCTTGGGGACCTGCTAAGTTACTACCTTTTTCCTCTGTTAATGATATTCTGTGTGCGTGAGAGAGAGAGGCAGTGAATTTTAGCTGCATGAGCTTAGTTGAACAATTGATGAGCAATGCTTAATTTTGAAGAAAGGCAGTTTAAGCAAGCAGAAATTTTGCTTTTGTACAATTTTGCTGCCTTCACCAATCTTGAGGTTTGCAAATAACCACAACAGAGCAGATGCATCAAATGTTGCTGATTTAGGCAAGAGCTATGTGGCAAATGGATTGAGTCATCTGAGGCAGTAAAACAAGGCCAGCCTATTTCATAGACTGCAATTCAGTCTCTCAGTGGTAAATATGTAGAAAGAGAGAAGGAAAACAATTGTTACAACTAGATAAATAGTGCATGTTTTATTTCCAGATTTTCTTGATTCGTTGTCATTTAATTTCTCTATAGTTACAGTATGTCTCCAGACAAAGTTTGCTTCAAATAAACTTTATTCTGAGTTCTGTAGGAAGAATTTAGGATAATAGTTTCTGATCAGAGGCCTGTTGCCTCAGTGCTTACAGAAAGAATGAAGTATAATAATTTATTTATTTAATTTATATAACCGCCCATCTCCCCCGACGGGGAACTCTGGGCGGTTTACAACAAAATAAAAATAGATAAAACATGAAATATAAAATACATAAACCAACAATTTATACAATTAATATAATAAATAAGTATAAAAATCCAAGTGGGAGAAAGTATTAATAAAAGAAGGGCATTATAAAATTACGGGATTAACCACCCCCATGAGGAACTATCGTTTCCTCCCTCCCATGCCAGGCGGCAGAACCAGGTCTTCAGTTCTTTTCTAAAGGTCGGGAGGGAGGGGATCTGTCTCAACTCATAATAATGGAGTAATTGTATTGTTTCCTGGTGTGATTTTGAAAGTTCCGTGTGCACATGTGCACCATCTGATCCAACATACTATTTCCAAGAATTCCAAGAAGTATTTCCACGCCAGATACTTCCAGGAAAATCACAGACAGAACAGTCTTGGCAAGCAATTTATTTTGCTTCTAACCTCCGAATTCAAAGATACATTGTCATGAACTAGGAAATCCCTTTTAGGTAGCATGGCAAATCACCCACGGCAGGTTTCATAGGAATTGCCATATTGCAGAGCAATGTATATGGATTGTGCAAACAGCAATTTCCTTTCCTTTCTCACAATCAAAGAGTTTTATTCCTCCTCCTCTGCCCTCGTTCTTGTTTTATAAGGAAGGGAAGAAACCTCTCAATCTTACAACGTTACAAAGACAATTTGCTGAAGTTACTAAGATTGTGACTGTAGAGCATTTAAAGCATTCTAGAACAAGTATGGGTCGCCCCTGTGGCTTCAGAAGTTAACAGAGAACAACTTTCACCATCCCTCTCCACCAGCCATGCTGGCTGCAAGTTATGGGAGTTAATGCTGAATAATATCAAGATGGCCATGCATTGCCCACCTCTGCTTTACAATTACTATTTGAATGCTATTTTTATATGACTTTAGTTCTAGAATTTCAAATCTGCTTTTCATTGATAAAACAATGCCAGTATGTCAACACAACAAATTAAAGAGATTTACAATAAAATCATTTTACACTAAAATGTCATTTAAAATGTTCACATTTTAAAAAAGTATAAAGTTACATGGCATGGTCATTGTCATTCCTATATCTATATACAGTATTTGTTTGTGGGGCAAATAGTGGGATTCTTCCCTTGGCTGTATGTTGGGTTCATGACCAAGGTAAGACCTGTGCGAATGGTTTACATGCTAGGTCTGTAGCTTGAATCATGTCAACTGGATTTCTATTTTCTCAGTGGAAACGTTTCGCTCCTTATCCAAGGAGCTTCTTCAGTCTGAGCAAAGTTGGTAAGGGAATCCTAAATATGTTTCTAGGTAGCTGTGTGACCTTACACCTGGGGTCATGGTTATATTGAGATGTTATTTTAAGTCCTTTTATCATCTAAAGGAGGATCGTTAAGATCACCATGCTGCTGTTGAGCTTGTGAAATGGTCTTAATCTTCCTAGGCACAGAAGACAAAGTCGGGAGAAAGATGGGAGAAAGATTGTGCCTGAGGCCCCCACCTCTATTCAAGGAAGGATTTTCCAAGTTGGCATAAATGGATATTTATAATTTATAAATGGATAAATGGATAAATAGAAACATATTTAGGATTCCCTTACCAACTTTGCTCAGACTGAAGAAGCTCCTTGGATAAGGAGCGAAACGTTTCCACTGAGAAAATAGAAATCCAGTTAACATGATTCAAGCTACAGACAATTCCACCTGGATGACTGAGAACCTTCATAGACATATTTACATGCTAGGCCACCATATGTTGAGCAACAACAGTATGTTAATGGCTCACATACTGCCCACAGATAAGTTCTTGTAGATGAAAAATTGACAAACTTCACTTTTGCCTTAACTGCTTTATTAATCCCAAGAATAATCTACTCTGTTTGTTAACATCGAAAAAACTAACAAATGGAGCCTCATGAAAAGGACATACTAGAATTTGAAAATGCTAAGGCTAGGTATTCATTTTAATTACCACAATTAAACAAATCTCACAGTCCTTTTACATAAAAATCCATTTAGGTTATATCTGATATGTCTTCATTTCAGCAGTATAAATTAGAAGTGGCTATTTTGTAAATGATATTATTAAACATATGAAAGTCAGAAATCCTTACAAATAACCCAGAGATTTGATTCAGATCTACCTTCAGTCTATCCCTGCTCTAGATTTTCTGGTTAGCCAAGAACTTTTGCACAATCTCAGTGGGAATTTGTTGGCCATGTTTTGAAGGATAATGGGTACAGTATAATGTCCAATTCATGTCTGTGGTCCAGCATCGCCACTGGTCACCTTAGGATGCACTGTCTCATATTCATTCACAATACAGCAATAGGAGATTATGCAATCAATGTAAGGCCAGTTTCCAGCCTGCAATGAAACTTGGTGGAGAGTTCAGGGAATTACTCTTGAGTTGCTGCTGTTGCTGTTCAGTCATTCAATTGCTTCCAAATCTTGGTGATGCAGTGGACATTATTTGGCCAGGTTGGTCTGTCAGTAACTACATCTTTGAGTTTTTGTAAGCTCATGCTTGTGTCATCCTGCCATCTTCTGCTAGGCTCATTTTTGAATGCCTTTAATATTTCCAAGCATCAGGGGCTTCTCCAGTGATTCTTGCCATTATATTCAAAACATTTAAGCTGTAGCACCACTGAGCACTCTACTTCATCTAGTACTGAATTATTTGTTCTTGTGGCCCAAGGTATTCTCAACAATTTTCTCCAGCACCACAATGCCAAGGCATCCATTTTTCTTTGTTTAGATTTTCTCATGCTCCAGCTTTCACAGCTATATATTACAACAGGAAAAACCATAGGTTTGACGGTACAAATCTTTCTTGTCTGGATGATGTCTCTGCAGTTTAATGCTTTGTCTAGATCTGTCATAGTCTTTCTCCCAAGCAGTGTATGTTTCTTTATTTCATGATTACAGTAATTTTAAAAAACCCTTCTTACTCATCACCATTCACCAAGGAACAATGATCTTGGTCACAGTCAATCACCTACCGTAAGACCTTAGAACAGAGCTTTCCAAACTTTTCATGTTGGTGACACACTTTTTAGACATGCATCATTTCGCGACACACTCTTACAGCAGGGCACAAGGCAGCCACTAGGACCTGCGCGGAATCCTGGCAGGGCAGGTTTGGAGGCAGCAGGGCACAAGGCAGGCACTAGGACCTGGGTGGAATCCTGGCAGGGCAGGTTTGGAGGCAGCAAGGCACAAGGCAGGCACTAGGACCTGGGTGGAATCCTGGCAGGGCAGGTTTGGAGGCAGCAGGGCACAAGGCAGCCACTAGGACTTGTGCGGAATCCTGGCACGGCAGGTTTGGAGGCAGCAGGGCACAAGGCAGGCACTAGGACCTGGGTGGAATCCTGGCAGGGCAGGTTTGGAGGCAGCAAGGCACAAGGCAGGCACTAGGACCTGCGCGGAATCACAGCAGGTTTGGAGGCAGCAGGGCACAAGGCAGCCACTAGGACCTGCGCGGAATCCTGGCAGGGCAGGTTTGGAGGCAGCAGGGCACAAGGCAGGCACTAGGACCTGGGTGGAATCCTGGCAGGGCAGGTTTGGAGGCAGCAGGGCACAAGGCAGGCACTAGGACCTGGGTGGAATCCTGGCAGGGCAGGTTTGGAGGCAGCAGGGCACAAGGCAGCCACTAGGACTTGTGCGGAATCCTGGCACGGCAGGTTTGGAGGCAGCAGGGCACAAGGCAGGCACTAGGACCTGGGTGGAATCCTGGCAGGGCAGGTTTGAAGGCAGCAAGGCACAAGGCAGGCACTAGGACCTGGGTGGATTCCTGGCAGGGCAGGTTTGCAGGCAGCAAGGCACAAGGCAGGCACTAGGACCTGGGTGGAATCCTGGCAGGGCAGGTTTGGAGGCAGCAGGGCACAAGGCAGCCACTAGGACTTGTGCGGAATCCTGGCACGGCAGGTTTGGAGGCAGCAGGGCACAAGGCAGGCACTAGGACCTGGGTGGAATCCTGGCAGGGCAGGTTTGGAGGCAGCAGGGCACAAGGCAGGCACTAGGACCTGGGTGGAATCCTGGCAGGGCAGGTTTGGAGGCAGCAGGGCACAAGGCAGCCACTAGGACTTGTGCGGAATCCTGGCACGGCAGGTTTGGAGGCAGCAGGGCACAAGGCAGGCACTAGGACCTGGGTGGAATCCTGGCAGGGCAGGTTTGGAGGCAGCAGGGCACAAGGCAGGCACTAGGACCTGGGTGGAATCCTGGCAGGGCAGGTTTGGAGGCAGCAGGGCACAAGGCAGCCACTAGGACTTGTGCGGAATCCTGGCACGGCAGGTTTGGAGGCAGCAGGGCACAAGGCAGGCACTAGGACCTGGGTGGAATCCTGGCAGGGCAGGTTTGAAGGCAGCAAGGCACAAGGCAGGCACTAGGACCTGGGTGGAATCCTGGCAGGGCAGGTTTGGAGGCAGCAAGGCACAAGGCAGGCACTAGGACTTGCGTGGAATCACAGCAGGTTTGGAGGCAGCAAGGCACAAGGCAGGCTCTAGGACTTGCGTGGAATCACAGCAGGTTTGGAGGCAGCAAGGCACAAGGCAGGCACTAGGACCTGCGTGGAATCACAGCAGGTTTGGAGGCAGCAAGGCACAAGGCAGCCACTAGGACTTGTGCGGAATCCTGGCAGGGCAGGTTTGAAGGCAGCAAGGCACAAGGCAGGCACTAGGACCTGGGTGGAATCCTGGCAGGGCAGGTTTGGAGGCAGCAAGGCACAAGGCAGGCACTAGGACCTGGGTGGAATCCTGGCAGGGCAGGTTTGAAGGCAGCAAGGCACAAGGCAGGCACTAGGACCTGCGTGGAATCACAGCAGGTTTGGAGGCAGCAGAGCACAAGGCAGCCACTAGGACAGGGCTTTCCAAAGTGCCGCCGCTGGCGACACACCCGGCGGCGGCGACACACGCGTGCATGGCGGCGGCGCGGGGGGGCGTGCGGCGGCGCGCGCGTAGGGGGGCGTGCGGCGGCACGCACACGGCGGCGGCGCGGGGGCCGTGCGGGAGGGGCGTGCGGCGGCGCGGGGGCCGTGCAGCGGCGCGCGCGTGCATGGCGGCCGCCGTGCGGCGGCGCGCGCGTGCATGGCGGCCGCCGTGCGGCGGCGCGCGCGTGCATGGCGGCCGCCGTGCGGCGGCGCGCGCGTGCATGGCGGCCGCCGTGCGGCGGCGCGCGCGTGCATGGCGGCCGCCGTGCGGCGGCGCGCGCGTGCATGGCGGCCGCCGTGCGCGCGCGCGCCGCCGCTTCCGGGTGGTGTGGCGACACACCACGCTGTGTGTGGCGACACACTTTTGTGTCGCGACACAGTTTGGAAAGCTCTGCACTAGGACTTGTGCGGAATCCTGGCAGGGCAGGTTTGGAGGCAGCAGGGGACAAGGCAGGCACTAGGACCTGGGTGGAATCCTGGCAGGGCAGGTTTGGAGGCAGCAAGGCACAAGGCAGGCACTAGGACCTGCGCGGAATCCTGGCAGGGCAAGTTTGGAGGCAGCAAGGCACAAGGCAGGCACTAGGACCTGGGTGGAATCCTGGCAGGGCAGGTTTGAAGGCAGCAAGGCACAAGGCAGGCACTAGGACCTGCGTGGAATCACAGCAGGTTTGGAGGCAGCAGAGCACAAGGCAGCCACTAGGACTTGTGCGGAATCCTGGCAGGGCAGGTTTGGAGGCAGCAGGGCACAAGGCAGGCACTAGGACCTGGGTGGAATCCTGGCAGGGCAGGTTTGGAGGCAGCAAGGCACAAGGCAGGCACTAGGATCTGCGCGGAATCCTGGCAGGGCAGGTTTGGAGGCAGCAAGGCACAAGGCAGGCACTAGGACCTGGGTGGAATCCTGGCAGGGCAGGTTTGCAGGCAGCCAGGCACAAGGCAGGCACTAGGACCTGCGCGGAATCCTGGCAGGGCTCAGAGGCAGCAGCAGCTGCGACGCACCCAGACACTGCAGCCGACACACTAACGTGTCCCGACACACAGTTTGGAAAGCTCTGCCTTAGAACTTGGACTTTTCCTCCTCCTGACTGCAGCTGTCCTTGGGAAAAGGGGGGGAAAAGCTACTGCAACACAGTCCCCCATGCAAAGAAAAGTAGAGCTGTCTTACGGGAATGTAGGAGAGAACTGTTAGGTGGGGACTTGGAGAACAGATTACACAGTCCTGAGATAGAAGGAAGCATGGGAAAGAAACCCAAAATAGCTTCACCTTGATTTTGTTTAGTATAAAATGGGACAGAGAAGCTTTCAAGATTAATGTCAGTCCTTCAAGGCAGGCCAGCTCAAGAAACAGGCATAGCAAAGATTCCAGAATTGTTCTTTTTGTAGTAAGGTGGAATCACAGAATTTCAGTACCTCTGCTGAACCTGCCCAGCAGGCATGTAACTCAAGATGCACTGCAAATTCTTCATACTGTCCCACTAAATGTTCTTTTGGCCCACTCTTCCCAGAAGGGTCCAAATCACTTCAGAAAGAGACATTGAAGATGTAAGAGAGATTTTGCCATGTTGCCGCTCTTTCTGCCATGGTATAGGCTGAAACATGAGTTTTTTTCCTGTTTTATTAGGCTCATTCTTTCTCCAGCACCACTCTAGACAACCTTTTTGTTGCTTCATCCCCCAGAGTTCCTCACTGAGCCAAGGAATTTCCCTGTCTGTCATGGTCGTGATCTTTTAGCTGTTAAACCAGAAACTCTCGACACAAGCCGTTAAGGATATGAAGAGTTCTTTATTAAAGCTACTGATCCATTACACCTTAAAGACTCGAATGAAGGGAGCCCGCGCAAACCAACAGTTAAAATTCTTCAGGGTTCCCCCCCCCCCCATCGGGGATCCGCCGCTTGACAGCCCCTCTTTTTGTCTCACAATTTCCAGATCTTCCCAGTCTCGAACGATGATAGCGTTCTTTGATCTGTCCTTGGTACTGGACTGCTTGACACAATACCTGAATCAGCATAACTTGCGGTCCTGCGAATACACCAAGACCCCACTACAAGCATTCTCACCTACTGTACAAGTCTGGCAGGTTTCCACTACAAAGCACTCCCAACGACCCTGCAGGTATCGATAGACTGGCAGGATGTCACCTCCTGTCACCATGGCAGGATATATATGCATCCTGACACAAGAGGCTGCTCAGGTGCAGTCCTATCCCAGGCTGTAGCTGTTTCCCAATTCCAGAAGGCAACCAAAGCCTCAGCAGAGCTGCCCCCAAGATTGCAGGAGAAACCCCAAGCACCCTCTGGAAACTGAGTAGATCCATTGGGTGCTTCAGGCAGACAGATCAAATAAATATCTCCCTCCTGGAGAGAGGAGAGGCACCAGTGGCAAAGGACACCCTCAGATCTGTGACTGTGGCAAAGGACACCCTCAGATCACATCGCATTTGCTCCAAGACAAAAACTAGGCCTGAGTGGGCTTACTCCTTATTGTCCCAGAGGGCAAGATGAGACAAGATGAATTAAAACTACCTTGGAAGTAGGTCAAGTTCCTCAGGAGGAACTTCCTGTCTGGCAAGTTGTCAATCAGTGGAACAAAGTGTCATATAAAATGGTGAGTTCCCCTTTACCAGAAGTTTTCAAATAGAGACTGGATGATCATATGTCAGAGATGTTCCACTGGATCTTGCAGTAAGCTGAGAACTGGACTGAAAGATCTCTAAGGTACCCTCCAACTCCAATTATTGCTTTTCTGTTACCACTTAAATTACTTAAGCAGTTACCTGTTAAATTTCCTAAACAATTCATTGTGTTTAAATTGGCTGGGGCACTTTTGAATTGGGTTCTGTGAGCCACAAAGCTCCACAGAGTGTTCACCCTATCGAGAACACCTGTTACCACATATCAAGAGTGAGAGCAGAACATCACCATTGGTGCTTTATTTTTAATTTATTAAACCATTGTGACATATTATGAATTGTAAGAGTAAGTTTTGGTAAATAAATAAAGTGAAAGGAGGTTCTTTCAGGACAAAAGGTCACTCAAATATTTGTTTTCATTAAAGTGTTTTGCCTCAAAAGATTGCAAAAGAGTGTTTTTCTACAGGAAGCAGATGGACATTCCAGAAGTCAAGGAAAACTACTCATACCATTTAAACACTTCCTCTTTCCACTTTGAAGTGGCTAATTGTATGCCTAAAGAGAGGCTTAAAGTCACTTGAGTTAATTAATAATTGTTCATGTGATAAAGCTCGAAATAATTGTATGCTGATTAAAAATGGGTTTGTAGCTACAATCCTAAACATACAATAATCTCTGGAAGCTGCAACATTGTACTTCTGCAGGATAAGACTATATCTATAAACAACTTTGTGAATTCAAAACCAGATTTGTGTAATCTTTTAAGCCAGAAATCATCACTGAGAGACACATGAGATTTCATAGTGTAGAGCAAATTGAAGTTCAGGGGAAAATGGCTATGATATTTTTCCCTAAAATCAGTTTAATACAGTAAAAGAAAAGAGTAACTGCAAGATCCGAGTTTTTGCTAGTCATTGGCCATATTGCTGTTGAATGCTGTGAGAGCTGCTACTTGTTGGAAGTTGGGGCATCTTTTCTTTTATTCTTAAAGAATGTTCAGATACGTATCATTTAGTCCAAATGGCTGATTTGTCAGATATCCCTAAAGCTTCAGCTCTTGTCACTCCTTTTTGGTTCGTCAGAAATCCTCCCTGTAAAAAGCTGATTCAGATGTGATCATGTGCCTGGCAAGTGATGGAGGCTGATAGAGTTATTTAGAGTAGTTCTCATTTCCTAGGACTTAGTCTTTTAATATTCCAACCATCTCTTTAGCTGATATCCTGCTTTTAAAATGCTCAGAAAATAACTTTATGTGTTTTTAGCATGATACGCCTTAAATGTTTTGCTTACCTTATTGTCAACTTACTAATTTTTCCAGAAATGTATGACTTTTTTCTGTTTTCTTTTCTTTCTTTCTTTTTTTTTTTGCTTTATTTGCATTACTGCATTTTTCAAGCTAATTTTGCTTCTGAGTTTTCATTGGAGTCATTTTAGAAAATTTTCTTCAGGACCCTTGGAATTTAACTCTTGTCTTTTCCTTATCAATGTCTGTTTAGCTAATACCCTCATGGAATTTTTTCTTTTCAAGATGAGCTCCAGACTGGGTTTTCTGGGAAAGTTTTCCATATGTGTGTGTGTGCGTGTGTGTTTATTTTAGTTTGATAGTGCAATTCCACTATCACTGAGTTGTTTGAGACTAATCCTTGAGCAACCCATTAGAATTAATCAAGTGTGTCACAAGAACAGGAAGAGAATTTGATATTTATACATCCCATTATTTTTAGAAAGAAACTCACAAAAATTGTAGTGTAACTCATAAAACAACTTTGCATATCCATTGTACATAACTGCCTTCAGACACCCAAAATGTTAGTACTGTACAGTTCCTTGCCACCAACAGGTTTCCCCTTTCTCCCCCAACCCCTTCCATGTATCATCTGCCAAGTAATTTTTATAAAATTAGCAAAAACTCTACAGTACAAAAACTGTTTTGCCTCAAACCACTCATCTAAATGAAATGGCAAACACTGTTGTTGCCATATACACCTCTGCTCTTCATATTGTCCTGAGAGGATCAGGACATACAGTAGATTGCCGCTTGCTGAAGGAGAAGCAGAAAAGGTAAACCTTCATTGGAATGAAGTGTAGGGAATTGTGGAAAAATATTGTTCAGAAGGAGTGAAGCTATGAGCAACTGATAAAAGTACTCCTTTCTGGTTACCGCTGAGGTATACAAATACTCATTCAAGGTTACAAATATTGACTGTCTGTATACACAATACATAGTGTCTCTAGAAAACAGTGTTGCAGTTTATTCAGAGATTCCAACGGGGGGGGGGGGTAACCTTGTACGCAGAAAGTGGGAGGAAAGGATGGATATTCTGTCAAAATAAAAGATGTTTACACCATTTCCTTCTTTTGGGGAAAAATCAACTTTAATGCTTGGTGTGGGTGCGTGTTAGTGACTTTGTTGCTGATTGGCTTTGTCTTTTGATGTAGAAAAGCCAAGTACAAGGTTTTTTCAGTCTAACATAACCCTCAGATTTGGAGCTTATGTATCGTACTCCCTGCTGTGGAGTTGCTTCCTGCATTATCACCAATGTCCTTCTCCACTCCCTGAAATATGAGTTCATTTTCCTAAGGAAATGATTTATAACAAATCTTTGTGTTTATAAGAAATGTTTATTTTTGCCCCACCACCACTTTCAGCTTTTGAAATGGTTATTTTTAAGAAATTTGTCAGAAAGCATATGCTAGTGGTTTTGTGCATAATTATCCATTTCTCTGAAAATAAATAAAATAATAATAATAAATGTATACGCCGCCTGACTCTCAGTGACTCCGGGATACCTTCTGTGTGTGAAGGGAGTAAGAAAATAAGCAAATGCTATGAATGGAGATGTAATGTAACAATTACTATTAAGGATATGATTTAAATTAGATGTTTTTAAAATTGGACCAAATGTATTTCCTGGGGCCCAAAATAAGGACCAGGCTTTTATGGGGTATCTAGTTTTCCTTTGGTGGAATGAGTATTATGTCATGAAGAGCAAAATCAAAGGGCAGAATTAATACATTGGATTGATAAATATACTGTATGTATGGTCTCTCTAACTCTGAATGAATGTAAATCTTGTGTCCAGAGAGTTTAAGTCTTGTGTCCAATGTCTATGAAGGTTCTCAGTCATCCAGGTGGAATTGTCTGTAGCTTGAATCATGTCAACTGGATTTCTATTTTCTCAGTGGAAACGTTTCGCTCCTTATCCAAGGAGCTTCTTCAGTCTGAGCAAAGTTGGTAAGGGAATCCTAAATATGTTTCTAGGTAGCTGTGTGACCTTACACCTGGGGCTAGGTCATGGTTATATTGAGATGTTATTTTAAGTCCTTTTATCATCTAAAGGAGGATTGTTAAGATCACCATGCTGCTGTTGAGCTTGTGAAATGGTCTTAATCTTCCTAGGCACAGAAGACAAAGCAGGGAGGAAGATGGGGGAGAGGTTGTGCCTGAGGCCCCCACCTCTATTCAAGGAAGGATTTTCCAAGCTGGCATAAATGGATTCCTTGACCCCTCTCTCAAACCACCTATCTTCTCTGTCTAAAATGTGAACATTAATGTCCTCAAATGAGTGTCCTTTTTCCTTTAGATGAAGATAAACTGCTGACTCTGGTCCTGTGGTGTTACTTCTCCTGTGTTGGGCCATCCTCCTGTACAAAAGTTGTTTGGTTTCTCCAATGTAGAGTTCAGAGCACTCCTCACTGCACTGGATTGCATAAACTACATTGCTTTTCTTGTGTTTTGGAGTTTGATCTTTGGGGTGTACAAGCCTCTCTCTCAGTGTGTTGGTGGGTTTGAAATATACAGGTATGTGGTGTTTGCCAAATATCCGTTTTATCTTTTCAGACACGCCAGCCATGTAGGGAATGACCAGGTTCTTTCGTTTACTCTGAGTCTCAGCCCTATCTGTCACTGTTTTAGGTCTGGTAGATTTAGATTTGGTGATACATACATTTTGGGGATGAAACCCTGAAGTTGGTAAGGAAATTCGAGAAGACAGCAAGAAAGGTGGCAGACTATAGAAACCACCTATGTTTTAACCTCAGATGCAGACAACAGAGACTCATCCCGACAAGCCTACGCCTGCAATCTACAGTTAAGGGTCACAGAGCAGATCAGATCCTGCAGCAGGCACAAAGACATCTTCTAAATGAAAGAATAAGGCAAGTCCACTTCACCATTGATGCCCTGCAATACAATTTTGAAAACCTTCACCAGGAACTCACAGCCACCCTTCCTGACCCAATCCTGGATAGACTTATTCAGCTTGGCAATAAAGTACAGCTGGCCCAGCATCACAAGACAAAGGAGAGGCAAACTAAGAAATTTGACATTATTCTTTCTCGCAGCAAGCAGAAACAAGGAACTGGAGAAACCGCTGGGAGGAACAACAACAACAGGACCACAGAGGACAAAAAGAACATGTGGGTGAAAAATCTCTCAGACAGAGAACTTACCCAACCAGAGAGAGATGTCCTAGCCAAAGGTCTTAATTTTGCCATCACTCCCAAGCAAGTTCCGGTTGTGGAGCTCATTACAGCCACAGAAACTGGAGAGAGATATTGAGTGGGGTATCACAATGTTCATTCTTGGGAATGTAATGTAGTGTATGCAATCCAGTGCAGTGAGGAGTGCTCTGAACTCTACATTGGAGAAACCAAACAACCTTTGTACAGGAGGATGGCCCAACACAGGAGAAGTAACACCACAGGACCAGAGTCAGCAGTTTATCTTCATCTAAAGGAAAAAGGACACTCATTTGAGGACATTAATGTTCACATTTTAGACACAGAAGATAGGTGGTTTGAGAGAGGGGTCAAGGAATCCATTTATGCCAGCTTGGAAAATCCTTCCTTGAATAGAGGTGGGGGCCTCAGGCACAACCTTTCCCCTATCTTCCTTCCTGCTTTGTCTTCTGTGCCTAGGAAGATTAAGACCATTTCGCAAGTTCAACAGCAGCATGGTAATCTTAACGATCCTCCTTTAGATGATAAAGGGACTTAGAAATAAACATCTCAAAATAACCATGACCTAGCCCCAGGTGCAAGGTCACACAGCCACCTTAGAAACATATTTAAGGATTCCCTTACTAACTTTGCTCAGACTGAAGAAGCTCCTTGGATAAGGAGCGAAACGTTTCCACTGAGAAAATAGAAATCCAGTTGACATGATTCAAGCTACATACAGATGCAGGAGTTTCCCAACTGGCTATATTTTTAGTTGAGGATTTAAATCTTTATATATTACCAAGTCAGGCAGGAGAATTTTTCTTCCAAATGGAAGTAGTTTTGTTTTCTCTCTGATACTGAAATGTTGTAAGTAGGCAACGTAAGACAGGAGGTATGATTTCTCTTTTGGGAGCTTCATTCTGAATCATCTCCAAGATGTAAGAAAATATTCAGATTGGTTAAGGATTCAGTTCTGTTCTGGGATTCAGGAAAATCTGTGTCATACTATGGACAGATTTTTATTTTACAGTTTTGTCTTTCCTAATTAACACAAATAAAGATACCAATTGCCATTTTTTCCTGTTAAAAAGCAGCTGGAAAACTATTTTTGCCATTATAATTGATTTGGAAATTTAATTATTATCTTGGCTGGATAAATTACAGTACATTTTTTCTGTTTATGGAAGAACAAAAATCAAGTTTCTTTGCCAGGTAGTGTTCTTAGCTTGCTTGTCCTTTTTCAGATGTGGTATTAGAGAAGGCCATGCATAAATGCATCTTGAAACCCCTCAAGGACCACGTGGAGATGATGTTGAAAGAGTTCCATACAGTTGATGGCTCGTGGAAGCAGTTGAAAGAGAATCTTCAACTTGTCCGACAGCGAAATCCTCAGGAGCTGGGTGTTTTTGTCCCAACACCAGATTTTGTAGATGTTGAAAAGATTAAAGTCAAGTTCATGGCCATGCAGAAAATGTACTCTCCTGAAAAGAAAGTTATGCTGCTACTAAGAGTGTGCAAACTGATTTACACTGTGATGGAAAACAATTCAGGTAAATATTAGATTTGGACAATAAGTTCTGAGCTGTTCAGAGATGTTTCTGTAAAATGGGAACCATTTCATCTGCCAAAAGAGTTTCACATTTTCTTACTTTACTTCTGGTGCATTGTAATTTCATACACTCTTATTTTAGACAGTCTAAATCTTGGCTTCAGATGAGGTAAGTTGATATAATTTTTCCAAATCTTGGTGCAGTTCAGGCTATATGAGATTTCTGTAAGAATGGGGCTAGATATCTATCTATCTATCTATCTATCTATCTATCTATCTATCTATCTATCTATCTATCTATCACATTTCTTCACTGCCCATCTCAGCAAACGACTCTATGTTGAATGTGTTGGAAAAAAACAGTAAAAAATTTAGTTGCCATTAATCATGCTTCAGATTTCCTTTTGTGAATATTCTGTAGAGATAATTATAGTGATGCTTATTGGTCTGAATTTAAATGATGTATCACTATTGTAGGAGAAAGGCTCTTCATATTGGTGCCAACTCATATTGTTTTTTAAGCACTGAAATAAAATTCTTGTGAGTCAAAATAACAAAATAAATATATGGAATATTCTATGGTTCTTTGGAAAATGCAGTTATGCTCTCACCTCCATATTCACTGCAGAAAAAGCCATTCATTCAATAAACACCATTGTAATTGCTGCTGTTGTGTTACTACATATTGAGGGCTGTTATAAAATGCTTAATGCAAAAGTCAGTATTTTTATACTGGATGATTAATAAGAGCTTCTCTGATATCTCTATGTGATATAACATCCCCATCTTAGCAGATGAGTTCCAAACTGACCCACTTTGCTCAATGTAAACAATAATCTTCATGCCCTGATATTGCAAGAATTATGTTGTGGAGCTCAATTATTTGAAAACTTTTGAGGAAAACATTTTATTGACGGATGGGATTCTTTTATATAAGAAAATGTGGTCTTTAATCAAATGTTTCCAGACATATCATTCCTCTTCTACCAGTCAAAAATATCTTCAGAACTTATTATGTGGAACTAATCGTATCTTAAGTAGAACTGTGGTATTGCTATTAGCAAAAATGAAGTATTAAAATCATGAATTGGTGATTTTGAAGTGTATTTTCATACATCTCCAATAACATGAATAGGTTGGACGAGCCAACTTCTGAAATCAGTTAATAGAAGGCTATTTATTTATGTTTCAATTTATATACCGCTCCATCTCCCCACAAGGGAACTCTGGGCGGTTAATTCATGGCGGTTAGCCATGAAGCTAATCAGGAGCCTTACAATATCAGGTTGTCAAATTTGCATGGACTGTTATACCAGCTGTTGTTTGATTCAAACAGTGTTTATATATGTCTGCAGGAGATAATTTGCTTAGCCCCTTGTTTCAATTTTTGAGCTATTGGTTCTTGGTGCATTGGTTCTTTATTGCATCCTGTCTCCATTCCTCAAGGAACTCTGTTTCTTGGGACACAGCTATTGAGAGCATCTAAATTATATCAAAATGAGTTCCTATTCTATAATCACTGTTAAGTCTGCATTCGAATCCTCCCTGGGTCCCTATAAACCTTGGTGACAGTGCTATAGGTGTCTGAATGTTTGTCATGGATTTAAAATGATACCTTGGATAAAAATAGAAGTGAAGAGCACAGCTTTTACAAATGGAGAACAGCAAAAAGATCTGGCAATAAGTTCTGATATTGTTTGTGTTCTGCCCCTCTACATTTCTCACCCTTTCCCTAGGGAGAATGTATGGGGCTGACGACTTTTTGCCAGTGCTGACCTATGTCGTGGCTCAGTGTGACATGCTGGAGCTGGATGCGGAAATTGAGTACATGATGGAACTGCTGGATCCATCCTTGCTGCATGGAGAAGGTAATGCCCTTGAAACTCTTAAGGAGGATGACTTTCCGCCCAGGAATGTGGTTACTGATAGTATGTCTGAATAGAGAAGCTTGAAAAGAATGCCAAAACTTCTAACTTGTTACCAACTGCTTATCAAGTAATTCCTACAAAACAAAGCAAAGAGGGAGCCAAACCAAATGAGATTAAAAGTATTTTTCCCAGTTGGCATGAGAAGTAAAAAGAGGGTGTTATCAATGAAAAGTGTGTGTCTACGTGTGTGTGCGCGTATACTTGGAATAGGAAAATGTGTTAGCCTGGTATTTTAGATTATAATGGCTACGTTCATGTTTGTTGTTTTTACAGCAAGTCTGATTCAATGTGACTTCCCTCACAAAAAAACAAACAAGCTATCAATCCATACCTCTTGTGATATCCAGTTGTGTTTGTGAATAGTCTCTCTTATGGTGTTCCACTAATATGGAAAAGGATTTTTTTCATGTTTATGTTTTTGGGTCTTGATAAAAAAATAATCCTTCTGCATTACAGAAGTGGATTGCTTCAGATTTGAATTTCTGTTTACTAATGCTTCTCTAAAACCTTTGTTGGTCTGTAATTGAGAAGAAAAATACAGTCAGGACCAGAAATATTGGAACAAGGATAATTGTTTTGGCAGTTGGCCTCTGTACACCACCACATTGAAGTTCAAAGGAAACACACCCAGATGGGAGCGAAGTCAGGACTTTCAGCTGTAATTCAAGGGGTTTGACAAAAGTGGGGCACTAACCATTCAGGAAGTACAGCCAGTGGCATACACACACACCCATCGTTGGTGGCTCATAAGTAATGGAACAAACCAACATCATTACAAACATAAGGATCGCCTTGAATACCTGGATGAAAATCCTTTGCAGGCAATGACTGCCTGAAGTCTGGAACCCATGGACATGACCAAATGCTGAGTTCCCTCCCTCGAGATGCTTTGCCAGGCCTTTACTGCAGCTGCCTTTAGCTGCTGCTTGTTTGTGGGTCTTTCTGCCTTCAGTCTTGTCTTCAGTAAGTGAAAAGCATGCTCTTTTGGGTTGAGATCAGGTGACTGACTTGGCCATTGAAGAACATCCCACTTCTTTGCCTTGAGAAACTCTTGGGTAGCTTTTGCTGTATGTTTTGGGTCATTATCCATCTGCAATATGAAGCGGCATCCTATCAGTTTGGCAGCATTTCGCTGAATCTGAGTAGAAAGTATAGCCCTATACACTTCAGAATTCATCCTGCTGCTTTTATCAGCAGTCAGGTCATCAATAAACACCAGTGACCCGGTTCCATTGGCAGCCATACATGCCCATGCCATAACACTGCCTCCACCATGTTTGACAGATGATGTGGTATGCTTTGGATCATGAGCTGTTCCTTTCCTTCTCCATACTTTTCTCTTCCCATCATTCTGGTGCAAGTTAACCTTGGTTTCATCAGTCCAAAGAATCTTATTCCAGAACTGGGCAGGCTTTTTTAGGTGTTTGCTGGCAAAGTCTAATCTGGCCTTTCTGGCCTTGAGCGTTATCAGTGGTTTGCACCTTGTTGTGAAGCCTCTGTATTTACATTCATAAAGCCGTCTCTTGACTGTAGATGTTGACAATGACATGCCTACCTCCTCAAGACCGTTCTTGACCTGGCTAGATGTAGTGAAAGGGGTCCTCTTCGCCATGAGCAGAATTCTGCGGTCATCTGCTTTAGTTGTCTTCCGTGGTCTTCCAGACCTTTTGCTGTTGCTGAGCTTGCCAGTTAATTCCTTCTTTTTCAGGATGTTCCAAACTGTTGTATTGGCCACTCCCAATGTTTTTGCTATCTCTCTGATGGGTTTATTTTGTTTCCTCAGCCTAATGATGGCCTCCTTCACTCGCATAGACACCTCTTTGGACCTCATGTTGGGAGTTCCAGTGAACAGCTACCAAATGCAAATGTAACACTCAGAACCACCTCCAGGCCTTTTATCTGCTTGATTGGTCATGGGGTACCCAGGAAACAGGCCACCCCTGGCCATGCAGCTGCTTGTCAGCCATTCGTTCCATTACTTATAAGCTACCAATGATGGGTGTGTGTGTGTGCCACTGGCTGTACTTCCTGAATGGTTAGTGCCCCACTTTTGTCAAACCCCTTGAATTACAGCTGAAAGTTGTGACTTCGCTCCCATCTGGGTGTGTTTCCTTTCAACTTCAACTTTCAACTTCCAATATTTCTGGTCCTGACTGTATTTTCTTGCCTATAGAAGAAATAGAGGGTGTACACGTTAGATTGTGAAGAGGGTTCAATGTTGAAGAACAGTTTAATTCAGTGGATAAATTTATAATTTTATATATAAGAGGCCTGTTTGCATTTGCTTGCTTAGAGGAGGTGACTCCTTTTCTGTGCCTTTGCCCATCCCATCTTCTCCTCTTAAGTACAATTTCTTTTTGAAAATTTAGAATAAATGATAGAATTCAAGTGAATTTAAAAGGATACATGCATCAGCTGCAAAAGTAACAATTGTTTTAACATTTTGGAGTGTTTTAACTTAGTATGTAAAATAAAACTACCATGGATCACTATGGGAGCAAGTTTGCAAAATCCATCAAA
Source organism: Charina bottae (assembly GCA_023362775.1). Lineage (NCBI taxonomy): Eukaryota > Metazoa > Chordata > Lepidosauria > Squamata > Charinaidae > Charina > Charina bottae. Next base: position 19,830,179 of record JALMGJ010000016.1, on the reverse strand, counting down.
ATGGATTTGCTCACTGGACAGCAGCACTGAAGATAGTCCACTAGTATTTGCCTTCCACTAATCAAAAGTGTGCATTAGAAACCTCAGACTTGTTTGAGAGAGTTGTTCCTGAAAAATTCATACTGAAGAGCTTAAAGTGAGCAGATTGATATTAAAAACATGCATTAAGGCAGGGCTTTCCAAAGTTTTCCCGCGGCGACACACCAACCGCTGTTGGTGTGTCGCCGCAGGAAAACCTGGAAGTGCCGCCGTTGCGGCAGCGCGCAAAAACCCGGAAGCGCTGCTGCCACTTTCAGGTTTTTGCACGCCGCCGTGGCTGCGGCGCTTTCGGATTTTTGTGTGTCGCCGCGGGAAAACCCGGAAGCGCCACCGTGACTGCGGCGCTTTCGGATTTTCGCGCGCCGCCATTGGTGTGTTGCCACGGGAAAACCCGGAAGCGCTGATGGCCCGGTGGCGCGCCATCAGCGCTTCCGGGTTTTGACGCGACACATCTGGGCAACACACTTTTGTGTCACGACACACAGTTTGGAAAGCTCTGCATTAAGGAAACGTTCCTCCATGCTCTCTTTTCTCCATCCCAGTATTCTGTCTCTTTTCAGGACTTTTATTTATTTACAGGACTTATATGGCCACCTATCTCATACAATGACTCTAGGCGGCTCACAACATTCCACAAAACATGGTTAAAAACATACCCTTCCCCTCAGGCACCAGACCAAACATTCTCACAGCTCAACCCCCCATCCTAGCCCAATGCTTGGGGGAAGAGCCAGGTCTTCACAGCCCTCCACAAGGGCTAAAAGGGTAGGGTCTCTGATCTCCGGTGGGAGGCTGTTCCAAAGGACTGGGGCGGCCACCGAAAAGGCAGACCTCTGAGTTCCCATCATTTAAAGGAGGAGACCTGGAGCGCACCCACCCTATCTAACCTAGTAGGATGGGCAGATACCCTCAGGGTGAGGCAGTCCCACAGGTAACCTGGCCCTGTGCCATGTTTTCATATCCCATGCACAGATTCTTCCTACCCGTAGGCTCTTTCCCCCATGCAGACCACACAAATGCCCTAAGTTATGCCCCCCAACAATCTACTGTATTCATGTTCTTGCAGCCCTGCCACAGGCCCTATTGCATTCCCTGAGTGGATTTTTGCGTACTAGCACAACTGACCCTGTGCAGAGATTTTCTCCCACCCTGCATGCCAACTCTGTTGTAAATCTGTGCAGTGCATGATACTTGATTTGGAGTGTCCTGATCCCAGGCAAATACATAGCTGCTTTAAAGTGAAAAGGGGAGCTACGAGTAATGGCAGAGAGAGGTTTCTAACTTAGGATGCCCTGATTCATAGCTGGGTCTCTGAATCATTGTGCTATATTAGTGTCATCCAGTAGTGGGGCTGTTACTTCGATTATTATTTTTTCAGCTTTTTGTATATTACTTTTTAGACATATAGGTTAATAATTTTGTCAGAAAAGGCATGGCTTGAGAAAGAAACGTGACTAGTGGCTCTCCAGTCTGTATTAATGTAGCCAAAACTGTATTTGTCTTGGCATGTGCATATGTCAACTTATGGGAGAAAAAACACGTGAATGTGTCTATTCCCTGTAAATTTCTATTGACTCTTCTATTGAGAGTAAGTATCATTCAAAGTGATTGCAACATTTTCAGAAGATACTTGCATTTTAAGTAGGGCCTAGAACATGTCTTCCATTCTAAAGAGCTATTTCTTTAGATTTCTACATTTTCAGTGATTTGATTCAGCATGAAACTGGAACAGGGAAACATTCCAGAGACTTTCCCTCCAGTCCCAGGACAGATGAAAACAAAAGAATGCCGAAGCAGTTAAATCTGGAAAGAAACTTCTCTTTCCAAGAGAAAACAAAAACAACCGACTCGTCTGCTTGCCAAGAGGCTGGATGATGATATTTCATAGGCCACCAAACAGCATCAGACTTTCTCTTTCCCAAAACCTTTGGTGGCTCAGTAGAGGAGGGCATAATTTCCTTTCTTGTGGAAGAGCACGGAGTTTAGTGGGACTGAGAGAAATGTTCCAAAACTCCAATCTCTTGGTAATTCCTGAGGATACCCAAGGGCTACACATTGAGCTGCACACAATTACACATATGCACATGGATATATTACACATGTCCTCTCCTATGCACAGATTGCTATGTTTTGTTCTCATGGACAATGGATATGCAAGTGATTTTTAACCTTTTCATTAGAAGGAAGAGGAAAGACCTGTGTCATCTCCTTTACTCCCCCCCTTTTTTTTGCCTTTGTGTTAGTCTTAACACCTAGCCACTGCCTAGACAAGTCCATGCAGATTTCTAGAAAGCAGCTTCAGAAGTGGGTTGCCATTGACTTCTTCCTAGGGCTTGGAGGGAGTGACTGTCCCAATGTTACCCAGCTGCCTTTCATGCCTAAGGTGAGACTTAGAGCTGAAGTTTCCCTATTCCTAGTCCAGCACGTTAATCACTAGACCAAACTGGTTTTATTCCTAGTGAAATCTAAACAGATCAAGTGAAGAGCAAGGTCCCACCACAACCTGCCAGAGACTGTGTGTGGGTCACAGGTTCTCAGTTACTCATCCCTGCTTTTAAGTGATAATGTGATTTATGTGTTACATTTGTGCAGGGCTAGTGATATATGAAGACGCAAAACCAAAGGAACAAAAGAGTTGTAATTGACCATTGGCATAATTCACTATTTTTCAAGCTTCCTTTCTACAGAGATCTTTTTCTATATAATTTCTGCCACAGAACTTCTCTCCTTTGCAGAATATTCTTGAGATATAAATATGCATCTTCAGTGTTCATGACATTTTGACCAGACCTCTTGAACCTCACTACAGTCTAAATTAATAATATACTATTATTTTTTACAGTTGTGTGCTGTAATGGAAAACATGATGGATAAATAGGCATTAAGGGAAGCTTGACCAATTACCTTCTCGCTGAGAATCCCTAACAAGTTTCTGAGAAATCTCAGGACTCTGACAAGTTTCCAAACAATTGTCAAATTATAGCACCTGAGTTTCTTCCAAATTAATATGTCATGGAAATTATGGATATGATCTTGATTTCTTCCTTCACATATAACCAACTCATTAATAATAATTTCTCCCCTTGTACTTTTCACAGGAGGCTACTATTTGACAAGTGCGTATGGCGCACTGTCCTTAATTAAAAATTTCCAAGAAGAACAAGCAGCCAGACTGTTGTGTTCAGAAGCCAGAAATACTCTCAGGCAGTGGCATAAGCGGAGAACAACAAACAGAACAATCCCATCTGTTGATGATTTTCAGGTATGGTTTATACCTTCCAGAAAATGATTTTTCTGTTTTGTACAAGATAGAAAACTGGTGTGGTAGAGTGCATAGCATGGTACATTTGACTTGCCCTGGCTGATGTTACTTAAGTGATCCTTCATTTGAAAAGGTCAAATGCAATGTATCAATTACATTCACAATTAAAAATGGGGAGAGGGGTTTCATTCAAATAACAAAAAACGTACAGTAAAGATGTATTGTCGAAGGCTTTCACGGCCGGAGTTCAATGGCTGTTGTGGGTCTTCCGGGCTGTGTGGCCGTGTTCTGGAAGTTGTGGTTCCTAACGTTTCGCCAGCATCTGTGGCCAGCATCTTCAGAGGGCAGGAGCACAGATAGAAGCAAAATCTCTGTGCCCAGGTAGAGTGGCAATGTTCTATTTGTACAGTAAAGAAATGCTTGGTCCCATCTATCCCCAGTAGGTAGGCATGTATCGGTTCCCTTCTGTCTGTTGCTCCTCTTTTTTCCTTTCCCAGCTTATAACTGAAGTGAGCTAGGGTAAAAAGTATTCAGCTTTGAGGATTATGGTACAAAAAGGGAGGGTTCCTTGCTCCATTCCTGAATGACTTCTTTGCTTTGAAAAGCACTTTCTCCAGTCTGGTTTGTGTGTGAATGGGGCAGGCAGGTTAAATAAATGGTAATCTACCCCCATCTCATCTAACATGACCATCACTAAGTGGACTTGAGCAAGATGCAGTGAAACATGAATCATAAGATTAGGGGGAAGAAATAGCTCTCTATGTTGTACTAGTGCCTCAAAGAACTTTTAAAACTATAGAACATGATAAAGGGACAGTAGAATTTGGTGGGACTGCAATCTTCCTTTTAAGGAAGTTGGGTGGGGTGATGAACAAATTGAGAAATTGTTTCAAAAACTTCCCTTCGAAGTATTCCAAGATCCTGGCTGTTCCAAGAGGGATAGAAGTGCAACCATAATCCCTGTTAGACATCCTGCCATTTTAATGTTAGCCTATCAATAATGGAGGCTCAAAGTCAAATTCTGATATTTACTGCAGTAACTCAGTTTGGGTGTTTTTAGGAAGCTTAATGATTGCTTTCACCACTGAATACATTTTATTCTTGTCCAGAAACCTCCAGTATTTATGTTGAAACCAGTTAAAAATACCTAAGCAAAAATAAGTGTGTAGGTTGTTTTTCCCCTTTTGTAAAAAAGGGATTGGTTGTGGCATTCTCAATGCAAATGTGGACCTATATTTGACTTAGTTCCTCCTCCTTCTGAATTATTTCACATACAGGTAGTCACTGTTTAACAACCATTTGTTCAGCGACCGTTATGAAGGCGCTGAACGAATGGTATTTATGACTGGTCCTTGAAGTTATGGCCAATGCAGCACCCCCATGGTCACGTGATCAAAATTCGGGTCCTTGGCAGTCTGCCCACATTTACAACCACAGGGTGCTCTTCAACTTCCCCCACCTGCCTGTCTTCCCTCATCTCTGCCCTTTTGGCTGCCCTGCCCTCCGCTGCCTCCAGCTGACGTTTGTTGTCTTCTGCCACCTGCTGCTGACAAGCCATACCTGGTGTAGCCCTTCGCAAGGTCTTCCCAAAGGCTCACGCAGCCAGCAGCTGCCTCGCAAAGGAACAAGCTGGGCACGTCTCATCAGCAGCAGGAGGAAGAAGAGGCGACGGTCAGCTGGGGGTGGCAGGGACGGCAGAGGGCACAGCGGCAAGGGCAGCAGAGGGCAGGGTGGCCAAAAGGATAGAGATGGGAGGAGTTGGAAAGGAGGCGAGACCAACCAGGTGGAAGATGCGTGAGGTCCTGGCCTAACAACTGCAACTGGGACTACTGAAACTGCCATCGCTAAGCGGTGAGACCACGTGATGTTTTGCCGAATGACCTCATTGCTTAGTGACAGAAATTTCAGTCCCAATTAGGGTCATTAAGCGAGGACTACTGGTAGTACAAGGACCAGTTGTGTTCCAACATGCATACTCTGCATTTCTTTCCTTACTTCTTTATCACCTTCCTTCCTTCTTCCTTTTTCTCTGAATCCATTGTATGTTCCATCAGAGTCTCCAGGATGTTTATTTTCTCTTATAAAAAGTATAGTTTCTCTTTCCATACACACATACTATATGTATGTGTATGTGTATGTGTATGTGTATGTGTATGTGTATATGTATATGTATATGTATATGTATATGTATATGTATATAACAATTTCAACTAGTTCAGAAGAATGAATAAATCGTTGTATGTCTATGAAGGTTCTCAGTCATCCAGGTGGAATTGTCTGTAGCTTGAATCATGTCAACTGGATTTCTATTTTCTTAGTGGAAACGTTTCGCTCCTTATCCAAGGAGCTTCTTCAGTCTGAGCAAAGTTGGTAAGGGAATCCTAAATATGTTTCTAGGTAGCTGTGTGACCTTACACCTGGGGGCATGGTTATATTGAGATGTTATTTTAAGTCCTTTTATTATCTAAAGGAGGATCGTTAAGATCACCATGCTGCTGTTGAGCTTGTGAAATGGTCTTAATCTTCCTAGGCACAGAAGACAAAGCAGGGAGGAAGATGGGGGAGAGGTTGTGCCTGAGGCCCCCACCTCTATTCAAGGAAGGATTTTCCAAGTTGGCATAAATGGATTCCTTGACCCCTCTCTCAAACCACCTATCTTCTCTGTCTAAAATGTGAACATTAATGTCCTCAAATGAGTGTCCTTTTTCCTTTAAATGAAGATAAACTGCTGACTCTGGTCCTGTGGTGTTACTTCTCCTGTGTTGGGCCATCCTCCTGTACAAAAGTTGTTAGGTTTCTCCAATGTAAAGTTCAGAGCACTCCTCACTGCACTGGATTGCATAAACTACATTGCTTTTCTTGTGTTTTGGAGTTTGATCTTTGGGGTGTACAAGCCTCTGTCTCAGTGTGTTGGTGGGTTTGAAACACCACATACCTGTATATTTCAAACCCACCAACACACTGAGACAGAGGCTTGTACACCCCAAAGATCAAACTCCAAAACACAAGAAAAGCAATGTAGTTTATGCAATCCAGTGCAGTGAGGAGTGCTCTGAACTTTACATTGGAGAAACCAAACAACTTTTGTACAGGAGGATGGCCCAACACAGGAGAAGTAACACCACAGGACCAGAGTCAGCAGTTTATCTTCATTTAAAGGAAAAAGGACACTCATTTGAGGACATTAATGTTCACATTTTAGACAGAGAAGATAGGTGGTTTGAGAGAGGGGTCAAGGAATCCATTTATGCCAACTTGGAAAATCCTTCCTTGAATAGAGGTGGGGGCCTCAGGCACAATCTTTCTCCCGGCTCTGTCTTCTGTGCCTAGGAAGATTAAGACCATTTCACAAGCTCAACAGCAGCATGGTGATCTTAACGATCCTCCTTTAGATAATAAAAGGACTTAAAATAACATCTCAATATAACCATGCCCCCAGGTGTAAGGTCACACAGCTACCTAGAAACATATTTAGGATTCCCTTACCAACTTTGCTCAGACTGAAGAAGCTCCTTGGATAAGGAGCGAAATGTTTCCACTAAGAAAATAGAAATCCAGTTGACATGATTCAAGCTACAGAGAATAAATCGTTGGTTTCCTTGGGACTATATTTTGATTATGCTCTTCTCTGTTTCACTATATTGTGTGTCCTTTTTTTAGGGTCTTGGGGGCTAATTTAAAACTCTAGAAAAAAAATATAAGTGTGGAAAATAAAAGAAGCATCTTCATGTAGACATCTGCAGCTAGCTGTAGTGGTAGCAAAATGTCAAAGGTGCGTCCTGATGTCATGATGCAGGCTCTACCCTTTCATACTTGCATCACAGTTTCACACAGAGGTACACAAAGGATGGAGCTTGCATAGGCTGACCATACGTCCCATTTTGAACGGGACAGTCCCGGTTTTTTAGCATTTTTCAACCGTCCTGTCGTTTTCATAAAAATCTCAATTTTGTCCCGGTTTTTAAACCCGGTGGGAATGGTGCGGAAGAAGGATCCGAGCTGGAGCTGCCGATTGGAGGCAGCCCAGAAGAGGAAGCCCTCCCGCCTATCAGCACGCAGCAAAGGATAGCGGAGAGGCGGAGAGGAGGGCAGACCCGGGGGCGGGTTTGCAGGTGGGAGCCAATCGCGCGGACCGGGGGGCGGGTTTGCAGGTGGGAGCCAATCGCGCGGACCAGGGGGGCAGGGACCTCTGTCTTTTTCATGAATACGGAATATTACATAAGACCCCGTCCCGTTTTGCCATCCCAATGTCCCGTTTTTGTCTCAAGGAAATATGGTCAGCCTAAGCTTGCATCATGTTGTGATGCACATTTTATCACTTGACAATTTCTGCAGGGGCCATAGATCTCCAGAAAATGGGAACACAAGGAATTTTGCAATACCCATCTGCATATCAATATTATGCAACACCATTCTGAAGAATACCTTCCTATCTTTATGTAAATAATAATACATTTGTTTGTACTGGTGCAAGATGCAGTATTGACTGCTTTGCTCCTGAATGTACATTTTAATTTTTTCCATATATTTTTCCACTCCATAGAACTACCTACGAGTTGCATTCCAGGAAATAAACAGTGGCTGCACAGGAAAAACGTTGTTAGTGAGACCATATATTACTACAGAAGATGTGTGTCAGCTCTGTGCTGAGAAGTTTAAAGTGGATAATCCTGAGAACTATAGCCTGTTTCTTTTTATTGATGACACTTGGCAGCAACTGACAGAAGATACCTATCCCCAAAAAATCAAAGCTGAACTGCACAGTCGGCCACAGCCGCAGGTTTTCCATTTTGTTTATAAGCGCATCGACAATGATCCTTATGGGGCTATATTCCAGAATGACAACAGTGACCAAAATACATAAAACTAATTATTTTAATTGTTATATAAACTGACTGGGTGTTGAAATTAAATGATCTGTATTCTCTAAACCCTACTGATTAGTAAAAGTATGAATTACTATCAGTGATTATACATAATCTACAAAAAATAATAAACTTCCGTCACAACTCAGCATCATGGTTTCTCAGCTGTTCTGCAGTACCATCACCTGCAGATCTGTACTGGGTTTTACTCGTATCTTTAGTTTATGCACTCTTTTCAGTTCCATATGCAGAGGGTCAGACTTCTTTTAAACTAACTGTTAGGTTGACCATTTAATCAGTGTATATATGCATTATTGTCGGATGCAGAGCATCAGTAAAAATATGGATAACAGCCTTCTTTAAAATAGTTGCTTTATTATTATTTTATCGAAGGCAACTTTTTTATATATATTTCAAGAAATTTTATAGCAGTTGCAGGTAAACTGTCATGTCTGTAAAGTATTTTTTTAAATGATAAAATATTCTATAATTATGCATGTGATTTTTAACACAAAATAGAAAATAAATCTCTTGCTGGTTTTAGAGTATGTGATGTTTTTTATTTGTTTTAATTATGTCCTTAATATCTAGCTTTCTAAAATGTCAAACCACATTTTTAAAAAATGATTTTGTAAGCAGTTTATTTTGGACGTTGGTTATTCAGACTTCAGTTATAAGAAGATGGGTATATCTGACAGATGTGTTTTTGGGAAAGATGGATATATCAACCAGGTTTGTGAAAAGAGTAAGTTTGGTTTAAGAATAACACGTATTGGGAAAAGTGTTCAGAATCACTTAATACAGTTTATTGCTATTTATTTTATAAGCACTGGTGCATATAGTCGTATTGAAAGAATGAGGACAGGTGTTTCTTTTTCTCCTGCAGCAGTTCAGTACACATTTACAGAATTGTGATTCAGTTTCCAGGAGGACAGAAACCAAAGACAGTCTGTCACCATATCAAATTGTGAAAATACATCTGGTCTGAAGTGTAAGGCTTATTCCAGAACATGAGTGAAGGAACTTGTGAAATATCCATTTTTGTCTTTAAAACAGTATAGCTATATAAATACTGCTTTGACATCTATTGTGTTAAAGACAGCAGGAAAATGAGTTGATCAGTTAAAGGTTTTGTACACATGGAAGCAAACACCATCAAACACATTTAAAACTGTAAATATTGCTTTCAGTAGGAATTGTGATAGAAGTTGTACTTTTCTGTCTAAAAATATCAGAGCTAAAAGTTTGCTTTAATCCATATATTCAGGAGAATTACGGGAAGCGAAAAATCACAGAGATTAAACAGTCAGCATTCAATGACAAGAGAAATGTCTTAAATAAGAGATAATAGTAAGAGGTAATCCTGGATGGGGCGTGATGGCTCAGCGGGTAAGACGCCAGGCTTGTAGATCGGAAGGTTGCAAGTTCAGAGGTTCGAATCCCTAGCCCCGCGTAACGGGGTGAGCTCCCGCACTAGCTCCAGCTCTTGCCAACCTAGCAATTCGAAAGCATACAAATGCAAGTAAATGAATAGGTACCACTTCGGTGGGTAGGTAACAGCGTTCCGTGCGCGTCATGCCGGCCACATGACCGTGGAAGCGTTTTCGGACAACGCTGGCTCTTCGGCTAACAAACGGAGATGAGCACCAGCCCCTAGAGTCGGACACGACTGCACAAATGGGGGGGCAACCTTTACCTTTAATCCTGGATATGATTTTGAATCACATTCTGAAAAAAAGAAATGATGCCTCCTTTTCTACATCTGTAGGTATAGCATTCTCTATAACAGAGAAAACAAAACACTTTGCATTTGGAAGAGAAATTCTCCTATCCTAACTAGGTAATATGAGCAATTAAATCCTCAACTAAATGCAGAAAGAATCTGGGAATCTATGTCAGAACATGACATTGAAACCCTCTAAGTGTGACAATCCAGACACTTGCATAATAAATTACTGAAAATTCTGGATTATATATCCATATTTATAAAGAACTTCACTCTCTAACTGGACAATTAGGATGCCTTGCAAGTCTCTGAGGAATTATTACTATAACTTAATATTCTGGGGCTACCAAAAATATCTGACCTACACATACTAGTATGTTCTGTTTTTTAAGATTTGTATGCTTTATGTTGATTTGCCATATAATTGTCAGTTCAATGTATTTTTGTTTAATAAATGATAAAACAAACCTCCTCCACATTGTAAGGCAATGGTACCTGGGCTGCATAAATCCAGACAACCGCTGGATAGCAACAAAGAGACACAGAACATTCTACCTCTTTGCTGCTACCTACTGTCATCTGGATTTTTCTAGCCCAGTCTAACATTGCGAAATGTATTTTTCCAGCAATCCCATCTTGTCAATATGCATAGAATTATGCTGCAAATGAAGCTATTGATGAAACTGCTCCCAAATAAACAAACTCATACTTGTTTCAAGCTGTGTTAAGTTTTTCTATAAGTAGTATTTTGTCCAGGCACAATGATAAAAGCCCCTTTAATATACAGTAGCCTGAGGATATTGACATTGACACTAAAGAAAAATATTTCCCCCTAATGCAATAGTTTTGAACTTTGAAAAAATCCATCTCCATCAATTGGTAAAGCAGGAAGCTAATTTTATTTAAAAAATTATTATTATTTTATTTTTATATAAATTAAATTAAATAAATAAATAAAGAATAATTTACAAGCCCAGAGACAGAGGAGTGATTCTGTTTTATTCCTAACAAACACCATTTTGGAGTATACCACACAGACAGAAGGAAGTTACCAGAATACTTACCTTTATGGTTCTCTAAGCTAGTTACCTATAAAAAATACACAGATTGAAGGCCCAACGTTTATTTTTCCTAAACAGCCAAAGGGAGGAGCAACGACATGTAATAACAGTAACCAGAGATGTGCAGTCAGGTAACTCTATCAGAGCACAAGGTTGGGAAATAGGAGATCTGAACTAACCCCACATGTCCCACCCACTCAACCACGTGTCCCACCCACTCAACCTTTTGAAGGTGGAAGAGGGAAAATTAGTCATGACAAAAGCAAAAGGCAGGGAAACCTAGGATTCAAACCCACACTACATATATAATGTCACAAACTACGTGACTCTGCCCAGTGCTGACCATGGGTAAACAACACCTAGCTATAGATGACTCAAGGAACCAAGAGCTGTCTCACTTATACAGGAGTGGTCATTACAAATAGAATCCCAGACTTCATTGTTATTTTTAATTAAAAAGTAGCTTGATCAGGTTCACAAGCACCGCAAATGGGATGAGAGAAAATTTAGCCCCTCCCCCAATCTATTTTCTGTCCCCCAAAAGCAGAGTAGTTGGAGTAATCTAATTTTTGCAGCCTCTCTGCAACTCTATTGGAGGCCAAAAGAGAGAACTAATTAGAAGTTAAGTTTCTCTCTTGAATCTAGATGATGGAGTGAGCCATGAATAGCGGGCCACACGCGGTGACAAATTTTGAATCGATGGGGAAGTGATCTCCATCGAAATCCAAAAATAAGTTTCTGGACTGGACATCAGAAGGCTGGGGCTATTATTGCAATACCATGACCCTGGCTTCTTCCAAAAGAGACTTTAATTGGATCTGGATAAAAGTAAGGTCAATATGGATCTTCATGATTTTTACATAGGATCCACCTGAAACTATCATCTAACATCACATAATATGTTTCATAGAGAAATTATTACTGTACATTCATAGACCCAATATGTCATGCCATGATGATGCAAAAATATGGATCCAAGGCACAGTTCCTCTTGTTTTCTTCACAGGTTCCACCTAAACCACAGCATATAGACAGATGTCAAAAATTGTGAAGATCACTCCATGTCTATGATTCTATATTTTCAGGTGCATCCTGACAATCTATTAAGATCCCTGCTCTAATCCCATTCTGAGGATTTATGCTTTAGATCCATATTTTTGTATTGTTTTACAGCAAAAATAGTTGATTTCATTATTGTTATTGCTCATTCCATGCAAATGGAGGTATTCTGTGATTTAATTGGTTTTAGACAGATCCAATATAAAAAGTATGTGAATTCATACTGATATGTCCCTTGAATCCACATTTTAATGCCAGCTAAATACAACAAATAAATTAGATCCCTGATGTTTACCAGTTTCTCCATTCAGGCTGATGCATTCTACGACTTGTCTATAGTTTCAGATGGTAATGAAAATATAAAAGTGTCAGATATGAGTCAAGTCAAAATAGAAACGAAAGGATTTATTATAGCATTTGCAAAGGCTGGTGGACTCAACCGTGCTAGAAAACAAGTTGCACTGGGGAAGAGCCACACCCAGCAACAATTAGAACTCATCTTTTATAGCCCTTTGCCCGGACGCTTTAGCCCTCCTCCTTTTACCCATAGGCTGGGTAGTCAGGAGTGCACAGCCTATACTGAGTTTTAGGGGTGAATGATTTAGTGATCATCTTGCTTAGAAATCTTGCATCTTCCCATTCTCGCTTTTGCTTAAATCAGAGAAAGTTTGTTAGTGAAACCCAGGAACAGTTGTGCAGTGCCCATGATTGCTGACTCTATAAGCTCTTCGCAATAAATTGCAGTACAACCGTTGTTAAAGGAACTCCAGCCTAGAGTCTAGATTTTACATCAGACATGCCTCTTTTAAAATCAGACATCCCTGTTTTAATTCTGCTCATTTGCCTACCGGCAGTAGAGGGAAATTTTGCAGCAAGTTGGGACAAAACTGCCTAATTCAAAAATTGGAAGTGGATCTAGTTGCGAGTCTAAAAATTGCAAGATTGGGATGCGTAATTGGGCTGGACTACTGTATTGCCCCTTGGCAGCTGTTCCCCAAATGCATCTGTCACAGCCTGCTTGGCATTCTGACCGCGTGTCCGGCAGCCTCCGGAATTCAAACCTTTTAGATTTAGGGCTGTTGACAACTCAAATCACTTAGGCGTAGATACCCTTCAAATGCCAGAAAAGATCGCCTACTTCAGTGTTTTTTAGACTTGGCAACTTGAAGATGTACAGACTTCAACTCTCAGAATTTCTCAGAATTTCCCAGCCAGCATGCTGGCTAGGGAATTCTGGGAGTTGAAGTCCACATATCTTCAAGTTGCCAAGTTTGAAAAACACTGAACTACACTAGTTCAATTGCTTTTTCGCAAGTGAATGGCGACATATTGTGCCCATAGCCGGAACTGAAAATGAGGGTGTTGTAGCCGACTAAATTGGGGTTACGGAATTGTTGCTATTCTAATTTATTATCTCTATACTTGTCCCTATGTTCGCCCTCTGACGCTAGAGGGCAGTTCCGTCCCGGTTTGAGCGGAAATAGAGAAAAGTGATTCCGGGTCGATTGTTACGCGATCCCCTTTCCTTGGGTGAAGAGGGCGCATGCGCTCGTTTCGGGCGTTTGTTTGATCTGCTCCCCTGTAGCCACACGTGAGAAAGGGGAGATTAAGGTTAGTTGCAGTTGAATAGGATCTTCAACGGCCGTTTTTCTCAGCGGTAAGATAAACATACAGTGCTTCCTGCTGTATGTTGTCTTTCCCTTATTTCATTTTTCACAAATCTATATTCTTAGCTAAATGAAACCCAAAGGTGTCTGAATTACAGCAAAGAAATATAGAAAACTTTTCAGTCCAGATCCGATAGCCCTAGTTTTGCGGAATTTTAAAAACGAAATGACTTTTGAAAGTCACATAAGCTTTCGTGGATTTTAACCCATGTCATCAGAAACTTGATTAGAGATGTATATTTGGGAATGAGTTTGAGGATACCATTTCAACTAATTAAAAAAAATGTTTGTTATTCACATATATTTAATTGAAATCATGTAGCCCTTTTTATTACTGAGTTTTGAAGTAATTACTGCTCTCAAGTTTCAGATTCCTTTGTCTCTCAGGTTTTCTCAAGTTATATCTCTGGGAAGAGAAATAATGTAAATGCATATGTCAGTAGATTCAAACACTGAAAAAGCAGGAACCAGTATTTTATTTGTTATCACCTAATACATTCTATGGCAGGTTGTTATTTAGTTTGTCTGATTACTAACTTTGAAAAAGTAAGCAGAGTACAAATAAATGGAAGGAAGGAAGAAGTGGAGACCTTGAAGGATATGTACTGAAACGGGGGTTTTTAAAACTTGTTAATAAGTTGTCTGGACCTAGGGACAACGGTGAGCTGGCCAGGTTTGTGGTTTATATTAAACTATTCAGGGAGCTGAAAATTAAAAGTCATGTGAAAAGCTTCAGAAAGATTAAATAATGCCACCTATCAGCACTCAAGAAGTGCACCTTCTCTGTTGCAGCACCAGCCCTCCGGAATGAGGTACCCCCTGAGATCCGGATGGCTCCCATCCTGTGAGCCATAAAGTCCTGGCTGTTCTCCCTGGCCTTGGAATAGGGTGGTTGATATCTTTGTTGGATATCAGTTGGTGGGGTGTTTGGGGATTTGCTAGGTTTATCAGTTTTGCTCTTCTACCCTTTTTTTGGCTGAGTCTACTTTTGTTATCTGTTTGTCTCTGTTATACTTTTTTTATTGCACTGATGTATTGTGAGCTGCCTAGAGTTGTTTGGAGTCAGGCAGCATCAAATCAAATAAAAAAATAAAGATCTCTTGAAACAGGGTGAGTAGCCATTTTGATTTAAGTGGAGCCCATCTAAGTAGTAACGTGTTCTAACTCTACTGATTTTTTTAAAACAGCCATGGTCAAACACAGAGATCCTTTAATGTAAGAAAGAACATAAGAATCTAAAAACAACAGTTAACCTTTCAGAACAAAAGTAACACGTGAAACAATCTCTGACACAAAAGGAGCCACTATTAGCACAAGATATCTTCATAAAACAGGAATTTTTGTTGAATTAGTTATTTGAGGTCTGTAGGTGCCAAAATGGTCTTCCATTTACATTTCAGTTCCTTAGCCTATCCCTCCCTACAACATCTAATATAACCTTAACTTTTATACAGTGGATATAAAAAATCTACACACCCGTTAAAATGCCAGGTTTTTGAGATGTAAAAAAATCAGACCAAGATATTCAGGTCTGGGCTCCGGCTAGGCCATTCCAAAACTTTGATCATCTTCTGGTGAAGCCATTCTTTTGTTGATTTGGAGGTATGCTTTGGGTTGTTGTCATGTTGAAAGGTGAAATTCCTCTTCGTCATCAGCATTTTAGCAGAGGCCTGAAGGTTTTGTGCCAAAATTGACTGATATTTGGAACTGTTCATAATTCCCTCCACCTTGACTAAAGCCCCAGTTCCAGCTGGAGAAAAGGAGCCCCAAAGCATAATGCCACCACCATGCTTCACTGTGGGTATGGTGCACTTTTGGGGATGCGCAGTGTTGTTTTTGCGCCAAACATATTTTTTGGAATTATGGCCAAAAAGTTCAACCTTGGTCTCATCAGACCATAACACATTTTCCCACATGCTTTTGTCAGACTTGATGTAGGTTTTTGCAAAATGTAGCCGGGCTTCTAAGAAAAGGCTTCCGTCTTGCCACCCTACCCCACAGCCCAGACATATGAAGAATATGCAACCAGTACTTGCCAGAGTTTCCTGCAGCTCCTTCAATGTTGCTGTAGGCCTCTTGGCAGCCTCTCGGACCAGTTTTCTTCTTGTTTTTTCATCAATTTTGGAGGGACATCCAGTTCTTGGTAATGTCACTGTTGTGCCATATTTTCTCCACTTGTTGATTACTGTCTTCACTGTGTTCCATGGCATATCCAATGACTTGGAAATTTATTTGTACCCTTCTCCTGACTGATACCTTTGAATAATGAGATCCCTTTGATGCTTTGTAAGCTCTTTGCAGGCTTTTGCTGTAAGAAGCAACTGAGTAAATGTCAGAAAAATCCTACTAGAACCACTGAACTTTATATGGGCTTGATCAGAGTCACTTTAATTGATGGCAGGTGTGTACTGACTAGTATTTAACATCAGTGTGAATGTGATTGGTTAATTCTGAACACAGCCACACCCCTAGTTATAAGAGGGTGTGTACATTTATGCAACCACATTATTCTAGTTTTTTCTTTTTCTTTTTTCACCCTTTTATTATTATTATAAATATTATTACCTAATATTTCAGTTTGTTTTTCAATTGAATTGTACAGCTTGTATGTTATATTAAAGGTGGAAAAAATTCTGAAGTGATTTATCTTGGTCTGATTTTTTTACATCTCAAAAACCTGGCATTTTAACAGGGGTGTGTAGACTTTTTAAATATCCATTACTGTACAGGGACTTTTTTTTGTGGGGGCCAATGTACCATTCAAAGATTGTGGGGATTGACAGAGATTGTGCCAGTCCTAAAATGTAAAAAAAAGGTAAAAGGTTCCCCCCCGCACATTTGTGCAGTCGTGTCCGACTCTAGGGGCCGGTGCTCATCTCCGTTTGTTAGCCGAAGAGCCAGCGTTGTCCGAAGATGCTTCCACGGTCATGTGGCCGCATGACGCGCACGGAACGCTGTTACCTACCCACCGAAGTGGTACCTATTCATCTACTTGCATTTGCATGCTTTCGAATTGCTAGGTTGGCAAGAGCTGGGGCGAGTGCGGGAGGGGCTAGGGATTCGAACCTCCGAACTTGCAATCTTCCGATTGACAAGCCCGGCGTCTTACCCGCTGAGCCACCACGCCCCCTAAAATGTAGTTGCTACTAAATTCCCCAAAGAGTTTATAAAAGGCTTCAGTTAAATTTAACTGGCCACCTCTCACAACTACCAACATTTGGGTCTTGTCTGTGTTGGCTTTGGTTCCTCTTCTCCCTCTGAACATTTGTGTCAGCTAGACAGACGCTGTACTGCATCTCCCTCCTTGCATGGTGATTCCTAGCTGAATCCTCTTTGGTGGTGTTAACCCCCCTCCCCAAATCTGCTTCTCTTTAGTAGCCTGAGATTGCCTAATTCCACCTTGCCCGTACTAGTTATTTTTTCCCTCTCCCTCTTTCTCACCAAGGAACTCAACCCCTTCTTGCCAGCTTCTTAGCTGATTTCCACCTCCCCCCTCTCATGAGAGACTGTATATGTGAATCCCTTTATCTGTTCTTTTGCCAGTTTCAGGTTATCAGACATAGGTACAGTTTACATGTCTGGGCAGCAGACATCACCTTCTCCATCCCATCATATACATATGTCTAGTCCTAGAGAGAGTTCTGAGGCACTTAGACTGCTAGGCCATATTTATATATCCATATATATTTATATATTTATAAATACGCCATATATCCTGTCAACCCAACAGTTCGAAAGCTTTGCGAGTAGATAAATGGGTACCACCTTAAGTGGGAGAATTTGCTGGCGTCCTGTCGGGGGTCGCCCACCAAACGGAAGATCTTGGAATGCGGTGGTACGACGGATCCTGGAAGAACAGCTCCATCTACAGGACGTCGGCAGCCGGCTCTGACGCAAGGCATTGTGGAACTTGTAGTCATGGATGAGTCGGTTCCCTTACCCCTTCCCTTAACGCGCGGTTAATTGAAATGTATAACAGGAAAAATGTATAACATGAATTGTATATGTATGTAAGCCGCCTAGAGTCCTCTGTTAGGGAGGGGATAGGCGGGGTATAAATATCAATATAAATAAATAAATAAATAAATAAATAAATAAATAAATAAATATTTAGACATTAAAAATGTCTTAACTAAAGTTATTACTATTCTGCATTTTTCAGCAAATGATACTTCCATTGCAACTCCTCAAACTACAAACATTCATCATTTGATCCTGTTAATTGAACAATAAACGCTTCGCCTAGATTCACCAACAAAGCAATTGCCTTGCTATTTTGAATTTGGGATTCCCCATAACGTTAATTTAGTATGATCATAAAGACTAAAAAAGTCCCCCGTTAGCTAATATATGAATGTTCTGTAGTTACATAAGTATTTGGACTCTAATATCCTCCCAACTCACGAGAAGTGCCAGATATGCCAGTTCCAATTTGCATTTGGCAAAGCTTGTGGTTCAGTACTCAAAGAAAGAAAATACAGTATGTTTTAGAGAGAATACCATTAAAATACATTTTTAAGAATATATAGAAATGCCATATATAGTATACATTACTTGTGACAGATTTTTCATATATAAAGTATTTTTCCCCAAATACTCAATTTAAGTGAAGTCCATATCCATATTGGTTACTATTTCTAATAACAATGTACTGTATTTAAATTCAGTTTAATCATCTGAAATATATCTCTAGGTACTCTCAGGCCTCAATAAGGTATTATTTCCAGTGACCATCAAAACTGTTAATAAGCTATTTTTCACAATATACTTCAAAAACATCAGTTCAGACTTGCAATTTTATCAATGTAGCTTAGAGTTTTGGAACTGTAGGAGACGTGGATCAATTAACCTGCCTGCTGGCTGAAACATCTCTCAAGTCATGTTGGGGCAATGCCCGGTATTTATTCATTCATTCATATTTGTATGTTGTCCGAAGATTCACTACATCCATAAAACAATAATTAAACAGCATCCTGGCCACCTCCACAGCCTCCCCCACCATAAGGTGTTGTCAGCCTTACATAGTGCTCACTTCCCCAAAGACTGCAAAAAAGGATGTCTTTACAATTTTGCTGAACGACAGGAAAGAAGGGGTCACCCTGACTTTGGGCCAGGTTGTTAAGAGAGAGGAACCTGCCCATCAGCAAGGCCAGTGTCCAGGTCCCTGTCCCCTTACCTCCAGGAGGTGAAAACCACAGCGTGCTGCTTGCTCTGCATGCACTGGGTGGGCAGATTCTAGCAAAGTCTACATGGAGTCATGTGAGCAAATGAACTGAAAGGAAGAAAGGCCCTGAGCCATAAAGGACTTTATAGATAATAAGCAGCACTTTGAATGGGGCCTAGAAGCCAACCAGTCCCCTCACCCCCACCACCCCCGGTTTCAGTGTGCTGGCAGGAGGGGGGCCCCCAGTGGCTGTTCTCTGTGGCAGTTCCCTCCTCAGGAATAGCTTGCCCCCAAGGCAAGGATGACCCCTGCTTCCATGGCCCTCCACAGCTGGTAAGAAGCTGGCTTTTCCAGAAGGCCTTTGGGGAGTGACAGTGGAGCCATCATCCCCTATGCCCTTTTAATGATTCAGTGTAATGGATTATTTATTATTGTTATTTTAGCATCTGTAATCTGCCTAGAGCCCACTAGCATTGTGGTGGTGGATAAACTGCATGAAGCTTGGAGACAGGCTAGTCAGTTTCAAGGATGGGTGATCTCTGTTTTGGCTGGACCAAACCATTCCAAAAATAATGAAAAGTGGCTGTGAAAACTGGGATCCAGTCTCCTTTTCAGCCAGAAGAGGACTGAGGGTCAGAAGAATTCAAAGGCCAGCTCCCATAGGAAAGCAGAAGAACCAGTTGGAGCCACAAAATTGCCAACACAGAACTCATTGTTTTGGATCCCCTGCCCCATGGGCAGAGTGCCCCCGACATTGCCTGCATGCAGAGTCTTGAGGTGGAATCTTAAGGAACATACCATTACCAGAGTGGAACGTCAGAAACCATCTTTGCCCCAGCTGCAGATACCCTTGAGATACAGGGGGAGGCATGTGGACCTTGGAACTGGTGGGAGGGGCATGCTTGCGGTGGGGGAGGAGGTTGCATGTATGTGGCCTAAATGTGCATTCATGTTTGCAAAAAGACTTTGTACCATAGAATGTTATGTCAGCTTCACTTAGGGATCCCCTGAAACATGTAAGTTGACCAGGGATACTAAACTACACCTGGAACTGTAGCTTGATTAGTTATCTCACATTTAATTATTTCTGTTTTGGAGGCATAAGCCAGGAAAAAAGATATTTCAAGAGTGGAACCATGATAATGTGAGTATACAATAGGATTTTTAGTAAATGGAGAATAGTTAGAATATTAGCTTGGAGGTATTTGATTTGCTAAAATTTTCAGAATGTCCCTTAGTTTTGCTGTCAAAATTAATTGATAATCTGTGGGAGGCAAATTAGGAATGTATTTATATTATTATCATATAGTTGCCATAAAGAGGTTGTAGCTGCTTTAGCCTATGAAGAGATTCCACCTAGAGTTTGGTCACATTTGCCTGAAAGACAAAATCAAGTTAATTATGTTATCAGTATGTTTTCCAAATCTAGAAATTATTATTCGGTTATGTTCGCTGCCTTGAGTTATTTATAAAAATAATAAAGGAGGGATGAAAATTAAATAAATAAATAAAAATAATAAATTAAGTAATTTCCTATTATGTGGGAGTCCCAGCCTAAACAGATGGATACACCCCATTAGTCATGGCTCACCATGTCATCTGCGTTGGAAGAAATATTTTAATAGAGATTAACCTGGTTCCTGACACAGAAATGGGAGGCTAAAGCAGCCCAAGAATGGAAATTGCTCCAGTTTCTCCATTTGTTTCTCTCTTTTTTTTCCCTTGGGTGAATTGTAGATAGAAAAGGTTGGGGACGCAATGTCTTCCCCTACCTCCTCTTTGATGTCTCTAATCCCAGTTGAGCCACAGTAGATTGATTCTATATTACTGTTACTGTTCTAATTTTGAAACTATCAAAATAAGAGGGAACAGGGAGTGATAGTTTGCCAGCCACCACAAAAAGGGCAATGGGGGGTTACTCAGAATGGTTGCTCCCAGTGTAACTGAGGATGTCCTGAGAGCTGTCGAGAGCCGGATCATCGGGTTCATGCCAAACACACTTTGTTTTTATATTTTCCATGTGGCTTTAAGGGGAAACGATACTGAAAAGGACACTTGGCTACTTTATGAGAACATGTGTATGACTGCAAATCATACTTGAAACCAGAAAGCCACAAAGGCTTGAGAGATAATGGCTGTTGTCATTGTTGCTATACAGTAAGAAACAATATTAGTACTATTATAGTTATAAGTTGTGGTGCATAAGTATACAACTTTCAAATTCTTCCTTGTGCAAGTTAATTCATTTTTATTGGGGAAGTTTGGTGCTCGTTTTGCTGTGGGTGAAATGTGTGAAAGTGATTATGAACTTCTTTTAATAAAATTGACTGTCAATAGTACACTCAGTTTACTTTCCAAACAGGAAATTAGTTCAGTACAGATTGCAAGATATAAAACACGTAAGATGTTATTAGTTCTTTCCCAGATACTGAATTTTCATTTTAAGATATGAAAGCCGCCTGGGTGACCTTGGACCAGTCACTCTCTCTCAGCCCAACTCACCTCACAGGGTTGCTGTTGTGGGGAAAATAGGAGGAGAAAGGAGTATTAGGTATGTTCGCCGCCTTGAGTTATTTATAAAAATAATAAAGGTGGGATAGAAAATAAATAAATAAATAAATAAATAAAGGCAAAAGGAGACAGTATAATTTCTGGTCATGGTTTGATTATTTTAGAATTGTGGAGAGTTAATTATCTTACTTAAGTGTGAAAACAGACATTGATGGCAGACAGGAGCACTAATTTGATAAGGAATGTACCAATCGAAGAGAAGCCAAATGTATCAATCAAAGACCAAGCCAAATCCAAAAACACTAGAGAATTCCTGGAAGCTTGGCACTCAGACAAAGCAGCCATCAACAGACACATAGAGGTAAATGTGGGGTGTTGCTGGCTATTGGGGTTCCAGGCGCAGAGTAATCCAAACAACGTGTTTTAAGGCTAACAATATCTTTATTGATAGCATAAGGCAACAATGGATGTATAGTGCATTATTGCAAAAAGGAAAAAACAAAGCATACGCAGAGTTCCATCAACAGATGTGAGGAAAGAAAAATCATGGTCTATGCAAAGACCAGGCGTAGTTACAGTACAGAAACAAAGTACATGTAGATAGCAGTCAAAAGAAGCATAGAATTGAGTGAGTGAGATGAGTACCCATAGTTCATAGTTGACTTATACCCATGGTTCAACATTCTGATTGGCTAATGTGGGCTAGGCCATTTTTCAGCTTAACATTGTAGTAACAGTTGTACTTACTATAAACCGCCATGAGATGGCGGTGTTGCATATTGGTTTTTCTCCCGGGGAAAGTTTCTCATGGGACAAGACTGTTATCACCATATTGTTTTGACTAGAGAAAAGCACATCTGGTGTTTACTTACTTTTTATTATGGGAAACTGCTTACAGCAGAGAGACTTGGAAATTCCCATTTTACAGGCTTTCACAGTGAAGGAATCCATTCGCTTGAATCCTACATAGAATAACTTTAACAAATAACTTTAACACCCCTTCCGGATGGATTTCGAAACGCTTTGGGGAGTGAAAACTGTCATTTTACAAGCACACAGAGACACAAATGATCTTATTTCAAACACATTCGCTCTAGTCCCAACTTGGTAACCATGGTAGTATGTTTCTCAAGAGGTAGAGCTTTCGTGAAGATATCTGCCACATTCAGTTCAGAAGGACAATATTCTAACTGGATAAATCCTTCCTAAATTGCATGTCTTACATTTTTGAATTTTACATCGACATATTTTGTCTGGCCTCTTACATTCTCAGAGAGAGCAAGCGCAATGCATGATTGTGAGTCTTCATACACTGTGACTGGTGAGGCTATATCTACAGAAAGATCTCCAAATAGTTGTTTACACCAGTGTAGCTCATTTATTGCCTCACTGAGGGCACTATACTCTGCCTCACAGGTTGAAACGGCAATTGAATTTTGCTTTCTCGCCCGCCAAGCGATGGCTGTATTGGCAAACAAGCAAATAAAACCGCTCACAGATTTCCTGTCTCCCTCTTCTGCAAAAGAGCTGTCAACATAAATCACAGGCATTTCGGCTTTAGTAGCTGATACTTTAAGACAAAAATCAGCTGTGCCTTTAAGGTAACGTAGGACCCTTTTTAACCCTTGCCAATCTCGCATGGACGGTTTGGCAACCTTATGACTGAGTACTCCAACTGAGTAAGCTAAGTCAGGACGTGTCCATTGTGTTAAGTGTAGCAAGCTTCTTACAGCAGAGTGATACAATTCAGGTTGAGGACAAGGTTCCTCACATGTGTCACCCTTTAGGAAATCAAGAGTCATTGGTGTTCTGGTGGGTTTTGCATTTGACATCTCAAGTTGACTCAACAACTGATCAATTTTTCTCTTCTGACTCAGATAGAAGTCACCACTCTGAGCTCTAGTGACTTCAACACCTAGATAGTATTTCAGTTCACCTAGGTCTTTTAATTGAAAGTACTGTCTTAATTGTGTTGCAAACTCTTGTACAAGGTGCAAAGAACCAGTTGCTAGGCAAAAATCATCAACATACGTTAGCAACACCGTGTAGCTACTTCCGGAACCTCTTACATACAGACAAGGATCAGCAACTGACTTTTTAAACTTTAGCTCCATCAAAGCCTTATCTAAGCACTGATGCCAACAGCGACCAGCCTGCTTTAATCCATAAAGCACCTTGCGCAGCCTGTACACCTTCTGGGAATTGCCACAAGCATAGCCAGGAGCCTGCTTCATGTACACTGTTTCAGGGAGCTCTGCATTCAGATATGCTGTGTCAACATCAAAATGATGGACAACAAGTTCACGCTGTGCAGCCAGAGAAAGTACCATACGTAAAGACTCTGGTCTAGCTGTGGGTGCATATGTGAGATCATAGTTCAAAAACCTCTCTTGTGAAAACCCCTGAGCAACAAGCCTGGCTTTGTACTGCACTGTATTATCAGGAAGAAGCTTCTTTCTGAAAACCCATCTGGAACCAACAGCTTTCTGGGATGGGGGCAAGTCAGTGACTTCAAACACCTTTTGACTCACTAATGCCTCAAACTCCTTATCCATCGCTGTGTTCCACTTCTCCTGCTCTTCAACAGGCAGAAGCAACACCTCTTGGAAAGACTGAGGTTCACAGGTAATCTGACACACTCTCACCTGCTGACTCACAAACCTGTCAGGCTTCACACCCTTTGTGGAACGTGCAGACCTACGAGGAATTACCACTGCCTCTTCCTCATCACTGTCCTCTGTCTTTTCACTACCTGATTCCCCCTTCAGGTCCTGAACCTGCTCAGGTGAAATTTCCTCTTCCTTCACCTGAGAGGACCTTCTCACCACACTAGGAGACTGGGAACCAGAAGGCAGCTGAACTGGTTGTTGTCCAGCCACAGGAGCATGGACAGTTGGCTGTGTACTAGATTGCAACAATACCTCTGAACTAGTATTCAACCTATCCCAACCAGTAGGGTGCTCAAAATTAGCACTTCTGGAGACTACCACACGACCATAGCCTGCAGAAAAATGGTAACCCTTAGATCTAGAGGAGTAACCAACAAACCTTAAGCGTTGTGCTTTTGGCTGGTTCTTCCTTCGCTGAGACTTAGGGATGTGAACATACGCAAATGTTCCAAAAACACGCAGATGCTTCAGCGAAGGGCGCTTGCCAAACAAAAGGAAGTAAGGAACTTCATTTACAGCTGAATTCCACACCCTGTTGGTTAGATACACTGCAGTCATGGTAGCCTCACCCCAGAAACGGGCTGACACCTGAGCATCTAACATCAGGCTATTTCTAATGGTATTAACAACACCAATCTTCCTCTCAGCTATTCCATTCTCAGCAGGAACACCAACATTGGCAAGTCTATGGGAGATTCCTTTCCTACGAAGCCAATTTTGGAACTCATGACTTAGGAACTCTCCTCCACAATCCGATTGAAACTGACCTACTTGATAACCATAGTTTCTCTCCACCATTGCAACAAATTCCTTAAAGTGAGCAAAGGCTTCCGCTTTAGATTTGAGCAAATAACAAAACGTAAAGCGAGTATGGTCATCCACCAAATGAAACATGAAACGTGCCCCCCCTTCACTAGGAGCATTGGGGCCAGCTAAGTCTCCATTAACCAACTGAAAAGGCCTAGTTGACACCCTGTCACTTTTCCTAGCAACAGGCGCAGCCTTGATTTTAGATTGTTTGCACACAGTACAATCAAGAAAGTCATCACACTTTTTGGATCCTAGTTCAGGATACACCTTGGCCATTTGGGACAAACTTCCCCACCCGGGATGTCCCAGAACTCTGTGATAATAGTGAATGCATTTGTTATGTGGGGGAACATTGGAAATACAATTTCCTGACACAATCCCCTGTTTAGGAAGCATTTCATACAATTGATTCACTAACTTCCCCCTAGCACATTCAATTCCATATTTTTCAATAGAACATCCAGTACCTTTGAACACAACAGTACTGTATATCCAGATTTCACCAGGGCTGGAATGCTAAGGAGGGAAAAGTCAAGTGTAGGAACACACAACACATTTTGTACACTTATCCCCAAACAAGGAATGTATACTTCACCCTGAAAAGACACATCAGCCATGGATCCATCAGCTAGAGCAACTTGTTGGATTTTAGGCCTGTTCTTTGTTAATAGCAACTGTTCATTGTTGACAATGATTTGGCTACAAGCTGAGTCCAAGAGCCAAGTCTCTGGGGAACGTTTACTCACAGACGTGAGCAAAGCAGACACTTGGGTACGTTGTCTAGGCAGTTGTTTCCCCTTCTTTCGCACGAACCTCTTTCCACTGGCACTACCAGCTGGGCGAGGTGGCTGGGGACAATCTCTCATGAAGTGTTGACTCGAGTTGCACCGGTAGAATCTCCTTACAGCACATGCAGCCTCTGTTCCAGCTGGAAAACGCTGTGCAGAAGTCTCAGGAACAGCAACAGATGGCTTACCCTGCATCTTCTCCAGGTCACGAGCTTGCTGGATTTCTTGCAGCCGATTTGTAAGATAATCCACAGTAAGGTCTTGGGGCCTCAACGTCTGAGTTGCCTCGATGAGCATGTCAAAGCTCTTGTCCAAGCTTGACAGGATGACACAAGCTCTCTGGGTATCAGGGATCACAACATCCCGCTCCTCAAGTTCAAGAAACAAAGTCTTGAGTTTATGGAGGTGGGTCATCACGTTTCCACCGGGCTGCAGCTTCAGGTTGTAAAGCTGACGTGATAGACCAACAATGGCAGCAGAGGTTTGCTTGGAATAAAGGGCTTTGAGAGCCTCCCAACATGCATGTGCAGTGTCTAGATTGCTGATATGCAGTAGCTGCGATGATTCCAGTCCCAGAATCAAATTGCCATAAGCACAATCCAAACACAACTGCACTTCATCAGTAACGGGACCAGCTGCAGGTGCGTCTCTCACATACTTCCACAAACCTTCTTTTAAGAAGAAAGACTTGATCTTCACACACCAGGTCCGATAGTTTGTGCCATTCAAACGCTCAAAAGGCAGACTAGTTAGCCCTGCAGCAGCCATGCTGACCACTCAAAGAAAAACACGTTTACTCCAAAATGCAGCCTCAAAAACAAACCCCCTTGTTACAGCCAGATCCAGCGCAGCAGACCAACCACACTGGGCATTCCATAACCTGTGGGGTGTTGCTGGCTATTGGGGTTCCAGGCGCAGAGTAATCCAAACAACGTGTTTTAAGGCTAACAATATCTTTATTGATAGCATAAGGCAACAATGGATGTATAGTGCATTATTGCAAAAAGGAAAAAACAAAGCATGCGCAGAGTTCCATCAACAGATGTGAGGAAAGAAAAATCATGGTCTATGCAAAGACCAGGCGTAGTTACAGTACAGAAACAAAGTACATGTAGATAGCAGTCAAAAGAAACATAGAATTGAATGAGTGAGATGAGTACCCATAGTTCATAGTTGACTTATACCCATGGTTCAACATTCTGATTGGCTAATGTGGGCTAGGCCATTTTTCAGCTTAACATTGTAGTAACAGTTGTACTTACTATAAACCGCCATGAGATGGCGGTGTTGCATATTGGTTTTTCTCCCCGGGAAAGTTTCTCATGGGACAAGACTGTTATCACCATATTGTTTTGACTAGAGAAAAGCACATCTGGTGTTTACTTACTTTTTATTATGGGAAACTGCTTACAGCACAGAGACTTGGAAATTCCCATTTTACAGGCTTTCACAGTGAAGGAATCCATTCGCTTGAATCCTACATAGAATAACTTTAACAGTAAACAACATTTACATACAATTCATAAGAGACAATAGAAAAGCCAGAAGACCAGAACACCTCCTTGCCAGCAATCAACACCCAGATATGCAAAGATTAACACCAGGATTAGCACCAGAGGAACAATCAAACAGCACAATATACCCTAATCAAGGAACTATTAACTCAGTCAATCAACCAAGCAGCAAACAACAGCCCAATCAAGGAACTACCAAGGAGAGAACAACACCTCCACCAACACAAGCAGGACAGGCCATGGGATATAAACAGAAAGCAAGTCCCACTCCCTTTTTGCACTGAAGATGTTGCCTAGCCTGGCAATGAAACATCTGCAAGAAAACAACAAGGCTCAGAGAGCACCAAGGACTCAGCAGATAAGGAATGTTTCAGAAAGTGGTTTAAGTTTGTTCAGAAAGTTGTCCTAAAAGATCTTGATAGGTTTATTGACAAACTGAGTTCAGAGGAGCTTTTCTGCTCTTTTGTTGTTGTTGTTCAGTCGTTTAGTCGTGTCCGACTCTTCGTGACCTCATGGACCATAGCATGCCAGGCCTTTCTGTCCTCCACTGTCTCCCAGAGTTTACTCAAATACAGTACATGTTCATTACACTGGAGATGCTATCTAACCATCTCATCCTCTGCCGTCCCCTTCTCCTTTAGCCTTCAGTCTTTCCCAGCATCAGGGTCTTTTTCCAGTGAGTCCTCTCTTCGCATTAGGTGGCCAAAGTATTTGAGCTTCAGCTTCAGTATCTGTCCTTCCAATCAGCAGTCAGGGTTGATTTCCTTTAAGATTGACTGATTTGACCTCCTTGCAGTCCAAGGGACTCTCAAGAGTCTTCTCCAGCACCACAGCTCAAAAGCATCAATTCTTCGGCGCTCAGCCTTCCTTATGGTCCAACTCTCACAACCATACATTACTACTGGGAAAACCATAGCTTTTACTATACGGACCTTTGTTGGCAAGGTGATGTCTCTGCTTTTTAATATGCTGTCTAGGTTTGCCATAGCTTTCCTCCCAAGGAGCAAGCGTCTTTTAATTTCATGGCTGCAGTCACCGTCTGCGGTGATCTTGGAGCCCAAGAAAATAAAATCTGTCACTGCTTCCATTTCTTCCCCTTCTATTTGCCAGGAAGTGATGGGACCAGATGCCATGATCTGAGTTTTTTTAATGTTGAGTTTCAAGCCAGCTTTTGCACTCTCCTCTTTCACCCTCATCAAGAGGCTCTTTAGTTCCTCTTCACTTTCTGCCATTAGGGTGGTATCGTCTGCATATCTGAGGTTGTTGATATTTCTCCCGGCAATCTTAACTCCGGCTTGTGATTCATCCAGCCCGGCATTTCTCATGATGTACTCTGCATATAAGTTAAATAAGCAGGGTGATAATATACAGCCTTGTCGTAGTCCTTTCCCAATTTTGAACCAATCGGTTGTTCCATGTCCGGTTCTAACTGTTGCTTCTTGACCCGCATACAGGTTTCTCAGAAGACAGGTAAGGTGGTCTGGTACTCCCATCTCTTTAAGACTTTGCCACAGTTTGTTGTGATCCACACAATCAAAGGCATTAGTGTAGTCAATGAAGCAGAAGTAGATGTTTTTCTGGAACTCTCTTGCTTTTTCCATGATACAGTTAATGTTGGCAATCTGATCTCTAGTTCCTCTGCCTCTTCGAAACCCAGCTTGCTCTTCTGGTAGTTCTTGGTTCACATACTGCTGAAGCCTAGCTTGTAGGATTTTGAGCATAACCTTGCTAGCATGTGAAATGAGCGCAATTAGTACGGGAGTTTGAACATTCTTTGGCATTGCCCTTCTTTGGAATTGGAATGTAAACTGACCTTTTCCAATCCTGTGGCCACTGTTGAGTTTTCCAAATTTGTTGGCATATTGGGTGCAGCACTTTAACAGCATCATCTTTTAGGATTTTAAATAGCTCAGCTGGGATACTGTCTTCTCCACTAGCTTTGTTGTTAGTAATGCTTCCTAAGGCCCACTTGACTTCACTCTCTAGGATGTCCCGCTCAAGGTCAGTGACCACATCATCATATTTATCAAGGACATTAAGATCTTTCTTATATAGTTCTTCTGTGTATTCCTGCCACCTCTTCTTATCTCTTCTGCTTCTTTTGGGTCCCTGTCTTTTTTGTCCTTTATCATGCCCATCTTTTCACAAAACGTTCCCTTGATATCTCTGATTTTCCTGAAGAGATCTCTAGTCTTCCCCATTCTATTGTTTTCCTCGATTTCTTTACATTGTTCATTTAAGAAGGCCTTCTTATCTCTCCTTGCTATTCTCTGGAAATCTGCATTCAGTTGGTTATATCTTTCCCTTTCTCCCTTGCCTTTTGCTTCCCTTCTTTCCTCAGCTATTTGTAAAGCCTCATCAGACAGCCACTTTGCTTTCTTGCCTTTCTTTTTCTTTGGGATGGTTTTAGTTGCTGCCTCCTGTACAATGTTACGAACCTCCATCCATAGTTCTTCAGGCACTCTGTCTACCAGATCTAATCCTTTAAATCTATTCCTCACCTCCACTGTATATTCATAAGGGATATGGTTTAGGTCATACCTGAGTGGTCTAGTGGTTTCCCCTATGGTCTTCAATTTAAGCCTAAATTTTGCGATAAGCTCATGATCTGAGCCACAGTCAGCTCCAGGTCTTGTTTTTGCTGATTGTATAGAGCGTGGTGGCTCAGCGGGTAAGACGCCAGGCTTGTCGATCGGAAGGCCGCAAGTTCGGAGGTTCGAATCCCTAGCCCTGCGTGCGGAGTGAGCTCCCGCACTAGCTCCAGCTCTTGCCAACCTAGCAATTTGAAAGCATGATTTTTTGTAAACCGCCCAGAGTTCCCTTGTGGGGAGATGGTGCGGTAAATACAAGTCGAATTATAAATAAATAAATAAATGTAAATGCAACTAGATGAATAGGTACCACTTCAGTGGGTAGGTAACAGCGTTCCGCGCACGTCATGCGGCCACATGACCATGGAAGCGTCTTTGGACAACGCTGGCTCTTCGGCTAACAAACGGAGATGAGCACCGGCCCCTAGAGTCGGACACAACTGCACAAATGTGCGGAGGGAACCTTTACCTTTTATAGAGCTTCTCCATCTTTGGCTGCAAAGTATATAATCAATCTGATTTCGGTATTGACCATCTGGTGATGTCCATGTGTAGAGTCGTCTCTTGTGTTGTTGGAAAAGAGTGTTTGCTATGACCAGCGTGTTCTCTTGACAAAACTCTATTAGCCTTTGCCCTGCTTCATTTTGTACTCCAAGGCCGAACTTGCCTGTTATTCCGGTTATTTCTTGACTTCCTACTTTAGCATTCCAGTCTCCTATGATGAAAATTTCTGCTCTTTAAGCCTCCCCAATTTGACTCTTGCTGAAAAAAGTGTTTTGTGAGTTGCAAATCTCAGAGATTTCTATTGCAGAACATTCTTGACCAGCAAATTTGTGCTAAGAGTTGTTATGGCATGCATGGGATAGATAAAATAATTAAAGAGCTGAATAAATATTTTTTTAGTTTTTTTGTACAAAATTTAGTTTAAAGGGTTTTTAAAGTGGAGGGGGTGGGGAAGGTATGCAATAATACAACTGGAATAATTTTATTTGCCAAAAAATGGGAATTCTCATGCTCTTAAAAGATAAATATGTAGGGTTAGTGTTTAACTGGGTAGTCCCTGTATTTCCTGAATATTTATTTAGAGGCCCATGACTGCAGGTTTGTGAAACTCTGCCCTAAATTAAGAGGCAGTCAGAAATTGCTCACCACCTTGAATGGATAACATTTTAGAAGTAAAGGC
The DNA here is from genome assembly GCA_023362775.1 of Charina bottae. NCBI lineage: Eukaryota > Metazoa > Chordata > Lepidosauria > Squamata > Charinaidae > Charina > Charina bottae. Next base: position 19,799,270 of record JALMGJ010000016.1, on the reverse strand, counting down.
AGGCATCTGTCATACTATAAATCAAGCAAGCTGACTTTGAAAGTCGGCAACTTTTAAAAGTTCTGAATTTGAAATTCTGCAACCTCATGTCTGTCCTCCTTTTTCTTTTTCAATAGCCATACAGCTGCCCAGTCAGTTACCACAAAGCCAGGGTTTATGTTTGTGTTTGTTTTGAAGAGCAAACACTTTCCAGACTAAGAGAAGATTTTGGAATGAGGAACTATTTTCTCCAGGCCCAAAGCAAGTGAACAATTGCTATAAAGGGTTACTCATGGTTGAAAATATCAAAAAGGAGGAACTTACTAAACAAAAAGGAAACTTACTGTTTTGCCTTGTATCTGGGTGCTGCTAGGACATCTAGATTATCTTTTTTTTTTCTTTTGAACATCTGGAGATTATGCCTTTATCCCACATACATCACCTGCAAAAACACTTTTGGAAAAAACGTTCTTTACTGGTTACATTTATGCATCCAGAATCATTGTTGGCCTCCTGGGTAAAAAAATTAATTTCCCCCAAATTTCTAAGTGTTTGCTAAAAGTTCTACTATTTCTTTTCTTTGTACTTAGGTACGTGCACCAATTTTGCTGTGAAAACCTCTCAAACTAGTTGAAAAAATCAGCCCAACCCACTCAGCCTTTTTAAAAAAATGTAAATGTTACCATTATCACTGAATGGTCACTTATCCAGCCCTATAATTTCCAGATACAACTCACTTTTGGAGCACGTTTGTATTTTTAAAAAAACCTGTTGCTTCCCTTTAATCCTATAGGTAGAACTCTCTGGGTTTTATCAATGATAGAACAAATTACATTTTGAGAATATGGATGTTAAATCACAGCATATTAAAATTCTCTGGATAATATACCTTGCCTTGAAAAATAGAGTACTGTAGGCAACTTTCCCAATTACAATTATGTACATAATTTCCCCTCCAGCAAAGGAGATGGTTACCTTGTCGTGGTGCTGGAGCTTGAGCACCTCAATGAAACCATGAGCTAAACCGTGAAGGGACACCCAAGACGGGAAGGTCGTGGCAGAGAGGTCAGACTAAATACGATCCCTGGGGAAGGTAATGGCAACCCACCCCAGTATTCTTGCCATGAAAACTAAATGGATCAGTACAACCAAAGATATGTCGGTATACCATCGGAAGATGGGACTCCCAGGTCGGAAGATGGTCAAAATGCTACTGGGGAGGAACAGAGGATACATTCAACTAGCCCCAGATGTGATGACGCAGCTAGCTCAAAGCTGAAAGGACGGCTAGCGGCCGACGGTGCTGGTGGTGAACGACGAATCCGATGTTCTAAAGATCAACACACCATAGGAACCTGGAATGTAAGATCTATGAGCCAGGGCAAATTGGATGTGGTTATTGGTGAGATGTCAAGATTAAATATAGACATTTTAGGTGTCAGTGAACTGAAATGGACTGGGATGGGCCACTTCACATCAGATGACCACCAGATCTACTACTGTGGACAAGAGGACCACAGAAGAAATGGAGTAGCCTTCATAATTAATAATAAAGTGGCTAAAGCAGTGCTTGGATACAATCCAAAAAACGATAGAATGATCTCAATTCGAATTCAGGGTAAGCCATTTAACATCACAGTGATCCAAATATACGCCCCAACCACAGATGCTGAAGAAGCAGAAGTAGATCAGTTCTATGAGGATCTGCAGCACCTACTAGATAATACACCAAAAAGAGATGTTATTTTCATTACAGGAGACTGGAATGCTAAGGTGGGTAGTCAGACGACACCTGGAATTACAGGCAAGCATGGTCTGGGAGAACAAAATGAAGCAGGACATAGGCTGATAGAATTTTGCCAAGACAACTCACTGTGTATAACAAACACTCTCTTCCAACAACCTAAAAGACGACTTTATACATGGACTTCACCAGATGGTCGACACCGAAATCAGATTGACTACATCCTTTGCAGCCAAAGGTGGCGGACATCTATACAGTCGGTAAAAACAAGACCTGGAGCTGACTGTAGTTCAGATCACGAACTTCTTATTGCACAATTTAGAATCAGACTAAAGAGAATAGGGAAGACCCACAGATCAGTTAGATATGAGCTCACTAATATTCCTAAGGAATATGCAGTGGAGGTGAAGAATAGATTTAAGGGACTAGATTTAGTAGATAGGGTCCCGGAAGAACTATGGACAGAAGTTCGCAACATTGTTCAGGAGGCGGCAACAAAAAACGTCCCAAAGAAAAAGAAAACCAAGAAGGCAAGATGGCTGTCTGCTGAAACACTGGAAGTAGCCCAAGAAAGAAGGAAAGCAAAAGGCAACAGTGATAGGGGGAGATATGCCCAATTAAATGCAAAATTCCAGAGGTTAGCCAGAAGAGATAAGGAATTATTTTTAAACAAGCAATGTGCGGAAGTGGAAGAAGACAATAGAATAGGAAGGACAAGAGACCTCTTCCAGAAAATTAGAAACATCGGAGGTAAATTCCAGGCAAAAATGGGTATGATCAAAAACAAAGATGGTAAGGACCTAACAGAAGCAGAAGAGATCAAGAAAAGGTGGCAAGAATATACGGAAGATCTGTATAGGAAGGATAATAATATTGGAGATAGCTTTGACGGTGTGGTCAGTGAGTTAGAGCCAGACATCCTGAAGAGTGAGGTTGAATGGGCCTTAAGAAGCATTGCTAATAACAAGGCAGCAGGAGACGACGGTATCCCAGCTGAACTGTTTAAAATCTTGCAAGATGATGCTGTCAAGGTGATGCATGCCATATGCCAGCAAATTTGGAAAACACAAGAATGGCCATCAGATTGGAAAAAATCAACTTATATCCCCATACCAAAAAAGGGAAGCACTAAAGAATGTTCAAACTATCGAACAGTGGCACTTATTTCACATGCCAGTAAGGTAATGCTCAAGATCTTGCAAGGTAGACTCCAGCAATTCATGGAGCGAGAATTGCCAGATGTACAAGCTGGGTTTAGAAAAGGCAGAGGAACTAGAGACCAAATTGCCAATATCCGCTGGATAATGGAGAAAGCCAGGGAATTTCAGAAAAACATCTATTTCTGTTTTATTGACTATTCTAAAGCCTTTGACTGTGTGGATCATAACAAATTGTGGCAAGTTCTTGGTGGTATGGGGATACCAAGTCATCTTGTCTGCCTCCTGAGGAATCTGTATAATGACCAAGTAGCAACGGTAAGAACAGAGCACGGAACAACGGACTGGTTTAAGATTGGGAAAGGAGTACGGCAGGGTTGTATACTCTCACCCTACCTATTCAACCTGTACGCAGAACACATCATGCGACATGCTGGGCTTGAGGAATCCAAGGCTGGAGTTAAAATCGCTGGAAGAAATATTAAGAATCTCAGATATGCAGATGATACCACTTTGATGGCTGAAAGCGAGGAGGAGTTGAGGAGCCTTATGACGAAGGTGAAAGAAGAAAGTGCAAAAGCTGGGTTGCAGTTAAACCTCAAAAAAACCAAGATTATGGCAACGAGCTTGATTGATGACTGGCAAATAGAGGGAGAAAAAGTGGAGGCAGTGACAGACTTTGTATTTCTAGGCGCAAAGATTACTGCAGACGCTGACTGCAGCCAGGAAATCAGAAGACGTCTACTTCTTGGGAGGAGAGCAATGGCAAATCTTGATAAAATAGTTAAGAGCAGAGACATCACACTGACAACAAAGGTCCGCATAGTTAAAGCAATGGTATTCCCTGTAGTAACCTATGGCTGCGAGAGCTGGACCATAAGGAAGGCTGAGCGAAGGAAGATAGATGCTTTTGAACTGTGGTGTTGGAGGAAAATTCTGAGAGTGCCTTGGACTGCAAGAAGATCAAACCAGTCCATACTCCAGGAAATAAAGCCAGACTGCTCACTTGAGGGAATGATATTAAAGGCAAAACTGAAGTACTTTGGCCACATAATGAGAAGACAGGATACCCTGGAGAATAAGCTGATGCTAGGGAAAGTGGAAGGCAAAAGGAAGAGGGGCAGACCAAGGGCAAGATGGATGGATGGTATTCTGGAGGTGACGGACTCAACCATTGGGGAGCTGGGGATGGTGACGGCCGACAGAAAGCTCTGGCGTGGACTGGTCCATGAAGTCACGAAGAGTCGGAAACGACTGAACGAATAAACAACAACATAATTTCCCAATTATGTAACTTATTTCAATATTTTTTATTTTGTTTTTCTCCTGGCAAGTGATGGTGATGGCCTTTTTATGTCTTATCACTCCTGAGGTATATATGGAATCGCACAAAATCTAATTTATCTTAAATTGTTGGAATTTTTTTTAAAAAAAATATTCTTATATTGGAAATTTATTAATTATGCTTTATTTGGAGGGATATTTTTTTTAATGGACTAATTCAAAAGATGCTAACATACAATTTAATACTACTTTTAGGAAATATTTGTTAAAAATTAGAATTGTCATTCTCTTGATGTAGAGCAGTGCTTTCCAAAGTGCCACTGTTGGCGACACACCAACGGTCATGGCGGCATGCGCGGGCGGTATGCACGGCGGCAGCAGGGTGCGTGGCGGCGGCAGTGGCCTCGCGTTTCGCGCTAAAACCTGGAAGCGCTGATGGTGCGCCGCTGCCACCACCGTCACCCCACGCGCTGCTGCAGGGGTGGCGGCGGCGCGCCATCAGCACTTCCAGGGTTTGTCGCAACACACTAATGTGTCGCGACACAGAGTTTGGAAAGGTATGATGTAGAGATAAAATACACATGGGAGTTTACATTTTTAGATTGCTTGAAATGTAACTGTTCTAAAAAGAGTTATTGAGGATATTGTGAATCCATATAGCAGAGCAATTAACATAGATAAAAAATAGAAACTGATGTCTTTTTTTTTAAGCTTCAGGTTTTGTTGTTGTTTAAATTCATTTTAAGGAAACAAGTATGTTCTGTTAACATGTAACAAAATATCTAGTAATTTAACCATTTTAGAAACCTGTACAGAAATATAAGAAAGTAACCACTGCAAAATGGAACTAAATGATTGCCAGGAAAAAAAACTCAAAAGAACAGGAAATATTAAGATAACTGACAAGTAAATTGAGAGGGTGCACAGTCTCAATCAACACAGTCACAGTTCAAGATGATTTTTTAATTCTTTTTAAGATCAATTTAATTAGGAAAAAAAATAGGCATGCTACAAAGCAAAGTGCCAACATTTAGCGTCAACTTTATTTACAAGAATGCCTTTTAATAAAAATGGTGATGGCCACCTGCCAAAAAAAGATACATAAATAACATAGCCATCTACAGCCAGCCTCAATTCCAAATAAAGAAATATGACACACGCTCTACACTTTTGTACTTGCCCATAAATACAAGTACACGAGGGGGGAATTGGCATCAAAATGTCATGACGTACATTTTTCCCTTGCTGCCCCATGAATGCCCATGAGAGGAAGATGTGCATTTAGGAACATTCTGGAGAGCTGGAATAGGTAGCAAAGAACTTCTAATGGCTTCCCCAGAAGGCCTCTTTTGCAAGGAGGCAGTAGAGGAACAGAAACAAGAACTTGACAAATTCTAAGGGGCCAGGACGTAGCTCAACGATCTTGTCTGAACCAGTTTCCTCCGACTCTGTAAAGAGAGGCATAGCCACCAGATCCATAAGAGCGCTGTTGCCTCCACGCTGAATATGGAAGTGGAGAGACTAAAGAAGTACTAGATGGCTTTCAAGAGCACCTTAGAAAAACTAGTCTACCCAGAAGTAGGTTATTGTTTCAAGTAGGTGAGCAACCAGAGTTCCAAGAAAGTACTCTAGCACTATCTGTGCTGTGCTGAAGATCATGAATTTCTTGGATAAAAGCTTTAGTTTTTACTTGTTTCTGTAATAAGCTGACCTCAGATGTGCTATCTTTGTAGCCACTTACCCAATTTTTAAAATCTCTTGATAGAATCTTAACACCTTATTTCCTCATCCTTTGAAGTTAATAGTGATAATGGATCTTATTTATTTGATTTCTACTCTGCTGCAATTAGTATTACCTGATTATGTTCCTTACTCTAATATTTGAACTCTGGGACAGAATACAACCTCATAAGATTGCCTGCTGATAAATGAGATCTTTGTGACTGGCTGGGGAGTTGTACCTGCAACACGCTCTCAAAATTTTAGCGTTGGTCCTAAATCTCCTGCCATTCAATTTCAGGGAATGACCCCCGATTCTAGTAATATGAGAATGGAAAAAAATCTTGTCCAATCCATCAATTATTTTATACACCTGTATCATATCACTTCTAAGCTAAAGATAATAAGATCTCTCTTCTCTTACCTCAAAAGGCAGTTACTCCTTGCTGCTGCTTTTTCAGCTCTACAATATTATTTTTGTAATGTAGTAATCACAGCTATATACACTACTCTTCAAACGTTTATGTTAATAACATGTCTCTCTCACTTCAAGCATTAGCAACTATTTTTTTGGAAATAGTTTATTAGCAAAAATCTGTACAATATAAAGGAAAAGAAATCAAAGATAACGTTAGGGACTGCTTTCATCAATATCCTTGTCTGGATCTCTCTCTGGATTTTCATCCTCTTGCTGCTTCTTCCAGAGTTTAGCCATTGCGAGCAGTTTGAGGTTGGGTTGATTGGCAGCATCTTCTGGGAAGATGTAATCATAATATTCTTCCCAGCCGGCATCAGACTAGAAAGAAAAGTGTGGACATATCAAGCCTCCTTTATTACAAGAATTGTTTCAAACTATCTGATATTACCACACAACATTTGGTATTTTCTTATCCTGCTACTTTTTACAAAGTGTATTAAAGACCAATTTAGGCCACGGATATGGTATTGCTAGTTTTTAAATCCGCAGAGAACTAAGGAAAAACCGTGTCTCCTTGCTGGGTGTACAGGAGCTTTTATGTTATCTGAATAGATCCTAGTGTTATTGGAGTGTTTTTTCTTGAATATTTCCAGAACACTATGCTTGCTATGAAATATTAATTAATAAGCTGCTGCATCACAGACTACAGCATTAGATTCTGTAGATTATCTGAACTGGCTCTAAGTCCAATTTATTAGTATCAGTCAAAAAGAACAAACAGAGGGAAAAGGGAAAAACTGTCTATTTTGTTAAGTTCTACTTGCATTCATTACATTGCTATACTACATAAAGTACTTGTGGAAAGCCAGATCTCTAAGTGGAGTTCTTACCCCATCTTCGGCTTGAAGTTTTCTCCGCTTCTTGACTTTTTCAGGCATGAGTTTGTCTACTCGCTCTCTGCTGGATTCTGTTCCAAACTCCTCTTCAAAGTTTTTCCAAGATTCCAAGAGCATAAGCCTCTCCTCTTTCTCCTCGCAATTTCTCATGGTTTTATTTGCCTCTTCGTATATTTGCCGGCATCGTGGTAAATTGTTCTCTTTACCTGCCGAGAGCTCAAACTGAGCAAAACTAATCCATACCTGAAATAAAAGAGTATATTATGATAAATGGCTAATCTATGCATACATATACAGTTGTAAGATACTTATTATAGTCTTTCTTTGTCTAGGACTTCTCTCAATTAACAATATTCAAAATGTGTGTCACCTATTCTGGAACAGTACGTTTTTGGTCATTTGAAATAAAGCATGCATTTATGCATTTATTTATTTCACTCACTCACTCACTCACTCACTCACTCATTCATTTGATTTCTATCACCGCCCCATCTCCCCCGAAGGGGACTCTTTAGAGGGGATCTCAGACTATTTCAGATTTGGACTTGTTTACAGTTCTTTTTAGATGAAGCATTGTATTAAATTATTTAGTAGTAATTGGGAATAAGGAAAAGAAAATGGAGTCAAACATGGATCTTCCCCTATTTTCAAACAAGATGAGAAGAACGAAGTAGGTATAAAGAAGAGCAAGTCTATGCCATGCAGCTACCAGAGTTGAGTCAATTATTGTCCAGCAGCCTGAGATTCTATTACGGATGAAGACAGACACTAACTGATGAACCCAAAGCAGATCTCTACCATACTAAGTCCTTACGTTAAAAATGATCAAAATTGAATTTTCCACTCACATTCTTTTAATTAAATAATGCTTCCATCAACATTTAACATAAAGTTGGGAATTCTATTTCAATTAGATTTTAACATTTAAAAAATATTGCAATTTTTATTCTTAAAGTAGGGGGAGATAACATAAGAAGTTAATCAACTTTTATGCTATTCTGAAGGTGAATCCATTTCCCTGAAGTATAATAGAAGTGCAATAGGCCATTCCACTATTTTTAAAGGGGCAGATATGGCCCTGTGACCTTTTATGTCACACTAGCCTTCTAACTAAGATGATGATGGATGGATGGATGGATGGATGGATGGATGGATGGATGGATGGATGGATGATGGCAAGATGGATGGATGATATTCTAGAGGTGACGGACTCGACCGTGGGGGAGCTGGGGATGGTGACGGCCGACAGGAAGCTCTGGTGTAGGCTGGTCCATGAAGTCACGAAGAGTCGGAAGCGACTGAACGAATAAACAAGCAAGCTTTCTAAACTGTTCCAAACTTGAAAATTTCTGCAGCAGCTTTAAGAGCAGCACTATTTATATAAATCAATATGCAAAACTTACTTAATTTATGATATAGATAAGTTTAGATTGCAATTTTTTCTTTTTCCTTATTTCTTGTAATGTTTTTCTATTTTTGTGCATATTTTGGTAAATGTGTTATAAAATAAAATTTTAAAAATCAATTACTATGAAAAACTCACTTAAAATGGCCTAAATTAAAACCCTGCTGTCATCTTCTCTCTATTTATTTCAATTTCAAAAGTGCACACAGTCTGTGCTACTGCAGTCAGAATGGAATTCAGCTTTGCCTGAGTTCGCCCTTACCTTAACATGCTGTGTTCGCTGAAGCAACCGCCTGTATAGATTTCTTGTGTTCTCATATTCTTCTTGTTCAATTTCAAAGTCTATGTAAGATTTCCAAAGTACCTAGGAGAAGAGAATTCTGTTCTTCCAACTTGGAGTAATTTTTTTGCAAAATGTAAACGTAATTCATATAAAAAATGTAAAAAGCAATCCATATAGAAATGCCTAATATAACAGATATACATGGAGAAAAGATTTCTGAATGCTGATCAACTATATACTTTTATGTATCTATTTACTTTTTTTAGGTGTTTATCTTGCTTTCCGCCAACAGTTCAAAGCAGCTTACATGGGGCTCTCTCTTAATTTTATCCCTGTATCAGCAACCCTGTGATGTATGTTGGACTGAGAGATACTTGCTGATCCAAAGTCACCTAGTGAATTTGCATGAGTAAGGATACACCCAAATCTTCATTTCCTTGGTCTGAGACCAACTCCTTGATATACCACACTGACAAACCATCCAGAGTTATCAGGACCAATTTTATTCGATTATTTTTATGCAGGATATGGTATTGAGACTGCTCTAGTAACTATGGTGGGTGACCTAGGCTGGAAACTAGATGGGGGAAGATCTCCTGGATCTCTTGATGGTTTTCAATGGTTTTCTGGGCCATATGACAGAACTGAGTCTTGGGGGTACTATTTTGCAGTGGTTCTGGTCTTTTTTGTGAGCACATACCCAGAAGGCAGTGCTGTGGGATGACGGTTCAATAACTGGGTCACTGGACCTATGACGTCCCATAGGGTTCTATCTTGTCGTTATACTATTTAACATCTACATGAGACTGATGGGGCAGGTCATTTGGAATGGTGTGCCATCAGTATGCAGATGACACCAAGCTCTATTGCTCCTTACCATCTAATTCCAAGGTAGCTAGGACCTTTGAATGTTGCTTGAACTTGACAATGAATTGGGCAACAGCAAGCAAGCTAAAATTAATTCCAGACATGATGGAGGTGCTGTTGTTAAAGGCAAAGCTGGACTTGGGGATTAAGGCAAAGCTTCTTTGGAAGGGGTTGCATTCATCCAGAGAGAACAGGTTTGCCATCTGGGGTGCCTGTGACCCCCAGCTGTCACTGTATATGCAGGTGATTGTAGTGGCAAGGAGAACATCTGTACAACAATGGCTAATGTCCCAATTGCAATTCCTGAATCTGTCAGACCTAGTGACTAATCCATATCTTGGTTATATACTACAGTATCTTTCTAGTGCAACATACTTGCTAGTGCAATTGACATCACTTTTCAAGCAGCTAGCCTTGAAAAATGTCTGGAAATTACAACCCATACAAAATGCAAAAGGAAAGCTGCTAACTGGTAAAAGGTACTGAAAGATCTGCAGTGGTTGCATCTACTGTAGTTACCAGGCACAATTTACAATGCTAGTGTTAGGGCCTGGCTATCTGAGGGACGGCTTCTCCTACTATGAACCCATTCAATTACTTAGGTAAGCAGGAAAGGACCTTTTGAAGATTCCCTCACTGCCAGAAACCCAGCTATCTAGTATGAAGGAGAGGGCATTCTCCTACCTGGCTCCCAGGCTTTGAATGCACTCCCTAGAGGTACGTTTGGTCCCCCCTTTCCCAGTGTTTAGAAAACTAAAACATCCTCTCTTTGCCCAAGCTTTTATTTGGTAGGTAAATTTAATTTTTCTTGATTTTGACTGTATTGTTTTATCATTTGTATTTTTAATTGCTATAAGCCAAGGAGAATACCAGAGGGAGTTTATGTGAACCCTGTATTAATGGGGGGAAGGGGCTTGTTGATCTGAGCTTGTTTAAAAAATCAGTTTCCTGTGCAGTTCCTTTTATGCTGAGGCTTCCCCTCCCCCTTCAAAATGGCACAATGCCCACCGTTTTGGTATACCTGCCCAACTAGACCTGTTGCCTGCATTCTGTGAAGGGCAAGATGGGTCTACCATGCAGCAGCAGGAATTTACTCAGTTGACTGTAATGCCAGCCTGTGCTTCCAATGTAACAGCTATACTTAGTCCCGGGTTGCAGCTGCAGTGGAAAATAATCTGCCACTGCTGCTCTGCTTTCCATCACCCATTGGGTCTACTGTATTCCAGCCTTGTTTCTCTGCAGCCGCCTCCTACCAGGGCAGCAGTCCCCTTCTAGCCAATCCAGTTCAAGGCAGCTGCATCGTTGACTTCAGCACCACCAATACTTCTACTCTCATCCCACCCACGCCACAGTGAGTCTTTTGTTAACAAATGGGTAGTATACCCCTGTGCAAGCTTCCTTGAGAATGGTAGAAGTACAAATTTAATTCAAAATTAATGTATCTCCCATATATTCTCTCTATATCAGACAAAAATATGTTACTGAGAACAGCATTCCCCAGAAACTGTCTTACCTCTGGCATATCCAATCGAGGCTGGCCAATAGCTAGCTCATATATAGCTCTGGCTCGGTCAATATCACCAAGGATAGTTTCCAACTCAGCAAATTTGATCCATGATGTGCAGTTTTCAGGTGTAAACTCTAAAAACTTCTCGTACAGTTTCCGACAACGATCAAACTCTCGCAGTTGTAGCTCCAGTTCAATATAGCCTTTAAATAGTTTGTTCTTTGGACATTTACCTATAGATGTCCCCTACAAAGAAGGAAGAAGCTGCTCAAAGCATCTCAAGAAAGTGCAGTTATGCAAGCATAAGAGTTGAAATACACTTTTTTTCAGACATGTTCCAAAAATGCAGCATCTGGGCTCTAAAGGTCTACTTTTTGAACTATTACATTTATATCTTAGTGTGTTCTTATCGTATATTAAAATGGTCTACAAAGGGCAAAAACTATCGTAGGCATGGTAGCTTCTTTGGCATATTTCAACATTTTAAAAAATGTTAGAGTCAGCCACAAAAGAATCCACTGGAGTTGGGCAGCCAATAAATTTAAATAATAATAATAATAATAATAATAATAATAATAATAATAATGCATAGAAAAAACAAAGACAATACGGTATTGACTAGAAACAGGTGGACTTGTTTAATGGTACTGCAGAGACCATTTGTATATAAAAAAGCCACATGTTGTTTTTCTTCCTACCACAACTTTTTAAATAAGCAAGCTAAGCATGGGGCATTCTTATAGGCTAAATCAATTTGTTAGGATGGAAATGACCTGACCCTAACGACCCTTCCATTCAGCTTAGAAGTTACCACCAACTTGCCAGATCAGTTTTTCCCTGGGGGACAAAATGTAAATGACCACAAGTGGTAGAACATCTATTCCAGAGCTTTCCAAACTGTGTGTTGCGACACTTTAGTGTGTCACAACACAACCCAGAAGTGGTGGCGGGGGCATGTGTGGTGGTGTGTATGGCGGCGGCGGCAGTGACGACAGCAGCGGCACACCATCAGCGCGCGCTTCCGCGTTTTAGTGGAAAACACGAGGCACTGCCACCACCACCGCCATGCATGCCGCAGCACGCCCCCCCGCGCCACCGCCGCTGGTGTGTCACCAACGGCGGCAGTTTGGAAAGCACTGACCTATTCCAATAGGAAATGTAGATGTTCACCCTAAAGCAACAAAAAAAGGTAACCGTTTCTCTTTTTTCTATTTCTTGACATACATAAGCCAATATGCTATATATATCAGATAACAGCCAGTTTGATCAATACCTTTCCAGAACAAGAAAGTCACAATTTTACTTACCAATGCTCGTCTGGCAAAATGGAGATTCTTCTGTCTGATTTCAAATTGTGCATACAGCAACCATATTTTAGCAAATGTAAACTGAATGGAGAAATAGTATAAAAATTCTGCTAAAAATCAGTTTGCTCAGTTTAATAACAATGCTTTCAAAGAAACAAAAATGACTAAGGCCACAACTGTTTGGTATGCTGTTGAGGAAAACTTCTCCCCAGCATTTAAAAAACTTTCCTCAATAAAGTAATTGAAACTCATTAGAACAATATTTACACATTTTTATTTGATCAGCCCATAAGGCTGACCAACAAGGCATGATTTGTGGTTAAAGCAACGGTCTAGAAACCAGGAGACTGAGAGTTCTAGTCCTGCCTTAGGCATGGAAGCCAGCTGGGTGACCTTGGGCAAGCCAGTCTCTCTCAGCCCAACTTACCTCACAGGGTGATTGTTGTGGGGAAAAGAGGAGGAGGAAGGAGTATTAGGTATGTTCGCCGCCTTGAGTTATTTATAAAAATAATAAAGGCGGGATAGAAAATAAATAAATAAATTTTATTTCTGAAAGCAAAAAATTGGACAATAAGTCACTGAAAACAAGGAGACAAATTACAATTAATTTCTATTCGTTTTAATGGGATTTAGTGCTGATCCACTTTAATTATGACCATCCTGTTATAATTTAAACCAACATTCCTACAGAACTATTAAAGTGATAAATGATTGTAGCTGACTCATTTTTCAGGTTCATAGAATAGAGTTTCTCGTTTGATATGGATTCTGAAGAAGGGGCATACTAAATAAGGAAAATGATTTATTTATATTGTAATGGCATGTGGGAATGACCTGGGGAGACAGGAGGGAGAGCTGCAAACTGGACAACCGGCATTATGTCTATGAAGGTTCTCAGTCATCCAGGTGGAATTGTCTGTAGCTTGAATCATGTCAACTGGATTTCTATTTTCTCAGTGGAAACGTTTCGCTCCTTATCCAAGGAGCTTCTTCAGTCTGAGCAAAGTTAGTAAGGGAATCCTTAAATATGTTTCTAGGAGGCTGTGTGACCTTGCACCTGGGGCTAGGTCATGGTTATTTTGAGATGTTATTTCTAAGTCCCTTTATCATCTAAAGGAGGATCGTTAAGATTACCATGCTGCTGTTGAGCTTGCGAAATGGTCTTAATCTTCCTAGGCACAGAAGACAAAGCAGGAAGGAAAATAGGGGAAAGATTGTGCCTGAGGCCCCCACCTCTATTCAAGGAAGGATTTTCCAAGTTGGCATAAATGGATTCCTTGACCCCTCTCTCAAACCACCTATCTTCTCTGTCTAAAATGTGAACATTAATGTCCTCAAATGAGTGTCCTTTTTCCTTTAGATGAAGATAAAATGCTGACTCTGGTCCTGTGGTGTTACTTCTCCTGTGTTGGGCCATCCTCCTGTACAAAGGTTGTTTGGTTTCTCCAATGTAGAGTTCAGAGCACTCCTCACTGCACTGGATTGCATACACTACATTGCTTTCCTTGTGTTTTGGAGTTTGATCTTTGGGGTGTACAAGCCTCTGTCTCAGTGTGTTGGTGGGTTTGAAATATACAGGTATGTGGTGTTTGCCAAATATCCTTTTTATCTTTTCAGACACGCCAGCCATGTAAGGAATGACCAGGTTCTTCCGTTTACTCTGAGTCTCAGCCCTATCTGTCACTGTTTTAGGTCTGGTAGATTTAGATTTAGTGAAGGCCCAATTTTGATATCCACAGGCCTTCAGAGCTGTTCTCAGGTGCTGATTTTCATTCTTTTTGGAATCCATGGAGGTGGGGATGGTTTCTGCTCTGTGTGACAATGTCCTGATGACTCCTAGTTTGTGCTGCAGTGGATGGTGGGAGTCAAACATCAGATATTGATCTGTGTGTGTGGGTTTCCTGTAGATCCCTATTTCTAGCTTGCCACCGGTCCCAATGAGGACTTCACAGTCTAGGAATGCCAGTCTGTTGTCCTTGGTTAACTATTACTCTCTGGTGAACCTAATGTTGGCTTCTATAGTGTTTATATGGTCCGTGAAGGCCTGTACTTCCTGGGCCTTGATTTTGACCCAGGTGTCATCCACATACCTAAACCAGTGGGTGGGCACCGTTCCCTGGAATGTGTTGAATGCTTTCTTCTCCACTTCTTCCATGTATAAATTGGCCATGGTCACCCATTGTGACACCACATACCTGTATATTTCAAACCCACCAACACACTGAGACAGAGGCTTGTACACCCCAAAGATCAAACTCCAAAACACAAGGAAAGCAATGTAGTGTATGCAATCCAGTGCAGTGAGGAGTGCTCTGAACTCTACATTGGAGAAACCAAACAACCTTTGTACAGGAGGATGGCCCAACACAGGAGAAGTAACACCACAGGACCAGAGTCAGCATTTTATCTTCATCTAAAGGAAAAAGGACACTCATTTGAGGACATTAATGTTCACATTTTAGACAGAGAAGATAGGTGGTTTGAGAGAGGGGTCAAGGAATCCATTTATGCCAACTTGGAAAATCCTTCCTTGAATAGAGGTGGGGGCCTCAGGCACAATCTTTCCCCTATTTTCCTCCCTGCTTTGTCTTCTGTGCCTAGGAAGATTAAGACCATTTCGCAAGCTCAACAGCAGCATGGTAATCTTAACGATCCTCCTTTAGATGATAAAGGGACTTAGAAATAACATCTCAAAATAACCATGACCTAGCCCCAGGTGTAAGGTCACACAGCCACCTTAGAAACATATTTAAGGATTCCCTTACTAACTTTGCTCAGACTGAAGAAGCTCCTTGGATAAGGAGCGAAACGTTTCCACTGAGAAAATAGAAATCCAGTTGACATGATTCAAGCTATGGACAACCGGCATGTAAAAGATGTCTCAGCCCACAGAAGGGGGAGGGCATGGGAAACGTTTCAGAAGGGACCCTCCCCAGTTTTCCAGAGAGTAAAAGGAAAGGAGGGGAAAAATACTTTCAGTCTTGCAAGATTCTGTTAAGGTAACCTAACAATAAAGATAGAACTATTACTCCTGATTGTGTTTCTTGTCTGGACTACCTTGCAGGGCTAACACATATGGAACTTACAGCTATTTTGCAGAGAAGATTATAGGTTTTTCTCTCAGAACACATGTAATTAAACAATCCAATGATTAAGTCTTATCACCTATGCCTCTTACCACATTTCAAACCAGTTGGAGATCTACGATATATAATTAATGTATTTTCAAATACCCTTTTTTGTTTCTTGTCCTTTGTTAAGATGAAAAAAAATATAGTCCAGTTTTTATTTAATATCCATGACATGCTCAGTGTACAGCTGTAAACAGTTAAACTTTGAAATCATTAATCGGAACCCTGTGAGTATCTGTAAGTCCAGGTACTCAACGTCCTTTCTTTGATCAAAGTTGCTGCCTGCAATTTACTTTAAAAAAAATTAAGAATCTGACTCAGGGTTTATTCTGATCCTTCTGATTCTTATGTAGCACTACCTCTACTTTATCCTGGTATCTATCCTACCAGGGTAGGTATCCTACCTACGTAGCCACCCATCTGACCAGGGCTAGAACCTTCATTCTTTCCTTGCATTGATTAATTAACTTACCATTCAGACAAATCCTTTTTGTCTTGCTTCCTCCTCCCACCAGAAAACTGAACCTAATATATATTTCTCCAAGGAAGAAGCACAATAATGCCACTGCAAGGTTCTCTATTATTATATTTATCTGCAAACTTAAGGGCAGACTTCAGAAGTGGATAGAAGCAGGACAGAACTCAAGAAGGTCTATATTCAGAGTATTGTAGGAAGAGAAGCATGTTATGGTAGCACCTCTTCCAACTAACCAATTTTATTAAAAGGCATTTGTCTGTCTGTTTAAAAGATTTGTATTGTCACCCATCTAATGTAGCATTACAACTCACAAGCAATAATAAAACAATAAAACCAGTGAAAAACATAAAAACCAACCAAAAAAACTCTTGGCACCCCCAAACACATCTGAATCTCAGGAGGAAGGGTATGCTAAAAGGCAGGGCAGCCACCAAGAACGCATGCTGTTTAAGCTCATTTCATCAGATACAGAGAGTGGCTAATCTTTTGTAGAATTTAAATTGGGGTGAGGTGGGGAGGAAAAGGGAGGGAAGAGAGGTTGGTTATGCAGATGCAGTTTACAGTGGGGCAAAAAAGTATTTAGTCAGCCACCAATTGTGCAAGTTCTCCCACTTAAAAAGATGAGAGAGGCCTGTAATTGACATCATAGGTAGACCTCAACTATGAGAGACAAAATGAGAAAACAATTCCAGACAATCACATTGTCTGATTCAGAAAGAATTTATTTGCAAATTATGGTGGAAAATAAGTATTTGGTCAATATCAAAAGTTCATCTCAATACTTTGTTATATATCCTTTGTTGGCAATGACAGAGGTCAAACGTTTTCTGTAAGTCTTCACAAGGTTGGCACACACTGTTGCTGGTATGTTGGCCCATTCCTCCATGCAGATCTCCTCTAGAACAGTGATGTTTTGGGGCTGTCGCTGGGCAACACGGACTTTCAACTCCCTCCAAAGGTTTTCTATGGGGTTGAGATCTGGAGACTGGCTAGGCCACTCCAGGACCTTGAAATGCTGCTTATGAAGCCACTCCTTCGTTGCCCGGGCAGTGTGTTTGGGATCATTGTCATGCTGAAAGACCCAGCCACGTTTCATCTTCAATGCCCTTGCTGATGGAAGGAGGTTTGCACTCAAAATCTCACGATACATGGCCCCATTCATTCTTTCCTGTACACCGAACAGTCGTCCTGGTCCCTTTGCAGAGAAACAGCCCCAAAGCATGATGTTGCCACCCCCATGCTTCACAGTAGGTATGGTGTTCTTTGGATCCAACTCAACATTCTCTCACCTCCAAACACGACGAGTTGTGTTTCTACCAAACAGTTCTACTTTGGTTTCATCTGACCATATGACATTCTCCCAATCCTCTTCTGGATCATCCAAATGCTCTCTAGCAAACTTCAGACGGGCCCGGACATGTAGTGGCTTAAGCAGGGGGACACGTCTGGCACTGCAGGATCTGAGTCCCTGGCGGCGTAGTGTGTTACTGATGGTAGCCTTTGTTACGTTGGTCCCAGCTCTCTGCAGGTCATTCACTAGGTCCCCCCGTGTGGTTCTGGGATTTTTGCTCACCCTTCTTGTGATCATTTTGACCCCATGGGGTGAGATCTTATGTGGAGCCCCAGATCAAGGGAGATTATCAGTGGTCTTGTATGTCTTCCATTTTCTAATTATTGCTCCCACAGTTGATTTCTTCACACCAAGCTGCTTGCCTATTGCAGATTCAGTCTTCCCAGCCTGGTACAGGTCTACAATTTTGTTTCTGGTGTCCTTCGACAGCTCTTTGGTCTTCACCATAGTGGAGTTTGGAGTGTGACTGTTTGAGGTTGTGGACAGGTGTCTTTTATACTGATAACAAGTTCAAACAGGTGCCATTACTACAGGTAATGAGTGGAGGACAGAGGAGCCTCTTAAAGAAGAAGTTACAGGTCTGTGAGAGCCAGAAATCTTGCTTGTTTGTAGGTGACCAAATACTTATTTTCCACCATAATTTGCAAATAAATTATTTCCGAATCAGACAATGTGATTGTCTGGATTTGTTTTCTCATTTTGTCTCTCATAGTTGAGGTCTACCTAGGATGTCAATTACAGGCCTCTCTCATCTTTTTAAGTGGGAGAACTTGCACAGTTGGTGGCTGACTAAATACTTTTTTGCCCCACTGTACATGTGAGAGAGATTACAAGTACCTTATCAATTAACATGTGTTAAAAACCCATTGTGTTTGTTGAGACCTTCTGAGATTGCCTGAAACCTTTTGATGTATGTGAGTTCAACAATTTCTCAATCAATTCTACATCAGTCTAGCTCAGAGCTTTCCAAACTGTGTGTCAGACATGTGTCGGCTGCAGTCCCGGTTGCTGCTGCCTCCAAACCTGCCCTGCAAGGATTCCGTGCAGGTCCTAGTGCCTGCCTTGTGCCCTGCTGTAAGAGTGAGTCGCAAAATGATGCATGTCTAAAAAGTGTGTCACCAACATGAAAAGTTTGGAAAGCTCTGGTCTAGCTACTCTGCATCTGATGAAGTGAGTTGCAGTTCAGGAAAGCTTATGCCTTTAAATAAAATTTGTTAGTTGGAAATGGTACTACCAGACCCCTAATTATATTCAGAGCAGTATCACTATCCTGAATACTAAACTTCACAATACAGTAGGTACTACCTTGCTGAACCAATCCAGATTTTTCACTTCACTATTCTGTTATCAATATCTACTTGACTATAGGCAAGAGTTGAAGATTACACTTAACTCCTATTTTCTGAAAAAAATATAAATTGCTTCTATTGAACTAGAATAGCCTCTAATAGAGCTATCCTCCACGAATTTCTCAAATCCCTTAAATTATTTTTGTATCTTATACAATCTATCTGCTGTATTACAAAGCATACAACCAGCTTCCCTATAACCACATTTCTTCTTACTACAGGTTTACTTATAATAAACTTGCCCAATATAAGAAAAAACATGACTATGTGGTTTTTTAAAGAAAATTAAGTACCAAAACAACTGGTAGGTATAGAGATTTTAAAAAATCAAATAAACCTAGTTAGCACCTAGATTGGCAAAAAGTCTGAGAAGCTGCAATGTTTATTTGTAACTTGCATTCCACTGTTTGATGTACCACTGTTTGCATTCCATACCCTTGGATTTTTGTAGTATTTATCGTAGTAATACAGTGCTCATGATTGTGCAAAGCACTGCATTTACACTGTATCAATAACTTACAACAGACCTTCCGTTTAGGCCAGGATATTTATTCCATACAGGGCCTACACCAAAACTTCAAGGAAATAATTGATCCAAGGTTATAGAGAGATCTGGATCAGGTTCTTCTCAGATCACAGCTCATCACACCTTCCCCTCTCTCTTTAAATTAGCAATACAGTGTCCTTCAGATGTTCTGACAATGGTGGCTAGGGCTGATACAAGTTTAATTTTAAAACATTTGAACATGAATTCTCTATTCTTGTTTTAGACTCTAATTAAATTGTAGGTTTTTCACCACGGTGTTCATTCTACAGATGAAATTCTTCCTAATTAACTTCCTTTAACAAGAATTAAGGTTGGCACTGACCAGGAGTTCATCTATTTCATGATCCTATTTTAATATCAATTCCCTCCCCCTGAAATCTTTACCCATACACATATTCACTCCCCAAATACATACAGAACAGTGTTATCCATATTATGTGTAGAAAACTCTTAAGTAGGAGGATGTTGATAGTATAAAAATTACATTGTCATAATATATATTACCCTATTACATATTATAGTTTTTAATAATGTTTTTATATATTCATTGGTTTTTTAATTAAGTGTTGTACACTGCCCAGAGTCACTTTTCTGTGAGATGGGCAGCTATGCAAATTTGATAGATAGATAGATAGATAGATAGATAGATAGATAGATAGATAGATAGATAGATAGATAGATAGATATAGAATATATGATGTGATCAGATTACTCCTGGAACAGTATGGATAAAGTTAATATACCCAGGATGTACCCTTAATCAAGACACAATACACACAACAAAGATAAATACCTTTTTGTGAGGAATGAGTTCAACACACGCTTGATATACCTGTCTTGTTCTCTCTGGATCCTAAAAAGCAAGTCAATCTATGTTAAATAGTTGGAACAAAGCTTCCAGGCAAGTGCAATTCAAAACATTTTAGGAAAAAATGACATCTAGCTACATTTTATGTCTTAAAATATTTCTTACTGCTTGAAAAGCCCAGTCTTCACATTCAATGTCTTAAAAAAAATCTGCATTCCCATCTTGACTTCTCATTTTAATTTTTTGTCTGTGGAGTTCAAAATAAAATTGCTCACCTACTATCTAGGACTGTATTTTCAGAACATATCACATCAGTAATTAAAAAATTTCACTGCTTATTTCTGAGCATGTGGCAAGCCACTTTAAAGCACTACAGTGCTTAGATCTTATTTATATATATATATATATATATATATATATATAAATATATAAATATATAAATATATAAATATATAAATATAAATAAAAAAAAAGAGAACATATCACTTATCAATGTGTTCATACACCAAGTCATGGAAAAATTCTATGTGGCCGCTAACAGTTGACACCGACTTGATGGCACATAATCAATCAATCAATGATACACCAAGATTGCTTTTACAGATCCCCAGCTGCTGGGGTGATGCTAGTAGTGATTTTTTTCAGCAATGGCACACTGCTTATGGAAACACCCCCTCACCTTATTATTAGCTTTTAATGCATGCCAACAGTGAATATGAGTGTGGTGGATAAGAAGCACAAAGCTACATATGCAGACCATTTTCCAACACATCAAAACACTTGAAGATTCCTATATTTATTTATTTATCATTCTTATATCCCGCCCATCTCCCTCTCAAGGAGGGACCCTAGGCGGTTCACAATAAAATAGTTTAAAATCAATTTAAAAAACCATAAATAATACCAATAATTAAAATACATAGTTACAATCAGATCCAAACAATCAGATCTTATATACCATTCAGAAATCAATTAAATTTCAAAATGCTTAAGTGTTTGGGGGGTAGGGGTTACAAAGAGGACCATAATCCTGTTGTCCCATCATCCCTGTTTTAGGCAATGATTAAAGGCTTTTCTTATTTTCCTAGAACTGTTTTAAAGGTTGTTCTAAATTATTGCACAATTTATACTGTTTTGATTGTTACTGATTAATGATGACAGCTGCGGAAGCTGATTTTTTAAAAAATTGAATGGCAGTAAGCAATATAACTTAGCCTGCTTTCTTGTACTATATACTTTTCTTAGGAATCTAGTCAGTTACATGGATGATTCATCAGAGAGTGTAAGAGTATCCACATGCTAACAGGCTGTGCAGTTGGTAACAAAGTACTAGAATAAAAGGCATCACTTAATCTTAAATCTGCTTACAAAAGAAGTATTTGAAATGATACCAAATTTCCTAGATCAAGTCCCATTTAATCAAAGAAGATGCAAGATTCATGGGTCACTTTCCTTTACCTTTGCCTCTAGCTCTTCATAGAGTGCATAATTGATCCACAGATAGATGTACCTCTTCCAGTGTCGCTTTTCTTGAATTGGAGGAACATTGGCAATGGCTCTTTCATAAACTTCACGTATAGTATCAGCATCCGCATCACTTTCCACCAGACGCAGATAATCAAACCAAGCATCATAATTATGTGGATTAGCCTTTCAAGATAAATGGAGAATACTTTCACAAGTACAAGCATAGTACAAAATTAGCAATGTAATTATCAAAGCATGGTTTATTGATTGGGTTTCTGTTAATTCATCAGTTTAACTAACTAGCACTTTTGTATCCAATTTCAGGACTACTAAGGATTCAACATAAGAAACAATTACACTAGCAGTGTAACAACTGTGATTAATATGTACACAATTTGAAGATGACCTTAGTGTTATGTTACTGAATGTTCAGTTTACATCACTGATGCTTATAAGGAAGAGGAGATCCAGGTTCATAAGGATGACTTAGAACCAGGGATTCCGTCCTTTAAGTAATCCTTTGCATGACTAGCAGAATTAGAACAGATTTCCAAAACACTTTGGAAAAAGTTGTGCAGAACAAGCATATGTATACACACTGCAGATTTCAGCTTTTTGTGTGAATAATTTAAATTAGGACATCAGTTAATTTGGAAGTCCATAAAACATGCAGTAAACTAGTATTCTTAGGATTGTTTTTGTGGAATTTGAGGCACTACACAGTCCTTGTTACAGATTTATACAGTAACATTAATCCTATGCTAAGAGGGTTCTTAATGAAATCCAAAAAATCTACCTGCCCATTTTTGCTACAACATGAATCCACAACTGTTTTGGGCTCTTTCTAAAACTATGGACCCAGCTGGCAATTTGAGAGCATGTTGCAGGCCTTCAGAGAAAATGGCTACCATGGACAGGAGAGGTTTCCCATTCACAAAATGCTGATGCAGCAGGTGTGCAAAGTAAGAAAATAATTTACAAGAAGACAGTGGGGATACTGTCTATTACCCTCTAGCACCACAGGATATTCACCACCAACCCCTAGATTACTTGGGTCTTCTTTCTAGGCAGATGGCACCTTTATTTAAGGGGGAAAAAGCATAAAACTGTGGCCACTGACCTTTTTATTTTCTAAGTCTATAAAGCTTATGTGGAATCCAAAGGCATTCTTAGAAATAAAGGTAATGCTGGAAGCAAGCAGTTTGCTTTGCAGCATGCCAACTTTAATTTTACTTAAAAATTAAAATAAGATTTAGTACAAAAGAACAGGTAACAAAGAAAGAATCAATAAACACACTGATAATAATGGATGCCACATTGGGAAATGTACTATTTATTTGATGTATCATTTTTTCATCCTGCAGTTTATGATGAGTGGTGTACAGAGTAGTGCTTTCTCCAATTTTATCCACAGAACAACAACTCTGTGAAAAAGTTCGAGCTGAGACATAATGACTTGTCTGAAGTCAGCCAGTGAGTTTCTGTGACTGGTTTCAATTTGAACCCAAAAATCCTGGTTCTAGTTCAACACTCTTACGATTATGCTATGCTGGCCAAATCACACACTCCATACATACAGCACTACAAAAGCAGCAGTCAAGGAAACTACCATAAAGTGTACGATTCCCCTAGAGTTCAAGCCCTTGCACTCACTTTTACTTCTTCTTCATATTGGAATCGCCTCTTGCTAACAATAATATCTTCAATTCCCCTTCGGTCCCCAAATTTCTTCTCAAAAATTGTGTAATTTTTGAAGAGCTCCTGTGCCTCATGTTTTGGAATTCTGTCCAGAGCATATTTGTATATTACTCGCACCCGTTCAAACTGAAAAAGAGGAAAACAATGAAGAATAAAGAGCACCTTAAAATGGAAGATTAACCCGATCCTCATTAGTATTTATTTTATTTTATTTTATTTATTTTTTCCAATTTCTATCACTGCCCATCTCCCCCAGAAAGGGGGACTCTGGGCGGTTTAGTATGTTCTGTAACTCTCTGTTTTCAGTTAAAGTAGATGCTGTGAAAAAACTCTCTTTGAGACCTTGAAGAGTATTACACAAATTAATGATATGCCAGGGCAGTCTTATATTATTACACATTAGAATAAAGTTTTATATGGCAAAAAATGAAACCAGACAAACTACATAATTTGAGGGGAGGGGCAAATGTGGTTTATATCATTGTTTACAGCTTACATTCTTTGTATTGTTATATTATAGATCCAGAAATTAAAAAAAAAGCCAAATATAAAAAATATTGAGAAGTTAATTATAGTCAAAACTATAAATATTAGTTTAAGTCAAGAAGATTTGGGTTAATATTTGATTAAACAGGCTTAAGTCAGTTAGCTTCTTTTAAACCAAAATACCCCAAAGGGTAAACAAAATAAAACTGCTTCTTTAAGACGTCAGAATGGAAATCCGCAATGTGATGCACAATGGAGCACAGGTGGCTGCCAACTCTCTTTATCACCTCCAGCAGGTCTCTTCCATCAACCTCCTGCCCCCCCCCCCCCAGACTGATCTCCTGCTCTCCTGCTTGCTTGGCTCCTGATATTCCACAAGGACATACTCAGTCACTCAATGGATTGGCAAGAACATTACCTTCCTTTGCTACATAATATCAATTAAACATTGCTCAGTTTTTCACTGTCAGTGGCAGTAAAATGAATTTTATTAGCCCGCTTGGAGAAGGAAGGTAATGGATGTACTTGCAGATGGGGAAAGTTGTCTTCTATGCATGCATACAGGAATGCAAAAAATGTATCTATCTTTGGAAAAATTACCACGCATATGTATTAGCATCTGTGTTCATGTATGTGTCTATAAGTATGTCCAGGGGTGTTGGGTAACCACACATTCATTTGCATGTCGATCTAAATTAGGATGACAGCCGTGTGTGGGTCTTAAAGTATAGGGAAAAGAAGTGAGACTATCAAAGTAAAAAGCAGGCAGCCCATAGCAATAACTGGGTACGTCTAGAATTTCTTCAACTGCATTTTTCTTAAACTCCACATAGTTTTACTCATTTAGTAAATCCCCTTCACTCCCACCTTATTCAATCTTAAAACCCACTGAATTTAATTTTAATTTACTTGGACACCAGCAGCAGCAGCTGTTTCTGCAGCCTGTCTTCAAATGTAGAAGCCTGTGAATATTCACTAGCATCCACATTCAGAAGACAGGAAGGGCTTGGGGGCAGTAATTTCCCTCTCTCTGTTAGAACCCACATTCTTGTATAGCAGAGGAAGACAACACAGGGCAAGGATCACATGAGAAGAGAGGCAAAGGGATAGCTCATAATGACAGCTTACACCCCTGCACAAAGCAAGGTATAGCAGAACAGAATGTTTTGCTGTAAGAATATGAACTTGTACATTGTATTTTTAGTGTGTTTTATTCTAAACCGCCCAGAGATTCAACTATTGGGCAGTTTAAAATTTTATAAAAACATAAATCAAAAATAAAAGAAAGGTTTTTAAAGCAGCAGCATGACACTTCTTATAAAATGCAAGGTAATAACAAAAAAATGTTACCTCTTTCTGGTGCTCTTCAAATTTGGCAAATGCAACATACAAATGTTCATTCATATGTTCTTCTCCAAAAAATTCCACTGCTCTTTCAAATACTTTCCTTGCATGTGCAAAATAACTATGTTTTTCCTCAAAGCGAGCATATTTGATCCAATTCTTAACATCAGGATGGACCATGACAAGTGGAGGACATTAAGGAACTCCAAACAGGAGGTATTTCATTGGAACATTTACTATCAGACCCCCTGCAGCTGATATATATTGTATATATTACAATATTAGTAAAATTATATCAAAAATATAAAAATAAAAATTATGTTTTTTTTCTTGGGAAACCAAAAACTTTGGCAAGATGAGCAACTGAAAGACCCAAATAATTTATATATAGATGCAGCTTAACTTAATGTAGTAACACTGCTGGCGCATACATTTCTTCACCAATAAATTTTTGTGCGTGTGGATTTTGATGTGGGGGAAAATCTGTACTGTAAACCCATCTTCTGTGCATAATAAATCAAAAGATGCTCCTTTTACACAAGACCGGAAGGCAAAATGCAAACAAAAAACAAAATGCTGAGCATAATCCAAATATTAACTTAAAAGGATATATCTCTCATAAATAGAGCGTGCTCTATCCACTTCCTTATATCTTAGCTCAAAGTTAATGTAGGAATGCCAGGACTGTTCCTCTGGCTGCCATTCCATCCAACGCTCAAACACCTGGCGGGCCCCAGCAACATTTCCCAGCATCTCTTCCATGTAAGTATATTTGTACCTTTTAAAATAAAAAACAAGATTAGTAATGTCATTTAGAGTAATAAACAGATCTATTTACAGCTAGTAAAAATATTCATAAATAAGTAAACTTAAAAAAAAACAGCACATATTGAGCTTGGATCTGGAGTGTCTGCATATTTGGTCCTTAGCATACTAAGTCTACATTAACAGGTTCCAAAACAGGAATTGCCACAGCAAGAAAATTGGTTATCAAATGTGTGACAAGATGGTGAGAGCCAATAGAGGTTGAACTAGGACCACTCAAATTACAGTCTGCTTTCAGCCACAGAAGCTGAATGATGACTATGGGCCAATCACTGTCCCTCAATCCACTTTATCTCACCATCTTGTTACAGGGGTAAAACTAGAGGGAATCTTATGTACTGTATGTCAACTTGAGCCCCTGGAAGAAAACCAGCAAATAATAACAACAACATATATCAATGTCTCAACCTTTTTTCAGGAACCTGCAAAACAACATTCATTATCTTTCTCTCTCTCTCTCCTCCAGAACTATACTTATTTATGTCTGAAACCTAATGAAAGTGTTTAGCTTACCAGAACTGATTAACTCTTGGTAAAGTAGTGATAGCCCGATCCCAGATATTTCGTGCATGATTAACCTGGCGATTCTTCATTTCCATTTCGGCATACTTCAGCCAAAGAGTTACATTTCGGTAGTCCACATCTAGAGCACGCTCGTAGATGGAACGAGCCCTGTAAATAACACATCACTGAAATGAATGCATATCCAATTCATCTCCTAGAGAAGTGGACACTATTAGATATTCATAAGCTGGCAATGTTTGAAAAGTGCTTGTCAAGAATTACCTTTGTATTTCTTTGAGGCTTTCTTCCCATTGTGCGTATTTGATCCAATTACTGATAACAGTCCGGTTTTTTCTTATGTTATCTTCAAAAGTCTTGGGAGAAAGTAAAGAGTTTATTTCTAGAAAGCAAATAATGACTGTACATCCACAAAATCTATATAAGAAAAATCTGACAGTCTGTGTTCAGTGAAAATTTTTAATCAGGAAGAATTCAAAGAAGTGGCCTATTACACTGAAGCCAGAAAACAATTTTATCAGATTTCACTGCTGACAATATCTCTGATAAATTCTCTCAGAAAATACCACTTTTCTTTTATCCTTTTATACCCAGAAATGCAGGGAGACACAACTTCATTCAAAACTTTCTCTTAGTCGTTAGTGGAGATCCGTTTTACTCTTCCACATGTATAAAATCTCCTGTGTAGAATATCCACAGGTCCACCTTCTAAGAACTACTTTATTATTTGGCTAACTTTAAGTGACAGAAAGTTCTTTTCTTAAAACGTTTGCTATATGCCTTGAGGAGATGCAGGATGGAATAACAACAATATGTATGTATGTATGTATGTATGTATGTATGTATGTATGTATGTTGTTGTTATTCCATCCTGCATCTCCTCAAGGCATATAGCAAACGTTTTAAGAAAAGAACTTTCTGTCACTTAAAGTTAGCCAAATAATAAAGTAGTTCTTCTTCAAGGCATATAGCAAACTATATATATAAGCAAGCTGATGATGCTGTGCTGTTATTTCAGACACCAATTGGTCTAAAGCAAGTTTTATGTGCTTTTGCCTCATACTGTAACACAGAAGCATTCAAAATTAATGATGCAAAAACTAAAGTATTAGTACCCCAAAATTTATGCCTGGCAACTGAATAAGCACCCAATCAAACAAGTTAAAATCTTCAAATATTTAGGGGTAGTGTTTCATGTGTCCACCAAACGCAGGCCACGTTGTCCAAAATGCACAGACATCAGCAATAATAGTTCTGCAATCCTTTAATTATACTAGAGGTAGTTATTTTTTTCCACACTTTATTCATACCTGCTGCACGAAAAGTATTCTCGGCTAGGGTGCACACACAATTTTTGTTGGGACCATACAGCTCCTCCACCCTTTAGAGAGGGTGTAAGTCAAATTTTTAAGGAACATTATTTCAAGCCCCACAATGTGTTCCTAATGTAGTCTTATGCCACGAGGCTGGTGTAACCAAAACTGGAACCCATATTTGGAGATGCATATTCTCTTATATGCATATAAGTTACTTTTCCCCCCTGTGGGCTTAACGCCTCTAATTTTCAAGCGATGGCTTTGTTGCATATCGGGGTAGGACACTACATGAGCAACTGAGGTTTCTCACTTCATGCAATCCTGACGATGGGAGATAAACGTGCAGAGGCAGCCCTTAAAGGTCAAGGATTTGGAAGCCCACTTAGACCTGACTACCATACCCATTCTTGGGCAGCCATTCACTTTTTTCAAGCCGGCTACACATCTAAGCCAAATAACGGTCCCCAAATTCAGAAAAGCCCTAAAACTAGCAAGATTTAATGCCCTCCCAACAGCTGGTCTCAAGGGGAAACTAGGGGCCATTCTATCTGAACGAAGACTTTGGCCCTGTGGTGAAGGACTTCCTGAAACACTAAGCCATGTTTTTATATTGCTGCATTGCAGTTAATAATACCCCATCTACTCAGATTACCAGGCCACCCAAATCCATTTTATTTACAGTTATTATCGAAACAAAGTGATCTTATTTCCCTTCATGTGGCTAGGTTTTGTTTTACTATTTGTAAAATACCATACCAGTTTTATAATTATTGGGATTCACTATGATCTTTATTTGCTGTCTCACACTTTGTTTTCTTTGTTTTTGAGCTGGTCAAGTCTTTATTATAAAGTACTTTATTTATTATAAAGTATCATGTCTTGTCTTTAGTTTTAGTTGAATATTATATTTATTGTGTATTTACCTTTCTTTTCCGAAGCTTGTAATCATTTAGCTCCTCTTCATCTGTGATCTTCTGTTGAGGAGGTGGGGGAAGAAGCTCAAGTTCTCTCTCCTTTGCTTCTCTTAACAGCTGTTCTGCTGTGATCTGTACTTCTGCTGGAGCTTTATTTTTCACCTGATGGAGGAGATCATTTTAAAAAATACAGTGTTTTAGAAACCCCACTTTGTATCCAGAATGGACAACCTGAATGTGGCCCTGAAACCCTATTTTCACAGCCTCAGAAACCCCTCCCCCATGCTGAAATCTGGTAGCGCATTGGCAAATCACAGTGCCAGAATTTTCTGCTTCGGAAGGTGCTTGAAACCCTGTACTAAAACAAGTGTATTAAATGTCCAAGACTTCATACTCCAATTGAAATAACAAAATCCAATTTCTAAAAATATGGAAAAAGAAGGCAGAGATTCCACATTGACCCATCTACTACATGTCATAGCTATACCGCTGAAGGCTTAGTTTGTGATTAGGCAGACCTAAAACTAGAAAGTGAGTGAACTGGTGATTATAAAGCAGCCCAGCACTCTAATAAGTATCCCTGAGAATGAGAATATTGATTAGAATTAACACAGATATAAGCACAGTATTATTTTCAAAGCAAGGCTGAAAGTCCAAGACTTAAAGAAAGTCTTAGAAATGAAAATTAAATTTCATTAATGTAAACTATATGATGCTAAAACAAGGCATATAGGAGTCTCTCAAAATGAAACCATTTTGCCTTAGCAAGAAAACTTAACAGAAGCTTGGGCCAGATATTAAAATTAAATCTTAAAACTCACACTCCACTCCTAACATCTTCAAACAGACCTATTCTGCCTCCTCAACCCTTGATCTAGTACTATTGACTTGTAAGGTCTGAAAAGGGGTTCTATTCTCATTCTCTTGGTGAAAATTGCATTCTCTCTGTGATCAAGGATACAGTTTCCAGAGATAATGCAAACGGTTTCCTTACCCTGTTACTCAGATGGCAAAGCCCAGGACTAGACTGCCAAATCTGGCTGCAAAACTCCAGACAACCACTAAATGACAGCAAAAAGATGCAGAAAACTCAAACTGTTTGCTTCCATTGTATGATTGCCCAGATTTTTACAGCCAAGATCTGGTGGTTCTACCTAATAGTGAGGAAGCAAAGACATTGTGTTATACAAAAGGTAGTTAGTAGAACAGGGATCTTTCATACCTCATCTCAAGTATTACTAATTAATTATTCTTTTATTTACCTCCTGCAACAAGATTTCTTAATTGCACAAATTTTATTTACCTCAGGGTTAGGTTGGTTATTTAAAACTCCATTTTGTTTTTCAGGTCCCTCAATGGCCACTAACTTACTCTTTGAATATATCAAGCAGCATGTGTGAAACAAAATGGTACATATCAAAGTTCATGGCTTCAACCAAAAATTTTACTCTCTGTCTCAGAACTGTGTTTAAAAATTGTATTAAAAATCTACTTCTGTTTTTATCTTGGACAGGCTAATTCAGGTGAAAAAAAAATAACTTTGTTGTAGGTAAAGGTACAGGTTCCCCCACACAGTCGTGTCCGACTCTAGGGGTCAGTGCTCATCTCCATTTGTTAGCCAAAGAGCCAGCGTTGTCCGAAGACGCTTCCGTGGTCATGTGGCTGGCATGACGCACGAAGAACGCTGTTACCATCCCACTGAAGTGGTACCTATTTATCTACTTGCATTTGCATGTTTTCAAATTGCTAGGTTGGCAAGAACTTTGTTGTAGATATTGTTAAATATTTGTGAGTCACAAACCCTGCCAATTTTACTGGGAATCACTTAGAGATGTACCTTTTGCCTATTCCAAATCCACAACCATCAATCCATCCCTTCTTTCACAAGGAGAAATGAAGACATCTGACAGATTTGGTTCTTGTTATTTATTATTTCCTGCTTTGAAACTCACCAATTCATTACTATGATAAATGCTACTTTGGGAACTTGGTTTGAACAATAGGAAGCATCTTATAGCTTTCCATTCTACAGCCATGTTATTTCTCAGAACTGCTAAAAAAAGTTTTGCATGAACAAGTCACAATACATTAACCATTTGGATAGATAAAATTAATCAGTATGTCCTGAATTAATCGGTGCAGTGTAGCTAGCTTCTGACAGTATGCACTTTGATAATAAATACCCTCAAGCTGCAATTGCACTTACTTGGAAGTAAAACCTATTTAACCCAGTGCTGTTTCCTATTTGTTTTTCAGGGCTGTGAATAACTACCCCCTGCCCCCAAAACGTTCTCTTCTAGGCACAGTGAACAGATTTAAAGGCTATTCCTTGTAACACGAAGGAAAGTTTAACGAAATACAGTATTTTCTCATATTGTGTACAGCATTGACAAGTGGTACCTGATATTACTGTACTGTATTTCCTCTTTAGACAACTATTTTACTAGGAATTTGTGTTTCCTCTGAAATAAGCCTGTTCGGGTTTTATTAGAATCAAACCGGTACACGACTTCAACCCCAAGCGCGTTTAGGACGCAAACGCCGTAGTGCTTCTGTTATAGGTAATTCAGTTACAACGATCTGATCTACCCTGATTTCCTTTTTATAGGGTCACGCCTAATTTCCACAAATCTTCCTCCCACGACCCACTACCAGGACTTCTGAAAATGTCAGGTCCCACGTCGCGCAATTGTCCATTCGGAAACAAACACCTAAACTGAGTCCAGTGAGACCCAACTCCAAGTAAATATGCATAACAGAAGCCACCACTCTCTGTGCGCTCCGTGACAGTCTCGCACTTCGCCTCCCCTTCCCACCTTTGCCACTTTGGGAATTCGCTGCTTCCCAGCCGCCGTGGACGCCATCTTTTCTCCCGTTCTATTAGTCTACGCAGCCTCCGCCTCAATTTGAACTTTAACCTCCCAGCATACCTTGCGCCGTAGAAGGTAGGGCCTTCGGTTGCCATAGGAACAGACAAACACCGCGATTGCCGTTGGTTGGATTCAGCGTCCGAAGCGGAGCTGTGGATTTTCTCGCAGGGCTCCCGCCCCCGGTCCTGAAGGGCAGCCACTCCTGGGGAGGTGAGCTTGGATAGACTCCTACAGTTGGAAACGGGCATTTTAGCCATCACGTCCAGCCCCGCTTCGTCATGTATTATTTCTTGAAGCTGTTTCTATTCTCTTCGTCAGACATTGATGGGGAATGGAAGCAGAGCAATTATCGACGTGGATTTTTATTTTTACACTGCAAAAATCCTTTTTCCTAGGCTTTGAGAAGCCTGATATATTTGGATTAAATCTCAGTTAAGGATGGTATTAAAAGAGGATGCATCAAGCAAGTGGCAGGACCTAGCCGACCATGGCAAAAATATAGTCACCTTTAGTTAGTGATGGTTGTCCACATTATAATCACAGGGCTATAGGCTAGTTGATTGAGTGACAAAACCTACCTGATCTTGAAATACGTAGGCAGGTTAGACCTGGCAGTATTTGAATGGGGGACTCCAGGGGATACCATTAGGTAAAGTTTGGGAAACGAAAAAAAAATCCTAGGAGATGACAATAAAAACCTACTTGTGTATTATTGCCAAGAAAACTACATACATATGACCCATTTTCCCCCAGACAGTAAATACATTTCTAAAGATTTATAATGGCTGTTAACAGCCTTTTCCCCCCACTCTGACCATACTTCGGGATTAAGCAAGCCCCTATAATTTGCCCTTAGTTTCACATCCATCAAAGGTGGAGAGTATTGTTTTAAATGGACGATACCAATTCTGGCTGTGCTGGTTTGTTTTGTTTTTGTAGTCTCACCTAAATCTGAGGTGATATGATCCATTCTACTATCACTTATATAAAGGACTCTACTACTTTATTCTTTTGAAGAGAATATTTGTATCTCAGGGTTGAACTGTGGAGTCCTTGGTGTTCTCTGAGCCTTGTTGTTTTCTTGCAGACATTTCATTGCCAGACTAGGCAACATCTTCAGTGTGAAAAGGGGAGTGGGACTTGCTTTCTGTTTATAAACAGAAACCCCTTTTCGCAGTGAAGATGTTGCCTAGTCTGGCAATGAAACGTCTGCAAGAAAACAAGGCTCAGAGAACACCAAGGACTCCTCTTTATTCTTTTATATGATACATCCTGCTTATCAGAGGTCCCTAACCCTGGTACATTACATACTAAAATTACAATCCAGCCCACAGTTTACTTTGAAATAAGTGCTACTGAATTATAAATGACATTTAAATCCATGAGGCTTAATTTCTTGGTTGAAATGTTTAAGAAAGGCTGTGATTCTAAACTATTTCTACAGGTTAATTTTAGGGACCATTTTCAGTAATGTCTTTGATGATAAATCATAGTATTCAAATTGGATTTTTGATTGTTGTTTTGTTGCAGTATGCACAATGTCTACCTTATCATCTGCAAGAATCTCATCTACACCACCATCTTCAGTCATATTAAGCTCCAGAAGGACAGAATCCCATGATATTCCTAATATTGTCAGTCTTATGAAATATGATACAGAAAGATTGTTTGGCAGGCTTAATGTCATATATCTTTTGTAAGTAACACCATTATAACAACTTCTCATGTATCTAAAATAACTCAATTAAGTTTCTTTTACTAATTTCACTTCAAAAAAAAACATTTATTTTACAGAGAAAAAGCTAATCTTGCAGTGACTGTGATTAATCACAAAAATGTAAGTGTTGCTCATGCTGCATTTCTGGATTATCCTAACTGGGAAGTTGTTGATGAGGCCAACTGGGAAGCATATATGAAAGAAAATTATGCTCAGAACAAGCATACAGTAAGTATGGGGTGTTTTTTCTCTAGAAAATTCTAATCATAAAAGTTTTCATTTTTGTATATGTTCTCACAGGAATAAATGCAATAGACATTTTATTTTATTTTTTACTTTTAATTACAAGAAAACATGAAAAATGACTATCTGCTCGTATGCATTGATTTTGTACCCTTGTCTTGTGGAATATATCCCCGAATACTGCTAGCTTTGTTTCATACACAAGTGCCTGTCTACCTCTGGCCCAAAGGGGAAAAGATCTGTATATGTATGAATAAGAACAGATTTTTTTGTTCCATACCATATCTGTGTTTATTACATTTATTGCATATAATTAGCAATGTGTAGATCTGGCTTTGATTATTAAAAATTCCGAAGGCAATGATATACAGTAGGTGTTTAAAGAAAAGCCTTTTTTCCAGGTACCATGTATCTCACCTTTAACACTTAATTTTCCCAAAAATTAATTTTAAAGAAAGGATTGGGGCAATTATCAAGAAGAGATAAGAGAGGGAATGAACAACTTTTCCCAGAATAAACAAAGCTATTCTCCAGCGGGAAGGCAAAAAAAATTTGGGCCAGTCACTCTCTCTCAGCCCAACTCACCTCACAGGGTTGTTGTTGTGGGGAAAAAAGGAGGAGGAAGGAGTATTGGGTATGTTTGCCACCTTGAGTTATTTATAAAAAATAATGAAGGCGGGATAAAAAATAAAATAAATAAATTAAATTAAAATAAAATAAAATAAAATAAAAATAATGAGAAAAGGAATAAATGCAGTGAGGATATTGAAAAGTGAAATAGCTGCACATGGAGAAATATAAGTAGAGAAATTTTGAAATATGGATGTGGTTTGCTTGTGGAGCGTTTTGATCATAAGAAGGATACCATGATGTTTCCTTTTACAAAGGGAAAGGTAGCAAGAGTGTATGAAAAAACTACAGGGGAATTAGTCTGGTAAGTGTTTGAGGCAATGTTTGGTAGCATTCTGATTGAAAGGGTAGAAGAGGTGACAATGAACCATATCTCAGAGATACAGTGTAGCTTTATTTTTGGGCAGTTGATGTACAGACCAGACTTTTGTTCTTTAGTGTGTAATTGAGAAATGTATGAATATAAGAAAGAAATTTCTTTTGATTTAGAGAGAACATGATAGTGCAGAGCTTTCCAAACTTTTCATGTTGGTGGCACACTTTTTAGACATGCAACATTTCGCGACACACTCTTACAGCAGGGCACAAGGCAGGCATTAGGACCTGTGCGGAATCACAGCAGGTTTGGAGGCAGCCAGGCACAAGGCAGGCACTAGGACCTGCGCGGAATCCTGGCAGGGCAGGTTTGGAGGCAGCCAGGCACAAGGCAGGTACTAGGACCTGCGCGGAATCCTGGCAGGGCAGGTTTGGAGGCAGCCAGGCACAAGGCAGGCACTAGGACCTGCGCGGAATCCTGGCAGGGCTCGGAGGCAGCAGCAGCCTTGACACACCCAGACAATGCAGCTGACATACTAACATGTCCCGACACACAGTTTGGAAAGCTCTGCGATAGTGAATAGGGTTGAATCATGAATATGGAGATGGAGGTTGGTTGGAAAATAAATGGGCAATATGTGCAGTGGAGTAAGGTAAATGGTATCCTGCAAGTATTTGTTTGGGTCCCAGTACTATTCAATTTGTTCATAAATGATTTAGAATTCTGCACATCTAGTGAGGAAGCAGAATGTATAGATGACACAAAGTTATTTAAGGTACAATAGTAAAGAACCAAATGGATTGTGAAAAATTCCAAAAGGAACACTGCAAGCTTGGTGATTGGGCCACTAACCAGCAAATGCAATTTAATGTCAGCAATTGTAAAGTTATGCCCACCAGAGCTAGGAATCTCTTGTTTACTTGGGTGAACTGTGAAGTAGTCAACCAAAATTGAGACCTTGGAATCATTGTAGATAGTTCAAATCTACACAATGTGCAGTAGGTGTGCTGCAAAAAAAGCGAATTCCATGCTAGGGGTGATTAGACAAGGAATAGACAACAAATTAGCCAATATCAGTGTTGAATTGCAAAACAGTAGATCAAGAGGAAGGGGAAGGCTGAGAAAGTCACGGATGGACAGAGTTGATCAGATGCTCAAAAAAGAGAGAGTTTAAAGAACAAAAGGCCATGTACCTGTATAATGTGGTGGAATCAAGATACAGCCTGCAAGGATAGAAAGGTATGAGCGATGAACAGCGTTGATATAAATTAGATTTATCTATGTTTCTTTTTCTTTTTCATATCTAATGCCTTTGATTTGTTTGGCTTATTATTTCCTACTCCTTTTCAGTGCTACATTTAAAACTGTTTATGCAGAAAGGGAATAGCATGATGTATATGTGTGCCAAGCTTTTGTGTTTACCCCAAGTCAGCATATAGTCCTAGGTAATACAATAATTTACAAAAAGAAAACAAAATACAGTGAAATTAAAAAAATTCTTTTAAAAGATTTTTGTAAGTAAAATACTAGACTACTTTGTTGCAGTGTTGTATTCATTTTTACAAGAACCAAACTGAAGTTATTTTGTTAAAATGAAATGTTTTCTGTTAAGTTTGTAACTTTTTTTTTATTCACAGCCTTTAAATACACTGTTTATGCATCTGTTTGTAACAACTAATGAATATGCAGTTGATTGTTGCCATGAAATTATGAAGTAAGTGAATTTTGTGGAGATTGTGATTGGGAACTATATTGGAATTTTAAGATTAAACCTGTCCTTGACAGTGGATTCTAATACATTTCGGTTTAGAGGTAGATGCATTTCTACTCTGAAAGGTTCAAAAGGCTTATTCAAAGGAATGGGGATTTCAGTGTAAATTTCTTTCAAATTAGTAATATGTAAGTGTGTATTTCTGTTTATTGGGTATTTGCAAAAGCAATTTTCAGCCCATGTTGTATTTATGTATGTATTTATTTGATGTATACCAAATATTTGAGTATCACTTAAATAGGCAAGATGGCTAATAAAAAAAATCAGAAATAGAATATATAAAGTTAAAATGAATGTGTATTCAGTATATACATTGGTACATTGCATAAACAGGTAGTCCTCGACTTAGACCATTTGTTCCACAACCGTTCGAAGTTACAACGGCGCTGTACACATGGTGGTTACGACCAGTCCTCAGAGTTCTGGCCATCCCAGCACCCCTGTGGTCACGTGATCACAATCTGGGAGCTTGGCAACCAGCTTGCACTTATGACTGGTTGAGGGCCCCACAATCACGTGATCACCATTGGCACCATTTGTAAATAGTGCCGGCTACTCGGCACATGTAACACCACTGCTTCGGGAGCTGCATTGGTTGCCGGTGTGTTTCCAGGTGCAATTCAAGGTGCTGGTTGTCACCTTTAAAGCCTTTCATGGCTTGGGACTGGGTTACCTTAGGGACCGTCTTTTCCCAGCTGTTTCTACCCGTCCAATCCGGTCCGGCAGGATCGGCATGCTCTGGGTCCCATCAGGCAAGGAATGTCGGCTGGCGGGGACCAGGAGACGTGCCTTTTCTGCTGTGGCGCCTGATCTCTGGAACATCCTTCCTCCTGAGATTAGGATGGCCCCGACCCTTTTGACTTTTCAGAAGGCCTTGAAGACCTGGCTTTGTGCCCAGGCCTGGGGCCCTGAGTGTGTGAAGGGCCCCATTTCATGGTTGTGCTAACACCAATGGCTTTTAAGATCTCTTGGCTGTATTTATATTTATATTTATATTTAATTTTTGGTAATTTTTGTTTTTATTGTTTGATCGTTTTTATTATTGTTAGCCGCCCAGAGTCACTGGTTTGAAATGGGCGGCTATATAAAATGAATGAATAAATAAATAAATAAACCTTCCCTGCCGACTTCCCCAGAAAGTACATGGGAAAGCCGGCAGGGAAGGTCGCAAGTTGCTGGGTAAGTCTCCCCCACTTGTGCACCCTCCCTTAGCCCCTCTGTGCTTGCACCACACCGGCCACTCATGCACCCCGTGCACCCTCCCCGACCCTCACCACGCCTCCCTCACACCTTCCCCAACCTGCACTGTACCCCCATGCACCCTCCCCAACCTGTGCAGAGCCTCTTGCACACACCCTCACACCCTCCCCGACCTGCGTTGTGCCTCTCACATACCCTCCCCATGCCACGCCGCGCCTCTTGTGCACCCCCTCATACCCTTGCACACCTGCACCACACCACGCCTGTCATGCACCCCCTCACTCCCTTGCACATCCTCCCTGGCCCTCCCCGACCCACGCTGCGCCATGCCTCTCGTACACCCCCTCACTCTCTCCCTCACTCACCTGCCTGCCGGCCTGGAACTTACAGCTTCTTGCCGGCTTCCCCACTGACTTTGGTTGTGGGAAGCCAGCAGGAAGTTGCCTCACCTAACGACTGAGGGATTCAGTTAACAATGGCAACTGGGATTGCAGGGATTGCTGTCACTAAGCTATGCAGTTGTGCTTTACGACTGCATCCCTTAATGACCAAAATTCCAGTCCCAATTGCCCTTGTAAGTTGAGGACTACCTGTAACATGGTTGAGAATAAAAGAGGCATAGAAACTGCAGAGCCATTTTGATTGAAATCAAAAACTGTCTTGGAAGTAGGTGAAAAGGACTACATTAGGAGCCTCCAGCAGAGTGAATGACATTAAAAATAGAAGTGACTAAATGATTTGGGATGAAACTGAGGTGATGAACTGCTGGAAGGAATATTTTAGAGATGTATATAGGAATCATCTTGGGCCAGTCACTTTCTCTCAGCCCTAGGAAGGAGGCAATGGCAAACCACTTCTGAAAAACCTTGCCAAGAAAACTGCAGGGACTTGTCCAGGCAGTCTCTGAGAATCAGACACAATTGAACAGATTTTTAAAAAAAGGAATGATAGCAATGTTCCAAACAGTGAAATTGAAATGAATGCTATAAATGTTAGTGCCCAGGGCGGGGGGGGGGGGGGACATTGAAAGCATTGAAAGCATATATTGCTATGAGAATGTTGAGAAATGGTAAGGTTGTAGATGGTATAAGTGGAGAAAGCTTTAATGTGGATATGCTGTGCTTATTGAGTGGCTGTGTGATTTGCCTAACATGTACAGTATATGACGACTGTATCTAACAATAGGAAAAATGTCATTATTTTACAAAAGGAAAGATAGCAAAGAGGAAATGCAAAAACTGCAGGAGGATTAGTATATTAAGTTTGCTGGGGAAGCTGTTTGGCAGGATTCTGATTGAAAGGGTGTGAGAGATGACAAGTACGTGAATCTATGTACTGTAATAGAATAGACAGGAAAATGAATGGAGAAATTTCAAGACTCACAAATGCTCTTAATTCTGTTGTTTTATACTTATATTTGTCATTTATTTTAATCCTTTTAGTTTCACTTTTAGGCTTACAGTTAATATTTGTTTGTACCGTTAATGACCACAATGAAGATTGTTTTGAGATTTGTATAAGAGCATGCTTCTGCCCATCTTGTGTTATAGAAGTGAGGCTTGGGTACATCAGGGAAAAGATTGAAATTGAATGCAATGGGTATAGAGTACTTAAAAATGTGTGTAAAACAAGAAAAGATAGGGTCAAGAGTGAACAAGTGCTGTATAAAGATGGATTGAAAAGAAAAGTGAGTTACTGATACAAAAGAAGTACCTTGAGGTGGTTTGGACATGGGTTAAGAAGAAGGTGAAGGTGGGCAAAGTTGTAGGTGGATGAGTTAATGCAATCCTCAACAAGAAAGAACTCTGAAGTTTCAAGAACAAAAGACAATATATAAAAGCGGTATATATAGGTAGTCCTCACTTAACGACCCTAATTGGGACCGGAATTTCCATCACTAAGTGATGCAGTCATTAGGCGAAATATAATGTGACCGTGCTGCTTAGTGATGGCAGTTTTGGTAGTCCCGGTTATGGTCGTTAGGCCAGGACCGTGCCATCGTTAGGCCAGGACCTCATGCTTCTCCTGTCCTCCTGTGCTCACCTCCGCTTCAGCTCCACCCACCTGCCTATCTCCCCCCCATCTGCCTATCTCCCCCCCATCTCTACCCTTTTGGCCACCCTGCACTCCGCCGTCCCTGCCACCCCCACTGCCCTGCACTCTGCCTCGCGAAGGGCCAGGCCAGGCGTGGTTAATCAGTAGCGGGAGGAAGAAGACAGTGAAGGTCAGCTGGGGACAGCAGGGGCAAGGGGAGTGCAGGGTGGTGGGGGAGCAGGGCAGAGTGCAGGGTGGCAGAAGGCAGGG
This sequence comes from Charina bottae, assembly GCA_023362775.1. Taxonomy (NCBI): domain Eukaryota; kingdom Metazoa; phylum Chordata; class Lepidosauria; order Squamata; family Charinaidae; genus Charina; species Charina bottae. The sequence goes on along the minus strand of JALMGJ010000016.1, from coordinate 19,759,417 downwards.
TGGCAGGGGCAGCGGAGTGCAGGGCAGGCAAAAGGGCAGAGATGGGGGGAGATAGGTGGGTGGGGGGAGTTGAAGCACACCCTGTGTTTGTAAATGTGGGCAGGCTGCCAAGCACCCAAATTTTAATCACGTCACTGCAGGGGTGCTGCAATAGCCGTAACTTCGAGGACTGGTCATAGATGCCATTCATTCAGTGCCATTGTAACTTCAAATGGTCGGTAAGCGAGGACTACCTGTAAATGTGATGGAAGCAAGGATGATTTGCAAGAGATAGAATGGTATGGAGAGGTATGGGTGTGAATTCTATGTAGCTATATTTTCTTTTCTTTTTCTTATCTCATTTCTATAATTTACTTGGCTTTTATTTTCTCATTTTCTGAGTTTTGAATGTTTCTTATTCTGAAAGGGATCAGCAGGATGGGTATATATGTTTGTAAAGAGTCGACACAGACTTGATGGGATATAATCAATTAATCAAAGGACCAAATTGCCTTCAGTTTAATTGTGTCAGTTCTAAAATAATTTCTTTTGATAAATAGCTATAATTGTTGCATAGCTTAAGGCTGCACTTTTATTGCCTTTATCATTCTGTTTTGTAGTTTACTGTTTTATTCCCTATTGAACCATTGTTAGGCTGTTTTATTCTAAGTTCTTCTATACACAGATCTGGACTCTCTGGGAACAAAACAGAACCCAAATGTAATAAATAGTAATAAAATAATAATATCAGACAATAAGAGAGAATTCCATTACCTTTATGGAGAATCAGAATGGGCAACTCAGTGAGATCAGTCCGCCACATTGCAGCAACCTGATTTATAATTCTGTGAGCTAGCAGCCAAGACCTACTGGCCAGGACTTGCCTTTTTATCCTCCCTTTGCTAACTCTTACAGTATTCATGATCACTATATTTATTATTTTATTGTATTTATCTAGAGATGAATGCAGTGACAGGTGATATATCAATATTTTAAATAAACAGATACTGCAGAATTGCAGTCTGCTCAGGAACAGAATGGAGGAAGTCTTACAAGTCTTTTAGCCTGCTTACTGACCACTGATAGTTAGTGTTCTTTGTGACAGAAGTTGTTGTTGTTGTTCAGTCGTTTAGTTGTGTCCGACTCTTCGTGACCTCATGGACCATAGCACGCCAGGCCTTCCTGTCCTCCACTGTCTCCCGGAGTTTACTCAAATTCATGTTCATTACATCGGTGATGCTATCTAACCATCTCATCCTCTGCCGTCCCCTTCTCCTTTTGCCTTCAGTCTTTCCCAGCATCAGGGTCTTTTCCAGTGAGTCCTCTCTTTGCATTAGGTGGCCAAAGTATTTGAGCTTCAGCATCTGTCCTTCCAATGAGCAGTCAGGGTTGATTTCCTTTAGGATTGACTGGTTTGACCTCCTTGCAGTCCAAGGGACTCTCAAGAGTCTTCTCCAGCACCACAGTTTGAAAGCATCAATTGTTCGGCGCTCAGCCTTCCTTATGGTCCAACTCTCACAGCCATACATTACTACTGGGAAAACCATAGCTTTAACTATACGGACCTTTGTCGGCAAGGTGATGTCTCTGCTTTTTAATATGCTGTCTAGGTTTGCCATAGCTTTCCTCCCAAGGAGCAAGCGTCTTTTAATTTCATGGCTGCAGTCACCGTCTGCGGTGATCTTGGAGCCCAAGAAAATAAAATCTGTCACTGCTTCCATTTCTTCCCCTTCTATTTGCCAGGAAGTGATGGGACCAGATGCCATGATCTGGTGTTTTTTAATGTTGAGTTTCAAGCCAGCTTTTGCACTCTCCTCTTTAGTTTAGTGACAGAAGTACTTGAATGCATTTCCAGATATACAGTATACTGTATATATGATAGGTTTTAGATATTGGGTAATATAACTGGTGTATTGTAAAGTATGCATGTATTGCAAATCACAGAATTATATTTTGCCAACTACTTGTAGTTATTTTCAGAAATGTTTATTTATGTGAAACTACAGAAAGGTTTCATAAAGAACCTACTCTGCAGTGCACCTTGTAGTAATCCTATGGTCAATTATGTTCAGTGTTATATTAACACCAAAGTCTCACATCCTACATACCTACTTGTGAATTTAGTACAGTTAAAGCTATACTTGAGAAAGCTGGCAGTTTCTCAGTAAGCTGACCAAAAATCAGAAAGATTCTTACAGTGCCAACTGTAAGACTAACCCATTTGTATTTTAAGGCATAATCTGTCATGAGCAACATCTCTGTTCATCACAAAGCTTAAGCTTATGCCTTAAAATAAAAATGGATTAGTCTTAAAAGGTGCTACCATTCTGATTTTTGGTTATCCTAGATTAACATAGCTCTCTTCTACAATGTTCTCAGTAGGCTGGGTGTAGCTTCTTATAACATGTGGAAGATCTCATGCAAAGTAGCTATTTTAATTTTTGGTCTTTTGACTACTTAGAATGGTGGCTCCTACCTTACAAATATTTGTGATTTTGCCTATCTGACACCATTTCATATCTTCACCTGATTCTTCTAAAAATTCAATTTCTGCCTTGAAACTTGTGCTCTGAACACACCTTCACTTTTGGTGGAGATTGTATGCATGAAAATACTATCTTGTTGACCATTCTGCTTTGGTAAAGAAAATGTAAAGATGACTAGATGACTGCTACTTTGGTGCACATTATTTTTTTAACCTAAAATAAAAAGCAAATAAATAAAATATGTTTTTTTTTTACAGGACTGTTTTTAAAACTGTACCAGAATTACATTTCATACTTCTATTCATACCTTCTCAAGAGGAGTTGGGTAAGGATTTGGTTAAGTTCTTCGTGGCTCCAAAAGCCTTTCTCCCTCTTTTTTGACCCAAGGGAAGAAAGGATATGAGAACCAATGCAATTTTAATAAATCATGAGCAGACTCAGGTAGTTGCTACCTGTGTTAGTATCAGAACAAGCAGGTTCTGCATCCCATCTCCCTAGTGCTCCAGCTTGAAAACCAGATCCTATTGTTTAGTGAACAAACAAACAAATAAATAACTTTCCATGCGCTGGATAACTATTATTCTGTCATGTCATTAATTACATCTGGAATGCTAAATGCAGAAGAGTTATTGACCTTGAACATTGGCAGTATTTGGCATTAAGAATCCAGCTGAGAAAAATAACAAAGTAGTAAAATGTTGTTAAATTAAGGGCATGAGGAAAATACAGCAAAAGATGTAGTTTATAATAACAATAAATCCTGTTATCAAAAACAAGAATAAAAATGCATAGGAATTAGGATGTATTTGAAATGTATTCCTACCTTTGTGCTAGGATTTTGTTGAAAAGCTGTCTGCTGTTTACAGTAATTCATTTCATTCACTGGCTTTTGGCTTTGATATTAATAAATACAAAAATGAGACTGGATGATAATAATTCAATGAATCATCTAGCCATTATTGGTTTATAATTTTTTCTTCCTCGTGGTAAATAACAAGAGTGGGATTTGCAACTCAACCTTCTGATTTCCCAAATGACTGCAAATCACATTTGGTAATACTGTGAGGTAGGGTTTAATTTTCAGGGGGACCATTTTTTTTTCAGGGTTTGAAGGATGGGAATTGGAGTTAGAGGCCTCTGAGTGACCTCTTGCTCCATTCCAATACTGGAATTTGATTTTGCCTCTGAATTTTAGTAGTGTGATATCAGAGTGCTGAGGAGATGCAGATGGGATACTGGGAGATTACATGTAGACTACAGGTTGCCCACTCCTGCTATATAACAACCCTTTTTATTTAAACATTTTAAATTAATAGTAACGATTAATGCCAGACATTAGAAACAGTATTTACTGAAGTTTAGCTGAAGAGATTCAATGCAATCTGTGAGTTACCTTTAATATACTTTTGTCGTCTTCAGGTACAGACTTGGCAGCTGCTTTTGTGCCAGTGATGGATCCTCTCAGTTCAACTCTGAATATGGAATATAACCTCCATGTGTCACACAGGAATCAATATTGTCCCCAGCTGTATATTCGCTGTGCCAGGTAACATCCTACATTGTCTGTGAGAGTGAATTAATCTTCTGTCACTATCTTCATTTGTGTCTTTCAATATTCCTTAATCATTCTTAATGCATTTGTGGACATTTTTATGACATTCCACTCCAATTTGCATTTTTGCTCTTGTTTCCTTGATCTATTTATTTGTTTGTTAGATTTAGATCAGCCTTTCTACCAGGAGTGCAAAGCATCTCAGATAGCACTCTGTTCCAATTCTTCCCTACAAAAACCCTGCCACATTTGTTGGGCTGAGAGAATGAATTTCCATGGCTGAGGGTGGACTTAAACTTGAGTCTTCTCAGTCTTAATTCAATACCTCAACCACCAGAGCATGCTGGCACTCAATTTAGTTGGAAAAATGGTAGTATGAATGTGTTATTTTCAGGTGAGTTAACTATGAAATTATTATTTTATTAATATTTATTGTTTTAGTTTGGGTTTGGGGCTAGTCCAGGGTTTTCATATAGTATCTAAAACCTGAAAGTTCTTGTACTTCTTACCTAGTTGTCTTACCTGGAATAGCTATTCTACATAGGAATTAGTGATTTATTTTACAGAATTTTTAGATGTGAGGAGAAAAATATCTGTGACATGTTAGTTACTAACTTTATGATGATGGTTATAAAACTAATATAAGTTGTTGTTGTTGGAGGAGGAGGAGGAGGAGGAGGTGCATTCCCTCAAAAGCACTTTGAAATGACAGAACCAAGATGCTAGTTTAGTTTCTATGGTAACTGGTTAAATGAATCTGCAAGTGTCTTCTCATACCTCTCTACTTTGAAACATTTTAAAAAGGCGTTTAATATTGAAAGAAAGAAGGAAAATTGTGTCAATATCAAATTTATCAACTTTGCACACTTTTTGCCATATAGTATGTTTCTGAAATTAAATTATTTTAATTGCATGGTTTTCTTCAAATTCTGACAGCTGGTAAATGAGTTGGGAGTAACCAATTGTTAATTGACCACTAGAGGTCATCACAGACCTTTTAACATAGCTCTTGTATTCATTAGTTATTTAGTGAAGTTGGAGTTAGCAAAACAATAACATACAGACAAAAAGGAAGAAATGGTTCACAACCAAAATGATATTCTATTTTCAAATATTAAAAAGGTAAAGGTACCCCCCGCACATTTGTGCAGTCGTGTCCGACTCTAGGGGCCGGTGCTCATCTCCGTTTGTTAGCCAAAGAGCCAGCGTTGTCTGAAGACGCTTCCACGGTCATGTGGCTGCATGACACGCGCGGAACGCTGTTACCTACCCACCGAAGTGGTACCTATTCATCTACTTGCATTTGCATGCTTTCGAATTGCTAGGTTGGCAAGAGCTGGAGCTAGTGCGGGAGCTCACTCCGCACGCAGGGCTAGGGATTCGAACCTCCAAACTTGCGATGGACAAGCCTGGCGTCTTACCCACTGAGCCACCACTAAGCCCCACTTTCAAATATTTCAAATATTACAGTAGTCATAAATGCCAAAATCCAGATTCTTATGTATCATGTGTTTGAATAGGTAAGCAAAATAATGTGTTTGAATGAATCAAGATTGGCTGATTTAAACTTTTTTTAAAAAAGAATTTTATTAAGTTTAAAGCAAAGATAAAAACTACAAAAAAGCAAAAAACTACAAAAAAACTATAAAAGTGAGAAACACAAGAAAAAAAGAATTTTTGAAGATTACATAGAAAGGTGACTTCCGACTTTCAACAAGAAGAATACAGTATACAGCAATTTCCATAATCAGTCCCTTACTCTATATCAAACCAAGATCACATTATTTCTATAAATCCTTCCATTAGCACATATACAAATCACTAATGCAATTGCTCTTTCCCATTATATTATATTATATTATATTATATTATATTATATTATATTATATTATATTATATTATACACACACACACATACATACATACACACACACATACATACATACATAGACACACACACACACACAGAGTATTTATATAAACTTCTAAATCAACTTCCCTCCCCTATGAAACAACATTTATTTAATTGTTCCTTCCCACCGCTATTCTGTATATTTCTGTCCACTATAATAAAAGTCAAATTGTAAAAACATATAAATTGTCTACTTTTATAATTAATAACACTAAGGTAAAGGTAAAGATTCCCCCCGCACATTTGTGCAGTCGTGTCTGGCTCTAGGGGCCGGTGCTCATCTCCTTTTCTTAGCCAAAGAGCCAGTGTTGTCCAAAGACGCTTCCACGGTTATGTGGCCAGTATGACGCACGTGGAACGCTGTTACCTTCCCACTGAAGTGGTACCTATTTATCTACTTGCATTTGCATGCTTTCGAATTGCTAGGTTGACAAGAGCCGGGGCTAGTGTGGGAGCTCACTCTGTCACGCGGGGCTAGGGATTCGAACCTCTGAACTTGCAATCTTCCAATTGACAAGCCTGGCATCTTACCCGCTGAGCCACCACGCCAATTAATAACACTACAGCAATCTTAATCCAGTTAAACCTAAAAACCAAGCAATTACTGTTATACCTTATGAATACCTTATAAGTCTTAATCCGAATCATTAAAAAAATTAAATCATAATAACCTCATTATCAATCCAATTACACATTTTTAATTTTACCCCATCTCAAAGTATACCAAAGCATTTACATATCTCCCTATTACACTCAAGGCATATTTCTTGCAAGAATCAAACAGCCCAACTGCCTCCCTTAAAATCTCAGACTTCTCAGCAGAAAAACTCCCACAAAGCAGATTTGCTTCTCTCCCATAACAATTCCCCAGAAAGCCATAACAATCCCTCAGAAAAACAGCTCTCCTTATAAACTGCAGCTCAGACTGTCGCCTTAACCCCTTCACCACCAAAACATAATCTTCGTCTGGCATTACTTCGGTCTTGCTATCAGTTCCATCCTTATTGAAATCTTCATCTTCCTCCATTACCATAATAATAATTATAATAATTATTATTATTCCATAATAATTTCTCCTCCCTCCCGACCTTTAGGAAAGAGCTGAAGACCTGGTTTTGCCGCCTGGCATGGGAAGGAGGAAAAGATAGTTCCTCATGGGGGTGGCTAATTCCTTAACTTTATAATGTCCTTCGTTTTAATTCCATCGTCCATCTGGATTTTTAATTATTTATTATTTTTATATATTGTATATTGATGTTTTATATTCTGTTTTAACTATTTTATTGTAAACCGCCCAGAGTTCCCCGTTGGGGGAGATGGGCAGTTATATAAATTTAATTAAATAAAATAAATAAATAATAATAAATAACGTCTTCAGCCAGATGACACAGCTTAGAAATAATTTCTTCCCCAAAGTCCCGAATAGTCTGCAAAATGGGTTGACAACACTTTAATAAGATCTCTTTGAAGGTCTGCTCAGGCTCATAACGGGACTCTGAAAAAGCCTCCTTGAAATCTTCCATGTTTCAGGCAGTAAATTATGGAGCCCCCTAGCTACTTGACTTGCGCAGATAGGGGTTAATGGGTTAATAGAAAAGTTCTGAATGAAATTGGCATAAGGGAAAGTACGTTAACAAGCAGATCCCAAAGAAAGTGAACAGGAAACTGAAGATTCAAAGCAACAAATCCAACATGTAGGGAAATATCAATCCTTCAAATTCAATACAAAAATAGTAACAGGAAGGCAATTCTTTATTCTCAGTCCTCCTTAATCTTTAGATGGGAAAACAAGCCAAAACTTAAAAATTTAAAAATTAAATCCAGAAATAACGATAAGCACCAAGAGAGTCCGCTTCTTCTTTCTGTAGAAAGCCTCTCTTAGGGTACAAAAACTTTTAAAAAAAACAATAAATTGGGTGTTTAAGAAATGGGGTGGCAGGACTTACTGTCCCTTTAAGGGCTACAGCGCGGCTCAGAAATGGTGAAATCCCAGCCTCTCAGCGAAGTCTTACTGGTCGATCGCGCACGCTGCCCATGATCCAATGGCTACAACTCGCCGTCTGGAGGACGAATGGATCAATTTGAAGCATTTTCCTTGATCTGGAAAAACGCTCTGGGCTACAGGAGAAACCAGCCTGTGCCGGAAAAAACTGCCACGATGCCAGTTCTGCTCGCGGGCAAAGCTGCTCAGTCCACCATATTCCCACCGGAAGTCAGCTGATTTAAACTTTTAACCTTCAAGGGACATTTAGCTTACATAAAGAAAGGTTTTTGTCCAAAAATTCAGTGTCTGAGGTATTTGAAACTTGTGCCATCACCAGTTAGAAAAACATAAATTACTCCTAACAAGGACTGAATATATTTTCCATCCAAGATGTACCTTAGCATTTTAGCTTGCTTTATTAATTTTTTAAAAAACATATAGTTGATTTTACGAAATGTATAAAAATATATTTCAGAAAGCCTACCTCCAGTTATACATACAGTACATACAGTATGTACACCTAAACACATGTATGCTATATATATAAGAAAATATACTTTCATATTTAAGCAAAATTAATAGCATTTACAGCTAGTATGTATTTTGACAAGAAAAGAAACATAATATGCACATTCAAACAATTGAAACAATAACTGTTAGTCATATATCCAAATGCCTGATGAAATAATACGTTGGTAAAAAGCAGTTTATTATTTCAACAAACATTTGTGATTAACAAGGTTGATTCAGTAATTAAATTGAATAATATGAAATATTCTTCTCTGCAAGGACATCACACAGTGCATGGAAGGCTATCTTACTTATATTTGCAGTAGAGCCATCAGAGAGCAACTCAAAGGTTATCTAGGAAGCTTTGTGGAGGATTATACAGAGGGGCTCATAAAATCCATCATCAATCTGAATCAAATCTCATCTCATTCTCTGTTGTATTTATGGAAGGGATATATTTTTAGTAGTAGATTATCCTATAGATCACAGAACATCTTTGGGAGTTCATTTTCTATGTGGCCCTGGATATGAAAGTCAGTTGTTGTTGTTTAATTACTGTTATTGATAGCTGGCAGACATGAGATTGAAATCTTTTTTTTTTAAATGCTGAAATAGCTTATGTCCTCCTTCAGTGCATGACAAGAGTTGGAAGTTAGTGAAGCTGAATTTTGTTGGAAAAGCATTTTTCAGTTATTTTTATCCTATATATTGTTAAATTGATCCCCACTTGCATCTCATGGAATTTCTTCCCATGAAATGCTTGGTTGGTCCCATTGAGGCTGCTTTAAAAACCTGTAAAACTTGAATTATATTTGTTGTTGAATTGTAAAATTGTTTTCTTTATAATTGTTAGGTCCCATTAAGTCAAGTCTGGCTGTATGGACAAATGCTCACAGTCTTGACATGTCCTGAGTAATAATTCATTGTCAGGGCGCGCGGATGGAGCGGCCTGCTTCTCTCTCCTAGGCACCAGTGATCCAAGTACTATGCAGTAAATAGACTCCAAACAGAAGTTATATCAAATATCCTATTTACTTATATACATACGTATTTACAGACCACTTCCACAGGTAACAAATGATACACCATCAACGATACAGCATTCACGAGGTAAAATGGGAATAATGGAAATGAGAATGTCTCTGCATATATAGTGAAACTGACCAATCACATTATAGGTCACTCTCGTTATTCACCACACCCAACCTAACTCTAAGCACCTGTTGTATGAGTCACACACTGACACATCATTCCTACAACAATGGCTGCTAATTGAGTGACTGTGCAGAATATTTCCCCTTTAACCTAAATATCAAGCCTCTCTGTATAATTTATATCTAGCAGTAAATTCCTGGGTTTATCAAACCCCAACACCCCTTCAATTTACAATAGATATTAAATTCAATTGTACAGAATAGAAGACATACACATTTGAGATATACACATCCTATGTCTATCTATGCTTAGAGGCTTTGTCATCACATCTGCTACATTACACTCAGATGGACAATATTGCAAATCTATCAGATACTCCTTAACAGCATTCCTAACATTATGATACTTGATATCAACATGTTTGCTCCTTGCTCTGATCTTATCACTCTTTGCAATCTGTACACATGCCTCACTATCATTGTATACACATATAGGCCCCTCAATTGTTATATTTACATCCATTAACAATTGCCTATACCAAATTAATTCTGAACATAAATCAGATAATGCTGCATACTCTGCCTCTGCAGTTGACACAGCGACTGAACTTTGTTTACGAGACTTCCACCCAACTAAGGTGTTACCAAACATTATAATCAACCCTGTCATTGATTTTCTATCATGTACATCGTTACCCCAATCACTGTCTACATAGCATTTCAATTTCAATGGCTTACATGGTTTTATCAATAAACATTTATCAATAGTCCCCTTCAGATACCTAAACACACGTTTGATACCTTGCCAATGCCTCTGAGTAGGTTTGGTTACATATCTATTCAGAACATTTACTGCGTTCCCGATATCAGGACGCGACCATTGTGCTATATACAATAAACTTCCAATTATTGAATGATAGTGTTCTTGATCACATGAAGTTTGGTCATCATCTCCAGTCTCTGTTTTAACAAAATCTGTTGTCATCGGGGTTGGAACTTCCTTGCAATGTTCCATATTGTTCTCTCTTAGCAGTGCTTCAATTTTCTTCCGCTGCTCTAGAACATAACCCCCATCAACTTTCTGAATACCCATGCCTAGGTAATTCTTAATTTCTCCCAGATCTTTGACATCAAAGTGTTGTTTCAGATTTTCAGTAAATTCAATTACCCTGCTTTGATCTTTTGCTATAAAACACAAATCGTCTACAAAAATCAAAAGCAAAATCTGTTCATCATTTTTACATTGCTTTACATACAGACATGGGTCAGCTAAACTACACTTGAATCCCATTCTTTGTAATTCCTTATCTAAAGTTAGATTCCAGCAACGTGCCGACTGCTTGAGTCCATACAGTGCTTTCTGCAACTTGTATACCCTTCCTGCAATCTTTGATTCTTACCCTGGGGCTTCAGTCATATAGATCTCTTCATCCAAATCAGCATGCAAATATGCTGTTGTGATATCATAATGCTGTACTACACAATTCCCAGCTGCTGCCATTGCTAAGGCAAACCTAAATGTCTCCCCTCTTAGCGTTGGCGCAAAAACTTCATCATAAGTCTGATTCTTTATCTGGGAAAATCCTTGTGCTACCAACCTAGCCTTATACTGAATATCACCATTCACTAAGGTTTTCTTCTTATACACCCATCTACAACCTACTGCCCTATGCCCCTCAGGCAACCTAGTAGATTTAAAAACCTTATGAGAATTAATGGCTTTCATTTCCACATCCATAGCAGCTTTCCATCTACTCTGCTCGTGTTGTGGCAACTCCAATACGTCCCTGTAACTACGAGGTTCATAATCAATAAAACACACTTTTACATCACCTGGTGAATAACGTTGAGGTGGTATGCCCTTGTTAACTCTCTCAGATCTGCGCAACACTGTAGCATCCTGCATCATTGGCACACTAGGAGTTAATTCCTCTTCCTTCTTAATCACATCAGTGGCCTCTCTCCACTCTGAAAACTCAAAACGTCCCTGACTAGGAAGATAAACCTCACTGCTCCCGTGTAATCTCTGCCAATTGCTATGCTCACAAAAACTTGCTGATCTAGAAATAACAACTTTCCTGCCATCAGTGAACCTATATCCCTTGGTCCCTGGCTCATACCCCCACAAACGTCATCTTCTGTGCTTTTGCCTGTCCCTTCCTACGTACTTCCTTATGCACGTGAACATAGGCAGTGCACCCAAACACCTTCAAATGAGCTAATGGTGGCTTCTTGCCATATAACATATAATATGGAGTTTGATTTACAGACACACTCCATAACCTGTTAATTAAATAATTAGCAGTTAATATTGCCTCTCCCCAGTATCCACTTGATAACCCTGAGTCAGCAATGAGTGAATCCTTTACTGTCTGCAATGCCAAATTCCTACGTTCAGCCACGCCATTCTCAGCTGAACTATGTGGGTTAGTTCTCCTATGCACAATGCCCCTTCTGCCGAGCCATTGCTGAAAACTCCCACTCAGAAACTCTGTACCCCGGTCAGTTTGTAAACTACACACCTTTGTGCTATATCTACGTTCCACAAACTGCACCCAGTTTCTAAACTTATCAAATGTTTGACTTTTAGCTTTCAATAGGTAACAGAACCCAAATCTAGTGTAATCATCTACAATGACTAAAACATATTTAGCACCCCCTATTGTAGCTGGTAGTGGACCAATTAAGTCAGCGTGAACTAATTCAAAACGTTTATGTGACTTCCTATCACTGAATTTGCTCACAGGAAATACATTTGACTTTGCAACCTTACAAGCTGTATAATCCAAATACACTTGGCACTTTTTCAATTCCATTCCAGAACTTGCTTCTGACATCTTTTCAATCACTTTGAAACTCGGATGCCCAAGCCTTCTATGCCACAGGTGCTCACATGAATCATGTGTTGGCTTATTAATTGTAGCTACATCATGGTTGCTGCTTGTCCTGGTTTGAACTATTTCATAAAGACAGTTCTGCAAAATACCTTTGCCACAAACATTGTTATCTTTCATGACAATACATTCATTATTTCCAAACTGTGCAGTATAACCCTGTTTATCTAATTGTGACACACTAATTATATTGTACTCCAGTTCAGGTACACACAACATTGATAATTCAATATTTAACCCTGGTACATACACTAATCCCTTACCAGTCACAGATGCAATGCTTCCATTAGCTAGAGTAACATGATCTCTATCAGCCTGCTTAAAACTCTTAAACATCTGTCTGTTATTTCCTATATGCTGACAAGCCCCGCTGTCAAGTAAAAACAGTCCCTTTAAATCTTGTTCTACACTAGAACTAATTAAAGACAGCTGTGCAGCGTCTCCTGGCTTGGAGATTTTCGGCTTGGCCTTCGGCTTCTGTTTCTTATCACAATCCCGCAACAAATGCTTTTGTGACCCACAGTTATAACATTTTCGCTTTACAAATAAAACATTGTTTTGCTTATCAGAACATTCCTTAACAAAAACACTGTTTTGCTTAGACCTAATTACGTTAGAACACTGTTTCCTTCTTTGCTCTTCTTCCAAGAGCCTGCCAGATAAGTAGTTTATGGTCAAATCTTCCTCAGATAATGACCCAAAGCTAGTTGCTAAAGTATCCCACGTTTCATTTAGAGAACTGAGAATTATATACACTTTATTAGCTTCTGTAAATGGCATATCTCTCTGAGCCAACTCCTGAAACAAACTTGTCATATAATGCAGGTGATCCTTAATATTATCAGATACACCTAATCTGGCATGATAAAATTTCCTTGGTAGCAAAACTTTACATAACGTCGAGCTTCTTAGATAAACATTCTTTAAAGCTTCCCAACACTTATTGGCTAACTGACAGTCTCTAACATAACATAATTGGCTATCCTCCAGACATAAAATTATGCTTGCCAATGCTTTCTCGTCCTTTAGAGCAACTTCTTCATCTTCCAGGTCTGGTTCAGGGCAAAGCACAATCTTCCAAAGCCCTTCACGCCGAAGATACATTTCCATTTTATATGCCCATGACGAATAATTATTGTCATTCAGTCTTTCCAGAGGAAATCCTCCCCCGACTGCCGGCAACATCTTCGCTTTGCTCATCTGTCCTAGCCCCTCCTGGGCAGACACCGATGATTAAAGACACAGACCTTATCAGAATGTCCTCCAGCTGCAAAACAAGCGTAGGAGAAAAAAACACACACGCAGGCACGGAACCTGTTAAAGCTCCAAATCACTCCAAATAGCCACACGACTCCTGGATAGGCTTCCAAAGCTTCCAGCTCACAGACTGCACACGATCCACCGATCCACAGCCAGTGCAAAGCCTTCCGTCGTCTATGGCTTCTCTGCCGCCTCTGGGCCCGTAACCTGTCGAGGCGCGCGGATGGAGCGGCCTGCTTCTCTCTCCTAGGCACCAGTGATCCAAGTACTATGCAGTAAATAGACTCCAAACAGAAGTTATATCAAATATCCTATTTACTTATATACATACGTATTTACAGACCACTTCCACAGGTAACAAATGATACACCATCAACGATACAGCATTCACGAGGTAAAATGGGAATAATGGAAATGAGAATGTCTCTGCATATATAGTGAAACTGACCAATCACATTATAGGTCACTCTCGTTATTCACCACACCCAACCTAACTCTAAGCACCTGTTGTATGAGTCACACACTGACACATCATTCCTACAACAATGGCTGCTAATTGGGTGACTGTGCAGAATATTTCCCCTTTAACCTAAATATCAAGCCTCTATGTATAATTTATATCTAGCAGTAAATTCCTGGGTTTATCAAACCCCAACATTCATAGTTTTTTCCAAGCCATTAAGCAGTCTTTTTTTCTGATCCTATCCATCTACCTTATCTGTTATCTTCACATATTTTATTTATTTATTTATTTATTTATTTATTTAATTTATTCCCCGCCCATCTCCCATGCAAGGGACTCTGGGCGGGTTACAATAATTAAAATTTAAAAATTTTAAAAATTTAAAACTATACAGAATAGAAGATATATAAAAATATATCCAATATAAAATAAATAAAATCCAAGATGGATTGGGGACTGTAGCACAGATCATATTGCTACGGGGCCAGCCAACCCCAGGAGGCACTACCGCCTCTGTTGTCCCAGGCCAGGCGGCAGAGCCAGGTCTTAAGGGCCTTCCGAAAGGCCAGGAGTGAAGGGGCCAGTCTCACCTCCGGGGGCAAGATGTTCCATAAGGCAGGCACTGTCGCAGAGAAGGCACGCCTCCTGGACCCCGCTAGATGGAATTCTCTTGTTGAGGGGGTCCGAAGCATGCCCTTATTATTACTTTCCTCAGCCTTGCTGAATTGATTTGATTCTCATGTTATCCACCTGACAATGTCTATATATGGAATGTGTGTTTCTTGCTTGAAGCAGGTTTTGGCAAACAAAGAATTCTCTTTACAAAAATTTATTAAGTTATATCTTGAATTACCGTGTTTATCCACAGTATTCCCTAAATTATCTAACAAACTGATCCCATGCCAAGAGTCCTAAATAGAAGAAATATTTATTTTTTATATACTTGTATTAACATTTTAAATTTATTTTACTTTCTAAGCCACTTTGGGAAGACTGTTGTCTTCAGAGATGACAAAGAAGTGGATTCAATTAAATAATTAATACTCTGCTTAAAATAGTAAGAATGACTTGATGAAATGTATAGAAGTCTTTTGAGATCCATAGTATTAAGCCATTATTGGTAAATGTATAGCTCTCATAATTCAGATACTTGGTACAGGTACTAAAAAACTCTTAATTAATCTGCCCATAAATTGTTTATTTCATACTCTAGGAAAAGTACAAAATACATTATTGTTAGATATGGGGAAAGAAAGTCCAGTGGTATATAGGACTACAGTATATCCTTCCAACAAACTTGATGGACTTCTGTTTAAACAAGTGAGAGCTATTAAGTCTTTTGATAAAAGAGGCATGGAACCTGTCACAAAAGAGAAGCCAATACTTAGTTCATCAGCACTATGAGACCTTCTCTCATTCTCTTAATGCAGCCATGAAAAGGCAGGCAACATGTCATATTGCATATAACATAATGCAAATAACATGGACGTGGCAAGTCATTCTTATATACTATTAATAATATTTAATCTTGTCTGATTAGTATTACAGCTGTGCAAATCCTTTCAAAGAGGTCTTTTGGAATGAGTGGGAGTGTGTGCCTTTTTTTCTGATTAAGCAGTTGTGACTCTTTCTATGGTCCCATAGCTGCTTCAAAAACTTCTCCAGGGTATGTTCACATTGCATGTAGAGGCAACTGGGAGCAGTTCCACAGGAAATGTGTTATGACATTTTGTATTATGTCATAAAATGTTTTATGATAATTTTTATGTCATAATGTCAGAGTTCAGTGGAACTCTGACACTGAGGAAGAAAGAAACGAAACCCAAAGAAACGAAACTTACCCTAGCCGGCAACGATCACAATCTCGTGATGAACAGGTGCAGGTTCAAAAGTGCACCACCCGTGATCGATCTCGTGATGGGCAGATGCCAGACTCACAGATGCCGAAGAAACAGGTGTGGAGAAACGAACCTGGAGATGACCTGACAGCGCGGGAGAATCCTAAGCAGCTGATTGGTGTTCCAGACTCACTTCCTTGTTCAACACCAATCAGCGCAAGACAAAGGTGGGCAGAAAGGCGTGCCCAGCAGCAGGAGCTCCAATTGGCTCATGAAGAGAGAAGGTGAGCCAAGAGCAGGATAAAAGAGGGCAGGAGCAAGCAACCAGTCGCCGGGGACAACCGTTCTACTCACCATACAGCAACTTCGGAAGAAGCACAGCTAGACTCACCAGAGAAGCCTTTTTCTGAAGAATTGGAGCCAGAGCCTCTTCTCATTTCTGAATCTACCCCAGCCAAAAAAGAAGTTCGGCTGGCTTCATCATCAAGAGCAGCCAAAACGCTAGCGAGCGGCTTCTCGGAGAATCCTAGCAGGAAGGCTTCAGTCCGGTTGGGTGATTGTCATCTGGCGCCTTCAACTTCGCAGCAACCAGGGCATTGCCTGGCCAATACAGCTAAGTACCTTGCTCAGCCTTGTGCAATTCGTCGCATTGATTTCGGGTCGCCCTGTTCGGTCCTTGGGGGGCTGCCTAGCCCACCATACCCAGTCCTGCCAGGCATACAGGCAGTGTTACCTAGTGGGGGTGATTTAGTTTGCCTTGCAGCTTCCATTCCATTTGTAACGGCTCCAGTCCAGCCTGCCTTGAGACTCCAGTTCAGTGTTCCAGAGGAACCAGCCCAGCCTGCATTGCAGTTCCAGTCAGTGTCCCAGAGGTCCAGCCCAGTCTGCCTTGAGATTCCAGTCTAGTATTCCAGAGGAACCAGTCCAGTCTACCTCATAGTTCCAGTCCAGAGTTCCAGAGGGTCCAGTCCAGTATATCCTGCAGTTTTAGTCCAGAGTTCCAGAGGGTCCAGTCCAGTATATCCTGCAGTTTTAGTCCAGAGTTCCAGAGGATCCAGCCCAGCTTATCCTGCAGTTCTAGGCTAGAGTTTCAGGGAAACCAGCCTAGCTTACCTGCTGTTCCAGCCTAGTGTTTCCTGAGAATCAGCCTGATCTTCTTCAGCAGAAGCCAAGTCTACCTCAAGTCTCCTATCCAGCTTATCCAGAACTTTGACACTTGTTGCTGAACTTAGTTGTGTTATCGCATAGCTGCCTAGATTCAAGTGCACCCATTGATCCAGTATTCCCAATTATATTATTGGACTACAATTTGTAAATAGTTTTCATTAATAAAAGTATTTTATTAGAAATGTTATGGTGGTCAAAGTCCGAACAGAACACATAAAATGTTTTATAAAATTTGCCAAATTTCTGTTCCACAGGAGTCATGGGTCTCGGATTTTGGACGCATTCTGTAAGTTAGCCCATTTGAGGTACCTTGGTTCAAAAATTGTTGCCCTACAATGCACTGTTTCACCCAGTTAAAGGTTTTATTTATTTATTTATTTCTCACATTTCTGCACCACCCATCTCTCAAGTGACCCTGAGCGGTTTACAATTCAATTAAAATATCAAGAGATTAAAATCATAAAAACAAGTACATCATAAACATATAAATATAAAATATAGAAAATATTTAAAATTTATATAAAATATAAATTCCTCAGGGCCACATCACAGCGCCAACCACCCCCATGATTGACTATCCCCCCTCGCACCCCAAGCGAGGAGGCAAAGCCAGGTTTTCACTCCCTTTTGGAAGGCCAGGAGACAGGGGTCCTGCCTCACCTCGGGGGGTAATGTGTCCCACAGGGCGGGGGCCACGGCAGAGAAGGCCCTCTTCCTGGACCCTGCCAATCAACAATCTCTCATGGACAGGGTCCGTAGCATGCCCTCTCTGCCTGACTGGGTGGGACGGGTCGATGCAATGTGGGTGAGGCGGTCCCTCAGGTAACCTGGACCCAGCTGTAGCTTCCGGATGCCCTTCAAGGTAGCCCTATGTAGAGCGCATTGCAGTAGTCTATACGGGAGATGACTAGGGCATGAGTGACTGACTGGAGGGCCACCCGATCCAGGAAGGGGCATAACTGGCACACAACACGAAGTTGGGCAAAGGCTCCCCTGGCCATGGCTGCCACCTGCTCTTTGAGCAGGAGTCGTGAGTCCAGGAGAAGGGCTTCACTTCGAGGGCTCGTTTGCCCACTCGCCTCGCCGTGGCTCTCTATTGTGGACCATGCTCCTGCTGCTCCGGGAGACTCCACCCCAGCCTCTGTTGCCCCGAGGGGCTCGTAGGCCACCCCCAACCAGGTCGCTCCTGTCCACCACGATGCTTGGCTCCTTATTCTGGCGGGCTCGCCAGCCTGCTTGGCTCCTTGGCCCAGGGAGTTTGCCAGCCCACCCGGTTCAGCATGGTATTCAGTCGCTGGGTTGGGGGCTCATTGGAGACTTATAGTCAACCTGCTGGGTCCACTGGGCCGCCCTAAGGGTTCGCCATGCTGCTCGGTTGCCGTGCTGTGCCTCCACTGCTCCAGGGAGATCCGTCTGGGCTCGCAGGGCCGCTCTCCAGGGGGCTCCATGCTGGGTCCGCTGGGCCACCCCAAGGGTTCGCTGGGCCACCTGGCTGCCACGTTGCACCTCCTGGCTTCGCCGCGCCGCCCAGCTACTGCACCATACCTCCGTAAAGGTTACAAAGTATCAAACAGACACAAACGTTTTAGTAGTATATAGATAGATATCAACTTTTAGCTTAATTAAATATGAATAATAGGTCAGTTTGATACATAGCATTGCAAGTAAGTGTTTGCATGTTCCTGAGACCAGTGGGGCTCTGAAGATGACTCTGAATGTATTGAACTTCAGGTTAATTTAATTCAGGGGAACCCCCTCAGCACACTTTTTATGCCTTGTCAACCTGAAAATGTAAAACTCAAATTCAGTTATGCAATTTCCCAGCCATGCAAGGCTCTCAGGCTTCAGAAAGTGCTTTCCAAACTGCCGCCGTTGGTGACACACCAACGGCGGCAGCAGCGGTGGCGCAGGTGCGCGGGTGGTGGCGGCGTGCACGGCGGTGGCGCAGGGGTGCGCGCGGCGGTGGTGTGCATGGCGGCAGTGGCGGCAGCCTCATGTTTTTCGCTAAAACCTGGAAGCGCTGATGGCGCACCGCTGCCGTCACTGTGCACGTCCACTTCCGGGTTTTGTCGCGACACACTAAAGTGTCACGACACACAGTTTGGAAAGCTCTGGCTAAAGCCAGGGTCAGCAACAAGCTATGAAGCTAAGGAATAATCTGCTCTTCACCTTTGTTATGGGAAGCTCTTCACTGAGTGCAGTGAAGAGTTAGAGCTACAGCTTTTATACCCATTGTTAATCTACCCCATAGCGTCACCTCTGAGTCTTTTAAGTCCTGACATTGCTTTCTTCTGCCGGAACAAGACCTACCTGTTCCACTCACATCCAGTCTGACTTTTTACCCTGCTTCTTTACAATCCTTGGCTTGACCAGGCCAGGAGTACTCTTAGAAAACTCCTTCCTTTGTATACAGTATTACTTTTTTCCTGTTATGTAGTCTCTCTTTCCTTTCATTTATTTCTCATTCTTCTTTAAACTTACTTATATGGAGATGCTTAACTGAAGCAATGCAAAACTATTCCTTTCACTGCGCTAAGGGTGCCCTAAGAAATGCCTTTCCCATTGATCAGTATTCTTGAAAACAACAGTGACAACCGCTAGCATTTTGGATGGTCAGGGATAATCATATCTGGCATAAAGTTAGTACAAATAAATCTATCCTTAAATAATTGGGCATATCTTCTGCAATCGTGTTTGACTGCAGTGCACAATTATATGTAGGACTTAATCCAAAATAATACCATATCAGTTCAATTAGAAAAATTCCCTAGATTTCTAATGCCTTCTCTTGCTTTATGACATATGTGTTCAAAAAGTCCCCACTTTTTCCCTAATCAGACTATTAATAATGCCAAATGACTTCTGGGGTATTCAATTACAACTGTGTCTTTATTTTACTGTATCTCTGAGCTGGTTGTTCCAGATAGGCCGAACATATCATAGTTCATTCCAGAAATCTTTCTGCTGTATTGTTGAATCTTAAAATAAGGCATTAATTTCTCTTATATGCAATTGCATTTAGAAATACATTCTTCATAATTGATAGGGCAAGCTTTATTATAAATGTAGTTCAATCAAGTAAAGATATACTGTATTTCAACTTGCTAGTTCAAATGAGACTCCATCCACCCAAGGCTTGTTTAAATATGTGAAGGGGTATTTCCATACCTCACTGGTGTTTAATTTGTCTTGTTGTGTGTTGGACATTAGCATAGCTCATGTTTAGATAATAATCTGTAACCATTTCAGGTATCAGATTATATTTACACTTTTTAAAAATTCTTTTAACAGCCTTGATACTATTTGGTCCAATAGCCTTCAATGTAAAATCATAGAAGATTAAAAATATTTTTTCAGCTATTATTAATTCTACCAGTGGTTTGGTTAACAAACCACAGATAGCTCTGTCAATGGATAGTCTGAATCAAAGACCTGGTGCTACTTGTTTGCTGTTAAGCCAGAACTCTGGCTTACTATATGATATAAATCCAAATGCTAGTAGCTGAAATTGTACTATATAGCAGTGGCTGAAGACAGACATTTTTCTTGTCTCCTGTATTAATTTACATATTATTGTGTTAAGCCTTGATATTAAAATGGATTATATAGTTTGCATCTGCTCTAACCATCTATCATAATTTAGGGAAATATCTCTGCATAAGATTATTTTGCAGGATACCAATTTTATGAAGTTTATTGGTGCCTTTTGTTTATCAATTATACTTACATTATATGAAACAAAAATAAAATCCTAGATTATTTCTTGTCATTCTTAAAAGGTTAATTTCATCTGTAGGGTAGAAGACCATGATGATCTCACCCCAATCTTTTCACGGCACAATGATACTCTGAGGCAAACCTATGGAG
This sequence comes from Charina bottae, assembly GCA_023362775.1. Lineage (NCBI taxonomy): Eukaryota > Metazoa > Chordata > Lepidosauria > Squamata > Charinaidae > Charina > Charina bottae. The sequence goes on along the minus strand of JALMGJ010000016.1, from coordinate 19,738,351 downwards.
AATATTTCCTCGCTGAACTGATAGAAGCTCAAGATGAAAATAATCTTGCTGTAGTTTGTGAGGTGAGCCTGTGATAGTAACAGTCTATTACTAGATAAGCTACTTGTCTGATAGTTTTAATGACAAATTGGATTCATTTGAGATATCCCATAATATACCAGCCCTTGTTTGACTAGGGTTGAAATGGCTCTCTATCATCATTTTATCTTTTGTATGTGGGGAGCAGAGTTTGGCTAGTGAAGATTGCCTGCTATAAAAAATTGCTTCCGTGGCTTCTAAATGAAGGATTCCTAACACCTCTAGAGCTTCAATTTATGGTTCTCCCACAACTCCTAAAAGAAGGAGAGACAGGAAGTAGATATATCCCATTTTGCTCAAAACAGATTGCTTGTCACTGCTTTACCTTTTACACAGAGCTCCAATTCAATTTCCTTCTATGCTTTTATTTATATTATACTGTGTGTCAGAAAATAATGATGTTGAGATTTACTATTGAAATGGTTCTTTTATATTTTGCCACTATTCCAAAACCCAAAGAAATAGATATACAGTATATTCAGCTATTGGACAGGGGCACTATAGCTAGAGATGGGAACGCTAGCTTTTGATTAAAAATTGCTGCTATCCCAAAGGTTAGGCCATATGCTGATGCATCAAAGGCAGAAACTGGGAAATTCTAGAATGTCAAGTACAGACCCAGGACCATATTTCACTAATTGTGAGAGCAGAGATGAAAGAACCTAGTTCATCATGGATGGAGTTTGGCAAAATAAGGATTCAACTGGCTTTTCAGACCCCAATCCTATGGAGGCAGTTGCACACGAAACCTCTCTTTTGTCCTACTGCTCAGAGATACATGTAAGAAGATGTTACATATAGCAAAATATCAAATCTGCTTTGATTGTTGAGCTATGGTATTTTATTAGAGGGTAGGATGTTACAATAAAAATATGTACTGCAGAGCAATATGTACTTTTTGCTCAGAAACATTTGTATTGTAGATATGATATGACAATATGACATTATATGATATTATACGATACAGTGTTTGTCAAATGAAAGTTGTGCTGGCCTGTCATCTGTTTTTATGATGAAATGGTCAGCATCTTATCTTACTACTCTCTTAATATTTTCATTGTGAGAAAAACATTTTAAGTAGGCTTGACCATATGTCCCGTTTTGAACAGGACAGTCCTGTTTTTTAAGCATTTTTCAACCGTCCCGTCTTTTTCATAAAAATCTCAATTTTGTCCCGTTTTTCAAACCCAGCGGGAATGGCGCAGAAGGAGGATCCAAGCCAGAGCGTGGACTGGGGGGCGGGATTTGCAGGCAGGAGCCAATCGTGCGGACTGGGGGGTGGGGTTTGCAGGCAGGAGCCAATCGCGCAGACCAGGGGTGGGTTTTGCAGGCGGGAGCCAATTGCGCGGGCCGGGGGCGGGGTTTGCAGGTGGGAGCCAATCGTGCGGATCAGGGGCAGGGTTTGCAGGCAGGGGCCAATCGCACCGACCGGGGGGCGGGGACCCCTGTCTTTTTCATGAATACGGAATATTACATAAGACCTCGTCCCGTTTTGCCATCCTGAAATATGGTCAGCCTAATTTTAAGTATTTGTTTCTGCTTCAGTTACACCATATGATAGAAAAAGGGATGGGAGTTTAATTGAACTACATTCTATTTAGAAGTCTCCATTTTACAGAACCTATGAAGAAACATTTTTCTCAGCAATGGGGGTGGGGGGGAAGCATCCCTATTCTTTCATTTAAGAAGTGAAAAGCCTCTGGCTTTATTTGAAATTTTCATTTTAGAATTTGTATATTTTAAACTCGGAGGGGACCCGGAGGAGGAATCACTCCCGCCCACCAGCGTGTGGCAAAGGAGGTGGGAGAGGTGGGCTGAGCAGTGCAACAGGCGGAGGTGATTCCTCTTCTGGATTCCCTCCATTCAGCTGCTCCGCCCCCGCCCATCATGCTGCCCGCCCCGCCCCTGCCTCGTGCTGATAGGCGGAAGTGACTTCCCTCCACCACCCCCAATCAGCTGCTCCGCCTCCACCCATTCCTCTTGTCCCGTTTTTTTTTGCCTCCACCTGTCGGCACGCGGGGGGGCGGGCCGGGCGGCACGGTGTCTGGGTGTGTCGCGGCTGCTGCTGCCTCCGAATTCCACGCAGGTCCTAGTGCCTGCCTTGTGCCCTGCTGTAAGAGTGTGTTGCAAAATGATGCATATCTAAAAAGTGTGTCACCAACATGAAAAGTTTGGAAAGCTCTGCCTTAACCACTACATTGCACCAGCTCTCTACATTCTCGTGTACATACAATGGTGCTTAAAAGTTTGTGAACCCTTTTGAATTTTCAATATTTCTGCATAAATATGACCTAAAACGTGATCTTAATTTTAGGACACAGAAGTCCTAAAATTAAGTAAAGAGAACCCAGTTAAACAAATGAGTCAAAAACATTATAATCATTCATTTATTTATTGAGGGAAATGATCCAAAGCTATATATTGGATTTCACATTTCCTATCTATCAGCAGGATTTCACCTTTCCTGTTTATCGGTTTTCTTGAAGAGAAAATAAATTCGCCAGATGGTTTTTTTTTTTTAAAAAAAAACTTTATTATATTTTCAAGATATAGATAAAAGATAAAAACTGAAAAAGAAAACTAAAAGTAAGAAGAAAAACTAAAAGGGTGTAGAAATAAATAGAAAAGAATACGTAAAGAGTGACTTCCAACTTTGTACAGCAAAGATATACATAAAAAAACATCAATCTCTTACTCCAATTTTTATGGTAAACATTTCTGTAGTCCATTTCAACTTGCAATATAACATTCCTATCTAACACAATTCCCCCCCCCCACTTAAAAACAGAAAGAAGAAACCCTCAGAGTTTTTCACCAGACAAATAACTAAATATTGTCCCTCCTCCCTATAATAATTTTTAATCCTCTCTGCCAGCTATAACTAACAAGAAGTAACCTGACTATATCTTATTACTAACATATATAAAAGAAAAATAACTTTACTAATATCCTTTTACTAAAAATAAGAGTAGCATCCAGAAAACAAAAACATTGATCTTAACCCTTAAAAAGCCATCCTGACAAAAGTATTTAAAATTTATCCCACCTCAAAATAAACCAAAGCATTTACATATCTCAACATTGTACAGAGAACTTTCCCCCTTTGCATCTCCATCTTTTCTACATCACGTCTTAAAAAGTCCTAATTTTCCTCTGGGACCTTCCAATATTTTAGGCCAAATTCTTTTTCTTCATATTTCAACAGTACAGTCTTCCCCACTTCTCTTTATAAGTCCAATTCTCTTTCCTTCAAATTTCAACAATTCAATCTTTTCCAGTTCTCTTTTTAACTTCAAATCCCTAATCCCCATCTTCTTCTTTAAAAAGCCGACTTTGTACTCTGGGTATTTCACAGCATTTTCAGTTTTCTGCAACTGTTGGCACACTTTAATTTCCCCAACTTCTGAGAGATGGTCCAAACATTGAGTGACTTTAAGATAGAACTCCTCAAAAATCAGTTTAATTTCTTCCATGTCTCACCACAGTAGATTAAGGCGCCCTCTAGTGACTCAGGAAAATAAACTCAATTCAAAAGGCGAGACTTGTTATTCAGTGAAAGTATCCTCTGACTTATTATTTACAGAAGTAAGCCAATCAGCATAGTGGAAAGTAATAACAAAGATAGCTTCCCACAGGAACATAAAAACAGAAAGGTCCAATTTCAATTCCACATGCGCAGATTCGTCAAAACAAGGGAAGTCTTCAATATTCCTTAAAACGTAACTTATTAAAAGAAAACAGTAGAAAAACAATAATCTTGACTTTCAATGTTGCAATTTATATATACAAAAAACCAAATTTCCAAATTAAAAAATCCCCCAAAATAATGAAAATCTCCAAGAGGTTCAGCATTTCTTTGCTATAAAAAGCCTCTCATAAATAACAAATAAACAAAAAAATAAAGTGTCTAAGAAATGGGGTGACCAGATTTAAAGTCTGTGTTTCAGCTTCAGCGCAGCCTTGAACCAGATGACAGCCCCACCTCCCAGCAGTCCCAATCATGGATTGATTGCAGGAACTTTGTTCCACGACCCACCCACCCCCCGCAAGGAACTGCTGTCCTGAGAACAAATGGGGTGATTTCCTGGATTCTCCTTACCTCCGGAGAATCTTCAGGTTGCAGGAACCCAGCCTGCACCCAGAAACTGCTGCACCGCCGGCTCCACTTCAAAAAGCAGTACCAATCAATCCGCCATTCTCACCGGAAGTCAACCAGATGGGTTTTCTAAGGGAGTAGGGAGTAGCCTCTAAAGTTTAACCTGAGTAATCAGGATCATTTAAGGGTTAAACTGGAAAGTGGTAATTTTCTAGGTGATTTCTATAAAACTATTCTGTTTTATAGAAAATTAAGTCTTAAGAAAATTGGCTTCATTGATTTGGGATGCCAGTTCATGTAGGCTTTTGTCCGGCTAATTTTCTTCTCAACCTCAGCAACTTCAGCTCCCAGAATTCCCTAGCCAGCGTGAGTTGAAGTTCACACACCTTAAAGTTGCTGAGGTTGAAAAACACTGGTTTAGATGAATGAACTAGCAAGTGGTGAAGAGAAGCCTGGAACCATCACACCATGATGTATGCTTTTAATTAACTGCATGTAAATAGCTATGCTATTCTTTATTGCACTTTAATTTCAAGAATTTCCCCCTTTAGTATACATATATACATGTGTATCTCTGTGTGAGAGAGATGCATACACACACTAGTATTCTATACCATTATTCCTATTTGTTGAGTTGAAAATGAAAAAAAAAAGTTCATTAGGGATGTCTGTGAGTAAGGAGATGCCAGTTGGGTGTGAGAAGGTATTTTTTCCATGTCTTGAATTCTGCACTAATGGCAAATACATCCTGAACTTTCTGTGTGACATTATTTCATTTAGTTAGAGTGCTATCACATGTATCATTAAGTTTTTTTTTCTTCTATGCTAAATATTCCTAATTCCTTTAATCTCTCTTTGAGATTATTATTTTTAGTCACCTGATTATTCTCATTGGCCCATTCTGAAACTGTTCCACTTTGTCTGGATAAGTAAAGTGAATTGCCTATTTGTCTAGGTCCTTAAATTGAGGTCTGTGAATTCTGGATATTTATAACGTAGTGTACAGTGCTTTACGACAACCTTCCCAATCTTTGTGCCCTCAAAATCAGTGCATTTTAACTCTCAGTTTTTACACTGGTTGCTGTTGGTATTGTTTATTTGAGTTATTGGTTGAGGGGAAAAAGAGGGGAGGAGGAAACAAAGAAAAATGTAGCTGCTCTTAGAGCCATCTCCAAACCAGCCAATACCATATACTGTAGCTAGACTGCTGTGATGCAGAGCACTCAGAATATGTTTGCAGATTTGTGTTTGGTTGTGATAAGAGCTCTCCTAAAGGCTGCTGAGAAGAAACAAATATTTGTAACATCTCCATTTTCAAAAATGTAAGTTCCAGCTGTTACCATCCTATGAATCTATACAGAATCCTTGGCTGGTAGAAAACAAATGAGAAGTTAATTGCAGTCTTTATATTATCCAAGCTGTGTTTAATTTGGATTGCTATTCAAGGTAGCAAAAGTCAATCAAAGCCAGTGTGGATAGGATTTTCTTCATCAGTCCACTAGGAATAATAGAATGCAGCCTAAATATTCCTCAGGTGGGAAGAAATCCTCATAGCAACAGCATCACCACTATACCTTTATTATAACCTGATAATATCATTTGGAACTGTGATAACTTGAGTTTCATACAAATTTAATTCATTCTTAAGTCGAAATTTACCAAAACAACATAAGGAATGCATACAGAGAATAAGTTCTGGAGTTCATTCCAACTCTTAATAATAGCTCCACCCTAGGTCACATGACAACGTGAGAGAAAGAAGGGGGCTGAGAATGGTGCAGTCATCAAAATTCTGAACCACCGCCTGCTTTTCCCATTGATATTTTTCTCTGAAACCACCTCGTCCCCAGCTAGATCCATTTTTGTAGGCTTATTCCTCCACCCCAAACTTGGTCCAGTTCTGTTCTGCCTTTAGATAATTATCTTGCTGACAATAATAATATAATTAGCTACTAATTATAATTGCCATAAATTGCCTTCAGTATTAAAGCCAATAGGCTTCTCCTATCTGTTGTTGGAGCATGTGGGAGGGAGGACCTTATAGCACACAATTCCCAATGTTGCAAGGGTATTGCTGGGGAGGGGAGGAGTAAAAAGAGTAAAGAAGATGGCCACAATTGTGTCACGGAAGCCCTAGCTCATTTTAAAATGTGGTACACTTAAAAGGGGGTGGGATTTTAAACACATGGTTGGGCCACCATCATGACTTTTTTGACCCTCAGGTGGATGCCCTGTATCTTCTGGCTACCCATTGGCATCTGATTGAACACTGATTGAATAGAATAGTGTGTCTACCAGTATGGCTGCTCTTAAAACTAAGTCTGGAAATCACCAGATTAAACTGGAATATGTGACTGTTTTTCAAATCCTGTACAGTATATGGCTTTGAAGCCTGAAAAATCATCACTGTTAACACAAAGTAATCAGTGCACTGCTTTATGCCTCTTACTTTTATTTCATAGTTATCTGTCAGAGATCCCTTTGCTGTATTATAAGCAGAAGCATGAATTTTAATACAAGGAGTTAAATGGTATCTCTTCTTACCTTATGAGATTCTATATCTTTTAAAAAAAACATTTATAGCATTTTTAAATGGATGTTTCAGGATGATGGCATAGCAGTGGGTTTCATGAGTATATGCTCTGAAGTGAATACACAGCTGATTCATGACTGCTTTGACGTGAGTCTTTTCCATGGACTTTGCAAACCACACCCAGATGATATTCTTAAACCACCGTGCATTCCAAGTGCAATTACAGGTGAAATCAAAATATTTTGCAAAATTTAACTAAGCGCTAAAAAATAAGTTGGGCTAATGCATTTCCCATCAGGGTCAAAATACTCTGTAGAATTTATTAGTAATCACTTCCATAGAGGAAAATTTGACCCTATGCAAAGCATCTGTGTGAGAGACAGTGTATGAAAAGTAAATAATAGCCATATTAACTTTGGGGAAAAAAATAAAATCCACAAAAGAAATATTATTAGGCCAACTGACATTTTTAATAATTGCAAGTTTTTAAGTTTCTTAAATATTTATTTGTTTATTAGGCTTTAGGTGATTTAAAAATCAATTGCTGATCTCATCTTCCCTACAATTTTTGGGAGGATTCCTGCTTCAGTGGAATATAACTTTATATCAGATAACTCCCAGTTTACATGCCTATAGGCCATAACTCCATCTCAGAATTTGGTACATATTTCCAAGACCAGCCATTCCCCCCCCCCCTTGTTGGTGTAAATATACTCAATGCAGGTGTGACTGCTATCTTGGACCCATAGAAACAAGGGCCCCATCCAGGCCTACAGTCTTTTTAAAAAGTGGTCATGGTCAACTGCATGGGTGGCATGTGGCCATAGAGAAAACTAGGTATTTGATTAGGCCAGCATGATGGGTGGGGGTGGAGTGGCAGATAAATGTGGGCTCTGGACAAAAACATCTTATAACCTCAGTGACTACTGGATGACAGCGAAAAGACACAGAGAGCTCTATAGTGCCATCTAGTGGTTGACCAGATTCCTGCAAATCTGATCTGGTAGTCCTAATACTGATGCAACCTGCTGCCATCACTCTACCTGCACTCCCTCAAATCCCCCCCCCCCCAACAAAGATTCCAAGCTGCCGTTGCTTTATCTGTGTGCAACTTTCAGGCACCAGAAGAGGTCTGCTCCCTCAAAAGTAGACACTAGCTCTTTAACTGATCACAAATGTTGGGATAGGATGATCCATCTGAGAGGTTTGTGTTGGAACCCAAGTAGCTCTACTTGGATCCTTGTCCTTGTTCTGGGTTTTGACTGATGCAGAGATACAAATATTCAGAAATTTGCAATTATTATGAAACTTTAATTGGACTTATAGAAAATGCTGTCTCTCTAAGTTTTGAAAATTAAAATGGGATAAGTATAAAAAAATTGAGTGCAGGTGTATTATACACATCTACCTAGAAGTAAGTGCTGCTGAGCTCAATGATATTTCACTCTGAATAGACATATCTGGAATCCACATTTCAAAACAAACTCATTCCCCTGCTGAAAGTTTAAAAATGTATAGAATTGAATATAAAAATAAGTTCATACTGTAAGCAAACTGCTTTATTTATAATGTATTTTATGCTTTATTTTCTCTTAGTCCCATCGTCCCTTTCAGCTGATGAAAACAGTACCTTAGGAAGTCAAAGAGAAGAAATTGTGGATGTCCAAAATATAGATGTCCAGGTAAATATGGACAAGAATTCCTAAGGCTGAAAATAAAATCTTCCTGATGAAGTCTTTTTGACTTTCATATAGCCAATTAGCAAGGAGTTCCCTAAAATACTGTGCCTGCCAATTAAAATAAGCATACTAACATTTTGGTTTAGCTCTGTTTTTTGAAAGCTGAATACAGCTGAAGAATGATAAATTATATAATTATAGCTAACTTTACGTACTTTTTCATGGTTGCCATTTAAGTAGATCTGTGGATGTGAGCGTATGTGTATCAGCCCGCACATAGATATAGCTGCTGTTGATGAAATGGGCTCTAGTACATGAAACATCTGCCATAATAAGATTGGTAATCATTAAATTATCACAAGGATTTGTTTTTGCTACAACAGACTAACCTAGCCTTTTCCAAAAATATATGTTTTACATATGTTATCATTGTATTTGATGTGTTATAATAACTTTATCTGAATTAAGGGAGAAAGTATATGTATACATTACAGAGCTATCGTAAAAGAGATGGTCATTGAAACGTTAGCTTTGTCAGATTGTTCCAGACTGGAAAGTTTGAAAGGTGTGTGCATCCTTTTAAAACTTCCAAGCAAACCTTTCATTTCAATATCTATGCCAGCTCAAGCCTGGGGTAGGCACTCTCAGGTGCCATGCAAGGAGAGTGAGATTTGAATTAAATTAATTGAAGTCTGCCCCAGCTTTTTATACAACATCCATCGCTGGAATGATAGTTGATGATCCCAAGTGCACCAGGACTTCCAAAGCAGATGTGTCTCTCCAAGCAGCACTTCTCGTCATCAGCAAATAGATACTTTCACCCATTCTAATCATTCTCCCCCACTCACCCAGCCTTTTGCCCATTACCAGTTTATATTTTTAAGGCAAAGGTTACACTGCAATGAGAAAGGCATACTTTTTAAAAAACAAAACAAAATACAGGATTATATGAGCCTTTAGTTTGACTCAGCAGGGTTATTATATTTTAATGCATTTATTTATTTAATTATTTATTTTCTATCCCACCTTTATTATTTTTTATAAATAACTCAAGGTGGCGAACATACCTAATACTCTTTCCTCCTCCTGTTTTCCCCACAACAACAACCCTGTGAGGTGAGTTGGGCTGATAAAGAGCGACTGGCCCAAGGTCACCCAGCCGGCTATCATGCCTAAGGCGGGACTAGAACTCAGTCTCCTGGTTTCTAGCCCATTGCCTTAACCACTAGACCAAACTGGCTCTCCATACTGATTAATCCATACTGATTGCTATCTTTCATACAACCTTGAGAAAAATTGGCCAATGAGATGTCTTTTTAAAAAAGGAAAATATTTTTTTAAATTCCAGTGCTCTTTGCTTGGCTGTTTGTACTTGGAGTAGTGACAATAAAAAAGGATGCTTAAAATTTTTGTATGAATAACATTAAAAACAGGAAAAATACATTACTCTAATAATATGCATTTGCCAGGCAGTATTGTTCCTTAAAACCAACACAGTATTTGTATTTTCAGCACACATATTGAAAGCTCAGTATCAGCAAGAACATGTGCAGAGTTCAGTGCAAACACATTTTACACTAACAAACTCAATAGTATAGCCTTCGACAATACAAACTCAATAGTCTTTTTCTACACTTGATCTTAGCCAAAAGGCTGAAAAGCTATTTATTTTGCCAACATTTTTTCCATCTCTTACTTTAGAGATCTTCTATACACTGCTAAGACATAGCTCTTGCTTTTGTCTTGTCTTGAACTGTCCCCTTTTTGCTCTGTGAGAAGGTATTGGTCCACAATGTGAAACCTGTAAACCATGTAAAATGCTCACGTGGTGGAAGAGAATTATTTCACTAGCATTTAAACTGGCTCATCTGTCCGCTCCAGTGAATCTGGAGGCTCATTCCATGAGGACTTTGGCCTCTTTGATGACACTTATAAGGGAGTCTCACTTTTGAAATGTCTATTAGATCCTCATGGCCCCATGGTCAGATTTCATTTGACATTATTGACTGGACATCAGAGGATGCATCAGTGTTGCTTTTGCTTTGACAATACTCTCTTCTATACTGAGTAAAAAAATCTGCTCCTCCAGCTAGTAAAGCTTTATGCAACCCATATGCATTGTATAATGCATAGAGACCACAAAAGAGAAATTCCAGATTACTTACCTGTAAGTGTAGTTCTTTGTATCTGAGCTTATCTCAAATCCACCCACCTTTCCCTAGCAGGCTTGGTTCTTTGTAACCATATAAAAGAACCTGCATGCCAGCTCAAGGAACTAGAAAAAATTGATGGGATCTTCCTGGACATACAGGTAGTCCTCGTTTAGCGCCCACAATTTGACTGGCAACTTGGTCATTAAGCAAAGCAGCCGCTAAGTGAAACCGCAACCGTGCTTATAATCTTACTTCAGCTTTCCTTTGCTATACAGAACTGTGGTTGTAAATGCAAGGATTGGTCATAAAGTTACTTTTTCATCACCGTCGTATCTGTGAACAATTGCTAAACGAGGCGGTCACTAAACGAGGACCACCTGTACACACTGTGTTGGGAGATAGGACACTTCTCCATTCTAAAACATTCTAAATGATGCATTGAGACTGTGCAGATACAGAATCCATATTTACAAAGATAGATGTCCCAAAAATTTACTTAAAATCAAGCAATCCTTGTCCTCCCTCCCTTCCTTCCTTCCTTCCTTCCTTCCTTCCTTCCTTCCTTCCTTCCTTCATCATATTTTTCCACCGCCCATCTCGTAACGACTCTTGTCCTTCATTATTTTCATTTCTGAGAGTATTACAGTGCAATTTTCTGAACAAATATGTATTAAAAATGTGTTCAAAAGTGAAAGTATTGCATGTATGTATGTATGTATGTATGTATGTATGTATTTATTTATTTATTTATTTATTTATTTATTTGATTTATCACCGCCCAACTCCCCCAAGGGGAGTATATATGTACTAGGCAAAAAGTGATAAGTACAGTATTCAGTCGTGGTACACAAGATGGGCGGCAAAGAAATTAGACAAATAAATAAAATAAATCACCCCCAAAAGTTTTGCAACTATTTTTTTCAGGACATAACAGAAAAGTATAGATGGTGTTAACAAGATCCCCCCCCCCATTTGTATTCTGGTAGAGATCCAGCAAAATTGGAAGCATCTTTTCTCAAGCTTCAGATGCAAATGCAACACTATCTGCAACAGAAAGTTTTCAGGTAAGTCCTCTGAATCTGATGTTTTGTTTAATAGAATAGTCAGGCTAGAATTTTTAGCAATATAAAATAATAAACCTCTTGTCCTTTCATATGGAAGCTGGTATAGACACTTTTATTCTTTTGCAGTATTTAAGTATTTAAGGAAACAGTATGGATCTATTTAATATCTTTCTTTAAATGGACTATTAAATTTGATTTAAAAGCTATTATTATTAGTGAAGTGGGTTTGGAACTATTTCTTGTTTGAGAATTGCTTAACTCATACATAACAATATACAAATATGTATTTTTCTATTGTATGTTTTACTTTGATTGAAAAGCTATTATATCAATAACTCTTGTCTGACTTCCTAGAGAAATTTGAGTATTGTGTTAAGTTTTTCAGACAATATGTATTTTTAGATTGACTATATGTATATAATATGGGGTGTAATGTCTATTTGTGTTCAATGATTACAGCTTTTATTGTTCATTATTTATTTATTTGAATTTATAAGCCACCCAACTTCAATGGACTCTTACTTTTCCCAAAGTAAGTCCCATTTCCAAAAGTAAATGTTCTCAAATATAAGCCATAGATTTTTCCCAATTAACTAATCTCTGTCATATTTTCAAAATTATTCAAATCTACTATGTCTCTTAAAATAGCAATATATTGTAATATTGATTCTTTGGTTTTTTATTCACACCAATGAAATTTACCATTTTACTGCTACATGCACTTTTACATTAAAAATATTTCAAGTTATGTGCCATCTTATCAACCATCTGCTAGGGAAAAAAAGTATAAAATACATGCAACATTTCTACTTTTAAGGGAGTAAGTAGTGCGCATTTTCCTGCTTTTCTTTCACTTATTCCAAAGAGATTGTTTTCAAACATCTGAATCCAACAGCAGGCATAGTTGGAAACTTCAAAGAAATGGAGCAGGAAGATTCACTGGTAAAATCATCCTTCATTACCAAAATATTGTATCCCTGTAATTGAAAAAGGAATGCATTTATTCAATCAAACCTCCTAGTAATCCAAGGTGAAGAGAGATGGTTGTAGCCTTGGCATTTACATGTGACTCTCCATGTATATTCAATGTGTTAGCAAAGACTGCCTTATTTGATTGATTGATTGATTGATTGATTGATTGAGGCATTGCCTGACTCCATACTGACTCTAGGCAGTTCATAAGACAGCAAGACAAATAAAGAACAGACAGCAATTCCAGCTAACAACACAAGATATGAAAACATAAGCAGCAAAGGGCTCCGGCCACCCTAGCCCAGGGCCTGGGAGAACAGCCACATCTTTAAGGCTCTCTGGAACACCATTGAGGGTAGACGCCACCTGGACCTCAGGGGGAACTGCATTCCAGAGGGCCGGTGTGGCAACAGAAAAAGCACACTTCCTGGGTCCTGACAGATGACACTGTTTGACTGAAGGAGCTCAGAGTGCATCAAACCCAGTATCGGCCAGGCAGACAGTATGGGAGATAGGCAGTTCCTCAAATAACTGGGCCCTATGCCATGTACAGCTTTATAGATCATAACCAGCACCTTGAATCACACACAGAAAACGAACTGGCAAACAGTATAGCTCGCAGATCAGAGGTGTTACATGGGCATATCAAGGCAAGCCCATCACTGCCTACACCACTGCATTCTAGACCGACTGAAACTTCTGAGTAGTCTTTGAGGGCAGCCCCATGTTCAGTGCATTGCAATAGTTGAGTCATGGGGTGATTGGGTAGTTTTTGAGCATAGGGAACCAAACCGGAACAGAATCTGCTTCTGGATTAGGAGGTGGTCTACTCTTAAATTTCTTCAGACAAAATATTCCTGCTAAACCAAATGGAGGAATATCTGTTTGGAATCAAATGTGCTACTTGATAATTAGTGCATCTGCTGGTCAGAAGCAACTGTGCACCAGAGAACTTTGACCAGTTTGTCAGGAGTCAAGACTCTTAAGGCATAATAAAAAAAAAGGTTCCCCCCGCACATTTGTGCAGTCGTGTCCGACTCTAGGGGCCGGTGCTCATCTCCGTTTATTAGCCGAAGAGCCAGCGTTGTCCAAAGACGCTTCCGTGGTCATGTGGCTGCATGACGCGCGCGGAACGCTGTTACCTACCCACCAAAGCGGTACCTATTAATCTACTTGCATTTGCATGCTTTCAAATTGCTAGGTTGGCAAGAGCTGGAGCTAGTGCGGGAGCTCACTCCACACGCAGGGCTAGGGATTTGAACCTCCGAACTTGCGATCTTCCGATCGACAAGCCTGGCGTCTTACCCGCTGAGCCACCACGCCCCTAAGGCATAATACATATTGAGAAATTGTACAGTAGTGCTCAGTAAATACTGCCATCTGGTGGTCATAAATAATAATGCCCTAAATATCCTATCCCAAGTTGGGGCTGTTATGGGATGGTCAGAGATAAAAATGCTAGACTTTCCACTGATTTAGTCCTGATGAAAGGACTGGTCTGTTTAATTGGCTCCCTAATCTTCAGGGTTGCCAGATCTAGCATATGTTGTATAAGGTCTGAGGAAATTTCATTGTGCCTTTGCTCTGACTATGCATGCACAGGTTATGGCAGCTTATTTAACTTCTGTTACGCTCCAGCACAGAATACAGGAACAAAGAACTTGTGGCAACTACATCTGGCAAGATATAGATATGGGAATTCTGACCATTCCTGACCTGTGCCTACCCAGGCAACCCACACATCACCCTCTTCCTTATATAGTTAGTAATACTGTGCATTTTTTATAATTGATTAAGCAGTTAGGGACAAGTTAAAGAGGGGGAGAGAGGAGATCTCTTCCCCCTCTACTTTTCATTCTCAGTAAATTAAATTAATTACTAAATTTGTCTCTTCCTAGAAAATGCTCCCTTACCAATAAAGGACTGCTTGCTTATTTGTAGGGCTATTTACAAGGGGCGTGGTGGCTCAGTGGGTAAGACGCCAGGCTTGTCGATCGGAAGGTCGCAAGTTTGGAGGTTTGAATCCCTAGCCCTGCGTGCGGAGTGAGCTCCCGTACTAGCTCCAGCTCTTGCCAACCTAGCAATTCGAAAGCATGCAAATGCAAGTAGATGAATAGGTACCACTTTGGTGGGTAGGTAACAGCGTTCCGCCCCTAGAGTCGGACATGAGTGCACAAATGTGCGAGGGGAACCTTTACCTTTACCTTACTTACTTACTTACTTACTTACTCGGGCTTATAAATTGCTTCAGTTATAATTGACTCTGAGTGCTGTACTCTCTACCCATAATAAAGGTTAAAATAACATTTGTTGTTGTTGTTCAGTCGTTTAGTCGTGTCCGACTCTTCGTTACCTCATGGACCACAGCACGCCAGGCCTTCCTGTCCTCCGCTGTCTCCCGGAGTTTACTCAAATTCATGTTCGTTACATCGGTGATGCTATCTAACCATCTCATCCTCTGCCGTCCCCTTCTCCTTTTGCCTTCAGTCTTTCCCAGCATCAGGGTCTTTTCCAGTGAGTCCTCTCTTCGCATTAGGTGGCCAAAGTATTTGAGCTTCAGCTTCAGTATCTGTCCTTCCAATCAGCAGTCAGGGTTGATTTCCTCTAGGACTGACTGATTTGACTTCCTTGCAGTCCAAGGGACTCTTAAGAGTCTTCTCCAGCACCACAGTTCGAAAGCATCAATTCTTCGGCGCTCAGCCTTCCTTATGGTCCAACTCTCACAGCCATACATTACTACTGGAAAAACCATAGCTTTAACTATACGGACCTTTGTCGGCAAGGTGATGTCTCTGCTTTTTAATATGCTGTCTAGGTTTGCCATAGCTTTCCTCCCAAGGAGCAAGCGTCTTTTAATTTCATGGCTGCAGTCACCGTCTGCGGTGATCTTGGAGCCCAAGAAAATAAAATCTGTCACTGCTTCCATTTCTTCCCCTTCTATTTGCCAGGAAGTGATGGGACCAGATGCCATGATCTGAGTTTTTTTAATGTTGAGTTTCAAGCCAGCTTTTGCACTCTCCTCTTTCACCCTCATCAAGAAGCTCCTTAGTTCCTCTTCACTTTCTGCCATTAGGGTGGTATCGTCTGCATATCTGAGGTTGTTGATATTTCTCCCGGCAATCTTAACTCCGGCTTGTGATTCATCCAGCCCGGCGTTCTCATGATGTACTCTGCATATAAGTTAAATAAGCAGGGTGATAATATACAGCCTTGTCGTACTCCTTTCCCAATTTTGAACCAATCGGTTGTTCCATGTCCGGTTCTAACTGTTGCTTCTTGACCCGCATACAGGTTTCTCAGGAGACAGGTAAGGTGGTCTGGTACTCCCATCTCTTTAAGAATTTGCCACAGTTTGTTGTGATCCACACAATCAAAGGCTTTAGCGTAGTCAATGAAGCAGAAGTAGATGTTTTTCTGGAACACTCTTGCTTTTTCCATGATCCAGCAAATGTTGGCAATCTGATCTCTAGTTCCTCTGCCTCTTCGAAACCCAGCTTGCACTTCTGGTAGTTCTCGGTTCACATACTGCTGAAGCCTAGCTTGTAGGATTTTGAGCATAACCTTGCTAGCATGTGAAATGAGCGCAATTGTACGGTAGTTTGAACATTCTTTGGCATTGCCCTTTGGAATTGGAACGTAAACTGACCTTTTCCAATCCTGTGGCCACTGTTGAGTTTTCCAAATTTGTTGGCATATTGAGTGCAGCACTTTAACAGCATCATCTTTTAGGATTTTAAATAGCTCAGCTGGGATACTGTCTTCTCCACTAGCTTTGTTGTTAGTAATGCTTCCTAAGGCCCACTTGACTTCACTCTCTAGGATGTCCGGCTCAAGGTCAGTGACCACACCATCGTATTTATCAGGGATATTAAGATCTTTCTTGTATAGTTCTTCAGTGTATTCTTGCCACCTCTTCTTAATCTCTTCTGCTTCTGTTAGGTCCCTGCCTTTTTTGTCCTTTATCATGCCCATCTTTGCACAAAACGTTCCCTTGATATCTCCGATTTTCTTGAAGAGATCTCTAGTCTTCCCCATTCTATTGTTTTCCTCGTTTTCTTTGCATTGTTCATTTAAGAAGGCCTTCTTATCTCTCCTTGCTATTCTCTGGAAATCTGCATTCAGTTGGTTATATCTTTCCCTTTCTCCCTTGCCTTTTGCTTCCCTTCTTTCCTCAGCTATTTGTAAAGCTTCATCAGTCAGCCACTTTGCTTTCTTGCATTTCTTTTTCTTTGGGATGGTTTTAGTTGCTGCCTCCTGTACAATGTTACGAACCTCCATCCATTGTTCTTCAGGCACTCTGTCTACCAGATCTAATCCTTTAAATCTATTCCTCACCTCCACTGTATATTCATAAGGGATATGATTTAGGTCATACCTGAGTGGTCTAGTGGTTTTCTCTACGTTCTTCAATTTAAGCCTAAATTTTGCGATAAGAAGCTCATGATCTGAGCCACAGTCAGCTCCAGGTCTTGTTTTTGCTGATTGTATAGAGCTTCTCCATCTTTGGCTGCAAAGTATATAATCAATCTGATTTCGGTATTGACCATCTGGTGATGTCCATGTGTAGAGTCGTCTCTTGTGTTGTTGGAAAAGAGTGTTTGCTATGACCAGCGTGTTCTCTTGACAAAACTCTATTAGCCTTTGCCCTGCTTCATTTTGTACTCCGAGGCCGAACTTGCCTGTTATTCCGGTTATTTTTTGACTTCCTACTTTAGCATTCCAGTCCCCTATGATGAAAAGGACATCTTTTTTTGGTGTTAGTTCTAAAAGGTGTTGTAAAATAACATAGTTATTACTTAATAATAATTAATCCTGTTGTGCTGAGCAAATATTCAGTAATATATATGGTCATAATGGGGGAGGGGATATGCACTTCATAGGGGTATTCAAAGACTTCCTGAAACAGCCATATCTTAATGGCTTTCCTAAATTCCAGAAGGGATGGAACTGTTGTAAGTCTTGGGGAAATGTTGTTCCATAGGAGATGGGTAGCAATGGAGAAGGTTCATTTCTGAGGTTCCTGATGGTAACATTATCTAGGAGAAGGGAACTAAAGAGAGTCTTTCTTTCCAGATACCACTGGGAGCAAGTAGTCCCAAAGATACCCAGGCCCTAAGCCATATTGTGAAGGAATGTACACTTAATTCAGAGAAGGGGTAGGGAATGCTGAGCCATTACAGAAAAGATATCTGAGTCCTGGGAAAGTAAAACGTGTAAGAAAAAAAACCCTGTAAGGGTTAGCTTAACCAACGCCATTATGCTTTTGAAAACTGCTTGCAAAAGGGAATTAGGTAAAAGGAGACGCAGAGACCTTGCACGCTGTCTTTAGGAGAGAGTTTGTTTAGATAACGTAGAACAAGGTTTGTTTAGAATACCAGGAGTCACTGAGGCTGCTAGAAATGCAGATACAGAAACCTTGCCCTCTCACTAGGAGAGAGTTCGTTCATGTTTCTTTACTAGCTTTGCAAACCCTATATAATCATTGAGCTTGCAATGTGTGTGTGTGGTTTCTTACTGGACACTCATTGTTACAGTGTTCGGAGAGAATCACCCAGCCTTTTGTCTTGGCCAAAATAAATGCTGTTTACTTTGAATCCAAGCCTCGACTCAAGTCTCTATTTGGGATTCTGAAACTTGGGTGAAATCTGAACCTTACAAACCCAAACAACTCTGCCTTGATTGTGTTAGGTGTACAGTAAGTTGAAGTAGAGAGGGGCTATGACAGGCTTTCAAGATTCTTTTACAGTACCCTAAACTGTATTAAAGTCATTCCAAGACTCTAGTGACTCTTGTTTTGTGACCTTGCCTAGAAGGGCTGCCATCAATCTTCAAAGCCTCACTACTTTCACATCAGAGAGGCATTGAACTCCTGGTGACTACAGGACATGCAGTTTTCTTGGCAAGATTTCAGAAGTGGCTTACCATTGCCTTCTTCCCAGGGCTGAGAGAGAGTGACTTCCAGCTGACTTCATGCCTAAGGCAGGACTAGAACTCACACTCTCCTGGTTTCTAACCTGTTGCCTTAACCACTACACCAGTCTGGCTGTCTTTCCTAACTTACCAACATGCATTGCCCACCGAAAAAAATTAAAGTGTTTAGACCCCTAAATGTCATATGGTCTTCCCAGTAACTATTAAAACTTTAAATCAATGAAGAAGGTTATCCTTCAAGGTTCCATCAAGATCACAGTAACCATAATCTGTCTAGCTAGAGGACCAGCTTCTTGCAATCAGTCTTGGTATCTTTGACTAGAAATTGAGGAGTCAGGCTTGCCACAGAACATTTGCCCTTTTAAAACACCCAGACCTAGAACCTTCCACCTTCCACTGACCCATACTTTGGATTGCTGTACCTAGTTTGTCATCTAGAAGTGGTAAACTTCCGTTTTCTATAAAGCTCCCAAGCTACTCTTTTACAGATCACTAAGCATTTATATCAGAAGCATTTAAATTTGCTAGGGAATCAACTTTAGGTTAACAGCATGTCTCCTGAATTATTTTCAATACAAAAAGTATAAAATAAACCAATTCTGCCTAAACTGGCTCCAGTTTCAGTTTAGTTAGTTGATGCAGCCTCCACATTGACAATATTCTGTAGTAATCCTACACTTGTAGAAATTTGTAGGGCAGCCACATATTTATCTATTACATAGTCATTTGTCCCTGCTTTTACAAATTATTAAAAAATAAAACATGCCTCTGAGGCTTCATGTTCTCTGGTACATACAACTCAACATTTTTTTCCTTGTCTTGCCCTCTCCATTAGAATTGGCTTGTATATATCCCAGTGCATGGATGTCTGCTTGCTTGAAACTGGAAACAAAACATTGGACATTTATCATAAAGATTCATTCTGAGTTGGTTTGGTGGAAGTATCTGCCCTCATTTTTTTCATGTTTGCTGACTGAAATTTGAACCCATTAGAGTGAAAAAACAACAAATGCAGCAGGGATGGCTTTCCTCATATAAAAGTATATAAGGTGATACACATTACCAGTTATATAACTGAACTCTACTTTTCAAGGTGCAGCCTCTAAGTCCTTTTGAATAATATTGTAGAACTCTATTATAAAATGAAACCAAGTCTCTCGTGTTTTTTTCATTGCTTCTTATTGCAGAAAGAGAGAATACTTGCTCAGTTTTCGTTACAACTGTCATTAGAAAGTAACAGAAGTGAGGATCTGAAAGCAACTGAATCCACACCTACTGTTAGTTTTGACAGACAACCTTTCCGTCCCCTGTATAAAGGAGCAGTAAATGCCTTTTGTATTCAACTCTTCTGTATTGATGAGCAACACGAAACAAGGCAAGTACATATTAGAATTATATACCTGATATAACAATTTAAGGGCAATAATGAGCTCTATTTTATATTATTGATCTGTTTAATATTCACTGCATGTTACTTATTTAAATAAATACATCTATTTACTTGAAATATTTACATCTTGCCTATCAAACTTCTATAAGATAAAGCTATTGATATTTTGTAGGTAGGTAGAAGATAGGTAGATGGACAATTAACTGTACAGAGAAATTCAAATGTAAGTATATTGTTGAAGCTTGGAAAATAAATATTACTTTCCTGATAAAGGCAGTACTGGTCACTTACTTACATAGGATCATTGAATTCAGATAGCAACCAAAGAACATTGCAGGAAATGGTGCTGGTCTTGCTTCTTCTGGTACTATTTAGTATAAACCTAGCAATTCTGACATTTTTATTCTAAAAGAAAGAATAGGGACAACTCATCTGTGTGTATGTCTTAGCCCCCCATTCAGGAGTGTGTGCAGCAAACTATGATGTCAACAAAGTAATGATATATGCACAGTGACATCAACAAACAAATGCCACCATGCTGTATTTGTGACTAGCATCTGTATGAATTACCTAAGTCGTGGCATTTGTGTGATGACATTGATACCATTGACCATGGTATCTTTCTGACTGGCTGCACAGAGTTGGGGCACAGTATTATGCTGGTTTTCCTTCCTCCTCCGGGGTCAGTTCCAGTCAGTGTGATGATGTAATGGGCTATAGGAATAACCTTCAGGAACAAGAGGAACAGCCGCAACCAAGACAACAGTCAGATAAAATAAATTTGAGTCCAAAGCAGAAATGTAATTTGAGAAAGCGCCTCAGACTTGACCCTCCCTGGTTCTCACGAAGATAAAGTGAGGGAGGGGAGAAATGTATTCAGACATGCAAGATTCTGTTACTGTAACCATATAATAAAAGTAGTATCAGCATTCATAACTTTGGTTTTCTAGTCTGGTCTACCTCGAAAGGCTGACAGATGTGGGGAGAAGTCTGCCCATGGCCTCTCACATGGGGTGCCTCAGGGTTTGACTCTCTCCCCACTCCCCACTTTAACATCTACATGAAAACTCTGGGTGAGGTCATTCAATGGCACGGGGTGACGTATCATCAATATACTAATGACATTCAGCTGTATGTCTCTGCGCCCAGCCAGCCAAGTGATGTTGTGGGGGTTGTGTCTCAGTGCCTGGAAGCTGTGGGGGTCTGGATGGGGGTGAAAAGGCTTTAGATCAACTCTAGCAAAACGTAGTGGCTTTGGGTGTTAGGGCCTCCTGGATCTGGTGATTTCCCATCCTTAGTTCTGGATGGGGCTGCTCTACTCAAGGCAAAACCGGTGTGCAATTTGGGTGTCCTCTTCAATGCATGGTTCCTGTTTGAATAGCAGACGGCAGCCATGGCCAGGGGCTTCATGTTGTGCCCCTGTTATGCCCCTTCCTGGATTAGGAGGCACAGCACACAGTAACTTATTCTTTGGTTACCTCCTGAGTAGATTATTGGAATATACTCTATGTAGGGCTATCCTTGAAGAACATCCAGAAGTTTCAGTTGGTCCAGAATGCAATGGCCTGGGCAATTATGGGAGTTTTTTGTTATGCCCATGTTATACCTTTGCTCCACAAGCTCTGGCTCCCAATTTGCTTCTGGGTGCAGTTCAAAGTGCTAGTTATTATCTATAAAGCCCTTCATGGTATGGGGCCAGGGTATTTGAGGGACTGCCTTATTCCCATTGTGTCTACCATCCCATTAGGTCAGGCAAGAGGGGCATGTTCCGGGTCCCATCAATCAGGGATTGTCATCTAGTGGGACCCAGGAAGCATGCTTTTTCCATAGTTGTGTTTGCCCTCCATACTGCCTGAGGTTTGGCTGGCAAATTTTGAAAAAACCAAAATACACATCCATCATAAGACCCAACTTACTTAAGGTAAGAATGTATATCTAATATAGAAGCTAGAACTCTTCCAAAACCTATCACTGAATTATAACTGCTTATGTGACAAAAGGGACATAATTAAATATATGGGACACAATTGTGCTAACTGTACCTCATTTTAAATTTAATTTAATCTAATTTTGCTTTTAACTGAGTCATTAACAATTCTTCTTTTGGCCCTAACCACTTTTGAGAGGGCAGTCCCTTACCTGCTACTCTACAGTCAAGTGCAATCCTTAGCCTGAAAAGCCTTGCCCACCCTTAACTTAAAAGCAACTTTACTGATTAAACTACCACTCGAGGTGCTAGCATGGCATGTATCCTCTTGAAATATACAGATTTCTTCCATAGGAGTACCTTTTTCTGTACAGTGTCCACTCAAAGGCAAAACAACAGAAGTCCTGGAAAGATAAACCCATAGGGTGCTCCTGCAGAAGAGGCTGTACAAACATAAGTAATGTGTCAGGATTTATCTTATCAAAAAAAGGCCATTACATTTCTGTAAAAAAAAAGTTTTCAGTTGTTCTCATAAGAAAATAATAATGGCCAATTATCCGAAAATTCCCATGCTGATATCTGTGACATTTGACAGGCTTCAATGGAGATACACACCTTCAACTTTTATTCAATTTAGAGAAAATAAAAAGTTAATGCCCATTACTTTCTCATTCATTTCTCCCCCTCTTAACCTGGCTTTCCATTTATTTTTCCCACACTAGTAACTTCATTCTCAATTGATTTTCTTCCCTCTGCTCAAGGCCTTTTCCTTCATTTCCTCTACTAATTTTGCCTCTTGCTTACGTTGTAGTGGGGCGTGGTTGCTCAGCGGGTAAGACACCAGGCTTGTCGATCGGAAGGTCGCAAGTTTGGAGGTTCGAATCCCTAGCCCTGCGTGCGGAGTGAGCTCCTGCACTAGCTCCAGCTCTTGCCAACCTAGCAATTCAAAAGCATGCAAATGCAAGTAGATGAATAGGTACCACTTCGGTGGGTAGGTAACAGCGTTCCGCGTTCGTCATGCGGCCACATGACCATGGAAGCGTCTTCGGACAATGCTGGCTCTTCGGCTAACAAACGGAGATGAGCACCGGCCCCTAGAGTCGGACACGACTGCACAAATGTGCGGGGGGAACCTTTACCTTTACTTAAGTTGTAGAGTTTGCTGAAGTCAAACCCTCTCCCTTGAAGAGTGAATTACAACATGTAAACTAAGCAGCAAAACAATAAAATTTGGTTATCCCTGAGCCTATTTCCACAAAGAAACTTTATTTATTTATTTATTTATTTATTTATTCATTCATTCATTCATTCATTCATTCATTCATTCATTCATTCAATTTATCCCCGCCCATCTCCCCGAATAGGGGACTCTGGGCGGACATTATCTGTGTCCTAGTAGTTTCCTCACATCAGTCATAGTAAAACTGGGCAATAAGATAAAATTTGTTATCTAGATAAAACATGCACATGGGGAAGGACTGATAGAATGATAAAGTAAATGATAAAGAATGATAAAGTAAAAGTCAGTTCAAATACAAAAAAAAAGTGGATGAGAAGTTGTTGCAGTGAGAGAAAGGAGAGAAGAAAGGGGGTGACAATTAAGAGACTCTGATCTCTGTCCAAGGGGCAGGGGGATTACTATTTCTGCCTTTAACAGAGTCTCCATTAAGGCACTTCCTTGATCAGTTTTTTGGTTTGTGCTTCAGTGTATATTTGTTTTTTATTTGGGGGATATGGTTAAAATACATTTGCATGCTGCAAATACCATGTTTCTGTTTAAGTACTTGGTTTTATTTGCAGGTCACTGGATTTCTTAAATTTTGTTTTTGATCTTTTCCCAGTAAGTATGACATTTTGGTTTCAAACTTTTCATAGTAAACATGTGCAAAGTAATTCAAAAATAACCTTATTGCTAATTAATTACTAGAAACTTATTTGCTGAACATCATACTTGTTCATACAGGGCAACATTGCTTTTGAGGAAAAAATGACCAAATAATTTTAAAGCAATTGTAAACATTTTTAGAGGGGTTGTAAATGAAAGTCTTAAAGGGAACCTTCACAGACTGGACTGTTCTTGCCCCTAAAGATCACATTATAATTTGGTGGTACAAAACTAAACCACAGGAGGACAGTTTGATTATTTTTAACAGAAATGAAATACATTTAAAATCTCTCCGAAAGGACACAAATGGGCACCAAAATGCACCCCTTCCCTTCTGTTGAAGTAACATTACCTAACCCTTTCACCTTTGATGATTGAAAATCATAGCAATAATAATAATAATAATAATAATAATAATAAATTGATTTCTTGCCACAAAAATGGTATCTACGCATCTGCCTTCAATGTCACCTGATAACCAACATGAGTTAGCAGGGTGCCATCCTAGCACAACAGGAAATGCATAATCTCCTGGGCATGGTTGCATGGTGCTTATATTAAAATGTGTAGTCTATTTTTTTCCAGCTAAAAGCCCAGTAAAAGTTACAGTGATGCCATAGATACAATCAATCTTCATATAAGATAAGATAGATATCATACTTTTAGAACAAAGCTTGAAAATAAATTAGGTTCTCCTCCTAAATACTTACAGACCAAATAAGGGATTTGATACAGTCCAACAGCTCTGCTGAGGTCTGGCTTGCTTCATCTATTCTCTGTCCCATCCCCCAGCCCTACAAAATTTTAAAAGATATTTTCTCATTCCATAGTAAAAGAAAGATAACAAATGGAACAGAATTTCCCATTTTCTTCAGAGCAAATCAAACTTTGTAATCCAAATGAAGAACATATATTTATATGAATTTGCTTCCTCATTTTTTAAAAAACTTCTTGTAAAATTCCAGACACTGTACAGCAATAACATAATAGGTTATATTTGTTAGTGCTAAATATTTTTTAAAATATAGAAAGGCTAATGGCTGAAAATATGTTTGTTTAGTTGAATATTCAGCCAATCTTTGACAATTAAGAGTTCTTTGCTGCGCCATATAATACCTGATACTCTGTTATCATTCTCCATATGATATAAGTCAACTTTGTATAAGCATATCTGAGTTCTTAATCAGCATAGAAATTTATTTGATTGTTTATTCAGGGCCTAATCCTGAAAGTTCTGCTGGGTGAGAATTGTGAAAGAGCCTCATGTATTTAATGGGATTTTTCATGGAGAATTTCATAGTCCACTGAGCTCCCAAAATATTCAACGGATATAAAACAATGGGTCTTTCTCCTATCTATACTATTGAAGTTAATAAAATTCTGTTTTATAAAAAGGACAGTTTCTCTCTCCCTTTCTCAATATATAATGTTTAATTAATTGTTTATTGGTTTGGATTCAGAGACCTTAGTTTCCCTCCTTGCCCCGCATATGCTTCAACTTTCTACAATTCATCCAAGGCCATGCTGAGAAATCTCCAAACTTGGGGAACTTTAGTAAAGAGAAGGAGGTGGGAAAAGGCTTATCTTGCTTTTTGTAATCCTATCCTATATTTTGTATTTGCATTTTCCTTTTTTTCAATTTGTTACTTCTTTTTTTTAGGACAAAGACTTCTGCATCATCACAGTGCCACATATGGTCCCTGAATTTCATCTGATCCAGAGTTTTGTTAGGATTATTCCCTTTAGCCATTGTACGCTGGATCAGGAGCTTTATGTATTTCACCGTTCTGGATTGCTCAAGTTAGTAATACATCTTGCTCTCACAACCATTTTCAAATAAATTGTTTTGATTTTAAACTAATTGTTTAGATTATATTTTGTGTTTCTGTTGGTGTGTGATATACTGACATATTTGCTGTTAGCATTCTACTGATAAGAATTTTTTTTAAAAAAATTAGGATTTATCATGACATAGAAATGGTTGTAGAGACACTTCTGCAAACTATTAATTCCCTATTAATCCCAAACTCCACTCTTTTTTCAAGAATGGTACATCTCCATCTCAAAATGGGATGCATGTCTTCCCCTAGAGCAGTGCTTCTTAAACTTTTTTCTCTCAGGACCCCTTTCCACTTTTAAAAATTATGGAGGACCACCTTCCCACTTGGAGGACCCCAAAAGAGCCTTTGTTTGTATGGGTTATATGTATCAATATTTCCCATAAAAAAATTAAAATTGACACATCGTAGCATATTTGTTTATTGAATCATGTAAAAATAATATTAAACCCATTAAATACTAACAAAACTAAAATATTTTTCATGAAAAATTCTATATTTTTTTAACAAATAAAAATAATGAGAAGAGTGACATTATTTTAAATTTTTGCAAATACCTTCAATATCTGGAAAATAACTTTGATTTTGTGGACCCCTGAGAGGGTCTTGGGGGACCCCCAGGGGTACTAGGGCCACACTTTCAGAAACACTGATCTAGAATATTCAGTTTCATGCTTGTTATACCTCTATCTTACATGAATTGAGTCTCAGCTTGTTCATCCTCTTTTGTCCAAAAAGAGTTTATAGAGTTGGCAGCCTCTAAATTTGACAAATACATAAATATTGATGATGCTTTAATCCAAAGCTACAGACAACTGCCCATAGCAGTTTCACATATGGCAGGGGCAGCCATCCTTTTAGAAAGCTTTGGGGGTGGGGGTGCCCTAAGGGTTGAATTTGGTATGATGGCAACTTTTCTGAAGAAGATAGGGTGAAATTTTCTGCTTTTTTGTATTTTGGGGACTTGGGACTTATTAAGGGAAAAGGTATGCATCAAACCTACCAGAGCATTAATGCAGCTATTTTGAAATATAGTTTCCTTCGATTATGGTTCCTGGTGACTTCCTGATATGTCCATGTAGTTTTCTTAGCAACAGTGTGGAAATGGTTTGCCACTTACAGTACTTCTTCCAGGATTTGCCTAACTTTCCAGTCTAGCCTACAGTCCTGGTATTCCCAGGCAGTTTCTGAACCATGTACTAACCATGTCTTGACCAAGTGCCTGGAGGCCTTTCAGATCTGGACAGAACAGACTCAGGCTCCATTCTAACAAGTCCAAGTGGCTGTGATTATTTGGGCCCCCTGGATTTGAGGATTTTTCATCTTTGATCTTGGATGAGGTTTCACTTCCCCATTCAAGACTGGTGTGCAATCTGGAGTCTTCGTAGACTCACAGTTCCTGCTCATGGAGCAGGTGGCAGCCTTGGCCAGGAGGGCCTTTGTGCAGATCCATCTGGTACACCTGGTACGCCCTTTCCTAGACTGGGAAGCCCTTTAGACAGGCACTCATGCCCTTGTCACCTGTAAATTGGATTACTGCAATGCACTCTATTTGGGGCTGCCCTTGAAGACCACTCGGAACTTACAGTTTGTCCAGAATACAGCAGCACAGACAGTGGTAGGTGTGTCACATTATGCCCATGCGTCATCCCTGCTTCAGGAGCTGCAGTAGTTGCCAGTTCACTTCTGGGTGCAACTCAACATGCTGGTTATAACCTAATAAAGCCTTACATGGCATTGGACCATGCCATGTAAGAACTAAAAGTAGATTTATTAAACTCTGATGGACCATCATATTGTTGGGTTGAATAGAGTGTACTAGACTGCCAATTGTGCATACTTAGGCTAGAAGCCTATCTGGACTAGGGACAACTTTTGAATGTATCTCTGAACTTCTTCCAGATATTATGCTCCATCCTGTACATAGGTCCAGATACCTATTTAAATGCCACAGAACAGCCATTTTCCCAAATTAAATGTTAAACTAAATGTTAAACTAAAAACAGCAACATAAAACCTTAAAACAGCTAAACTACATTACACAAACAGTTTAATAATATGTTAGCTATTTCAACATTTGCTCCTTTTCATAGTCTCAGTCTAGATATCCCTTCACGGAAAGATTGTATACTCTAAACACACTATACCTTTACATGAAACAACAAGATGAAAGCATTACAGGTGAAATTTGGCATGAATGAGAAAAACTGGACCACCTGTTTTCATCCGAAGTCTCTCAAATTAAAATGTAATTTCTGGAGAAGATGTGGATGTGCATAAAAAACTGAGCAATAATGGAAAAATCCGAGGAGCGTAAAAGCCAGAGCTAATAATCCCTTCCTGATGAAGACATATATAAAAAGCAAAAATCAATGCAATGTTTTTGCACTGTGAAGGTTTAAAAGACATGTGAATAGAAAGTGAGTTGCCAAAAATGGATAAAAGCAAACCCTCTAGAAACAGCATAGGGGGGTGGAGGAGAATTGAAAGTACAAACTCAAAAAGATAAAGGGAAAGGCTCTAAATGAAAAACTGATTAGCAATGGTTGTAAAAAAAGAAAGACCTTACACAATAGCCAGAAGATGGCAAATGCAATACCAGGTTCACTACTTAAGGGGGAGGGCTGGAAAATAATAATACGACAAGGTGTAGCCTGAAATGCTTAATGGATACTTCTCTTCAATTTTGACTGCAAAGCATAATAATAATGGTGCCCTTAACATCTGGAAAGTCAAATGATTCAGGCTTCTAGAATGAGTTAATTCTTTACTGAGAGCAAAATGAGCATGTACAGACTAAGATATTTTTCTTCCACTCTGTCATTTTCACAATAGGTCTGATTTTTTTTAAACAGGTGTCCATTTTTTTCAGGTGTTATTTAATCCATTTTGCTTCTTGTAACTAATTACATATATAGAGGCTCTCTTTATATTATTAATACATATATGCAAGAGATAGTAGTAGACTGTACTATTCAGCATCTAGAAAAACAGGATGAGAACATCTAAAGTTACCATAAAATGGATTTTGTATTATGCTAAGAGTAAAAGCTTATTTTCTTTTAGAAAAGTACCCATGTTTCAAACCTACTCTCTTTTCAGCTCTTTCTGCAACTTGTTTGTGAAAAGATTAGTGAAAGAAAATAGTCCTGAAAAACAGCAGCAAGATCAAAACATGTTGAATAACTTTCTAAAATCAATGGTTTTGTGTTTTGGTTTGTTTGGTTTGGTTTGGTTTGGTTTGTTTTCTCATAGGACTTTTCTATCTCTGCTGGCAGGGATTCATCTGGAAATAGAATGAAATATTAGAGAAGGTTTGGGGGAGATATGTATGTATGTATGTTACTGATAGGAGGCTGATGAAAATTAGGCACTGAGGTGTAATATGTTTGAATTCCCTGTGAACAAACACAGTAATGGACTTTCAAACTGAGTTTGATGTGATTTTGATATGAAAACTCTGTATCATAATTTTTTTCTTTATAGACAATCATCATGATTGCCTATTCAAGTCTGGGATCTGAGACATTAGACGTTAGTAGATGTCATTGTTGGAATTGGTTTTGTTTTCAACAGGTCTTTTCTTGTAAGAGCAGCAAAATCTAGGGATGTCTCTGCTATTGAAGGACTAGTCCAAACCCTGGAATTGAACACAAGTATATTGGATGACTTAAATAAGTACTTATCAGCACGAAGAGATCCAGTATGTGTTATTGGTTTTAATATTAATAGTTACTATTGTTTTTTTAAATAGTGAATGGAATTTATTGTAATTATTTGTAATTCACTTAACAACAGAAGTGTCCTGGGCAGTTTATAAAGTAATTAACACTTTCTTTAAAAAAGAAAGAAAAACAATGATGTGAAATTAATAAATAGGGGGAAAAAATCCTCTAAAACATTATAGAGCAGGCACGTAAAATCAGATTGAACAGAAAACTATAAAAAAGCCTTGGAGAACAAGAATGTCATTTCCTGGGACTGAAAAGACATTAATTTACTTGCAGATCTGCCTGTCTGGAGAGAAAGTCCACAACCAGGATCCCACACCTACGAGAGCCCTCTTGCTTGCAGCCACCTGCCTCCTTTCACTTGGCCTCTAAAGTTGATTGGAGGACCCAGGCAGACATATCATGGGGGAAATGTTCTTGAGATTGTCTACACCCAGGCTTATCAGGGCTTTAAAGACTAGTACTAAAAGCTTGAATTGGGCCTGGAAATGGATTGGCAGCCAGCATGTAACTGATGGATTACTGGCGTGATATGATTATATTGGCCAGTCCCAGATAGTTGAAACCAGAGCTGCAAATTACTAACTGAAACTGCTGAACCACCTTCAAAAGTAGCTGCACCTACAGTACAATACATTGCACTTGACTATTCTGTAGGTTACCAGAGCATGCAAAGTTGCTGCCTGTGTATGATTGCAGCTAGTATATCAATCTAAGCTGATAAAAGTCATTCTGGGCAACAAGGCTACCTGTGTCCAGTTACAATAGTGGATCCAAAAGCATCCAGAAGACTGCATACTTGATCTTCCAGAGTAATGCAACCCTCTCCAGAACAAACTGAACACATTCACATGGGCAAATGGATTACAAATGAACAGTACCTTCATCTTGTCTGGAATGAGCTTAATTGTTAGTCATTATACAGTCAGTTACTATGCCAAGAGGTATGGATTAAATTAAAAAGATTAGTAAAGCTGGGTGTCATCCTCATATTGATGACAACTCAGCCCATACTCTTAGTTGCTCTCCCACTGTGATTTCGTACAGGTACTAAGTAGCCTGGGTATTAAAATTGAACCCAAGGAGCCCTGTGACATAACTTTTGACTCCAGGTTAGAATGGGCTGCTTTCTTTCTTTTTCAAAGAATGCGGTAACACTGTTTCTCTGAAGGAAGAAATAATGGTCTGTTGGACCCAACTGCCTATTTTGTCCTTACTAAATCTAACAAGCCAAGGTGCACAAGGATTAAGCATATGAGTTCCTGGTCAAACTTGTCCAAAGATCCTGTCCACATCTTCAGACCTCAACAATTGGAACTCATCCAATACAGCTAAAGAGGATGATGCTCTAGTCACTTCTGCTTTAACTCAGGAATGCAAATCACAATTAATGCAAATGTCTTTACTTTCAGAGGGACTTGCAGATTTTATCACAGCAAACTGTAGTGGATATGATCAATTGTTGTTAAGGGTCAGAATGTAACAGCTCCTTCACTACTTAAAAGAGCTCTGCTGGAGAACATTGTAAAGATACAAAGGAGAAGGAAAAAAACCTCCTTTTTCATCCTCAGTACTCCAGGGGCGTGGTGGCTCAGTGGGTAAGACGCCAGGCTTGTTGATCGGAAGATTGCAAGTTCGGAGGTTCAAATCCCTAGCCCTGTGTGTGGAGTGAGCTCCCGCACTAGCTCCAGCTCTTGCTGGAGATGAATAGGTACCACTTCCGTGGGTAGGTAACAGCGTTCCACGCGTGTCATGCGGCCACATGACTGTGGAAGCGTCTTTGGACAACGCTGGCTCTTTGGCTAACAAATGGAGATGAGCACCGGCCCCTAGAGTCGGACACCGGGGGGTACCTTTACCTTTTTACTCCAGAATAGGCTCAGTAAGGAGCTCTCACTTACATTTAGTTGAAAGCAGCATGGGTTTTACTTCACTGTGTTCCAGTTGTCATCCTGGTCTAAAATATTTGAAAGAGATGGTTTAACAAGCAAGAGAGAGCACTTGGGTGTGGTCATGTCAATAGCCCATGTCAACTCCATATTCCACAGGGTGACTAGCATCAGCCATACCAATTGAAAAATCCACTGGAGTCTTCTGGAAAACATCAGGATCTGTTAGCCTATACGGATAGATCATTCCAATTAGTTACCCAGATTTGTAGAGGGAGAAAAACAACTGTAAGCCTAACCTCAACAGGTAGTAATCTGAATATGACAACAGGATAGATAGTAGATTTCCATTTTCAGATTATCATCTTCCTGTCCTGTTGAGACAAGCAGTTTAGGCAATAATACACTGGGATAATCCCACAGTTGTCATGTACCATACTGAACTGCCTCAGCAGGTATCTTAAATTCTTCAAGGACTACCAGATTGAAAGTCTTCAACATTGAGTCTAAGATCATCCCTGCCTCTTGTGGGCAGTGTATATTAGCACAATCTCTAACCTGCATTGGCACTATAACAAGGCTTACCACCAGGTAGAATTACTCTGGTGGACAAGAAGTCTGGAGACTGAGATGTAATTCTTATAGACTAAAGCAATTCCAATTCCCTGAGCTACCCCACTTTATAGGATTGTTATGGAGGAAAATAGAAGGGAGGAGTGCTGTGTATGCCATCTTGAGTTCTTGAATGAAAAGCTGGATAGAAATTCAATCATTCAGTCAATGTTTTTTGAATTAGTAGAGGAAAAAATGCATGCCAACTTGCTTGGTTTGTTTTTCAGGATGGGGCACCAGTTCAGGCATTTGTAGCAGAGGTTTTGAATCAAATAGTTGGAATATCTGTTATTAGAAATGAAATGGTATGTATTCACATTTGCAATTATTCTTGTTTGATTGGAAAATGTCAGATTACTATAAGTTTTAAATATTCACAAAGAAAGGAGCAGTGGCTTGTCTTTTTATGCAGGCAGAAGGATGTGGTGTTGATGCAGGGATGCAGAATTCCTCCTTAACCACTTCCTGAATTGCTTTCCAGGACATCGAATATATTCGCTCACACTACAACATTGAAGATTTTATCTATTTCAGTCATTACCAACAGGAAGAACATGGTCACCTTTACCATTTTGCTCTTAATCCAATCTTTCATCATTATGCCAAACATTTTATGAAGGAGATACTTCGGTTATCCTACAAATCTTGTCTCTATTATCCTATTTATCCCCAGCCTGAAGAAGGGAAGGTAAACTACAAGCTTTTTAAAAATTAATTTTATTTTTTCAGTTTTGTCTCTTCACTTTGTTGTGTCAGTACACAAAAATATAATATATGCATTTCAAGTATCAACTATATAATAATTAATGGAATGTGATCCATTCTTTATGGATAAAAGAAAGAATATTGACTTTTTAATCAGAGTTATGATAACATCAATAAAAATTGCAAGAATGTTCCCTATAAAATAACCATGCAAAGCTGCCATATATGCACTTCCTCCCTCCCTATATTACCCTTTTTTTTTGGTTGGTAAGAAAATTAAGGAGTACTTAAGAAAGTTGTTCAGCTCTGACATAGGAACCTCCTGGAACTTACTTCAGAACATATTTAAGATTGTGCTGTTAAGTGTCCTTTCTACAAGGAAAATAGCCAGTACTGTATCAGCATAGTCCAGGATCTAAAGAAGCTCATGTGCAAATAGACTTATTTTATTAATTTAAGGTAAAGACAATACACAATAAAAATCTAACCCTAATATGAAACTATTAAAGGTAACCAAACAGCCTCCATAAGCGTAAGGGTTAAGCCCAGAGATTCCACAAGGCAATAAAAATTAAACACAACTTTGGTACATTTCTGGAGATCTTCACTGAGGAATCTGAGAATAGGTAGTGGACAACTTACATTTCTGATCACCCAGCATAGCAGATTCGAAGTGGAGATAGGAGGACTGTGTGCCAAGTACAATAAAAGGACAACTAACCATAATGGATACTATATCCTGCCTGCATTGGGGAGAAAGGCTTGTTTGTATCTCTTCCACTTCGGCTGAAATTTCAGTGCTGTATTGCTTCAAATTCTGAAGGTGTGGTTCCCTAATCCTTAGGAGCAGGTTTGAGAAGATAGAACAGAAAAAGCTTTAGTGAATGCACAGAAAGACTTTACTATACTGTATATATTATGCCTTGGATATAGAAGAGTATGTTGTGTGTCTTGAACTGAAATATTGCCACGGAAATATTTTAAATGAAATGGTAAGGGATGTGCAAAAAATAATGTATTAGCAGAACATATTTCCTTTTACACTTAAGGAACTTAATTTTATTTTATATGATGCAATTGCTATTTTAATAGCAGTTTGAATTCTTAATGCAACATAGACTTTGGAAATACTCTAGATTTTTTATTTGGAGTTTTGCAGTTTTAATTACTATAGTTTTCCAACTGTTTATATGAAGACTATAACTGGATTTATTGCAATAAAATCAGTCCTTTTTTGTATTTATGAATTTTTCTTAGTGTTTATGCTATTTCATTAACATTTGTCATTTATCATTTATCATTTTGATGAAAGCATTGTTTATCTGTTTTGTAAGAAAAGCAAAAGTTAAGATTATGCATGTAACATTGCTTAATGAGGTTGGATGAAGATGACTCGTGATTGCTGTAAAGGAAAATATACCTCTGGGAGAAACTACTTGTGCTGCAAAATCCCATAAACCAAACCACTTGTTTATCTGTCATTCCCAGTGAGATAGTAATATAATTACTCTCATAATTATCTTCATTAGTATTGGGAATTAACTGCAATCCATTCCTCTACTTCCTGAGTGTTTATTTTATTTTATTTTTGAGGGAGGGGAGGTACTATTCTGGGTTTTAATCAAAGGGATAAAGGATTATTATATTCACAAAGCAGAGACATCTGTGATGCACTTTTCTGACATTCTGTGTGCTAAAATATAGCTTGTTGTCCTTCAGTTCCAGAATCCCTGTGCCCATTCCCTGACATCTGCCCTACATTACATGGTTCCCGTGCGACCAAGACGACAGATTGTCTATCCTCTGGAAAAGCTTGGCATAAATGCTCCGTCAAAGCAAGTCTCTAAGGATCAGGTGGGTAACTGAAGCAGAAGCAAGCAAAAGGCATAGCTCCAGCTAAATGTAGAATTTGGCAGATGGGATGACATTACTGTCTTAATGCTGCTGGGCTGCTTCTTAATTACCTTGAACCTCATGTTCATGCCCTTACAGTTCACGGTCGGCTGTATCATTTTCTATATATTCTGTTTAAAAAAAACTATTACAGGCTGCAGCCTTTCTATTATTAGAATTTGATAGAGAATAATTTTAATACATTAAAATAAGCAGAGTTGCATTATGGAACTTTAATCAGGCTCTTTTGATCCTTCCAGGAAGATAATTCCCAGTCCTATACTTGCTATCCCCTTCTCCCCCATTTTCACGTCAAATAGATTATCTACATTTGGAAATTCTGGATTGTGATCTGTAAAAAGCCCAATTGAATCATAACACAGGTTTGTATAACCCAGTTTCCCATTTCCCGCAGTGACCAGCCAAATGTTCCTGGAAAATTCACAGTCCTCTCTCAGCAACCAGTATTCAGTGACATACTGCTCCTCAGGTTCCATTTAGCCATTGTGGCTAATTGTTATTGGTAGACCTATCCTCCCTAACATTCTCTAATCCCTTATTCATCTTGCCAGGTGGTATATGGGTCTATGTGCTTTGAGGATGGAAATGTGGAATGCATATAAGTGTGCCATCTGTTGCTTTTCATGATGCTAACTAACTGGGATCTCTTTACATGGTTGCTGGATATTAGGGATTTTCTGCTCTTATAGTTGCCTCTTGTATATTTAAGGGTGACAGCCAACATGGAAACCTGTTTCAGTACACAAGTTTATTTTTCATTTTGAGGGAGGGAGGAATAAAAATGGATATACTGTATATTTTCAGCAACATAATTTGTTTACATTCCACTCAATAAGTATATATTTCACTCTCAGTTTTTGTGATGATACCAGTGAAGCAAGCTGAATTATTAAACAAATAAAAATAAAATAGCAAAATGTGAACTGGATTGTAATTATCCTTTTTTATGTTTTCTTTTTTAACTTCTGCAGTGCAGTTCTCTGATTTTAAAAAATGCATACAAATTTTGAAAATTTGAGACTCACAAACCTGAATATTAATGGATGTAGAGACTGGTTTAGTCATCCAGATTTGTTTTATAAGTTTATTTGCAGATTTTTCTTTATCTGCTTAGTATCAACAAACAAACAAACAAGAGAGGCAGTAGAGTCAGAGAGCAGGTGGGCCAGTGGGATATACCATGTTGGGACATCAAGTATGGCAGCTGAGGGGAAGGAGGGAAGGGAGCTACTGATAAGATAGGGAATGGGGAGGTGGAATAGTAGGACATGTCATGCTGGGAGCTGAAGAAGAAAGAGAGGGGGTGGCACATATCAGCCTTACTATACTTACCTGTCTGGATTCCAAAACTGGAACAACCAAAATGTTCTGGGTTTTGGTTCTGCCCAGCAGTGGCTGACCCAAAACAGTGTGGCTACTACTCCAGAATACAATGGTTTGTTACAGAGTTCAAGGCAAAACATTTTCCTAATTTCATGTACACTCCTACTCATCTCTATAATTGGCTTAATTACATAACTTGATACTTTTTTCTGTCCATTTTTCATGAATTAGCAATACATGTTTGGAAATTTGTAATATATGGCACGGTCATCTGGAAGAGTTTGATTTTTACTCCAAGAATGAAGAATGGATATTTATTACCTGTAGGAATTTCCAGTATTCCTATTTTATTTAATACAATGTATTAAATAGTGAATAAGTGAAAGGTTCTTGCTTTATCAGACATAGTCCAAGATGAAGCCAGACAGAAAACCTTGAGAAAATACTATGTAATTTGGAGAAATCTGAAAGAAGCTACATTTCATTTTTGGAAGTAAGGATATAACTGGAAAGGAAAGGAAAGGTTCCCCTGTGCAAGCACCGAGTCATGTGACCCCTGGGGAGACAACGCTTTCGCGATGTTTTCCTGGCAGACTATAGAGCGGGGTGGTTGGCCATTGCCTTCCCCAGTCGTAATTACCTTTCCCCCAGCAAGCTGGGTACTCATTTTACCAACCTCGGAAGGATGGAAGGCTGAGTCGACCTGAGCCGGCTACCTGAGAACCAGCTTCCACTGGGATTGAACTCAGGTCGTGGGGAGAGTTTCGGTTGTAATACTTCCGCCTACCACTCTGCGCCACACGAGGCTCAATAAAAGTAAAGGTTCCCCCACACAGTCTTGTCCGACTCTAGGGGCCGGTGCTCATCTCCATTTGTTAGCCAAAGAGCCAGCGTTGTCCAAAGATGCTTCCACGGTCATGTGGCCAGCATGACGTGCACGGAATGCTGTTACCTTCCCACTGAAGTGGTACCTATTAATCTACTTGCATTTGCATGCTTTCAAATTGCTAGGTTGGCAAGAGCTGGGGCGAGTGCGGGAGCTCACTCTGTCACGCGGGGCTAGGGTCTCGAACCTCCGAACTTGCGACCTTCTGATTGACAAGCCTGGCATCTTAACCGCTGAGCCACCATGCCCCCTATTACTGGATCCTTCAGTAAAACATAGTGAAAATCATTAAAGGTCCTTCTTAAGGCACAATAAGTTCTACTGATGTTAAATTCCAGGTATCTGCCCTTTGAGAGGTGTGTGTGTGTGTGTGTAGGTGTTTAAGTATATATAGGCAATATGGCAAAGAGATTCAACCAGTATGTATAATTAGCTTGAGAACCATAATTATTTTTATAATTGTAAACATAAACAGTTATAAGTTGTCAACTTGTTTATTGTCTCACCATCTGGGAGCATTCTGCTATCCATCTGTTTTTTGTAATTATGTAATTATCAACATAAACCTACAATGGGTGATATAATTAACAAGAATAATTACTCCATAATGCATAATAAAAATCATGTATCTATTAAATTACTTTGTTTCTGGCCACCAATTCTTCATGTTTTATTATTTCTTACTTGCTCCAAAGTTGTGAAGTTTTAGTACATACTTCAGGGATGTTTTTCCTGCTACTTACAAAAATTTTGCAACGTCGAAGAATATTCTTCTGGTCTCTGTGCATTCCACATATGGGTTTGCATTTGTGCAGTCATAAGCATTCCACCCAAGAATTCCAGGTTAGCTTCCAAATGCCTAAGGAAAGAGCAGTGGACACAAGTCTAGGAATCTCTTTCTTTCCTTGTGAATCAGCTCTGAAGATTCATCTGAATCTTATAAAAGAAAAGGAAAACTCTTAGTAGAATAACTTGCATCCTCCTTTATTTGGGTCTACCAATTCTCATCTCATCTTTTCTGAATCTTATTGACCATAGCATGCAGAGGGCTTCAGTTCTTCATCACATAAGCAAAACCAGAAGAGATGCTGAATTTGGTTCCTCTAACCCAGGCTAAAACAATTTGGCAAGACCAGTTGGTATCAAAAATTCTTTGATAAGTCAGGAATGCAAGGGTGCCATGTCCCATAGAAACAGACTTGAGCTAATAGAGTTCTTCCCTTCCAAGCAAGGTTATCAAGCTGCTAATGGTTGATACTGTACTTCTATAGCAGTGCTGACTATTTCTGCAATAATGTCCCCTGACAGGGAACCTCCAAGTATCTGTATGAAAAAAAGACTGAGGCTGTGCATTCTATTTCCAAACCAGTGAAGAATAGCCTAAAGAAAATATATACTGAGAAAGGATTTTCTTGGCCTTCTCCTGGGATGTCATCCAATCTGGAGCCAAAACCATTGCAGCTAATTCAGTGGCAGGGAGAAACATATGGCTAAACAAATGGGCAGTGGATGAATATTGGCTACCAAAAAAGGAAGCTAGCCAAACGCTTTGAAGAAACTCTGGATGCTGTATTCATGGAGGACCTGGGATAAAAGACATTCCTACTAACAGCAAAAAAGGCAAATATAGATTGAAACTTTCCCAGCCCTTTTGTTCTAATCAACATATGTCAAAATACTGATGCAGTAGTGCTTCCAGAATTTCAAAAAATAGTTCCTTCCACCTATAAATCTCCATGCAGGATTTTTTTAAAAAATGCTTTGAATGCCAAAACAGCCCAAGGAGCCTGAGGAAGATATACTTTTTGGAATTCTCTAATAATTAATCCAGTTTATTTTAATCAGAGATAAGAAAGAAGCAAAGCAACAGAAATAATGGCTGTTGTGGGTCTTCCGGGCTGTGTGGCCGTGTTCTGGAAGTTGTGGTTCCTAACGTTTCGTCAGCATCTGTGGCCAGCATCTTCAGAGGGCAGGAGCACAGATAGAAACAAAATCTCTGTGCCCAGGTAGAATGGCAATGTTCTATTTATAGAGCTAAATTATAGGAGATTAGGTGGGTTTTTTTGTTGTGTTGAAATGTTAACAAGTGGCTGATGAGCGTGATTAGCATGTTCATTGTGAGAAGTATTCCCATGTCCTGGTGGTTGGACTGAGTTCGTTGACCTTTTGCAGGCTGTGTTTTTCAGGACTGGTAGCCAGGTTTTGCTAATTTTTAAACTTTCTTCTTTTTTATTGTAACTGTGTTGGTGTTTGTGAATTTCAATGGCTTCTCTGTATAATCTGGTATAGTGGCTTTTGGTGTTGTCCAGTATTTCTGTGTTTTCAAATAGGATTTTGTGTCCCGTTTGCTTGAGAGCATGTTCAGCTACTGAAGATTTTTCTGGTTGCTGTAGTCTGCGGTGTCTTTCGTGTTCTTTTATCCTGGTGTGAATGCTTCGTTTTGTGGTTCCGATGTATACTTGTCCACAGCTGCATGGTATGCGGTATACTCCTGCAGCGGTGCGGGGGTCCCTTTTGTCTTTTGCTGATTTTAGCATTTGTTGTATTTTTCTGGTGGGTCTGAAGACTGTTTGAAAGTTGTGTTTTTCCATCAGTTTTCCCATGTGGTCAGTGACTCCTTTGATGTAGGGCAGGAATACTTTGTTTGTGGGGGGCTGTTTTTCTTCAGTTGGATGTTGTTTTCTTGGTTTGATGGCTCAACAGAAATAAAGTAACATTTAAATGCCAATAATATAAACATTGCCAAAAGAGGCCCATATGAGTACTCAGTGAAACCCAAGGTCAATCTTTTGCAGCAGTCGTGCAGCATGACAGCAGCCATGCAGACCTTTGCAACATTGTATAAAACAAAAGCTTTATTATCTGATAAAAGAAAACGTAACATAAAATTTCTCAAACTGACCTGGGATATGTAATAACAAAGAAGAAATGAGGCTTCTTCGGCTGTTATAAAAAGAATAATATAACCACATGTGAAGTAGGAATTCAATAGTTCCAGAAGTGCAGGGGCAAATAGGGCAAGCTCTGGGGATTTTATTAAACGTCCATATAATATTTCTGAGGATAAGATCTTAAACTTAGCTCTAAAGAAGAATCTTTTGTTGGAATGTCAAAGTAAGTGATGCTACATAGCCAGTTAGTTGCCGTCTAGGATGTTCCATTCAATCTCTGGTGTATTCTGGGGTGGAACAAGTTTCATTCTGGTGTTCAAAGTTTAAAAGCCTTCTTATTAGCCTCAGTAAATTCTTTAAAAAATAGAGAATCTGCAGAGAGGCCACATGATGATGGCTTTCTCAAAGGAGATTGAATTTGGTCAGATAAGTTAAGTGGAATCCACAGTATGGGAAACATTTCAGCCAATAGTTCAGTATTAACAGCCATGCTCCTACTCAGTTTTCAACTTTGAGGACTATAATCTCAGAGCTGCACATTTAGGAGCTCAAAACACCACTCTTATCAACATAGTCTGCGCTATTTCCAATGACTTGCAGCTGGGACATACTTATGGATCATACAACAACTGAGCTTACTGTGTGGCAGCAAATAGTTTTAGAACTGCAGAAATACATTCTCTGTCTTTTGTGCAGACAAATTTTAAAATCACTTGAGGAATTTTTGAACCTATAGGACCACAAAGCCCATATGTGCTTTCCTCCCCAAATCCTGAATTTATTATCTATACTTGATCTCATTCACCATGAAATCAAGCTTAGAACCATAGAGTTGTTACTGAAATCTAAGGCCAACTACAGAATTTATTCTTATTTTCTCTTTTAGTTCCCCCAAAGTGAGGATATAAGGACAGTCTTAGAGCTTAAATAGCTAAAGTAACTTTTCTGCAATAGGCTTTTAAGATTTTTAAAACCTGGTTAAATCACAGAATGGATAAAACCTAATGATATTGCCCAGTTATTGGGCATGATAATATTTTGCTGAAATCCAACATATATGATTCTATTCTCACCAAATTCAAAGATAATGTTACCCCTTCATATAAGGCTCATAAGGAGAGTATTCCTGGAAGAACTGATTATGACTACAGATATAATCTATTGAGATGGGGAACCCATGTAACTCAAACCCATGGAACAACAAAATATCAAATGAGTAAAAATCCAGGATGACTTTCAATCCATCATTATCTTTCAACCCAACCTATGTCAAAGTTTTATTGTTGTACAACTAAAATGATAATTCAAAACCATTATTTTTTTCCTGGAGGAAAGGTGAAGTATAAATATAATAACAACATGAACATTTGTTATTCAAGAGAGATAATAACTCAGGAAAAGCTTGTGTGAAAAAGCATGGAGGAACAAATTCAGCCATCTCAGCAAAGAAGTCACAAATTACTGTCCTGGCTGGAAAAATACCTAAAATTCATAAAAGCAGAACCCCTGGTGGCCTTTGCTGCAGTGTAGTCAATGGGGTTAGCAGAATGTTGATTCAAAATTCAGAGTTGACCTATCTTCTCAATCCCAATACTAGGACCACTTCAACAAGCAGCCACTGCACAACAAGGTATTCCTATATCAGATAGATTGCGGGAAAGTGAAGTATCATCCCAATACCAGATTAAAGGAAGTGTAAGTTCCACCATAGATGGATCACAGCATAAAAGGAAAAGGAGGTTTAAAATTCAAAAACAAAGCCGTGCCCCAATTTCATTCTTCCAGGTTTGTTTTAGGACAAAGATCCAGAATAATCATGGAGCTTATGGGCCAAACCTATCTTTTCAGGCTTCATACCATCTCCCACTATTACTTGATTCTCTAATGCATATGCAGGAATCAGCCTTGGTAGGTGCTCCAGGGTCTTCCTGACACAGTCCGTACTGGAAGGCAGTCAGCTGGGTATTCAAAGCCAAAATAATCGAAGTAGATGTCCACATACAGTATCCTCCCCTCAGTCCTCAAGATTATATATTCTGAAATTTCGATTTTCAGTTTCATAAGGCCTTATGAACCTGATATTGGAATGACTATGAACAGCCTTTCCACATCTATAAGAGTCATCCCAGCTGCCACTGGTCTTTTGGAAATTAACCAACAGTCTTCTGTCTGCCCTATGCCTTCTTTTCTCAGGAGGCATATAATGGCTACTTTACTTTGAATTGGTATTATAGGTACACAGTCTTCCGGGTATGAACCCTAGCCCAGGACTTTGAACTCTTTTGATATGAACCTTTGTAGATGATAATTTCTTAGCCACTAAATTAGTATACTTTCTGAGGATCTTCTCCAGTACACATCATATTGATTCCAAAATCAGCTAATTTACCAAGTTTGGGTTTGGTAGATTAAGTGATAATATGTGCCTAGCTTCTCTCTGCAAAAGAGCAACAGACCCAGTCATCAAATACAAGTTAATAGTCTCCTCATCCTAAACAGTAGAGAAGATCACCACTCAGTTTCTAAGGGAGCAGCTGCAACTCTCTAAACAATTCCAATGTTGAAAAAGCATACAGGACTGCTGCATGGTCATATAAACACATATTTCTCTTAAAATATGTAAGTATTCCTTCATCTTTATCAGTCCTTTAGAGGTTAGTCCTTCAAAATCTATTGAGAAGGTAAAATGCTAATTCTAGAATCCTGCTCTTAAGTCTTCATTATCTTCTCACATCCCAAAATAGAGAATGCCATTATGAAAGTCTGTAGAAATGGAAATTACTGTAGATGAGTTGTCCTAAATGCCTAGAAGTGCAATATATCTTTGTGCATATTATGTTAGTAACAGAGATGGGTTGTCAGATGAACTTACTTTTCCAGTCTAGTTTGCAAAGCAGGATAGTTCCTCTACGGCCTTAACAGATAATTTTAGAAGTTGATGCTGCCTCCTTAGTAGAAAATGATACTATCCCAAGCTAAAGAATATGCTATATGTCCCTCAAATAACA
Organism: Charina bottae; assembly: GCA_023362775.1. Lineage (NCBI taxonomy): Eukaryota > Metazoa > Chordata > Lepidosauria > Squamata > Charinaidae > Charina > Charina bottae. The sequence continues at coordinate 19,695,846 of JALMGJ010000016.1, read as the reverse complement.
ACAGTAAAGGTAAAAAAAAATCAATTTATTCCACCTCCTTTATCACCTTTTATCTCATTTTTTTATCACCTTTATCACCTTTTGCCTCATTTGTCCATACTGCCATGGTAGCAGGAAACGACATGGTTTAGTTTTGGGGAAATAGTAATATTATCATCTCAGATGCAGCATGGGAAGATAATAGACAAAAATACATGATTTGCCATAGCTAATCTGCTAATTAAACAACAGTTATGGACAAATATATTTGAGAAGAGAGAATAATGAAAATGATGCATCAGAGAGTCAAGTGCGTTTTTTACTATTATTATTAATTTAAATTTATTGGCTTCACAACTCTAGTGGACTCTTAGTTGTATTAAGCATGAATCTGATTATTCTATTCATTTTTTTTTATTCTGAACATACTTTTACTCATACAATAAAAGGAACATGAAACCTGATAGAGTCCTACTACAGTTTTTGCTACTATTTCAAGTCAGTAAGGCTGATAAGAGATGTTAAGAGATGGGTCTAGGAAGAGATTGAAGAGGTGCAGTTTTCCCACTCACTTCATAAAAATAACCTGGAAGAAATTTTGCCTAATGAACATGTATAAGCAAATTTCCACTTATAATAATAATAATCCCAAAGCAAAAATCTGATGCCTTGCAATATTTGCATTGACCAAATTCTCATCATTCTAAATATCTGGGAATCCAGAAATGTCCTTAAAAACAATAACTTTCAAGGGATATATATATATTGGGATTTCTAACTGTAATGCATAATGATATAACCCACAGCATTAAGAAATTACTTTTACAAATTTCATCAGTCCAAAGAAAATTATTTAATTTATTTTTATTTTATTTTTATCCCGCCTTTATTATTTTTATAAATAACTCAAGGCGGCAAACATACCTATTACTCATTCCTCCTTCTATTTTCTCCACAACAATGACCCTGTGAGGTGAGTTGGGCTGAGAGAGAGTGACTGGCCCAAGGTCACCCAGCCAGCTTTCATGCTTAAGGCGGGACTAGAACTCACAGCCTCCTGGTTTCTAGCACAGCACCTTAACCACTAGACCAATAACAGATCTGAAAAAAAGTAGACAGATTGCACACAGTTGTGCAAGTGTGTCCTGTAATATATCTACTGTTATTTCTGTAACACAGAGGAAACATTTCAAGTATTTATAACTTGTCAAAATGAAGCTCTGCTCTTTTTTTTTTTTTGCTCAATTATTTTCTAGCCACTCTGTTTCTTAGCATACACAAAAGCTGACCATTTAATGGATTTTTCTCAACTGATTAATTAACTCCCCATTTTCTGTTGTTTTATTGTAACTTGTTTTAGGAAATTGCTGGGAATTTGAGATGCTTATATATCTTGTTTAGGTGTGTACTCTAGAGATACCTGCCTTCCTTTCTTTTTGAATAAATCCTTCTCTTTTTCTTTATACCATGAAATAGCATTTACAATTTGTTGCTGAGATTTTGGTGATGAAGGTCAGTTGTGATCATTAGTGTAGAGTTAGTGAACAATTGATTACTGTCATAGATGCAATTTTGCCTTGTGAGCGTGTATTAGACATAATTTCATCAAAGGAATATTTGAGGAAGTGATTGGAATAGCTGATTTGCTTCAATCTTAGCTTGGACACCTCCTGCCCCAGCCCATGCTTGAGTGAATGTTGCTTTTAAATCCATAGTAAAATATGAGGTTCAGGAAAAATTTGATAACTTATACTGCATGGTTATTAAGCACTTAATTTCCAATTTGTTGGCCTTCTGAAATATGAATAGAAATTGGAATTAACTTAATACAGTACTAGCGTCTTGAATTGTATGTCGGTAATTGTATGTTGGTTAAAGAATGTGGGAATAACTTTGAAGTGTCACAAGTAAGCACTGGGGCTGCTAGGGCTGGACTTCAGAAGGATGGCAGACACCTGAATGAAGTACATGCTGCTTTCATGGCCAGGCACCATATGATTGGTTCTCTTCTCTGCCACTTATTCTTTAATTCAAAATGGTACAGAGGGCTTTTGTTGGAACAAGTGGCTGATTGCTGAAGCACTTTTACAATACATGCTGCCCCCCCCCCACACAACAAAGAGGCAAATATGATTGTCTTCAGAAAAAAAGGGAGAGGCAATGGGAAAGGGTTTCCCTCATACCCTTTACAGTGCTTCTACAAATAAGTTTGCTTGAAAAGGAAAATAGTTTTCAACATTTATAAAATTGAAGCTGAAATAAGCAATTTGGAGCTACAGGGATCAACATAGGTCCCAATGAATTAAATGGAACTTATTGCCTAATACATGTATTTAAGATTGCAGGCTTAGAAATAAAATGTTAAAAATCACTCTATTTTCCTGTCAAAATAATTGTGTTTAACAAAGAAGCAGAAATAATTTTTTCAAGAAGCAATTATTGCTCAATATTCTAGGAATTTCCAACATTAGGTTATTAAAGATTTCTATAGAACAGGTGTGGATCAAAACTAGTTATTTATTCTTGCCCCAGGTAGTTGATGATTTTATACCACTAGTTGTCATGCAGACACATTTGTTCTGAGCTGATGGCTGGTTGTAAATTTCCTCAGTGTAAATGTCAGTGGGTTTTGTGTATTATTGCCATTACATTTTGTTTGGAAGCTTAAGCATTACACAGTTATGAGAAAGCACCAGATGGCATCATTAAGAAGAATGCTCTGAATGTTTACCACTTATGTGCATGTGTGAAATCAACAGTAAGGTGACCTATCCTCGCTTGGAAAGTATGATGTCAGTAATATAGAGATGCTAACATTGTTTGCTGTAAACTGGAATATGCATGCCGGCTTGCGGTTGGGTAAGCTGATTTCCTTCTCAGTGTGAAAGCTGTTTGGAAATGGAAGATAAATATTCTTTGTCAAATATTATTTCTAAGTATCATCCCAAGAACATCATTAGAAGCAAGCCTCAGTTTTTCTATCACATGCCACTGTTGCTGCTCACTTGAATTGTTATATTATATAGCATGAAATATGAATGCTAGGGGTTATAACAAAATTTAATTTTAAAAGTTGTCTTTAGTCAGTTTTGATTGATAGAAACTGCCTTTCTATTTTTTACATTGTGTTATCCTGTGTGCATGTTCAGAATTTGAACCCTCAGTAAGGAATGTTAGCCATTACTGAATTTCAATCCTTGTTGAAAGAATTGGAAAGTAGTTATTTTACATAACTTGCAGGCCTGGGGGAACATTGAAGCATAACAATGGAACTAAAGTTTGCCTTGACAAAGCAATCAATCTGGTTTTCACAGATTAAACCCCAACAAATATCTTCTGAGTCTCTGCAGCAAATATTTCTCCAAAGTACAGCAAGAGCTATTTCCTGTTTTATTTTCAAGTCAAAGTTCTCCCAAAATGAATTTTTAATCAACTAGAAATACCAAACATTGGAAATAAAAATATGGTTTGAGCATCATAGGTACATTAAAATTAACCTTTCAATTTCAAAGACCATCTTGTTAAAACTGAAATTGTGGAATTTTTATGTAAATGCTGCTTTGGACTTGATGTGCCCTTGTAATATTTAAGTATTAATTGCACACTAAAAAAAACACATTCAGTTTATATCTAACTGATATCTATACTGATAATGAAAGTGTTGCATTGGTTTCAACTATTATAATTATTTTAAAAGCATATTCTTTTGCTTAACAAAAAGCAAAAGAATATGCTTTTAAAATAATTATAATAGTTGAAACCAATGCAACACTTTCATTATCAGTATAGATAATAGAGCAAGAATAGAATAAAATCTAACTTTATGAAGAGAATCAGGAAATAACTGCAAAACACTACAACAAGGCATGAAGCTAGTCAGAAATAAAGCAGCAAGTATGTAACTTTAGCAACTACAAAATACAAACTAGTTATAATCATCTATGTTATAGCATTTTTACAGATATTTGAAGAAAAATGTATATTTTTACTCATACTACTCATGAGTGGGAATGGCTGGTCCAAAGTCATCCAGTGAGCTTCCATGGCTAAGGATGGATCAGAACCTGGGTCTCCCTGCCACAAGTCCAACACCTTAAACCACCCTGGTTCTCTAAGTCTTTAAGACTTAAAAATACAATAGTAATCTTCCTCTTCTTACTGCTCCATCCACCTTTGCTCAAGGAAAGAGAAAGTCTTACTTGGTGAAGGGGAAGTGGGTACTAGCAGAGGCGATTCCAATCATTTCTCCCAACAGCATTGAAACTTAATACATTCTCCCTATTCTAAAGTTTTCTCCTACTCTTTGGGGGGGACGGAAAAGGAATAGCACATGGAAGGTAGTGTATACAGTATGTGAGAAGAATTGGGAATGGTGTTGTGTCCACTCTAATTCTGCTCAAATTAAGCATAGGTGTTCATGTACTCTGTCATTCCTGGTTTGAATATAATGCCCTGTCCTAAGGTTTTGACTATCGTTACTAAAACTGTCTCCTGAATACAGTTTTCCTGTAACTGGTTCTGTTGTAACTAAAATCTGCACTGTATTGCATCTTAACTGCTTTGATATTAAAAAGGGTTGAGTAAGGAGGCAAAGACTTGAGTATGTAGTAAATAATGAAAGCAGAACAGAGTGCCCTACATAAGTTGGACAGCTGGGCAGAGGGGGTGGAATCTGGCAAGAAGGGAAGAGAAAACAGAGCCTAGATGAGGGGATCTAGTAAAGGAAATTAGTAGACCAAATAAAGGAAAACCAGATGAAGCAAATATGAGGTGAATCTTGTTCTGGAAAGAAGTGTAACACCTCTAAAATACAAAAAATCAGCAAAAGGTATTGGAGTTAATAAAGGGATATTAGAATATCTCAGAGGAGTTAAAAATTGTACTGGTACTTTCTTTGGAAAAGGAACCCAAAAGTGAATGAGCATTCTGTACATAAAAAATGGTCTGGAAAATATGGCTAGACATGCTAAAAGATGGAAGAAGTTTCATACTGTATTTGCAATGCTGTACTGACAATATAAAATTTTTCTGCGGTATGTCCATGAATTTCTAAATTGATGTCAACCTTCTGAATTTAAAAATTAAATAAATATTACTCATTTTTAACTCCATAGAACTGACTAGCCATATTCAAAAATAATCTCTTGCCTTTCACATCAGAAATGGCCCCTTGTCAAGAGTTGTCGGAAAAGTAATAGAGAGGCACTCTGTCTTCCCAGGTGGAAACAATGTGACAGCTGGTCACAGCAGGAATGACTCATCTCAGCATAAGCCCCAATTCCAGTAATCAAAGATAATAAATCCTCTTCTATTGCATATTAGTTAATGATTACTATTTTATTCAATAATGGCAGAACATAAATAAGGTGGAACTTGATGATTAACCAATTGTGAGGTCTGAATATATCTTTTGGGGGAATATACAGTATATATAATATTTTGTAAGGATAAAGCAGCATTGTAGCATGATATCATCCAAATTTTTAACTTCTTGGAGCCAGTTGCTGCACTGTTGAAAAAGTAATTTTATTGCACATGGGAGCTGTTGTTATTGGAGCTATAGTATGGCAAACAAAATTAATTTAATGGCATTGGTCATGCTTCTGGATGATTTCTGATGGGGGTGGTGCATCCACCCTGACTCTACTTGACATCTCAGTGACTTTCGATCCCATAAACCATGGTACCCTTCTGGCTCAGCTCCGGGGGTTGAAGTGGCTTTACTTTCTCTTCCTTCCTAAGGGGCCAATACCAGTCAGTGTTGATTGGGAGTGAGAGATACCGCCCTTGGCCCCTACTATGTGGGGTGCCTCAGGGTTTGGTGTTCTCTCCACTCCTGTTTAACATCTACATGAAACCACTGGGGGAGATCGTCCATTGCCAAAGGGTGAGGTATCATCACTATACTGATGATATTCAATTATATCTCCCCACCCCTGGTGTATTAAGTGATGCTGTGGTTGTCCTGTCCTGGTCCCTGGAGGCTGTGGGGGCCTGGATGGGGAACAACATCCAGGGACCCTGTGCACTGGCTATATTATATGTAATATCTCCCCTCTTGTGATCTTTATTTTGTTTTTATCCATGTTTATTGTTTCACTGATTTTATTGAATGTTTTAATCTTTGGTTTTATTGTATGCCGCCCAGAGTCACTTTGAGTGAGATGGGTGGCCATTTAAAATTTATTGATTGATTGATTGATTGATTGATTGATTAAATAAATAAATAAATAAATAAATAAAATTAGGCCCTGCTCATATGATACCTTCAAGGTAAGTCCTTTTTCCTTTTTCCTTCCTAGTCTTCTAACAGAGGAAGATTATGTTTAACCTTGTGGCATGTATCTACCAAACCGTAATCTTTCCTCCTTTTTGGATTTCCTCCTTTTTGCTATTTCCCCCCTTCCTCCAAATGACCTGAACCTAGCTAGAGTAACTGCCAGAATCAAATCTGAGAGCTTTGATCTTATATAATTTGTGGAAGAAGGCTTCTCTGGTAGGAAAGGAGAATGATGACTTCTACCACTCTTGAAACTTACCTGACAATGCATGGAGGAACATTTTTTTTAATTTCAAGCATGTAACTCATTCACTTCCTCAATTCTGTGGCATAGAGTAATTTGGACACTTGGTTTCTGTATTCTTTGAAAACATGTGACTCCAGTCATTGTGACCTATATATCATGGCTAGAACAAACCATGCCTTAGCACAGTCCACCCATTCACAGAGTTCATAATTTTGTGTGCTGGTTGGGTTTAGCACATTGCATAAACCTAGTCCTTATGTTTGGTATATTACTGTTTATAGTTTACTGTGTTGTGTGAACCCAGCGTCATGTGCTTATTTCAATAAACCTTTACTTAGCATGAGATGTGATCCCAATCACGGAGTAATCAAGTAAGCTGTAATTTATGTTGTAGGGTCATTGCTGTAATACTTTTACAGTCATCACTTAACTCAGACTAATCTTAACTGACATTGGCCACTGGATGTCATGATTGCACTGCAAAATATTATCAGAAAAAAACCCATAAATCTGGAGATTGAAAAAAAATAAACCAAGCGCACATGTACATTTTACAATATTTTTTTGGCCTGAAAAATGTAGAACGCATCCTTATGTTTGAACTTTTATTCCAGTGTTTCTTGCAAAAAAATCCAACATCACAGATATATGTTGATGAATCTAAAAATATAGGCCATATGAATTAGAATTTTATATTTAAAAAAATTCCCTTCTCACCCCTATGGGTGGTATGTGCCTTCCTCAACCTTGGGTCCTCTACCAGAGGCCTGGGAGTTTGAGGGTTCTGCGCAGTATCTTAGCTGTTCCTATCATTGCATGCTTCTGGATAGAGAGCTCTGATGTTGCTCCTGGGATCTGTTGGAGCCACTCTCCCAGCTTAGGAGTCACAGCCCCGAGTGCTCCTGCCACCACTAGGACCACTTTGGCCACTACCTTCCACATCCTCTCTAGTTCCTCTTTCAGGCCCCTTCCACTTCTCCAGCTTCTCATATTCCTTCTTCCTGATGTTGCTGTCACTTGGCACTGCTACATCTATCACCACCACTGTCTTCTGCTCCTTGTCTACTACCACCATGTCTGGTTGATTGGACAATACCTGCTGTCCATCTGGATTTGGAAGTCCCACAGGATCTTTGCCCTGTTATTCTCTATGACCTTCTGTGGAATCTCCCATCTGGACTTGGGAGGGTCTAGCTGTGCAGATGTTCCTGTACACAATGCCAGCTACTTGGTTGTGCCGTTCAGTGTATGCTGATCCTGCCTGCATCTTACACCCTGACACTATGTGTTGGACTGTCTCTGAGGCTTCTCTGCACAGTCTGCACCTTGGGTCCTGTCTAGTATGGTAGACCTCTGCTTCTATGGATTTGGTGCTTAGTGCCTGTTCTTGTACTACTATGATCAGTGCCTCAGTGCTGTCTTTTGGTCCAGCCCTTTCCAGTCACTGGTAGGATTTCCCAGTGTCAACCACCTCAGCTATCTGTTGATGGTACATCCCATGCAAGGTCTTGTCTTACCATGGCACTTGCTCTGCTTGATCTTCCTCCCATGTCTGCTGCTGCCTCAGGCATTCTCCCAGCAGCTGATCTTTGGGTGCCATCTTACTGATGTACTCCTGGATGCTCTGGGTTTTGTCCAGGACAGTGGCTTTGACACTCACCAGACCCCGCCCGCCCTCTTTCCGACTAGTGTACAGTCTCCTCTGGGTGTTGAACTTGGGATGGAAACTTCTGTACATTGTGAGGAGCTTCCGGGTCTTCACATCGGCAGCCTCCATGTCCTCCTTTGTCCAGCACACTGGCCTTCTTTGTCCAGCTCACTGTATCTGATGACTGCCAGGGCATACGTGTTGATGGTGTGGATCTTGTTCTTCCTATTGATATGGCTCTTAACCTATTTTCCAAATAGGTTTTGTATTACAAGTTTGTAAAATCTTTCTTAGTTGGTCCTTTAAAGTGAAACCCTTAACTAACCCCTTATTTCCCAATCCCTCATCCTCCCCCCACACCCCCTCATACACACACAAAAGAACTTCCCCCCTTTTCTGGAGGTTGTTAACCTCTCCCATAGTTCTCACGAACTCCTCGGGGGGGAGGAGGCAGGTCCCCGGTTTCAGAATAACAGCAACAACACTGATTCTTCATCTCCCAGTCCATCTTTCTTGTGTCCCTTCTCAGATACAATATTTTCTTCAGTCCTTTATGATATCTTGCCTCCTCCTGCTGCTTCCAGTTCCTCCTCTTGCTCTTCCGCTTCATCTTCTCTCTGCTTCTTTAAATCCAACTGATGTAACAGCTCCATCCCTTGTTTCAATGATATTATTTAATGAAATTTCCCTGCCGATCAAAACTTCAGAAATACCCGGTATCCCCAGTTGTACATAATTCCCTTGTTCTTCAAAACAGTAATACAAGGCTTCACACTCCTCCTCCAATTTATTGTTTCTGGGCAGAGATAATTAAAAACCTGAACCGGGACTGTCTGATACAGTAGCCCTCCAATGGCTTGTCTAGTAGCTCTCATGAAGAGCTCTTTCTTATAATAACTCTGGAATCTCATAATAATGTCTCTGGGGGTCAGTCCTCCTCTCTTAAAAGTAGCTCTGTGGATACGCTCCACATCTGCATCTTCCCAGTTAACATCTTTTACTACAATCTTCAGCCATTCCATCACTTTTTCTCTCAAAATCCTTGGATTTTCCCCAGATTGCTCTGGGAGCCCACGAATACACACATTAGATCTGTATTCACGGTCTTGGATATCAATCACCTTCAACTCCCATTGTTCAAACTTAATATTGTAATCCAACATCTTCTTCTGATTATGTATTGCTGTTTTCTCCAGTTCCTGGAGTATAGTGTATAGTGCCAGGCATTCACAGATCCATGTGTGTGGCATTGAGTGATAGGCTTTCCTGTAGTCAATCCAGGCTGTGCTCAGATTGGTCTGTCTAGGTGGTCTTGAGTCCAAGATGTAATGTGTAGTTGGTCTATCTCAAGTTGTGAGAGCAGCTTCCTCTTCACTATGTTGAAGCGTTGGATAACTAGCTGTTTCTCAGTTAGTGTGGATGTAGGTCTTCTGTCCATCCATAGTTCCCTTATGCATTTCATTTATCCCATCTCATTAGGTTTGTGATGCTATGTTTTCAGTATGGACACCAACAGCACAAAATGGTTTTGAGCCTGTGAAGTCACTGTACAGTCTAGCAGTGTCTCTATTTGATAGAGCATTACCTAATATTGGAACCATAGACACTTCCAATGACATGTTTGGAATAATATTTAAGCACATTAATACTGATAAGATTGAAAGGGCAGTTGTATTTCCATCTAGAATATTGTAAGAGGCAGAAAGGGTATGTTCTTCTGTTAAAAAAAGCATCTGCAAGTTTGTGTAATACAAAAAAATAAAATAATTTCTATGGAATCATAGTGATCATGACAGACTGACTACCATTTAGAGTTTGGATGGGCAGAAGTTAGGATTATCAGTTGATATACTAATTTACTATATTGACTTGTATGCAAAAGATGAGCATACATTTGGTACTGAGAATGTAATTGCAGCTTGTTTACTTTGCCTACCATTGCCATCTCCAGATAATGAGCATGATAAGAATATGAAGGGGTGGCCTTAATAGCCCTTTCCAAAGAGGAACATGCCCAGTGGTACTTCCTGCAGGAGGTACTACATGGATATTTGTAGGATGACAATTGCTCCAGGACCAGACTATTTTTCAGTGTATGTTTTTCAGTGGACATTCTTTTACTTGTGCAGGGTTGTTTTTTGTTTTTACAGTCTTGTTTTATGATAGATAGTTCTATTGCTGACTGTTTTATCTAACAGTCCTTATGGAACATATCCCTTCAGGAGAAAGGGTAATATTCTAATGACCTAATGAATAAATATTTTATTTATTATTAACTTTATAGTCATAAACCAAAGGTTAATATAGAGAATCAGAGCAGGCTATTAAAGTCACTTTATAGAAAAGGAAAATATTCTTCCTTAAAAAATAGTTTTTTTTAAAAAAAGTCAGATTTCATAAATCAACATGCATAATAGAATCTGTTCTTGTCTAAAGGTAAATCAAATTAGGCCCAGTGTCTTTTAATAGGTATGGCTGTAGGTGCAAACCTTTGCAATTTTTTGCATTGATTTCAGTAGAATGATCTTTAATAAGAAGCACATGATTTCTGATTGGACCATTCTACATGTCTGCTAATAAGGGGGAAAAGTTCTACATGGTAGGAATGGTATAGAGGACAGCTCAGCAAAATATGGCTCAACCTCTATCCTTTAGCACAATATACGTGTTCCTGGTAAGGAACATTACTGAGTCTTGCCTTCAATTCTTTAGAAGAGTAGAACATAAAATCTCACTAATGTGAATGCCCTTCTATTTGGAGCAGAGACAATATTATAAAAATATTTATAGATGGTATAAGGGGAGCTGCTCAGGTCTCTGAAGCAGTGATACAAGCTTTTTTATCTGTTCTTGTGTAGATCCAAATGAAGTACTCTGTTTAATCTATGCCATAGTTTTATCTGGGCCCAATAGTGTTGGAATCCAGCAAATCAAGCATGCCTCATTAGCATATGGGTGATTGCTTTAGGAGGCAAACTCTGTGCTACTAGAGGAAGCTGCTTGTTGCCCCTCCTACTTCCTCTCTCTCTCTGATTCTTCCACAATGGGGTAGGATGCACGTGCCTTAGCTCTTTCCATGGAGAGGCCATGTGCTAGGCCTCAACTCCAGAGGCTTTTCCCCCTTTCTCCATGCAGCCTCTGGCAACAAACAGGGCCAGAGGTATACAGTTTAGGGAACAGAAAGAAGAACTGATACCAATTTTCTACTGAAATGGCTGTACCTGGACCGAATAAATATAAGAACTCTTATGTACTTACTCTTTGTACCTGCAATGTCTAAGCGTGTGTTTCTTTATGCTTGGGTGGGCTAAAATTGTAAGAATAAGAACCTGAATCTCTCTAACGTGCTCACAGGCTGTGTTTTTAAACAATATTCCTTTTTCTGCCCACGAGTTTACACAACGTTAAGCTCTGCTCCATTCACTGGTTCTAACAGGCCACTGAATGATCTTCAAAGATAAGTAGAATGTGGAATGGATGATGATGATGATGATGATGATGATGATGATGATTCATATGGATTGGAGTGCTATAAATATTGTTATATAAGATAATTTCACTGTATTTTCTCTTGCACAAAATAGTGACAGGCCTGAACTGCAGGAACAGGAATTCTGTATGGACTAATGAATTAGTAGATATTAGCATAGCTGTGTATGTTGGTTGTTTAGTATTATTTTAATAAAAGGTGTGTGTAGGATTACATGAGGAAGCAAATCCTTTTTAAGATCTTCCCATCCTCTGGATTCTTATCTATTTATTATTATATTGTATTTTTAAGTGTGTAGGTTTTTAATATTAATTTTAATGTTGTAAACCGCCCAGAGTCCACAGTCGTGGAGATGGGCGGTCATAAATTCGAATAATAAATAATAAATAAATAAATAAAGAGAGGAGTCCTGGGAAGGTTTTAGAATGAGCTGTGTTGCTAATTTCAATTTTGACTGGGTGCCTGCATTAAAGAAAACATTAAGATTTGCCTGTGGTACTTCAAATTTATATAGCATGACAAGTGTTGCTTACTGAATCCAGTATTCCCTCTTTCCATCTATGATATTTTATATAAATAATGAAAACTTCATTCTCATGGCTATTGCAGATTTTGCCTCAAGTAACTCACCTTATCTATCCTAAACTGCAGTTCCCTCCTTCCCCCAGTGGCATAATGATAACCAGCTAGGGCTCCATTTCCATTTTTGGGGTCTCTCACAAGCTTCAGTTCATTCTGTGCTTTAGCTTTCCTGTTTCTGGAGACCACCTAGTATTCTTTAGTAATGATCCTCTTCTCCCATGTTCTATACATACCCCTTTTTCTCTTCAGCATTTTAAACAGCTCTGCATATATCCACTTTGGCCTCTATAGATTTCTCCCACTTTGTCTTCTTGTGGGGATTGATTATGATTCTGCCTTTAGTATCTTGTTCCATGGAATTTTCCATACTTCGTGGACACTTTTCTCCTCAAGGATTTAAAGCCATTGGATCCAACCTATCATCTCCTGCAGAGTTCCTCAAAATACATTCTCCTGAAAGTATGCACTGCAGATATGACTTCTCAGTTCCTCCTCTTCTGGACATCATAGGTTCAAAGATAACATCATGACTTTCTCTCAACATGCCAGTCACCATCACTTCTTCAACCAGTTCCTCCCTTTTGGTGGGGATTAAGTCCAGGATAGCAGATCCCTTTTTCTTTCTTCCTCCATGTCATAAATGAAGTTGTCAGGAAACATTTGTTAGATCTCTAACTCTTGGCAAAGAATGTTAAGTCATACATCAAAAGCAAAGTGTTTGCTCTGTGTACTATAAAGAATGGTGGATACCATTTACTTGTGTCAGTTTCAACTTATTTCACAGCAAATTGGGATTCTTTGGGAAAAAGTGGAAGGGTACCAATACTTCTGGCCATGACTCTAGATTCCCCAACTAATGTTGGATAATTGAAATCCTCCAGACATATTCCACAATCTGAGAGTTTCACATATGGCTGAGTCCATTTTTATAATACATTTGTAATCTATTATAAATATGCTAAATAACATTTTGAGTTCACTCTTTTTTTGTTTTTTATTCCTCATACAGTTAAAGTATGCATTGTATCATTTCAATCGGAAGCTGTCCTTGGAGCCTAAGGTGTCTGTCAATTGTAGAATAGTAGTTGTTGGAGCATCAAATGTTGGAATTTCCTTCCTGGAGACACTAATTTTTTGGTAAGTTTTTAGTTTTGTTGTCATTTAATTTCACACTGGAGTTTTTTCACTTTATATTTTTGTTTGTTCAATTATTGCATTTATGTCTCACCTTTTCAATGAAAGCTCAGTGTTATATACTTGTAAGTCTCACCTTATTTTATCTCCACAACAACAATTCTTGAGGTAGATTGGGCTGAGAATAAGTGACTTGTCCTAAGTCACCCAGGGAGTTTTCATGGTTAAGGGTAGACTCCAACTGCATATCATCATTTCATGTCCAGCACCTTAGCTACTACATTTTGCCTGATCTGTCAATACTGCTTGATCTAAAGTCTCTATGCATGTTAATGTACACACGGTACTGCCTCCTCACACTCAGTGCTGGAGACAGTCAAGTTGGCTTTCATTTGTATATGACATACATTATTACTGTGGTTATAATGGTGATTATCACTAGCATTCATAGTGCTGATTATGTATTTCTGAAAGGAAGATCTCTTTAGATCCAAACCAAGAAAATATAAAACCAAAAACCCCAGGAGGCTTGTTAACCTCTCTTGCAAATATTAAGGGAAGGAATAGTAGTCTGTAACTATCAGTTAGAGCAGAGATGGATGGCATGTATCTCTCTGGTACTTGAATTCTAATTCCTTTTTGGATTAGCCAGGATGGCCAATGTTAAGGCGTGGTAGGAATTTCATGCTAACATTTGGAGGGCAGACTTTTTGTTGTTGCTGTTAGTTGCCATCAAGTTGATATCAACCTATGGCTAGGCTGACCATACGTCCCGTTTTGAACGGGACAGTCCCATTTTTTTTAGCATTTTTCAACTGTCCCATTGTTTTGATAAAAACCTCAATTTTGTCCCGTTTTTTAAACCCGGCGGGAATGGCGCGGAAGGAGGATCTGCTGATTGGAGGCAGCCCGGAAAGAGGAAGCCCTCCCACCTATCAGCGCACGGCAAAGGAGGGCGGGGTTTGCAGACGTGAGCCAATCGCGCAGACTGGGGGCAGGGTTTTCAGGTGTGAGCCAATCGCGCGGACTGGGGGCGGGGTTTGCATGTGGGAGCCTTGCGCGGACCGGGGGCGGGGTTTGCAGGCGGGAGCCAATCGCATGGACCGGGGGCGGGGTTTGCAGGCAGGAGCCAATCGCGCGGATCGGGGGCGGGGTTTGCAGGCGGGAGCCAATTGTGCGGACCGGGGGGCAGGGACCCCTGTTTTTTTCATGAATACGGAATATTACATAAGACCCCATCCCATTTTGCCATCCCAATGTCCCGTTTTTGTCTCAAGGAAATATGGCCAGCCTACTTATGGCAAACCTGTGGATTGTGTTTGCTCTTCAGTCAAGTGGTTAATCACTGCTAGAGTGGAATCTATGGCTGTTGTTATTGTATTGATTCATCACCATGCTGATCTTCCTTTTTTGCATTTTCCTTCAACCTTGCCAAGCACAGTATCTTTCTCTAATGTTCTTTTTCTTTGCATGTCCATAATATTAAAGTTTTAGTCTTGTCAATTGAGTTGCTAAGGAAAGCTTAAGCTTGATTTCCTCTACTATTTATTGATTTGTTCATCTGGAAGTCCATAATACTCTCAGTATCTTTCACCAATACCATAATTCAAAAACTTCCCATCTTGTTTCTTGACTCTCCAACTTTCACATCCATATGATATTATTGAAAATACTATGGACTGAACAATTTGGATCTTTGTTACCTGCTACTCAGTTAAACTACAGAAAGATGCAAGAAGTTGCAGCTCCTTTCTGCCAACCCAGAAAGCCAGGTTTGAGATACCCAGAAAGTTCCCTTTTGTTGGTTTATAATGAATAGGGTAGGGAAAGCATGGAATTCTTCTGGCTTCTGAAGTTCTTTCCAAACCCTTTACCAGCAGTGACTTTAGGAGGTATCTTTGTTTCCTTATGTTAACAAAGTGACACATTGTGTGTGTGTGTGTGTGTGTGTGTTTCTGCTGTCCCCCCCATGTGTATGTGTGTGCACTGAGAAGCGTAGGGTAAGCTACATATGTCTGCTATGACCAGAGTGGTGCTTAGAATGGAGGAATTAGCAGTGTTCTAAGCTGTTTCCCAATTGCCTCTCCCATAAGGATACATTGGGGGCTACTTCTGGATTTTTTTTCTCTGCAGCCTTTGGCTGGATCCAACCCATTTTCATATTTGATCTTCTTGCCCTACCCAGATTTAGTTCCATTCTGTTCTATTTTCAGAGAGGTATCCTGCTGATGGACAGATGGACAGCCAGACAGAAGGAGGGAATGTCAAGCCCACTTATTAATTTCTTTCCAACATTCCTTTGGGTTGGAAAGAGAAAAGTAGAGAAAGCATTCAGCCCAACTCACCTCACAGGGTTGTTGTTGTGGGGAAAATAGGAGGAGGAAGGAGTATTAGGTATGTTCCCCACCTTAAGTTATTTATAAAAATAATAAAGGGGGGATAAAAAAAATCTAAAAAAAATGTGTTAGTCCATGTGTGTTGTATGTTGGGTGCTTTCCTCTGTTGCAGCTGTGTGTTCTGTGTATGGGTGCACAGGGAAGCACACAGCAAGCAGCATATATTCTGCTCTGGGCTTCATGACCAGAAGGGAGGAGGGAGGGGGACTTAGAATGGAGCAGCCAGCAGCATTCTGAGTCACTGCCCAACTGCTTCTTTCATAGTGATTCATCAGAGGATTTTTTTGCTGGAATGTTTTACCCTGCAGGCCCAAACCAGATAGGCTCTCTTTTTAAATTGATCTTTCTTTTGCCAGCTTCTGTCACGTTACCAAATTTGGTCCCATTATGTTCAGTTTTCAGACAGACAGGCAGACAGACAGAGTTCTCATCCCCTTTATACAGTGTTTTCCAACATTCCATTAAGATGGAAAAAATAAAAAGGAAAGGTCTAGAGCTATTCATTAGGAATCCACTTCTGCGGGTCACAATGAAGCATGTGGATTGCAAATGGAAGCTGCAAGTCTATTCTGACTTACTAGACAATAAGCTCGTTAAAGAAAATACATTAACCTTAATTACTAAGTGCTTAGATGGAGACTTTCACATCATGTCTATATCATGTTAAATAGCCTAGAGTAAAATGCAACCAAAGATTGACATCTCATGATATTTGAGCTATTCAATACATGTATTTTCTCTGAACAAATAATTTGGAGGTCTGGGATTCAGAATATGACTATGTTCGGCTCATAGTTTAGCCTAGGCAGTGTACATCAAGTTAGGTCAGACTGGCTGAATTCCTCAAAAGCCACTGGAGAAGGGCAAATATGTCTGTTACTTTCACACCTGAATTATTTGCTCCAATGCAGTGGATCACTGTAATTTTTTATAACAAAAAGTATGAGACAATAAGGGCAGCTGTTATCTTTCCCATTCCTATGCTTTATCATCAGACATTTTTCTTTCCAGCCCAGCCTGCTTCAAGTATCAAAGCTTGGTTAAAGTGTATGAAAATAACATGGGGGAGAAGAGAACTTGGCTCTTTTATCAAGTGCTGCTTTTATTACAAAAAAATCTGTTTGATATGTGAAAAATATGTTTCTCTTTTGTACACCTGATTTGTCTCTGTGTTACAGAATTAAACTTATTAAACTTGAGATGTTTGGGGTTTGAAATGTTTTGCCACCCCTATTCTGTATCACATATTTTAGACTTTTTAAAGTCCTACACTCCCAACATCAACTTGCTTCAGAATCATTGGGAGCCGGGTGGCATACAAGTTTAATAAACTATTATTATTAATAATATTATTAATATTAGTATTATTGAGAATGGTGAAAATCCTCCTTTGCCATCATTTTCCAACACATTCACCTCTCCTTTGAGAACAGATATATTTCATGAATGGTTAGTTTTCTAACAAGAGAGCGATTCATAATTATATGGACTCATGTGCACATTATTTAGGCATCCTACTGAGATGTGTGTCTTATATATATCCCTTTCATAATTTGCTGACTTCTTGTTTGCCTTTTGAAAAAAAGATTATTTTGTAAACTAAAATCACTGCAAAAGATAGCTTTGTAGGTGTGTTTTATATGTGTGTTTGTGTGTATTTTGTGTTTTGTATTTTTATTTGTGTGTATTTTGCTTAAAGGTACTAAAGCTACTAAAAGCACCAAATAATACTGAAATGTCAAATAAAGCTTGTTCAATTCTGAATAAAATATGAAAGAAAAATTCCTTCTGAAGATGTATCACAAAAGAAAAAGCTAAGCTTCACACATCATCCATGTACTTGTGTTTAAGCATATAAACCACTTGGGAGTCCTGTAAGTTAGGACTTAGGGATATTTTCCCATTATTATATAGTTTATGTTTCATTTTTTCAAATATTTAATCATATTTTTCTTTTACATGAAACTTTATGTTCAGGATTATACGTTATTCAGATACGATCAAATGTTCATATGGTTTTTGTTTATTCAGTTGTTTACACTTACCTTTATACTGACAATGTTGAAGAACAGGGAGTTTTTGCAGAGAAGGAATAGGGAAAATTCTAAGTTATGCATGGCTACCCCATAGTTAAATGGATCACTTTCACTCCTTTAGTAAAGTCAATGCAGAAAGCACACCTGTGATGCAAAAACAGCTGAATTTTCACTACACCTTGTAGCAAGTATCTTTTTCCAAGTCCTATTTTATATTAGATATATTATATTGGATATATTATATCCAAGTCCTGGATTGGGAGGCCCTTTGAACAGTCACTCATGCCCTTGTTATCTCGCATATAGACTACTGTAATGTGCTCTACATGGGGCTACCCTTGAAGAGTATCCAGAAGCTTCAGCTGGTCCAGAATGCAGCTGCACAGGCCATCGCTGGTGCCCCTAGATCGGCACATATAACATCATTGTAGCGTGAGCTGCATTGGGTACCAGTTTGCTTCCGGGTCCAATTCAAGGTGTTGGTTATCACCTTTAAAGCCCTACATGGCATGGGACCAGGTTACCTGAGGGACCGCATCATCCCTGTCACATCAACCCGTCCCACCCGATCATGCAGAGAGGGCATGCTACGGACCCCATCTATAAGAGAGTTCCATCTGGTGGGGTCCAGGAGGCGTGCCTTCTCTGCAGTAGCTCCCGCCCTATGGAACAACTTGCCCCCGGAGGTGAGATTAGCTCCTTCGCTCCTGACCTTCCGGAAGAACCTGAAAACTTGGCTCTGCCGCCTTGCATGGGACCAAGGAAAGAATAGTCACTCTTGGGGATGGCTAATACCTTAGAGAGCTCCTCTCCTACATTGGATCAAGTAAGATTGTTTTACCATCTATGCCTCTTGATCTTAGTCTTGTTTGAATTTTGTACTTTATATTTTATACATATTTTATGTTTTCTGTTTTTATTAATCTGTTGTAAACCGCCCAGAGTCCCTCCTGTGGGGGGAGATGGGCGGTGATATAAATTTTATAAATAATAATAATAATAATAATAATAATAATAATAATATCCCTTTACCAGCTGCTATTAGGAGACTGTTTAATTTCCCTGCATGCTAATCCAATAAATTTCTAGAATAGCGTTGATTCCATATATTGATAATGAATAAGATAAAAATAAAAACAGTTTTTAAAACTATTCTGCATATTCTTGTACATAAGCATTTGAAGAAGAGTTTGACAGTGTCTCAATTGCTGGCCCTATAGCATTCTTTGTTTCTGCAATAAGTTGTGCAACTGAAAGAGCATCTTTAGCTTTGCTTTTCTTACCAGATTTCCTCCAGATAAGTTGGCACACCATTTCTAGATTTCAGGTAGCATTATAATGCTGTCCATTGGAAATGATGGAGACACATTTAGACTGCAACCCTATTATAGGCACATTTACCTGAGAGTAAGTCCTGTTCAGCTAAACTGGACTGAGATTGTTGATAGAATGAATATAGCACTTACTGAGTTTATCCTTTTTCTTTCCTTGGATTTGTTTAGCAATCATAATGGCTTAGAAATTGCATGCTTCTAAGCTCTACTTATGACAGAACAGCTACAACTCCTGTTATCTGGTAGCCCAGTATTACACAGTATCCTGCACAGCTGTCTTGTTTGGCAGGAGCTAGCATAATACTTGCTGTTTAATTAGGCTTTTTATCTTTACATTTGTCTGAGAATGTCAGGAGCCTTCCACGTTGCCTGCCACTAATTAGTTGACTAATTAAATAGTTAGTGCTTACTTGCTGATCACAGGGCTAGCATGTAATGAATGTTGTAGTAATTGTTATTGTTTTATGCTATCTGCCTTTTGCCACATGAGTTGACTGAAATATGTGCCCTTTTCAGATTGTTTTTTCCATATTGAGGGAAAATAATACGAAACAAAACAATGCAGTGGTTTGCCATGCACTCAGTATTACTGAAGGAGCAACACTTAGACAGAGATAAATAGGGCATGTTCTATCTTGCCTGGGTGTGAAATCAGTTACAATGGATGGTGTCTGTGATAAATGCGAGACATACCCAATGATGAAAGATGGTGCCTCAAAATATTTGCAGCAATCATTTAACAGAGAATAATACTACGGGATAGATATATATAGTCAAATTATTTTAATGTTTAATGGTAGCATGAATTGAATAATTTTTATCTATTTTTTCCTATAAGCTTAGATCTCCACAATGCTTTTGGATTTATAGTACTTTAACTGAGGGTATGTTTCCTTCTAGACATCCTTAACATGTGGAAACCCATCAATGAAATAAATGAGAAAATCCATAAAAGGAGTTAGTGTGCATCTGAGCAAATAAGGGTTAGGGTTAAATCAAAGCCAGTAGTTTTGGCTTTATTCAGCTTTGTCTGTATGTGTGCATGTGTGTGCATGCATACCCAAAGGGAGTATGTGGAGGCTTTCATGAGTATAGACAGACTTCTCTACAGATTCAAAGAGTGCATCCCAGTTGCACATGGATCCAAGCCTACATATTATAAATGTGCAAAAATGTATTAGACATGCAAAGCCAGTAATGTCACTTTGTATCAGACAGTGGTAACACTAAAATAGGAGACAGTGGCTCATGTTTGGAGACCTACAAACATTCTCTAACATAACTGCGGGAGTAATTTTTCCACTTTATGTACAGTATTTAAAATATTTGTATCATTTCTTATCACCAACAATCCCAAATCTGTTTACAAAAATCATACAACTGATTAAAAATAGAATAAAACAATCCAGTAAAAAGACAGATATTAGGAGGAATTAATGGCTAGGGAGGGCCAATGCAAATTATGTTTTTATAAATATCTGAAGCACCTGAGATTTGGGAGCTGTGTACCCTTCTGTGAGATTACACAAGCATAAGATTCCCAAGCAGTTGCTCATCTAGCTAGTGGCCAGGCCCAGATCTGCTTCATGTATTTTATATTGGAGGATTGGTCCACTAATGTCTCCATAAAAGTAGTGAATATTCTGTTCTATTACATTTGTCATCAGGAAGCATGTGGTTTGAATTTTGCCTTAGGGTCTCTTATTTTATTTCATTGTGTATTTTTTGTAATTTTAGTCAAATACATACATTATTTTTTTAAGTAGCTATACCACTAATGTATGTATGTGATTCTTTATCTTTCTTTTTGGGAGCGGGCGGTCTTTGACTGTACATAAATAAATAATAAGACTGATATACTTATCTCTGGTACAATAGCTGCAATGTGTGCATTCAGACCAAGCTTGATCCTCAAATGATCTTTTTGTTTCAGAAAGTTTATTTCTCACCCATGAATATCTATGAATTTCTGTTGTATATCTGGGTTTGCAAAAAATGAAAATGATCTAAAATAGTAATATTTTAAGTGACTTCTGCTTCCCTTATCACACCACTAATAAATTGGCCACATGACCCTTTTTTATTTTAAAGCCAAGGATGCTTAGGCCTCCTTTTGTAGCTGCACTTTAAAGCCAGGCAATGAAACCCAATACCTTTTACTTATTTCCCTAGATACTCTAATCCCTCCTGCTTTACAAGTATCTTTGAGCTGTTCTTCCCCTTTTGTATCCACAGCAACATGAATCCCTGCTGGAATTATTTGCTTCGATAAAGCAGGTGCACTTGTTTAATGCTTGGTTGGGTTGAGCTCTTAACTTGAAGCTTTAAAAAAAATGTGATGGTTACCCTGCGCTGTAAAGAACATAGTATTCAGGATTTTTTATGTGCCTTGCAGAAGCAGTTTTGTTTCTGGTATGCACTACCTGTTCTTCAGCATTTGTTTCCATTTTGCAATGACCAAAAATATGCTGCTTGTTTCAATATTAAAGAATCTAAACCCAGGCTGGATGAAGCACTCTTGTGTTAGCTCTGAATTGTCCAAAAATGAAATAATTGCATGGATTATAATTGCAGTAATTTCCAAATTGTATTCTATAAGACAACTGATACTGTTCCACCCAAAATTAATGGAACTTTGGTAGCTTTTGTAAGCAGAGTGTTCATCCAGAAAAGAGGCTAACCCTAGATCTCTGCAGGATTTACTGTTCTGTTTTTACATTCTTCAATTAGCTTCCATTAAAATTATAACTCTGCTTCATTTTCCAGTCAAACTATTCTCAATAGAGTGAAAAACAATAGAGAATCTTCACCTACACAGGACTCTGCCTCTCATTATATTTACATGTGAAATTTCTTTAGCCATGCCTTCTTCTGGCTAGGAGGTTCAATAACTCATAAAAAACTAATGCAATGGACTCTACGTCCAAGTCATTCTTAACTCTTCTCCAGCTTCTATAGTTTTGCAAGTTCAGATGAAACAGCAACTGAGCAACCCAGGATGATCACTCCTGAAATGTTTATCTAGCCTTCCTTAACCTGGTGTCTGCTATTGGTTGGATTTAAGTTCCCATGATGCCCAGCTGACATACCCAAACACATGTTACTTTAAAAAATCATGTGAGTTGAAATTTCAACACATGGAAGTGGGGAGTTGGAAGTTGGGGAGAGATTGATAAGTTACCTTCACTTTGGGACCATAGGAATACAGGAACATAGAGCAAGAAAGCCTTAATTGCCGAGTTAAAAAAAAAGATTAAAACCCTGATGAATAAAGATAGCAAGAACTGAGATTTCACACCACTTTAGGAATCCAATGTGATGCAAGAAAATTTGGAACTGAAACAAATTGAGAAAATACACCTATTTATCAACTACTAAATATCAGAGATATAATTAAATAAGAATAAATGTAATCTGATTGACTATAATATTTCTGAACTGGAAGATTTGGGATAGGAGATTACTCTTTTAAGCTATTTTTTAATTATATGTAAAGATTGTGCATGAATATGCTTTGTTGCTGTGCTTTAATTAATCAAATTCTATGCCTTTACTGTAATGGAACCATGGACACGTGATCTATGATGGTGCTACTTTTGAATCTTTTACTGATTCATCTAAACTCCCTTTGGTTCGTGCTTCCAAATCTTGCAGTTTTCATAGCCAGCTTCAGAGTTTGGGCAATTACAAGAACTTTTTAAGATCTGGGGGGGTGGGGGGGAAGGCCCATAAGTTTGCTACACTTCCTTTATACAGAGCTTCCATGATATCCAAGGGAAGCATAAATGAACTCCTGGTTTGCATGAAGGGTTTGCGGACCTTTTAGAATGTAATGCTAAACTAGCGTTACTTGAGCTTCAAGTTTCTGTGTTCATCACTGCTCCCCCCGTGCAGTTGAAAAAGAAATCAAAATATCCATGTTTTAAACATAACTAATTTTTCCTTTACTTCTTTTGAAATCTATTACTCTAAATCAGAGCTAGACAAATTTCAGCCATTGGTTTTTACTTTGGTACAAATCTCCCCCTTTGCAATTGAATAATTTGCACTCTGTCTTGAGCTTCTATAAAAAAGATAGGATATAAATGTAACAAATACATAAACCCAGGAATTATTTTGAGTACCAGAATTAACAAGTCCTTGCTCTAAAAATTGCCTTGTGGTTGCCTGTCCATCCTTTTTTATTTCAGGGCAGCCTGCATTCTATTGAATACTCTTCCCAAAAAGTATGCATGGTCCCTATTCTTCTGGCATTTTGAAAACTAGCTAAAGCAATGCTGTTCCAGCAGGCATTTCCCCCCTAGATTAGTTTGGTTTATGGGCACCTATGGGGTTTTTTATTGTGTGTTGATGATAGTTTAATTATTTATATTGCGTGCTATTGCCTATTTATTGTTTTGACTTTTATCCTGCCCAGAGTCCATTTGGATTGGGTTAAAAATATGTAACTGAAAAACATGCATACATACATATGTACTAGTAGGGGATAACCATGATGTTGATATAGTTATTAAACACTGCTGTGAATGTCTGTTGTATTTTCTATAAATCGTCTGGACATCTAAAAACAGATTCTGATTTATCTTCTGCTTCCCCTTATTTAAATTATGGGTAGCAAATAATACTGGATTATAAGACACAGCTTGATTCCATTTGTTTGAACAAACCAAACTTCTAATCTGCCCATGGCGATGCTAGAGGAGAGAAAAGGGGGGAATTTACAGCCCAAAGCCTATTCACATAATACACCATTGCCTGCCATAGTTTTGAGCTATACAAGAAAGAAGCTGGGAATTGATGAAGATTTGTTACCCAGATACACTTTAAGGAAGATGAAACAGAGTATTTTCAAAATAGAAGAAATCCCTTAATTATATCTGATACTATTTCCTTTCACCCAAAAACTAAATGTCTACATTAGCAGGTAGGTCTATAGGTCTATAGGTGATTATTACAATGAAGATGATGACAATAGCAGCAACTACTACTACTACTACTACTACTGTTACTGCTATTATTGGCATCAATATAGTTTGTGAAAGCTGATATAAATGCTGATGCATGTTTGTGTAATATACATATATGAATAAATTCTGACCATCAAAGAACACGAAGATCTGGAGAAGCCCGTGGATGGCGGCTGAGGATGGCGGCAGAGGACGACGGATCCCAATTACAACTTCCGGGATGTCAGCAGCCGGCTCCGAAAGCGAGGCATTCTGGGGCTTGTAGTTCCGATGCCTGGAAAAGAAGAACCAGTTCCCTCACCCCCTCCCTAAATCGCGCGGGTACTGTAATATATATGATATGATTGTATAAAAAATTGAATTTACATGATTGTAAGCCGCCTAGAGCCCTCCATTAGGGAGGGGATAGGCGGGGTATAAATAAGATAAATAAATAAATAAATAAATAAACACATAATTCAGTTGACATTTCAATTGCTTATCAATAATATGAATCAAAAGTAACTCAAGCAAATTTATATAACATTTTGGTGTTTTGTTTTTCTGTAGCCCACACCTGAAATTCAACAACCTTACATTGATTTCAGCTCATGGACTTCCAGTGAAAGATGAATCAGATAATCTGCATAAGAGATTTTTAATTAACAGGTTTGTTTGGAGCATTTTCTGTACTGCCAAAAAGACACAGACCTAAACATTATTTTGTAATGGTAAAATATACTTCTGATGCAATAGGGTACATTTATACAGTAAATGAGGAGTTATCAAATTTAGTTTCTAATATATGTACTCGTCCCAGTTTTCAGGTATGTCTTCTGCTAAATCACTATCTTTGTTTTGCCTTAAAAAATTATAGAGATGCCTTCAGCAACACTTTCCTCCTCCTTTTAGCAAAAGTAGCAAAAAAGGGAAAAACAGAATGGAAATGGGGTAAGAGGAAGGGGCAGCTATACTGGAATTGTAGAACAAAACTGGGTGGAGATTAAGCTAGGGGAAGAGTTAACTAGACAGGGAAGGGCTTTGTTTTTTTTTTTTAATACAAAATTTTATTTACATTCAACATAAAATTTTATACAACACATAACATTTTGTAACAAGTTATATACTGTATACATATTATTCATACAATTCCATTTGATATTTAATGTCTAACCCTTTATTTTTATCATCCTTCTCTCCTTTTCCCTCTTACTTCCTTCTTTCCCCTCTCTGATCTTATACCCGGCTCCTACTTTTCTCCTGACCTTCTAAGAACCATTCTTCCTCTTTTTTATCTATTTCTAATTCATTCTATTTCATTAACTATTTTCTTTCTCTTTTTCTTTTTTAATTAAAAATACATTTTATTTATATTCAACACAAGCTTTTACATAACCTCTATCACATATCCACCTTCCATCAAGTCTATATACAATTCAGTAATATCTATTTTTCATTCTTTATCTCATCTGTCTTTCTTTTTCCTTCTTTATTTCCTCTTTGTCTCGTACCATCTCCTACTTTCCTCCTACCTCCCCAATTCTCCTTCCTTCTTATATTTTTTTTTAATATTCTCTTAAGTTTTTTCCCTCTTGGTTTATACAACTTGTCCACACAATACAAACATATATATACATCTTTAAAATTACTTCCGGCTTTCTTAACTTAGAACTTAAATGTAACTGTTTAGTATACATTTTCTCTCTTACTTCTTCTAGATTATTATTATTTCCCCCCCTCTTACTATTTCTATCAATCTATTTCTATTTTTTTTTATTTTAGTCTCTATTTTATTTATTTTATATTGTATTCTTTTTTAATATATTCTGTAAAGGGGTCCCATATTTCCTTATACTTCCCTGTTTGTTTCCCTTTTATTAAATTAGTCAGTTTATCAGCTTGCATCAATTCCATTATTTTTATAATCCATTCTTCTTTAGTTGGTATATTTTCTTCTTTCCAATATTGTGCATATTTTATTCTTGCAGCAGTACTTAAATAGGGAAGGGCTCTGTTAATGCATTACAGAAAGGATTACATTCACTAGTTAAGCCATCCCTCCCAAGCAACAGGCAACCTTCAAACTAATTTTCAAAGACATCCAGGTTTGCAACAGCTACATCTGCAGCAATCTGTGCCCCTTGCTGAATCCATTATTTTCTTACCAGCAAATGTAAGAACCTCCCATTGCTTCATTCCAATTCACCTGTCTTCCTGTGGGGAAATCCAGTATCTTACTATGGACTTCAGTAAACTTTCAGAAATATAGCAAGAGGACTTGCTCTATTATGGGATTTTAACCAACTGACCAGTATATAATTAATAGTTGCATTCAACTACTAAGATGCATTTGTTGTTTCTTCCCAGTTATTGTTTTAATGAGGATGATTATGCACTGATGTCACTTGGTTCATGGATTAATGTTGTGGCTGGAAAAATGATTGCTATAGACAGATCTGCAAAACATGTAATAGTTTCCAAGGGGAAAAAAGTGCCATATGATCATCTCATTCTCTGCACTGGCCAACAGTATCAGGTAAGTCCAAATACTGAGACAGCATTCCTATACCTGCTTAAATGGAAGAAATTCCCATTGAACTCAGGTTAATTTATACTGCATAGATTATAATGTGAATGGAAAATACTTTGTTTTATATCTGAAGTATTTCTTTTAAAAAAGCCCAAAAATAATCTTAATTCTTCATCTTCCTTTTACAGTTATGTACTAAATTCAAGGTTGTGATCCCATACTCACTTGAACAAATAGTTTCAGGAATAGACCTATAAGAATCAAAAATGATATGTGTTAATAAAAGTTATCATGGCTGAATTCAGTGGGAAGTCTTCCAGTATAAGCAGTTGATACTGTGTTCCTCTCTTGTAGCTTCTTGTTAGCAAATCTTATCAAAGTCCCAGAACCAGCCCCAAATTAAGATAATCTGACTATCAACAAATGAGAACCTATGCTATTTAATTCAGTGCTGTTGCTGCATAAGAAAACAGTTTGTCCACAAACCTTGATTTGATCTGCTTTATTTGATTTGACAAATCGAGCAGTGATGAAATTTCAAGGCTCCTCAACAAACAAGTTACTACACTTAATTTTTTATTATTAATTTGTTTTAAGGTGCAGTCCTATGGGCCCTAGGATTGTTAGTGACAGAGCACTATCCTCAGTGGAATAAACTAGACATCCATTTCCCTTCTCACCTGTATGCCGGATTCCATGGCTGGCTCTTTCTGAGATTGCATGGTGGGGTTTCATCAGGAAGCATGGCTGAAGTGCTGAGGATGACTACAAAACCATTTGAAACTGAACATTTTAGTCTTCTCCTTGTAGTAACATTGTTGTATCACTGACCATACCTCGAGTGGCCTTTAGAGGTTGAAAACAGTGCAGTTCCCAGAGGGAAAGAATTCTCCATCCCTGCACCAGGGCAACTGCCTCATGTACATATTTATCTTGAAGAATCTTTTTCTCTGATCTTTGCAGAGTGGTGATGTGATCTCAGCCTTTCACTCTATCAAGATCTCTTATTTTCTTTTAGTCAAGCAACACTGCCTTCTGTTCTCTTCCAAGCACTGTCCCAGGGTTGCAAATGAATGTGCTAATCACTCATATATGTGATGCACAGAGACAACAAAGAAGAGCAAATTGCTTCCTGTGATGGTGGTTCTTTGAATAGCTATTTGTGTATGCACACAATCCACTGTCTGCCTCCTATATACTGTATATCAGAATTTTAGCAGGCATTCCTTGTTTTATGAGCTGATATGACAGGGAACTGAGGAGAAAAAGAATGACAAACATGAGCATATTTTTTAAAAAAACCTGATGGGTTATTATCCAATTCTTGTAGTTGAAGAAGCTGGTTATACCTCTATAACTTTAGTTTAAATTGGGATATTTTAATAAATGGAACAGGAAAATTATCCTTTTATTACCTGCATTTACTTCTTCACATAATCATTACCATTTGCTACACACTTCTGCCAACGATGGACAAGCTTCTTAAAGCCATCATGAAAGAATTCCACACTTTTCTCTTTAACCAGATCCTGACAGTCCTTTCTACCTCTACATTTTAGTCAAACAGATGCCCACAAAAGTATTCCATCAATTTTGGGGAAATGTGTCAAGTCTGGACTGTATGGCAAATAGAGAAAGATGGTGAAATCCAAATCCGCAATTGCCTCTTCGGTGGCCTGTGAGATGTGAGGCCTACTATTGTCATGTTGCAGCCAAATTCTCTTCTTGTGAAATGTCAACCTTGAAAGCAATTTCCTTTTGAGTTATTCATCAATTGTCTTTAATCAGTTCTTCAACCTTTCTCATGAATTGTCCACTTCATTCTTGGTCACACAAATGAGTCCTTCCCAGTTCACACTCTTTACATTTTCTGAACAGTACTCATGTCAACACATAAACAACCTGCATTTACATTTCCAATGGAGGAACTCCTTCAGCAAATCAAAAATTCAATATTATTGTGCTTAAAGTACACTGACATGTAGTCATTATAGGTTTCCATTTCAGGAAAAATAGCAACACAACCTTTTCTCACTATAACTTCTTGTCAGTTTAAGTGAAAGAACAGATGCTAAAGAGCATGTCAGAGCTTCTAGTGTATCGGTACTACCAACTTAGAACACCGAATGCATTACTTTTCATTCAACCCTTGCAATTTTCCAGTACATGAAATGTTTTCATGCAGATGTTGTTCCAGAGAACTGGGTGGAAAATGTTAGCTTTAGCCAGTTGTTTTGTTTTGTTTTTTTCATCTCAGCAGATGGTGGACACTGCTTCTCTGGAAATACTTCAGTAGGGGCTGGACAACCATCTATTTGCAATACTTTAGTAAAGTGCTCCTCAACCTTTCTGTGCATAACTTGCATTTTTAAAGTGCTGTTGGTGCAATCCCAAAGCGGTTGCTGCAGAGGCAAGATTAGTCACAAACTATACTTTCTATACATATTTTCTCTCATGCAGAATAAGAAGTGAGACAAAACAAGGAAGAAAGAAAACGCATAAAGTGGAGAGGAAAACAGAGAAGGCAGGGACTGAAATGAAGTTGGAGGAAAGGAATGATAATAAATAGGAGAATATTTTTCCGATAGTGCCACTGAATGAAGGAACTCATTTACAGTAATTCTCTTGCAAAGGGAAGAAATATGTACCAGGCAACTCAACCTTATACCAAGAGTGTAATTGTGCCTGTTCACCATATTCTTTATTGTGAAGAAGGGTTGGTCTCCAGTATCCTTTCAAATTCTGTGGTACTATAAACATAATACACGGAAAAGAAACTGCTTTCTGACTGTTCTGATTTTTTTTCTTTTCCGATAGGATTTCAGTTATAATTAATGGATGAAAATTAAGATTTATTCAGACAATTTTTTTGGCAGACTTCAGTTAGTTTTCATTCTTGGGATGAGGTTTTAGATAGTATCCTAATCAGAAACAGGTTTAGAGCATTCAGAGCCTCCCTGAAAATGAGTGTAAGACCAGTTTGTATAATTCAAATGTCTTCTATATGGGTCTTTCTCAATGTGTCTCAATATTTGGAGCTGAGGTTAGTGAACACAACAGTAACATCTGTTAAAATAAAATCTGTGTTTTGTCTGTAGACTTTAAGACCCAGCTTCATTTGTCAAGCACCTATAACATCAATATTTCTATGTAATTAAAATATTTTTATTTTCTCAGGCAGATGGTGGCACTTGTTTCATCTTTCTTCTGTGGATTGGCTGCTGAGTTACTGCTTTCATAGTAATGTTATAGCTGCTTTATTTTAATAATGTGAGCTGCTGAAGCAGAATATATTTTAATAAATAGTGGTATCTGTGAGAAAATTAATTTGAGTGTTTTATAGTGAATTATATTTATTTGTCTGTAAATATAGGTCCCATGTCCCACTGGTGCAGATATCAAAGATTTGTTAACCAACAGAGAGGTACCAACAAACTATCAACAAAGATACACAGGAGTAGTGCCTTCCAATCTTTTTATTATTTCTGATGATAAAGATGCGTTAACAGCATTGAAGTGGCTAAAAGAAAAAGAGATTTATTCCCCAGGTAACAATTTTGCCAACTACTACATGAAGAGAGCAGAGGTTTACGCATTTCTTGGCAAGTTGTACCTCAGTTTCTAGCATATAATTATAGTTTAATTAATCCTTGCAAAATGTTTCGTCTGCTTTTATTTATTTTATGGATTAATTTACAACTTACTGTCAGTTTTGGAGACATTTATATTTCTTGTTTGGGTTGCTTGGAACAAAGGCTGAAAATAAGAATTACCTATAATTATTTTATGAAATTAGATTAAATGAAATGAAAGCCCTAAGAGCAAAGTCTGGGATTGTTAATTAACACGAGATAGTAATTTCATTAGTAAATGTGTTTTGCAGCTACACACAAGTTTTTTAGACTGAAAAACGCTGGAAATAAAATAAAATTTGACCTTTCATTAAGTTGCACGTACCTGATTTACCAAGACTACTTCTATATTTGGGTTGGGTTCTGTAAATCTACATATTACATTTTCATTACCTAGAAATGAATGGCATATAGATTTCAATATTCAAAGCAAGTAGTGGATCTGCTTAATTTTTCAGTACTCTATATATATGGAATGAGATCACACTGTGTCCTTCGTGCTTGCAGATGAGCAATAGAAATAACTTCCTTTACATTTCTAGTTTTACATTTCCAATCTATTTCCCCAGAGCTAGCCAATTACCACATCAGCTGCCCCATGGGAATCAGATGATTTCTATTGTTAATGGCTGATAATCTGGGAATTAGAAAATATGTACATGAATGGATGGCAGAAGAGCTAGATGCACAGAATGGATTCGTTTTAGCTAAATGTATCGCATTCATTTCCCGAATAATTTCTCACTTGTCACTTTGTAAAAGGGATATTTTGTTGTGCTATATGGAGCTAAACATAAAGTAGGTATTTGGACATAAAACGTAACCTGTTCCTTGTACTCAGCTTGTGCTTTCTGCAGTTGTAAGTGCCCTCGATTTCACCTGCCTGCCTCCATGGGAGTAATTTTTGTTGAGCTACGACTTCTGAGTAGATGTCCATGAGACTAGATGGCAAGGCTAGAATCCTTAGCTCTGCTGTGCTCTCTGCCCAACTGTTTTATTCCCTGCCCCATCTCTTTGCTTTCTGTTAAAATATCTCTAAAAACACTTAGTGGTGCTGGCAAGAGGGCTGGGGGTACAGAAGCACCACAACTGCCATCCCAGCAACGATCAGGGTGCTAAGTCACCCCTGAGGCTTTCTCCACTGGTCACTTGAGGCAGAAGCTGGGAAGGAGCCACCAGTCAGAAAGAAAGAGTTACTGTTGTCAGCAGCATGGAAGTTCAGTTTTCTTCCAGTCACCATTAGGTACCATTGGAGGAGGTGCAGGTATCTTCGAAGTTGGGATTAGTAGTTTCTGTTGCAAGCGGCTCCAGAAGTGGCTGCTGACAGCTGCTGCTTCTTAGCACTTTTTCTTTTGAGCTCCCTCACTTTCCGATTGGAAATAGGGTTGTGTGTGTACTCATTCCCTCATTCTCTCTGCCAGGTCACCTCTTTCTTTTTTTTCCACTTATGCTTCTGCGGTGGTATACTGTATGCCATCAATTTCTCCTGCCTTAATTCTCCCTTTGGGAATTATTTTTGTTGGGCTATGACTTCTGAGTAAATGATCAGTCTGGATGGCAGGGCTAGAATTCTCTGCAACTTTTTCAGCCTTGTTGTATACAATTTATAGTAAAGTAAATCAAGGTCTGTATGGAGCTAGGACTTTTATGGATATACCATAGTATTTCATTTTGCCCATTCATAACAAAGTGCTTGTACGTTGATTCGTGTGAAACCAAACAAATGTTTTTTTACATCTAGGTTTGTTTATCACAAGAATGATGACTAGCTTTACTTGTACATATATGTCTTTTGTTTGGGGAACCAAGTCTTACCTTTTGTGGAGCAAGTGATTGGATGTGATCCTGTGTACAATCTCCTGCTCTTTTCTGCAATGACAGGAAGGTGCCTTTTCAATCTGTCTCATTTCTCAGTTTAGTTCATTTATGTTAGGGAAAGGCTGCTCCCGCATTGACAAACCTTGCTTCAGTCCCACTTACTACTGACTTATTCTGTTAGATCTGCCCCTTTGGGACCTGAGAGACAGAAGGTGTTCTGTGGGAGAAGAAACGTAAAGAACATTTTGTGTGCCATACTATTCAGGCAAAAGTGTCCTTACTTTTGATCCTGACTTGTTAGCAGGCATTCAGTGAGCAGTGCCATTTGTATGTGTCCTTCTTTGTTGTGAGTGTGTGTGTGTACATCTGCACGCGAGTGTACTATTTTGTTTCTGAGTGTTTGTATGAGTTAGTAACATTCTTACTAATGTTTAAAAAACGTATGTAATGCATGTTGGCTCTCTTCATACTATCCACCTAACAATCCTCCGAGGGAAGTGAGGTTGTGAAGAAAGGCTGCGTTTACATGACACACTGAAGCCCAGACTGCTGTGTCATCTTAGCCAAAGTTAATAATATATGGCTCATTGTTGTGTTGTACAAACTTATAAATTAAGGTAAATTGAATGCAGCCTTTTATTTATTTATTTATTTTTAAATTTTAATGTTGACATGCAAAAAACCCCTGTAATGCCAACAAGAAAAAAAAAGATACTGATTATACAGTAAAGAAAAAAAAGTCCCTAGATACATTATAGTCACTAAAATTAAGTAAATGTGACAAACTAATTAATAGAGAAACAAAAAGAAAAAAGATCAATATAATAACCAGAGATAGTGATATAAAATGAATTCAATTCTTAAGCTTATTATTAAATCTAGACCATATATAAACATATTGCTTTAGATACTTAATCAGGATAGGACAAAAGATTTAAGTTCCCCTTTTTAAAACAAGGGAAACCCCTAGCATTCTCTCTCTACAAATTGATATCCATTATTTGCTGCTTGACAAATTCTTTAGCTTTAGTAAAACTCAAAAAATGCAAGGCTATTATTTTTTTATTATTGAATTTATACACCACCCATCTCACTATAAAAGTGACTCTGGGCAGTTTACAAATAAAAATTATAAAACCATTATAAAAATAGAAAAATTACAAAACATAGAAGATAAAAGAGGGAAACTAAAAGGCAGAGAGTGCGTCTTAAGCCCCCAATTATAGATAGGCTTTGTAATTTTACCTCCGAAGTCTTCTTCCAAGTTGAGGAAATGGTATCTAATAGTGTCAGTCGGGCTGAACTCTTGGGAAGAATGTTAATTTAAGCCAGTAGATGATCTTACTGATCCACAATTGTGCTTCTGCTGAACTAAGATCTGCCTCCAATCAAAGGGTATTATTGGAAACATATCTGAGGATCCCAATAGCTTGGATTGGACTGCTCCAGAAGGGAGAAGTCCTGGTAGATGCAGGCCTGTGCAGCAATTGCCTTATACTGAAAAACTGTAACTGCAGAAGGGACATACAAACACCCATTTTCCAAAAAGAGCCTGAGAATCACACCCACACATCTCTGGGTGGACTCCATACCATGCATAACCTACGGCCTCCAGGAACACAAGGTCTGGAAGACAACATTCAGACCTCTAAATATTTTAACTGGCTGTATTTTATGTCCACTGATCTGCCAGGCATATTTCATTAGATGGTTGGAGAAGACCATAATGTTGGCCTTCAAATAATGTAAAACAACCTTTTCTTCAGAATAGAATAGAAAGAAGCAAAAGCCTGGAAGGCTCTTCTCAATCTTACAGCTGAGAAGGAAAAAATGGCTGCACTGTCTGCATATAGTAGGGGGTATTAGCCATCATTGGGAGTGGAAGGTAGGATCAGAAACAGGTTGGACCAATGAGTTGATGTAGAAGTTAAACAAAAGGGAGCTGATATTTAGCCCTGCTCACCCATTTGTTTGAAAAAAAATGGGAATGAAAGTATGGAGTACAACAAATCTTCAAGCAGGTGATTTCACATAGGCTTCAAATACTGTAAGAGGAAGGAGCCACAATCTATTGTGGAGGCTTCCAGCTTCTTCTGTAATCTGTCCTTCAGGAGAGAATCAAAAGCTATTTGAAATCAACAAAGGCAGCTAAAAAGTTTCAAGGGTTAGCACTATACTTTTCAACTAAATGTTGAATTTCTGTTCCATGGGAGTCATGGGTCCTTGATTTTGGACACATTATGTAAGTTAGCGCATTTGAGGTACCTTGGTTGAAAAAGTTTTGCCCTATGACGCACCATTTTGCTCAGTTAAAGGTTACAGGCATGAGAGTTTTAGTAGTATATAGATTCATTTTCATAATTTTTGTACTACTTTTCATTTGCAAATATCAAAATGTTCAGAATAGATATAATTAAAATAAAAAATATATAAATATAGGATAAAGTCTAAAAACAGCCATTAAAAAAAAATCAATATACAATTACCAGGACAGCTGATAACATCAAAGGAAGATCTAGGCAAATAAATCTATTTTCAGGCTTTGGTAACAGCACTCTATTGTTGGAGTTCACCGAATCTCCAAACAAAGTTTCTTCTACAATGTGGGCACCAATACAGGGATTGCCTGACTTCACACCCCAGCTGAGCGAATGTCAGCAAACCATAGTCTGCTCAGCAGGTCATCCTCTCCTGATTGTAAAAAGAGCAGGGAGGTCTCTGTGGAAGGAAGTAATATATACATGCACAAACAACTATATCACGAGAGAAAGCTTCACTTTAGCTAGAATGATCATTATATGTTACAGTACTTAACAGAAATTCAGTTTCTTTAGATTTTATATGCAATAGCTTTGGTGCCCACCACGCTGGGTGGAGATGATGGGAACTGCAGCCCAACATTTCTGGGGTTATGTTAGTAAAGATTGCTGTAGGAGGTCATCAATATCTTATGTTCTGGTACCTCTGTTTTGTGGATTTCATTATATCTGACAGAGAAAGATAGATAAGGGAAAAATACGCTTTCTAGTTGTGGAGTAACAGAATTCGGATGGCAATGCTTTTCCTTCTCTCCTTTCCAATTTCCCATCATACTTTTAAACTTTTTATTGTTTTATTTGGAAATCTTGTAAACAAACATAGAGGTTGGTTAGATAGAGGGATATGATAAAAGATGGTACTTTTTCCCCCTTCCTTTTCCCCACTGGTTCTCACACTAAGATATAAAGATGCCCTACTTTGATGTAAACTGCTTCCTACTTCTGGGATGTATTCTGCAGATTTTTCACTAAATTATCTTAGCTATTGTTATTAGGTAATTCTGTTTACTGTACTTCATAGCATCAGAGCAACAAGGAGGTCACAGATAACTTCAGTATTATTATCATCTGAATTACATTAATGAGGTTTTGGTTATAAGTGTTACTCATTTTATTCTGTTTTTTCTTTTGCTCTCTCCAGGGAATATTATTGTCTATGGGAATACAATTGATGTTTACACCACTATAGAATCCCTCTTATCATTAGGAATTAGTGGCTATCGTATACACCTTGTGCACCCTCCCTTGTACTCCAATGTTACTTCTCTCAATAACAACACAATAGAAAAGGCTATCAAGAAAGCACTGTCCAGGGCTGGTGTAACTGAACACCATGATAGTCTGTTGGCTCAATGGAATGATGGCAGTCACCCAGATCCAATCACATCTGCATCTTTCACTACTAATAGAAAGCCATTTAAGTTGCAATGTTCTGTAAGTATGTTCCTTTGCTCTGTTTTACTGTATATCAACTGAACCACTGGAGCAGGTTTGAACTCTGGAACTCTGCTTTTGGATCTGGCTGTGCCTGAAACATAGTTTGAACCTTGGGTATGAATCTTAGTCTAGTTTTTGATTGTGCTATGTTTTAAGCTTTCCGCATTACTGTATTGGCTTGCTTGATCTTACAGAATAAGATAGTTGTGTCTTACAGAATAAAGTTACAGTTTGGGGGAAGTCTGCAAAAATAATCCAGCTTTTATACCTGCATTTTTTCCCACAATTTTGTGCAAGCTATGTATACCAAACACCATTTTTTTTAAAAATGTGGCAGATTATTCCCCCCTCCCCCCAGTCCTGTTGCACTGCTTCATCCTGGCGGGATGGTGGTGTTATTCCTGGGAGGGATGAGCAAAGAATGCCAGGAGTGTATGCCAAGAGTACATATTCCCAGCAGGGTCACCCAAGGCATGAATGTCATTCCAGCTGCCTGGCTAAAGCAAGCAGCCTCTATATAGGGCAGCAGCAATTTATTTATTTATTTATTTATTTATTTATTCATTCATTCATTCATTCATTCATTCATTCATTTATTTATGTTTCGATTTCTATCACCGCGCCATCTCCCACGAGGGGACTCTGGGCGGTGATGGTAGAGGCAGATGATCAATTTATTAACAATGGCAAGGGCATTATTTCATACTGTGCAGGAGAAGGCAATGCTAAACCACTCCTGTGTTTTTCCAAGAAAACCACATGGATAGAAAATATAGCATGATTGATGATACAGTTCTGGATGATGGGCTGAGGAACAGCTGAGGACATGTCAGAGTCATTGGGAGCCGGGTGGCATACAAATGTAATAAATAAATAAATAAACATCCGAGGTACCTTAGAAGATACTCATTACTTATGAGAACCTTTAGTACTAGAAGATGAAATAAGATCAACACTCTGGTTGTTATCAGGTTGGAAGGCTAGGGGTTAATGGAATACCTACAAAAATATGGCAAGCAATAGAATCAGGGTGAGTATAGGTTCTAATCAAGCTATGCCAGCAAATCCAGACAATGGCAAAATAGATGCGGGAAACAGATCCAATACCAAAGAAAGAAGACTTAAGAGAGTGTGCCAGCTATCAAAGATATCCTTAACTTCACATACTAGCAAAATAATCCTTATCCAATGCAGATTTGAGCCCTATATGAAAAGGGAGATGCCAGATGTTTTTTTAACAAAAAAGTATTAGCATTTTTAAATACAATAAAAGTATAAAGAAATAGAGGAAAGATAAGAAAAAGAAAAATAAGAAAAAGAAAAGAGAAGGAAAAAAAGAAAGAAAATATTACTTCCACCCTTCTTTCTATCAAGTAGTTGCCATCTTACTCTTTCCCCTCCCTCTTTTTTTCTCTTACTTTGTAATTCCCTTCCCCTTCCCTTTTAACCCTTTGTATTACCCAAATCCATAAATCATCAATTCAGTCTTTTCTTCTTTCAACAGAAAGTCCATATAAGGTTTCCAGTCTTTCAGAAAAAAGTCTTTATCATTTTTTACATGCTAGCAAAATAATGCTTAGGTTCATCCAACAGGGAAAGGGAGATGCCAGATGTTCAATCGGGTTTTAGCAAAGGCCAAGGAACATGAGACATTATTGCTGATGCACACTAGATAATTGAGAAAGCCAAAGAATACCAAAAATAAGTCAATGCATGCTTCATTGATTATAGAAAGGCCTTCAATCATGTCAGTCATGTCAAGCTGTGGGATGTGCTTAGAAAAATGGGAATCCCAGAACATCTCTTTGTCTTCATGTGAAAGTCATGGCAAAACAGTCATGGCAAAACAAACTGGCTCCAGGTTGGCAAATGAATAAGACAAGGCTGTATATTATACTCTGATTGATCGATTGATCGATTCATTCATTCATTCATTCATTCATTCATTCATTCAACCTATATGTGGAATATATATTGAGGAAAGCTGGACTGGAAGAAAATGAGTGTGGTTTTATAACTGGAAGAAGAAACATCAATAATCTGCGCAATGCTGATACCTGAAAATGCAAATGATTTGAAAGCTGTAGTAATGAAAGTAAAGTAAAGAAGCAAAATGAAAAAAGAGAATTATGATTAAATATAAAGAAAACCAAACTAAGGACAACAGGTACGAGCCTTAGAATTGACAATGAAGATATGTATGACCCCCCACCTGGGTACCATCTGTGACATGGCGCCAGCCAAGGGACACGCAGCAACTAAACAATTGAAAGCAATAGCCGGCAGACAGAGAGAGAGAGGGAAATGTGGATTCAGCACCTTGGACCTTCAAACGCACCGGCAGAGGCGCGAGACGAGGATTAAAGAGACGGGCTGGAAGGGGGAGAATAGAATGTGTATATATACTAATCCTTTGTAAAACTCCCAAAGAACTAGAGGCACTGTGGGAGTTCGTAGACAAGAACTTGGGACGTGGATTCATCCGCCCAGCCAATTCCCTGATGGCCGCACCAGTGCTGTTTAGAACAAAGAAAGACGGTCGCTAAGAATGTGCACGGACTACCGAGGACTAAACGCCATCTCCATGGCAAATAAGTACCCATTACCATTAATAAAGGACA
Organism: Charina bottae; assembly: GCA_023362775.1. NCBI lineage: Eukaryota > Metazoa > Chordata > Lepidosauria > Squamata > Charinaidae > Charina > Charina bottae. The sequence continues at coordinate 19,657,418 of JALMGJ010000016.1, read as the reverse complement.
TGTTGGCTCACCTATCGAAAGGAAAGATTTTCACCAAGCTGGACTTAAGGGAAGCATATTTTAGAGTAAGAATCAGGGTGGGGGATGAGTGGAAAACAGCGTTTAATTGTCAACTGGGCTGTTTTCAATTTTTGGTCCTCCCGTTTGGATTGAAAGGCGGGTAAAGGTAAAGGTTTCCCCCGCACATTTGTGCAGTCGTGTCCGACTCTAGGGGCCGGTACTCATCTCCGTTTGTTAGCCGAAGAGCCAGCGTTGTCCGAAGACGCTTCCACGGTCACGTGGCCGGCATGACGCGCACGGAACGCTGTTACCTACCCACCGAAGTGGTACCTATTCATCTACTTGCATTTGCATGCTTTTGAATTGCTAGGTTGGCAAGAGCTGGGTCTAGTGCGGGAGCTCACTCCGTCATGCGGGGCTAGGGATTCGAACCTCCGAACTTGCAATCTTCCGATCGACAAGCCTGGCGTCTTACCCGCTGAGCCACCACGCCCCCTGAAAGGCGGACCGGGGGGTATTTATGCAAATGATTAATGAGATAATGTGTATATATACTAATCCTTTGTAAAACTTAATTCACTTGGAGCATTGAAGTGCTTGGAGTCACTGATACAATAAAGATTCCTGACGATTTCAACGTGTCTCGTGCGTGGAGTGCTGATTGTAATCCAGGACCATCACAAGAGGTAGATAACTTCTGCCTTTTAGGATCAACTATCAACAGTAAAGGAACCAACAGTCAAGATATACACTGCAGACTAGTACTTGGTAGAGTAGCCATGAAGGCCCTGGAAAAGATAATCAGATGCCGGGATGTGTCTATACCTACAAAGATCAAATCATGCAGGTAATGGTTTTCTCTGTGATGCTCTATGGAAGTAACTGTTGGACTTTGAAGAAGCAGGATAGAAAGAGTATTGATGCTTTTGAACTTTGGTGTTAGACAAGTCTCCTGAGAATGCCTGGATAGCCGGATAAACAAATGGATCATCAACTGAGATTTCCCACTTGAGGCACAATGACCAGCCTCAAATTATTATACTTTGGACACATTATGCAAAAGCCTTGTTCTCTGGAGAAGTCTATAATGCTGGGAAAGGTGGAAGGAAAGAGAAGAGGATGTCCAGGAGCAATGGGTACACTATTGGAAAACCTGAAAGACCAGGTTGGGGACAGGTCCTCCTGAAAAAAATTATATATGTGGTTGCTAAGAGTCAACACCAATTTGATGGCACATAAACAGATTATTGGGATTATTATTATTGAGATTATTGAAGGGGCGTGGTGGCTTAGCGGGTAAGACGCCAGGCTTGTCGATCGGAAGATCGCAAGTTCGGAGGTTCAAATCCCTAGCACTAGCTCCAGCTCTTGCCAACCTAGCAATTCGAAAGCATGCAAATGCAAGTAGATTAATAGGTACCACTTTGGTGGGTAGGTAACAGCGTTCCACGCGCGTCATGCGGCCACATGACCGTGGAAGCATCTTTGGACAATGCTGGCTCTTCGGCTAACAAACGGAGATGAGCACCGGCCCCTAGAGTCGGACACGACTGCACAAATGTGTGGGGGGAACCTTTACCTTTACTTAAGCAGATTATTGAGTCCATAGTATGGAAGATTGGGATTCCTGTCTCAGAAGCCTTGTGGGTATTTTGGGACAGCAGTCTGGTGGTTTCTGTTGCCACCAACTATCTTCCAGGGTTTGCCTCAGCTGGTATCTTCCCCCTAACCTCATTGTATGAGAGAAATAAGACTCTCACAACCTGTACTACCGATCAAAACGCAAAAAGTGAAATATCTGTAATGCCACTACCAGGCCCTATCATGTAAAGCCCTTCCTTGAGAGACAGACCAATTTAACAGGAGGTAAACAAAATCAGACTTTATTTTTAAAAAGAAGATAACATGTAAAAATACTTTTTAAACTTTAAATATTAAAAATGCAAGCATTCGGTGTTGAAAGATAATTTACAGAACCCCCAAATCATGGTTAGCTGCTTACAAATGAATTAAAACAGAAGATCCCAAAAGAAAATGTAATGGTCCAGGTAGACCACAGGATGGCAAAGATATGCTCTATAACAAGATGAGATAGTTGCAAATCAATAATTCTATAGAGGAAAAAAAAAGTAAGTTATCACTATTAATTGTAAAATAATATATGATGATGTAGTAAATCAGTTTATAATTATATGCTATAATAAAAATGATAAAATATGATAGCTAAAAAGAGAATAAAAATAAAAAAACAAAATATTCTATACTAATGGGCTACAGTAGTACAATTGTTAAAAACAAGATGTCTAGAAAAAATAAACATAAGCAGCAGTATAACAATGCAGTTATGTAAGCGAGGGTTTATCAGAACTGTTTAACTTATCCTAGCGGCCAGTTTCTGGCTGGTTTTACAAGCTGCTGTGCAAAACGTAGCAACGTTGTATGTTACAAGATTAAATCAGAAGAAGTAAAAATACATGAAATTGATCAGTGTGGCCAGGCAGGTGGAAATATAACATAAAATGAGCAATAAAGAAGAACATGTTCTATAGCTTCAATGTGCCCAGACCAGTAGAGACATAAGCACTCTAAAGAATTTTCTATGTTTCGGAGCTCCTAGCTGCTTGAGATAAGCTTCAGGGACTACCATATATCTTTGACTATTGGTAAAATAGATTTTTTTTTAAGATATTATCTTTGTTGTTTTAAAATAATCTGTCTTGCTCATAACCCAGGAAAAGCAGGTAGAATGGAGAGAGTCTTAATAATGCTAATTTTGCTGATAGTGAGGATCAGAATCTATCCTTCCGTGATAAAAGAGCTAAGCTAATTGGGAAACAAGTTAATCTTATCCAAAGGATAATTATAGCCAGAACTCTAGACTCCATTTTAACCAAATAAGACCGGAGTGCCACATCATCTTTTCTTGCATCTTTTTTCCATTTGTCCAATTGGGGGAATAATCTACTATTACTATGTCAAACAAGACTCATACTTTCTCTTCCTGCAATACCTCTACTTTCACTCTTCTTTTTTCAATGTCCTTTTTCCCTAAGTTCTACTTTTGACACTACCAGAAATGGCTTGTCTCACATTCACAGCCACTCATCACACTTGTGATCACCCTTCACTAATTCTCTCAATCTTTCATGATAAAAAATAAAATCAGTTGGGCTCTTAGATTTATATTGATTCTTTTTCCATGTGTACATATGAATAAACTTACGTTTAAACCACATACTTGATGCAAAGAGCTTTTTCTAAGCAGGTACTCATCAGTCAGCATTCTCATTCATTCTTGGGGCTGCAACTGGACAAATCAATTTTTTCAATACTGTCTTGTCTCATTCCCACCTATCATCTAACAGAATATTTTTCCCCTATACATCACATTTATTTAGAATGTTACATACTTTCCCCCAACCAAGAATGAGTTGGCAGGAAAATTATATACCATGTAACATGCATCTGTGATCAAACTACAGGTAGTCCTCACTTAACAACTGCCCTGTTTAGCAACTGTTTGAAGTTACAACTGGTCCTCACACTTACGACCATCTCTGCTTCCCCATGGTGATATGATCAACATTCAGGTGCTTCACAACCGGTGGGTGTTTACGACTGTCTCAGCATCCCACAGTCACATGATTGCCATTTGCGCACTTCACATCCGGCTTCTGGCAAGCAGAGTCAATATAGAAACTGGCAGTAAAATCGCAAGTCCCAGTCATATGATGTCTCACTTAATGACCGGAGCAGAAGTGAAGTCATAAGTCCATCATGGTCACATGATGTCTCACTTAACAACCATATCGCTTAGTGATGGAGTTGCTGGTCCCAATTGTGGTCGTTAAGCGAGGACTACCTGTATTCCTGTTTTCATTTGGACAAACAACCTAGCTGACACCAAGTCATACTTTCTGACATACATTTTAGCCTTCTCATTCATAATTAAACTTACACCTTCACTTCCATGTGTGTATTCATCAACTCCACTCCACAAGGTTATATCGCCTTCATGCAGATGTATGGCATCCTTCACAAATATACATCATATTTTTTTCTTTCTTTTTTCATTTATTAATTCATGCAGTTCATAAGCTACTCTTCTTACATTCTAAGTCACAATCTTCCATTGCCATGGTTATCATCAAATGATCTTGACCTTTGCCACCCATCATGGGTCTGGTCAATTGAGGTTTTCACGTAACACTTTTCAGTAAGAAATAGAAGGAGTAGTCTAGGTTACTAGCCTTAATTATACCAATGCTACGTGCAATACACTTTGCTAATGGTAAGTTCAGTAATGGTCAGTTTAGTACATTTTGACCAGTATGCTGCAAGTGCATCCAAAGCCCAGCTTTGTCCCAAGCAAGCCAATATACTGTTGCCTATATTCCACCTAATGGAAAGTGCCTGTAGTACACTGACATAGTGAGGATACTCATCTATTTGAGCACTAAATATTCTAAAAACTACATTTAATTATTTACCACTTACTGGAACTTAGCTATGATTGACCAGAAAGTTTTTCTTTTGTACTTCTTTAATAATGCTTAATGCCATTCTGTTCATGTTTAGTTTCCACTAAATTTGCATATTGGGTTGCAAATTAAGCAAAATTTACAATTTAACTAAGCAGACTTGTATTATGGCTGTTGCTTTAGATTAGAGGATGACTAATGACCAAATATTTATTTTAGGCATTCTTTAACTTTACCAAAAGAAGAGTGGATTATGAGACTTTCAAAGCAGTTAATGATGCATGTCTGGTCTATGATGGGAAGCTTGTGATTGATACCAACTTCCATACCAATGATGTGACCATCAGAGCTGGAGGTCCTTTAACCAAATTTTCCAATATATACTATGCTAATGAATGGACACACAGCAATTTCAGCTCCAAGGAGGTTGGTTTTCAGCTTGCTGCAACCATGCTGAATCTCTTCGATCCAACTCTAGAGCCAATTTTTGAACCTCCAGAAGATATGGATAGACTAATTCCTATGTACAAGGGATGCAAAATTCAAGGTGAGCCAAATACATTTCTTTTTCATAGTCTTGAATTTCTATAAATCTCACCTTGCTGTATCAGAAAATATTTTGAAGTAAAAGAAATTGATTTATGATATATCAGGTTTAGAAAGACAAAAATTTTGCCTGTTGGCAAAATAATTTCATTTTTCCTGTTCTATTTGTCTCTTATGTATGTATGTATATATGTATGTATTGCCAAGATCATCTAGTGTATACCCCAAATGCGAATTTAAAATACAGTGTTGCCATTGCTACATACAGGGAAATTAGAACTGCCTCTTATTTATTATGCAGTTTAAATAATAATAATAATAATTTATGAAACTTCTATGCCGCTCGACTCACAATAACCCTGGGCAGCTCACAACAATCAAAGAAATTACATTAAAAGATAAAGATAAAAGATGGCCAGTGCGATGAAGCGAGGAGTCTCACTGTTCCTTGCCAAAGGCCTGGGTGCTACCCCATCCAAGGTCGAAGATGGAATATCCCCAGATCTGGGTAGCCCAAATACCCACAGCCACTTGGTCTTTGTAGGATTCAGTCAGAGCTGGTTTCTCCCCATCCAAACCCGCAGAGCATCCAGGTACTGGGACAGAACCTTGGTAGCCTCACCTGGCTGACTCAAAACCGAAAGATGTAATTGGGTATCATCAACATACTAATGACCTCACCCAGTGGTTTCATGTAAATGTTTAAAAGGAGGGGGGAGAGAGTAGAACTTGCAGTACCCCTCACAGAAGGAGCCTAGGGAATGATCTCTCCCCCTCACCAACACTGACTGGAACTGGCCCCACAGAAAGGAAGAGAACCATCGTAAAATGGTGCCCCAGTCCCCAAACCACGGAGCCGGCTCAGAAGGATACTGTTGTTGATGGTATTGAAAGCTGCTGAGCAACCACCATCCTGGCTCCACCACAGGTCATCAACAAATATGACCAAGGCTGTCTCAGTACTAAATCCCAACCTGAAACCCAACTGAAATGGGTCTAGATAATCCGTTTCCTCCCTGGTTCTCATCAGCTGCAGACCAACCATCTTCTCAACAAACTTCCCCAAAAAGGGAAGGTTGGAGACTGGTCAGTTGTTGTCAAAAACTGTTGGATCCTCAGAGAGGCTGACACCATGGCCTGAACCCAACCGCTGGTCACCTCCCTGGCCACTTTTACAATCCAGGAAGGGCCTGGATCCAGTAAACAGGTGGCTGAGCTGACAGCATGGAGAGCTTTGTCCACTTCTTTGGGATTCACCGGCTTAAATTCTCCCCAGATCACACCCCCAGACCATGCCCCAGGCACCTCAGCCTGCTCCACCCAGTCAGAGTCCAAGTCAGAATGTCATGCTCTTGATCCTTTAGTTATTAATCAGAAACTCCAGACACAAGCCCTTAAGGATATGAAGAGTTCTTTATTAAAACTAGAGATCCATAACACATCAAAGACTCGAATGAATGAAGCTCGTGTAAACCAACAATTAAAACCTTCAAGGTTCCCCCACAAGTTGACAGCCCCTCCCTTCACTTCCCAATTTCTCGATCTTCCCAGCCCCAAATCAACTAACAAGGTGCTGGCATTCTTTGATCTATCCTTGGTGCTGAACTGCTAGACACCATACTTGCATCAGCATAATTTGCGGTTCCGTTAATACACTAAGACTCCACTAGAAGCATTCTCACTTACTCCACAAGTCTGGTGAGTATCCACTTCGAAGTAGACAGGCAGGATGTACCTCCCTCCTGTTGCCATGGCAGGATATCACATCCTGACACAGAATGAATCTGAGTGCCTTTATCCGTTGGATAGCCTGAATCAGGCTCACAGTAGCCCAATAAATGTTTCAACTCACATCTGGTTATTTGCAGTGCAGAGCCCCTGAAACCTGTAACAACTCACAGATGACAACAGCCACCCTCCTTCCCTCCCCTGGGCTCTTGGCTGGTGCAGAACCCAAAACCCGGGTGGGCACATTTCTGAGAGGGGAAACCCCCCCTCCGGGCCCAACCAAGTCTTGGTAAGACATGCCAGGTTGGCACCCTCCTCCAAGATAAAATCATGGATGAGGGCAGCTTTGTTACACACTGACCTGGCATTCAGAAGCAACATCCGGTCCAGGGCCACCAAGGATGCAGTTGCCAGGCACCAAGGGTAGAAGCCGAGATCTGGACAGCAGGAACACTTTCAAACAGAAGGCCCGGTGTCCCTGAGTGCAGCCCACCCTCAGATTCCTGCCATATCTCTCTCTACCATTGAGATAGCCCTCCTGCCGCCTCAGCTTGCCCCTTCCCATCCCCTCTGCTATGCTTCCTGCCCAGGCCCAGGCACACATATTCAGTCTCACCACTGCCACCACCACCACCAGGCAATTCCCTTATAACCCACCCCAACCCACCAGGAACTCAGTCACCCCTAACCACACCTGTCTTAAGGCACTCAGTGGCCTGGGGGATTCAATTCCCAGCCGGAAAAGGGGGGAAAAATGAAACAAATATACATAAAGTTCCACACACTTCCCCATCCCCCTGAATAGGGCAGGCACCCTAATGATGACACAGGCTAACCCAGAGCAGCCAGATCCACAAGGCCAACGTCTGGGGGTGGAGGGCGCAAAAGGCTAAGGGACAACAAGGCTGTGAAGGCTGCATGGGCCAGAAAGTCCACCATGCCAGCTGTCTTCTGCAGCGATGCCAGCACCAAGGCCTTTGCTGGGCCTATAGGCCTCACTGCGACTCCTCATGGCCCCAGTAGCCAGGCCCAAGGACAGCCCTGTTCTCCCCACCAGTGCCAGCTTCAGCAGTCCAGACACACCACCTCTGGCCTCTGGACTCCACCGTTGCTGCCATCCAGGACCCAAGAGCTGCCACAATGGTCCTCTCTCATCACCTCCGCAACCCTCTGCATCTTTCACAGCTACCAGGTCTCACGTCAGCTCCGTCTCCGATCTTTCCTGGTCTCTCTGCAGCCTGCAGCAGCCTCAGAGGCCTTAGGTGTTTTCGGGGCTTCACAACAGGCTAGAGGTCTAGTAAGTACTATATTGGGTCCCCCCTCAATGACAGGGTTCCCCCCACTAGCTCATTGGTCATGGGAGCCAGCCACCCCCCCAAAAAAAAAAACCATACAGAAATGAAAAGACAGCATCCACACCGACCCCTCCTCAGCACACAATCCATCCAGTTGCCATCTTTAAAAAAACAAATCCTCAGAAACTCTAGGAGATTTACAAATATTAAAATAGCAATGAAATAAAATTACATTTTAAAACTTCAGTAACAAAATTCTAACAAAAATAGGAAACTGATACAGATAAATTTGTCTGTGTGTGTGTGCGCGCACACACACACACACACACACAGATACAGATACCTGCCTGTGGCTCTACAATCGGTCCCCAAAGGTCTTCCAGAAAGTGCTTACCTGCTTCAGAAGTCCTTGCGTGTGAGGGCCATCCTCACCTCAGGGGGGCAACTGTTGCACAGAAGGAGAGCTGCCACTAAGAATATCTGATATCTGGTCTCTTCTACCATACTGTACCTCCTGGAAGAAGGGGACCATTAAAAGGCACTCTCTGGCCGCCAGGATTGGATGGGCAGAGATTACTTAGAAAAAGTGCTAAAAGCCTCCAGGCACTGGGAAATGTATGGCTCAGCACAGCATAAAAGTGTAATATTTTTCTGGCTGTGGCCAGGGTAGGCGTGGGCCTAGGGGTGCCCTATTTTAGGGGGCGCCAAAATTGAAAAGACTTCTGAAAAACACAATAAAAAAGCAGTAACAGTGCACTCTGTGAACCAGTGTGCCCGCTCGAGGGTTAAATAAAATTTTGCAGTGTAAATAGGGTGAAAATGTCAGAGAAAAGGGGGGGAAATTGTCCGGGGGGGCAGAAAATCAAAAACTCAAGGAAAAAAATAAGACAGCGCCTTTTTGAAATTCCTAACAAAATTGGAAGATGAGCCAAACCATAGGGCAGAGCTTTCCAAACTGTGTGTCGCGACACAAAAGTGTGTCGCCACACACAGCGTGGTGTGTCGCCACACCACCCGGAAGCGGCGGCGTGCGCGTGCACGGCGGCCGCCATGCACGCACGCGCCGCCGCACACCCCCCGCGCCGCCGCACACCCCCCGCGCCGCCGCCGTGCGCGCGCGCGCCGCTGCACGCCCCCCGCGCCGCCGCACGCCCCCCCGCGCCGCCGCCGTGCGCGCGCGTGTCGCCGCTGCCGCCGCCACCGGGTGTGTTGCCAGCGGCGGCACTTTGGAAAGCCCTGCCATAGGGGCACCAGAATATGACTGCCTAGGGCGCCAGAATGTCTAGAGCCGGCCCTAGCTACGGCCACACTCCAAATTACATCAATAGCCTGAGCAAGACAAAAACTATTTTTTATTTGATTCAGTGTAAAATACAGTTAACATGATTGTTACCAATGTTTTTAATAATTTTCCCCTTTTTATCATAGGAGGCAAGTTTTGGGGGGCTCAGAGAAGAACTACAGATGGAGTTTCGGGGTCTGCATGCAGCCCAGGAAGCCCCATATTGTGGACTGTGCATGAAACAAAATCTGCTAAAATTTGCCATCTATTTTATTTATTTATTTATTATTTAAATTTGTATCACCGCCCATCTCCTCCACACCTGGGGACTCTGGGCGGTTCACAATAATAAGATAAGATAAAAATATAAAATTACAGCCACAATAATTTACATATAAAATCCAAACAAAAAGATGTTAATAATAAGGAGAATTTCATGGCGCCAGCCACTCCCAAGAGGAACTATTGGCATTCCCGTCCCAAGCCAGGCGGCAGAACCAGGTCTTCAGGTCTTTCCGGAAGGTCGGGAGTGAAGAAACTCGCCTCAGCTCCAGGGGCAAGATATTCCAAAGGGCGGATGCTACTGCAGAGAAGGCACGCCTCCTGGATCCCGCTAGATGGAACTCTTTAGTCAATGGGATCCTTAGCATGCCCTCTCTGCATGACCGAGTGGGGCGGGTCGATGTTCCGGGGATGAGACGGTACCTCAGGTAACCTGGTCCCATGCCATGTAGGGCTTTAAAGGTGATAACCAACACCTTGAATTGGACCCGGAAGCAAACTGGTACCCAATGCAGCTCGTGCAGCAGAGGTGTTACATGGGCCGATCTTACAGCACCCATAACTGTCCGCGCGGCCGCATTCTGGACCAGCTGAAGCTTCCGGATATTCTTCAAGGGTAGTCCCATGTAGAGCGCATTGCAGTAGTCTATATGGGAGATGACAAGGGCATGAGTGACTGTTCGGAGGGCATCTCGATCCAGGAATGGGCGCAACTGGCGCACAACCCGAAGTTGTGCAAAGGCCCTCCTGGCCACGGCTGCCACCTGCTCTTCAAGCAGGAGACGTGAGTCCAGGAGGACCCCCAAGTTCCGCACCAACTCTGAATGGGGCAGTGCTACCCCATCCAGGACCAAAGATGACAACTTCCTGGAACCCGAGAGGCCATCAATCCACAGCCACTCTGTCTTACCAGGGTTCAGCTGAAGCCTGTTGTTCCCCATCCAGACCCCCACAGCCCCCAGGCACTGAGAAAGGGCATTGACTGCATCACTTACTTCACCCGGGATGGTGATATACAGTTGAGTATCATCCGCATATTGATGATACCTCATCCCGTGGTGACGGATGATCTCACCCAGAGGCTTCATATAGATGTTAAACAGGAGAGGGGAGAGCACTGAACCCTGCGGCACCCCACATAAGAGGGGTCGCGGGTCAGATCTCTCCCCTCCTATCACCACCGATTGGGAACGGCCCTGGAGGAAGGAGGTGAACCAGCGTAAAACTACCCCGCCCACCCCCAACTCCCTGAGCCGTCCCAGAAGGATACCATGGTCGATGGTATCAAAAGCTGCAGAGAGATCTAAGAGCAAGGATGGATGCACTCCCTCCATCCCGCCCTCGCCAGAGATCATCCATAAGCACGACCAATGCAGTCTCCATCCCATATCCCGGCCTGAAACCTGACTGAAAGGGGTCTAGATAATCTGCTTCCTCCAGGATCCTCTGAAGCTGCAGTGCCACCACTTTCTCAACCACCTTTCCCAAAAAGGGAAGGTGGGAGACAGGACGAAAATTGTCCAGTACGGTAGGGTCCAGGGATGACTTCTTGAGGAGGGGGTGCACCAACCGCCGGGAACACTCCCTCCCCCAGAGATGTATTAATCATCCCCTGGACCCAGCCACACGTCACCTCCCTGGCCGATTTTACCAGCCAGGAAGGGCACGGATCTAAATGGCATGTGGTGGCGTTTACAGTTCGGAGGATCGTGTCCACTTCCTCAGGTCCAACAGGATCAAACCGTTCCCAGATAATAGGGCAAGTACGCTCCCCTGGCATCTCCCCAGACTGTGCCCCACGCTTAGAGTCCAACTTAGAATGAATCCGAGCGATTTTATCCTGCAGATGCTCTGAAAACTCTTCCGAACGGCCCTGTAAGTGGGTCACTGATTGAACCCGGCCCAAAGGTGATTTAGTAATCTTGAACAGGGCCGTCGGATGGCATTCTGTGGATGCAATACGGGCGGAGAAATATTCATGTTTCGCCGCTCTTACCACCACAAGGTAGGCCTTAATAGCGGCTCTAGATTGTGTTCTGTCTGATTAAGTCTCAGTTTTTCTCCAGCAGCGCTCCAGACGTCTCTTCATCCTCTTCAACACCCTCAGCTCCTCCGTGAACCACGGGGAATGACGGGTTGAATGTGGCAAGAGAGGTCGCATAGGCGCGATCCTGTCCAAGGCCCTGGCCGCTTCCCTATTCCAGGCTGTGGCCAGGGCCTCCTCTGGACCGTGCAACAGATCCTCGGGTAACACCCCCAGCTCCCTCTGAAACCTCATTGGGTCCATTGGTCACTGGGGGCGGACCAATCAAATAGGTCCTACCTCCCTGTGGAGTAGGGCGGCACAAGAGAATTTTAAGGTCACCAGGGCATGGTCTGACCATGACAACAGGGACAGATCTAGCTCTCCCCTCAGATCACATTACCACTGCTCAGAAAAGAAAACCAAGTCCGGGGTGAGACCACTGTCTCGAGTCGGGTTCCGAATTAGTTGAGCCAGGCCCATGGCTGCCATGGTAGCCATGAACTCCCGAGCTGCCTCTGAGGCACGTCCCAGGGACAGCAAGTTGAAGTCCCCCAGAACCATAAGTCTGGGGAACTCAACCGCCAACCCCGAGATGGCCTCCAGCAGCTCAGGCAGGGAGGTTGCTATGCAGCAGGGAGGCTGGTACAGAAGCAACACCCCCAACTGTTCTCGAGATCCCAACTTGAAAAACAAGGTCTCACAACCGGCCACTTGCGGAGCAGCGCCCCTGTATGCCATTAGAGACTCTCTGATGACAACTGCCACCCCCCCTCCCCTGCCCCGGTGTCTTGGCTGGTGCCACACCTGAAACCCGGCTGGGCACATCTCCGAAAGGGCTACTCCTCCCTCTGGGCCCAGCCAGGTCTCAGTGATGCAGGCCAGGTCTGCCTCCTCCTCTACAATGAGATCATTTATAAGGGGGGCCTTGTTATTTACCGACCTGGCATTAAGGAGCAATAGCTGAAGACCAGGGCTCTTGAGGATCTGTCGTCCAGGGCCTGGGTTTGAACTTGGGGGGCCGGAACACGCCACCGGTAACAAACACCGGGGGCGTCTTCCCCACAGATGGCCTGCCCTCCAGTTCCTGTCATAACATCCCCTACCCGTCACCACCTCGATCGAATAGCCCGCCCTGCAGCCCCCAGGGTTTCCTTGGCCGGTAGCCTCCACTCCCAAACTCCCGGAAGACCTGGGTTTAAACATGGGTCCCTTACCCCATCCATCCATCCTCTCAACACACTCAATCCTGGGCTGCGGTCGGTCCCCCTCCAGCGCACCAGCTCTTGCTCTCGGCACTGTTGGGTAACCAACCACCATCCCCACCCTTACCGTGAACCCCCCCAACCCCTCTCACTAGTGGGGGAGGAACACTACAGCCACTCCTACCCTCCCCCACCTCTCACTCAGGGGAGGGCACTCTAACACACAAACAAACACTCCTAAACCCCCTCCCCGTGTCTCTCACCTACGGAGAGGGGGAATACCATGCATAACTAAGGGACCCCATTTTGTTGAACTCTTACTCTTGTAGATGCAATTTCCTCCCCTCTTCCCACATCTGCCTTGCATTCCTTTTCTCTTCATCTAGAAACTAGAGAGAAGGATTTAAAAGAAGTGATAGGAGTTGCAGTAGCAAAATAGGGCAAGGGTTAAGTACTCTCTGCCATTCTACTTTTCAAAAAAATATTTTTCCTCTGAAAGAAATATATGTCAGGTGTTTAATACTTGGTGTTAGCCCCTGAAATAGATGTTGGATCTTTGTTTTTCTAACACTGATAGAGCCTACACATTTTGGCTTCCAAAGAGATGAAAATATAGCAAAAAAGAGCCATTTCTCACATTTTGCAACTTTTAAGATCAAATTGGCTGTTAAATAGAAAAAAAACTAATAGTCTTGATGGTTTCTCACTTTTTTTTCATAAGGTCATATTTTCCAGTTTAGTTGTGCCTACAAATATATAACATATTTGCATGGCATCTCCTATGAGAAAAGATGCCAAGCATGAAGCAGGTCTGAGAATACAGTAATCCTTTTTCATTCTTATTAAAAAGATCCTGAATTCTCACCCAGTATTCTGATTCTCTCAGCTGTGGTGTTTACAGAAAGCAGAGTCTACCTTTTGCAAGTCTTGAAGATTAGCTGAAGTTAGAACTGCATGTAACCGCCACAATGCATACTATCAATTAAATTGCAACAAAGTTTCATCTGTTCTTCCAGTTACCCTGGATGTGTTTTAAAAAATAACGAAGTAAAAAATAATAGTAGTTTGAAGGCCTAATGATTAACAAGTTTATTAATTTTATTTATTTATTTATATTTGTATTTATACCCCGCCCATCCCCTCCCTAACGGAGGACTCTGGGTGGCTTACATACAGTACATCGTTATACATCAAGTTATACAGTGTTCTTTTCATTATACAATCCACGCGCAAGGGGAGGGGGTAAGGGAACCGGCTCTTCCTGGCTTTCCGGACTACATGTCCCAAGGTGCCTTGCGTTGGAGCCGGCTGCTGACTTCCTGTAGAAGTTTGTTGCTTCCGGGATCTGCAGCCATTCGAAAGATCTTCCGTCCAATGTAACCTGACCCCAGACAGGACAGGAGCCAGCATATTTTTCCCACTTTAAGGGGGTACCCAATTTATCTACTTGCTAAGCTTTCAAACTGTTGGGTCGACAGGAGCTGGGACTAGCAACGAGAGCTCACCTCGTTGCGCGGGGATTCGAACTGCCGACCTTCCGACCGGCAGTCATACAGCTTCAGCGGTTTAACCCGCTGAGCCACCGCGTCCCAGTTTTGTCTACTCTACATGCCTTGATAATGTTGTTTTTCGCAGGTGGTATTCTACCTGGAAAATATAATTATTTGCATATTTTTAAACCTGGGATTCCTGCCCGCTTGGATTTACAAGAATCACAACCTGCTTATGTAAGTACTCCCTCAGTAATAAACAGGTCTGTGTGATTTTGAATTAGAACTATCCTGAGGATATTTTTTGTTGTTTTCTAGGAAAGTTATGGACATATAATAAGCCTCATATAAATCAGACAAATTATTCAAAATGCTACATGAGGTGTATTGACATCATGACTGTAACAATATCGTTCACATAGTTTTCAGTCTGCTAGCATATGAATTAAATGCTTAGGTTGCCTCGTTTTTTGCTAGCAAGGTTTTTGCAAAATTAATAACCACCTTAGCAACACTATACAACATGTTGAGTCTTCCTTGCCTTTTTCTATGCATCAGTATTGAGCATTCATATGTGCCAAGCAGTTCTGCTGAGAAGACTTCCATGGCCACTTGTGCTGTGTCTTTTTCTATAAACACACAGATACAACATTTGAATATAGCTAATCTTGCTGCTAATACCAGTGCTCTTAGAATATAACCTTTGTGGTATAACCCACGCAAGAGAAAAAAGTAGAACTCCAGTTGTAGGTAATATTGATATAAAACACTTCAGTAGTAATCTGTAGCTTGAATCATGTCAACTGGATTTCTATTTTCTCAGTGGAAACGTTTCGCTCCTTATCCAAGAAGCTTCTTCAGTCTGAGCAAAGTTAGTAAGGGAATCGGTCAAGGAGTCCATTTATGCCAACTTGGAAAATCCTTCCTTGAATAGAGGTGGGGGCCTCAGGCACAATCTTTCCCCTATTTTCCTTCCTGCTTTGTCTTCTGTGCCTAGGAAGATTAAGACCATTTCACAAGCTCAACAGCAGCATGGTAATCTTAACGATCCTCCTTTGGATGGTAAAGGGACTTGGAAATAAACATCTCAAATAACCATGACCTAGCCCCAGGTGCAAGGTCACACAGCCACCCTAGAAACATATTTAAGGATTCCCTTACTAACTTTGCTCAGACTGAAGAAGCTTCTTGGATAAGGAGTGAAACGTTTCCACTGAGAAAATAGAAATCCAGTTGACATGATTCAAGCTACAGACTGTTCCACCTGGATGACTGAGAACCTTCATCGACTTCAGTAGTAACTAACTAACCTACTTCCCTACCTTTCTTGTTCTCTTCCTGGAATGAGTAGTTTGATATGTGATCTAGCTTTGCCTGTTGTCCCAACACTTTTCTCAATTTATTATAGGGGATTGCAATTACAACAGGAGATGCTGTAAAGGGAAATTACTTCAGAATACATGTCAACCAGTACAGCATGATAGAAACGATTACTTGCTTTTCAAAGGAACCTATTCCTGTTTCCAACTACATATGTTTATTTGGACAGCATGAACGTCTTCTTAACAATCTTTGTTCTCGCTGGAGGGAGGGACTGATCTCAAATCTCTATAGGTAGGATAATGTTTTGTTTTGTTTATGAAATCTGTTATGATGCAGATATTTGGGGCAGATTTCACTTTTGGAGAAGCAGCTTCTCCTGGTCATAGGCAGGCACAGTAATATGAACTCGTTCCTGAAAAGTAAAAAGAGAGTCCATAGAGAACATTGTTAGGAAGAGCTTGGGGATTTTACTAGTCTGTATGTTTAAATAAAGTACTGTATAAGCTACAGTACTCTCAGAAAACTTGATTGTAAAGAGGGGGATATTTTATATATTTCATTTATTTATATTTCAAATTTTGTCACCACCCATCTCCCTCAAAAGATTATATCCATTTATCAAACAGATAACATTAATTAAAATGTGGTTTATCTTTGTGGGCTGAGGGCTGATAGCACTGTTTCATATTTTGAGCACTTGTGGTAGGTGTACTACAAAATTATTATGGGAGACTTACCTGTTCACTATGCTGGACAAGGCCTGTTCAAACATCTCATTTATCATGAGGTGAACTAACCCCTGAGGATGTTCTCTACACTGCAGTGAGATCTTTGTGGGGTTCAAAAGCATTGCTACAAATAAATATGATACTAGAAGCTAACGTTTTGCTTTCCTTTAGTTCTTGATTTTTTAAAATTAAAACAATATGTGTAGAAAAGATGGTGGGGCAGAGATTTTTGGTCTAGCAGTACATTGATGGCTGTGGACACCCCACTGCCTGTTGCTAGTTTATATAAAATAGCTGCTTGATTGCCTTCCTTTCCTAGTTGGGGCTGGGGTGAGAGAATAGTGTGTGTGTATTTTTCTTTATTTTACAATGCCTAAGGGATAGTGTTTAGACTCCATTATCTCTGCACAGAAAGAATGTCCAAATTCTTTCTCCCTCCTCCATCGAACTAAGAGGTGTTTCCAACCTTCATGAGAAATGGCATCCAACAGCATCAATTGACACATGCAGTTTTTTAATACCCAAATGTGTAATTGACATTCAGTCAGCATACTACCAAGCAAAAATATATGAATTTTCTGTTGCCACAGTGATTAGCTCTCAAAGTAATCCAGGCTCAATCAAAAATGTGAAACCTGAATTCCTGATGTGGGTTCCTTGGGGTAAGCAACATTATACAAAGTACAGAAAAGGAGTAAGAGATAGTTATAAGTTGGGATATCATCAGGGATGGGTCAGAATAGTCAATATGATAGTTGTGGTTGTGCAGTTAAAGTCCGGCCTCTTTTTTACATGTACCACGTATGCAACACATGTTAAAAAGGGTCAGGGCTTCAATCACACAGCACCCTCTTTATGTTTTTGATCCTCCAGAAGATGCCCTGGTGATGAACACTATTTTTTCAAGGAGTCTTGGGCAGTATACTTTAGCAGTAATGTAAATTAGGGAAGATGCATGTGAACTGATTTTTATTGATTCATAGATCCCTAGCAGAAATCCTCTTTATTGCTCCACTTTAGAGCATAAGGGAAAACTGTTTTGCTAACACTTCCTTTGAACAACCATTAAATCTTAATGTTTCCAACTCATCTTGAAAAGTGGCTTTCTCATTTACAAAGTGCATCTATTAATAAGAATCTTGGCCATTTCTTTGAGGATGCTATACAGCAAGCAATTAGTATCACATTCTACATAAATTATCAGAGTATATAACCAGAGGAACATGAAAAATGAAAAATTAACCTGCATAATGGGGTACAGTAAGAGGGAGACAAACACATGTCCCAATGTTGTGGGAGTTTCTTTTTTTAAATGCTAACCTTAGCAAAATGGAATTCTATTAGGGCTTTTCCTAATGGACAGTCCTACATAAAATGTTTAGGTTTCTTTCTAATTTTTTATTTATATTTGGTTGTTCTAAGCCAAATGCAGTTCTACATCAGTAGTCCAATGAAGAAAGACTTGTATATTATTCAACAATCTGCTAAATCACAAATCACTTGTTTTTATAGCAATACAGTTTTCAGAGTTCATATAATGTAAAATGGCATCCCTAAAGGTCCTGCTCTGCTGAATTGGAAGATAAACCATGTAACATTTCATATTACTTACTTATGTAAAAACCTTTGAGTTTTAAAAGTTTTGGTTCTTGGATTACAGTCTGATTCCAGATTACATTTTGTGATGGTTCGGATCCTACAGCTGTTAATTCAGAAACTCTTACGACAAGCCATCAAGGATATGAAAGAGTTCTTTATTAAAGCAAGTGATCCGTTCCAATGCAAAGACTAGAAAGAGGGACAGTCACACTAAATTTATTTATTTTTTATTTAGTTAGTTTTTATCCCGCCTTTATTATTTTTATAAATAACTCAAGGCGGCGAACATACCTAATACTCCTTCCTCCTCCTATTTTCCCCACATTCCCCTCCTATTTTCCCCTATTTCTCACCCCTGTGAGGTGAGTTGGGATGAGAGTGTGTGACTGGCCCAAGGTCACCCAGCTGGTATCTGGCAGCGCTTTCTCTATCACTGGCCAGCTATCAGTTATGTGTTTCATCAAAAGAAATGATTTTAGTTTGATCTTTGGGCAATTCTGGGAAGGCTACAAACTCCTGCCCATTCACCACCTGGAATGGAGAAAATCCAGTACTTTGATGAATTGAATTGTTATACGCCACTTCTGTGAACGGAAGTAAGTCCACCCAATCATCCTGCTGGTAGCTGATGTAACACCTGAGGTACTGCTCCAACACCTGGTTAGCCTGATCACAGGCTCCGTCAGTCTCAGGGTGGTGGGCAGAGCTTAGTCCTTGCTCCATGCCAATCATATTTAGGAATGCTCTCCAAAATTTGGAGGTGAACTGTACCCCTCAGTCGCTTATAATCCGTTTGGGGGTCCCATGTAATCTATAGATGTGCTGAACAAACATCCTGGCCAATTGCCCTGCATTAGGTATACTAGTACAAGGGATGAAATGAGCTTGTTTTGAAAACAAATCAATCACCACCCAAATCATTGTTTTCTTTTGACTTTCTGGTAAGTCCACTATAAAATCCATAGGTATCTGCTTCCAAGGTTGGGTGGGGCTTGCCACGTTCTGTAACAGTCCCCTGGGCTTGCCCCCCACTCTTTTGACATAGCACACATTGGGCAACTGGCCACATATTCCTCCACATCCTTGCATAGAGATGGCCACCAAAATTGCCGCCTTAATAGATGCATAGTTTTCAGAAACTCAAAATGGCCGGCTGACTTGGCATCATGACATCTCTCAAGTATCTTTCGTTGCAAGGATTCTGGAATGTACAGTCTATACCCACTCCACCATAACCCCTGCTTCTCTGTCAGCCTTGCCTTTTTGTCTTGCAACCAAACATCATTCCTTGATTCAACAAGTAGTTCATTCTGTAAGCCCTCCTCCACCTTTACAGTGTGTGTGGACTTTTGACTCCTCGTGACTGCTGCCATTCCCAATTGCTGAATTGGGATGACTGAATCTACCACCTCTTCTCTCTGACTGTTGTGTTGGGGCAAACGGGATAAAGCATCAGCCAAGAAGTTTTTTCCGCCAGGCAAGTATTTGAGGGTAAAGTTAAACCTACTAAAAAATTGAGCCCATCGAACCTGTTTAGGATTCAGTTTCCTTGGGGTGCGTAAGGCTTCTAAATTCTTGTGGTCCATACTTCGAATGGCTGAGGTGCCCCCTCTAGCAAATGTCTCCATGTCACCAAAGCCCATCGCACTGCGAAGGTTTCCTTTTCCCACACACGCTAGTGGTGTTCTGTGTAATTGAATTTGTGGGAAAGGTAAGCGCAGGTCCTCAATTTCCCTTCTTCATCTTTCTGTAATAAAATTGCCCCAATTGTGACATCTGAAGCATCTACCTGTACTATTAGAGGCTTCATGAGGTTGGGATGCTTTAACACAGGCTCTGAAGTGAACAATGCCTTTAGTTGTTCAAAAGACTCTTGGCACTCTGCAGTCCATTGTAGTTTTGCCCCTGGTCTTTTCACCTCTTTAGCATCCCCCTTACCCTTGGTTTTTAATAGGTCAGTGAGGGGTAACGCCACTTGTGCAAAGTTGGGAATGAACTGTCTGTAGAAATTTGCAAACCCCAAAAAGCTTTGTAAATTCCTGCTAGTTTTCAGGGGTTCCCAAGTTACCACATCCCGCACCTTTGCTGGGTCCATTTCTATCCCCTTACTTGATACCGGATATCCTAGATAGTCCAATTGCTCCTTGTGAAATTCACATTTTGATAATTTGGCATATAATTGACTTTGCAACAACCGTTTCAACACCTCCCACACTAGGTGCATGTGCTCTTCCATCGTTTCAGAGTACATTAAAATGTCATCAAGGTAAACCAATACCCCCCTGTACAAAAAGTCATGTAACGCTTCATTTATCAGGTGCATGAATACTCCGGGCCCCCTTTTAACCTAAAAGGCATTAGGCCAGTTTGGTCTAGTGGTTAAGGTGCTGGGCTAGAAACCAGGAGTCTGTGAGTTCTAGTCCCGCCTTAGGCATGAAAGACAACTGGGTGACCTTGGGCCAGTCACTCTCTCTCACCCCAACTCACCTCACAGGGTGGTTGTTGTGGGGAAAATAGGAGGAGGAACGAGTATTACATATGTTCGCCGCCTTGAGTTATTTATAAAAATAATAAAGGCGGGATAAAAATTAAATAAATAAATAGGTATTCAAAAGACCCCAGTTGGCAATTAAATGCTGTCTTCCATTCATCTCCCTCCCGAATTCAAACCCGGAAGTACGCTTCCTTTAAATCCAGTTTGGTAAAAATCCTCCCCTTCGATAGGTGGGCCAGCATGTCGTTCATCAGCGGCAAGGGGTACTTGTTGGAAGTGCAAATGGCATTAAGTGTCCTGACTTTGAGTGAAGGAACACGCTGAGACTTGATGTACAGGCTCTAGTGTTTTATTGTTCTACTCTGCTAGACAGAATCCAGCTAAACTAAAATGAACTGTAATGCTCAGAGAAAAGGCCCAAGAAATTAGGGCGGTGCCTTCTTCAGCTTCTTGTGAGGAAGGCAGAGTGATTCAGTACTGCGCATGCGTTTATCCCCCCTGGAGGGAGCCCCCTCCTTCTTCACCAGTTATCTCCATGACATTAAGCCCCTGGTAGTCTGTGCACAGTCGCAGAGACCCATACTTCTTGGGTCAGAATAGAACAGGGGCAGCCATCGATGAGGTGGCAGG
Source organism: Charina bottae (assembly GCA_023362775.1). Lineage (NCBI taxonomy): Eukaryota > Metazoa > Chordata > Lepidosauria > Squamata > Charinaidae > Charina > Charina bottae. The sequence goes on along the minus strand of JALMGJ010000016.1, from coordinate 19,636,312 downwards.
GCGAACAAAGCCTCACTCCAAGTTCTTGTCGATAAACTCCCGTAAAGCCATCAATTCTTTAGGGGTCATAGAATACAACTTAGTCTTGGGCAACTCTGCCCCTGGTTCCAGTTCTATCGCACAGTCTGACTTTCTTTGAGGGGGGAGTTGGTTCGACTCCACCTCTCCAAACACCTCTTTTAAATCTTGGTACTGTAAAGGAATGAGAGCATCGTCTTCTGCCGTCTCTCCTCCCAACACTTCAGACACTGCGCCTATCAGCTCAGCTTCAGTTCTCAGTTCTTTTGGGTTTAAGCCCATATAAGTCCCATCAGCAAACATTAATTGCCCTGTGGCCCAGTTCACTTGGGGATTGCGAGCCCGTAGCCAAGCCAAGCCCAATACTATGGGTTGGGTAGAGATTGGAGCTACCACAAACCTTAAGATTTCCTTGTGGTTCCCTATCTGCATCCATACCTTTTCTGTATAATACTCCACTGCCCCCCCCCATCTCTGATCCATCAAGTTGGGTAAAAATGATTGGGTTCCTTAGTTTCCCCACCTTCAATATCAGCCCACTCACTATAGCGGGGTGCATGAGGCATCTGGTCAAACTTGAATCTAGCATCCCTACCAAGTCCATGCTGCCACAACCTCCCAGTGTCTCCAATAGCAAACCCACGAACATGGCTGGGCAAGTTCCACTTACCATCAGATCCATGCGCCCATCTGTTACAGCCTGCCCTTCGGCGCCACTTAGAACAGGCCCTTGTCATTTCCCAATGGCTCAGCTTCTTCTTCAGCAGCATTCCCCCCCGAAAGGGAGAGGGTAAACTCTTCCCTACATTGCAGCGGCGGCTGCCCCTTTATCCTTTGGTCCCAGGGTTCTGGTGCTGCTGCTCCTGACCTTAATTCTCCCTGTGTCTGCTGATTGCAGACAATTAGCGATGTGGTGGCCCTCTCGACCGCACTTGAAGCACAATCCTTGTTTCCTCTGGCGCTCCTTCTCTTTGTCCCATGATTTACTCGTTCCCCTTCTCACTGGGGGAATGGTTGGTGCTGCTTGTCTTCCTTCTGCTTGGTGCCTCTGCTTTCGCTTAATGCGAATCCTTATATCTTCTACTTTGCCCGCCAGGCAAATCTACCCCATCAGGGTTCCCGGGTCTCCTCTAGCTAGAGCCCACTCTAAAATCTCTGGATGCAAGCCCTCTTGAAAGTATTCAACTTTCAGGGGTTCCGGCCAGTCGGTCAACTTCCCAGCGAATCTCCTGAATTCCAAGGCATATTCAGACACTGACCTGCTGCCCTGCTTAATATGCTGCAGGCTTGTCTTGGCTCTCATTCAAGAGAGGGGGTCTTCGAACCTTATCCTCAAAGCAGTCATGAAACTCTCAAAGCCCTCTAACTCTGGGGCCTCGGCATCATGCAATTCTACGAGCCAATCCACCGCTTCCCCCTCCAGCTGAGCTGAGACATGCCGTACTTTCGCACCTTCTGTGGGGAAACCTGCTTCAAACTCATCCATGATCCAAGACTTTACTTTGGCCAGCAAAATAAAATTTATAGTTGTATTTTAACTAATCATATTTTATTGTAAACCGCCCAGAGTCCCCCTTGGGGGAGTGGGCGGTGATAAATCTAATAAATAAATAAAATAAAATGTCTTAAACTGGTACATAGTGAAATCCAAACATGATATCATGTTGTCATTAATTATAAACATATAGAAGAAAATCAAGATTGCATGCCATACATACAGTATACTTACAGATGGACTAGATGGATTAGGGATAGTTTTTTGGAAGGAAAGCTTCTCCTATAGTCCACCGTCTACTAGACTGGACTGTGCTAGGAGTAGTTTCTCTGAAGGGGTATGTAGGGCATTTTGTCATTTATAAAAATTTGTGAGATCAGAGTTATAGAAATATTAAGAGACAAACGAACTGAAAGCTTGCAGTAAAAAAAAACGTTGCTTTTTATTTTAAAAACAAAGAACAGTAACTTAGCTTGCTTTCTTCAGCCGAAGAAAAGCACATGGCTTGATTAACATAGCCCCGTACTCACATTGCAGAGAAGACAAAACAGAGAGATAACAGCAAGGTAATGAAGACAAAAGGCAGATTTACAATTTAAAGCTTTTACCACTACTTGGCAGTACCTGATTGGACAGGGCTTGACATGTGACCAATCACTAGGCAACTTATCACTTTATTTGGGAAGAACCATCAGGTAAATCTCTGAATGGCTAAACAAATAGACTTTGAGGCACCAGCAATTAACATTCCTGAAGGAGGAGCTAACATGTGCTCTCCTGGAGCCCACAGAAAAAAAAACTTTTAGGCTTGGCTTTTAAAACTAGCCTTCATATTCTTTTAAGATCATAAAAATATATGCAACAGGGCATTGACCATCCATCCATTCTCTCTGCCTCCGGTCCACAAAACAAGTAGTCACTGTAGTCATTTCACCAATTCGCTTCAAACATTGTCACTTCTTTTTTCTAGCAAAATATGCTGTGCACACATTTCACCAGAAATAAATGTGTATATATTGTCTCAGATGTTGGGTTGAACTCTCCCTGGCTACCATTTTCCAGTATTTCTTATAGAACTATTGTCAGCTTGCAGAACAAAATTGAAAAGAGGTTGTTGTTTTGCTGTTAGAGCCATAGGTTACCCACGGCTTTTGAAATAAGCCTAAATTCTGAAGAAAGCAAGAAACAGGAAGAAAAGGAGGATTATGATTGACATCAGATTCTTTTTCATCATTGAAATGTATACTTGCAAAGAGATAACAAATTTAAAGCATGAATAAGGATTTAAGATATTGTTTAAAAAGTAGTCTCTCTGCCACTGAGTTATTTTTAAATATTGTTCCTTTATATTCTTTGCTACTAGATAACACTTACCATCTGTATTAACTGGGCAACAATGACGATAGAAGTAACCATCTGTGCTATCCAGTGCTCATATTTACTTAAAATGAAGTTACAGTAGGTCAAACTTGATTTTTCTAGAGACTGAATACACACATTGCACATCAATGGTTTAGTCCAGTGATGACGAAGCTTTTGGGCTCAGCGTGTCAAAAATTTGGAAAATGCCTAACTTGACTCTGCTGGCATGTCACACACAATGTATGAACCCAGATTTTCAAGATACCAAAGAGAATTGTAGCAAGTATAATAAACATTCAGAAATTCTTATGGATGTCTGCTAATACCATCTGTGCCAGTACTGAAAAGGAACGCTTTAACATTCTAATAGTTCATTACTTTCCATTCAAAATGGAAGAGCCTGCATTTTTCCTCCAAGATTTTTTAATTTAACTATAGCATTTTTAGGACAAGAAATATACAAATAAGAATTCTCCTATTATACTTATTTTTACAGGCTTGCAATAAATAACACATTTAATATAGGATTACAATACATGTAAAGGTACAATGGATAGACCTAATGATCCATGTCTACTTTGGGCTTAAAATTCCACATCTCTGATATTTAGCATACACTTACCTAACAAATAACAAATAAATACAATTTGTTAATATAGTCCATTTTAAGTGCACTGGTATTGCATTTTTCTAAGTTCTTCACTCCAAGGCTGAAGAATGCTTTTTTTAAAATCCTTTTATAACTGGATTAGTTTTCCCCAGCATGGTATCCAATGCCAAGAATGAACTCAGTGAAACAGCTGTCACCTGGGAGTTAATTTGCCTCTTTGTGACATGCAAATTATCTTTTAAATTAGAGGCCATATCTAGCCATAAATTGTATTCAACAGGTTCAAAGTTTTAACCCTTTGGTGATGGATTTTGTGATAGCAAAATTGAGTTTCAAAACCAGTTAAATTTAGAACTGGACCACAAGAATAATAAACCCCATCAGTTCTGACCAGTGTTTCTCAACCTTGACAACTTTAAGATGTGTGGACTTCAACTCCCAGAATTCCCCAGCCATCTTAAAGTTGTCAAGGTTGAGAAATACTGGTTCTGACAATATGACAAATACTGGTTCTTTTACAGGCATGTCTCTTATATTCCAGCTCAGTTAATCCCTGTTATCTGTAACCTGAGCTTCAGATGCAGCAGTTCTTTCAGTTTCCTATAACTAGCTTTTGTCAGACAAGACCTCACAGCTATTCTGTTTTCTTGAAAGTGACTGTTCTGTTTTCCCACTGTTTTGCACAGAACTCAAAAAGTTAGGGTACAACTTTTTTAAAAGTAGGTTTCGCTCAACATCCCACTGTTAAAATAATTCTTAGGAATTATAAAATTCTGCTAAATACTGTCTTGCAAATTATTGTATATGACTTTAATTTCAAGTTGATAGATATAGATATAGATATAGATATAGATATACTGTATTGATTAGTCAATTGACCATATCAAGACATGGGCATTAGCCATGGTAAGATACAATAAAATGAGATAAAGTGAAATACAGTGAGATAAAATAGACTATGGTGAGATAAAATAGATAAAATATAGCAAGGTAAGATAAAGTAAGGATAAAAGAATAAGCAAGATAAAATAGTATAAAATAGAGTGCAGAGATATATAATAAGATGAATGTTAAAATTCAAAAACAGTGTGTGTTTAGGTGAATTCATCACCTTTGTGTGCAACCCCAATGTGTTCTATAAAATGTGTTCTCTGTTGGACAGCCCTGACTATAAACTTAACAATTCTAGTGACTACATATATGTTTGTGCTCTGAAGAAAATAAGATAATCTTTTGTTAAAATCCCAATATAAAGTTCTGTCAAGTAGTGTCTGTAAGTACTGAAAAAGAACATGTGCAATGTCTTCTACTTCTGATGCTCCACAGACACATGTTTTCTCAAAATATGGCACTTGGTGGAATCATCCGTATTTGACCATAGAACCTAACTGCTTGAATCAAGTTAATATAGGAAAAGCCCTATGATGGGAATGTATACAAATAACACTTGCCTTGTAAAATTTGACATGCTGGATTGTTTTTTAGTGATTTCAATGTGCTCAAACCAAATAAGCAATTCTGAGCTTTTTCCAATATGAAAAACTCTCTAGGTGCTGAATCTATAAAAAATATATGCATTTTGAATTTTATAAAATAACTGGAAAAATCATTTTCTTAAAATAACAGCCCAGCAGAGCAGAAGGGCCAAAGGATGCTTTCCTTTCTAATAATGATTACAGAATCTATTCAAGTATTCTGTTTTTATTTTATGAAAATTGTGTGATAATTGTATGATAATCAGATTCCCATTTTCCTGCAGTGGTGCAAGTCCCAAAGAATTGTAAATAATTAAAAAATATATTAAATGGCCAAAATTTTCCAAGATGACCAAATCTCGCAACTTCTTATTTATCTTATCCCTGAGATCTGGCTTGATCTCACTTGGGTATGCTGAAATCACACATATGAGATTTGATATTGCTTGAAATCTGATGGGATTTTGGCTGTGTCATATGAAATCTAAAATGATCTAATGTAAGAACCCTGAAATCTCACAGTATTTGACACTCTTAGAAAATTTCGTCAATTTATTTTAGTTTATTATTTTTTATTTATCAAAATTTGAGCCCACCCAATTCCTTGAAGACTCTGGAGAACAGAACAGAAGGTCACAGTGAACCAGGGACAATACACCAACTATAAACCAAATATAACTAACATAACTAAAGGACAACCACCCTATCCCAAGGCTTTGGAGAACAATCAGTTTTTTTAAAAATAATTTTCTAAATTTTATTTATTTATTTTATTTTCTATCCCACCTTTATTATTTTTATAAATAACTCAAGGTGGCAAACATACCTAATACTCCTCCTCCTCTTTTACCCACAACAACAAGCCTGTGAGGTGTGTTGGGCTGAGAGAGAGAGACTGGCCCAAAGTCACCCAGCCAGCTTTCATAACTAAGGCAGGACTAGAACTCTCAGTCTCCTGGTTTCTAGCCCGTTGCCTTAACCACTAGACCAAACTGGCTGTTAATGAGGGTGGGAGCCACACAAATCTCTAGGGTGATACTCTTCCACAGAATAGGTGCTGCAAAATAAGATGACATTGTTTAATTAACAGGATTTGGAGTTCATCCACCTTGCTTGATTGTACCAGATGGGCAGAGACAGCTGGAGATAAGGGGTCCCTCAGACAGCCAGGTCCTATACCATGAAGGGCTTTAAATGTGATAACTAGCATCTAGAATTGCACCTGGAAGCCAACTGGTAACCAGTGCAGCTCAGTTTTTAAAATTAATTTTTATTTAACTTTCACATTTTACAAAAGCCTTCTAGAAGTTTCATAGGCAATGTGGTGCCCATTTTGTGACTCATATTGTTGAACTTAGTTGCAGCCCTATATTGAAAAATATGCATACTCATCACAGCCACTGATAATTCAATAGCTCTCCACTGACAAGACTTTCTTGCCATATGCAAAAACCTATAGTTAAAGATATAACAGTGCTACATTTTGTAAAAAGATATGTTTAAAGAGATTGTATATATTTTTCTGATCAGGAGGATCAGTTTGTTTTCTACTGTAAATGATTGTTCATTAACCCTGTTTTTCCATTAAGGAAAGGCGGGGTCAAGTACAGCTGCATCAGTTTATTGGGCTGCTAAACAAGTGCTGGGTCCACGATGAGCTCCAGAGCCCACAAAGTGTGATTTATCTGCAGTGTTGCAGTGTTCACGATCTGATTTTTCCATATGTAGATAATTTCATTTAACCATTTTTTACTTTAGCTCTTCAATATTAGTACTATAATGATTAGACTACTGCGAGGCATTCTAACGGGCTAGCCTTGAAGAATGCTTCAGTTGATGCAAAATGCTGCAGTTCAGCTGCTAATCAGTGCAGGATACCAAGAACACATTATGCCTGTGTGGAAAGACCTGGACTGGTTGCCAGTTCTTTTTCAGGTACTATGTAGGGTGTTGATTTTTAACCTTAAATCCCTAAAGGGCTTAGACATTAGCTGTCTGCAGGATTCCCTAATTGCGTGAACACGTTCAGGAACTAACATCAGTCAGAAACAACGTAAGATTGTCAGAGGCTAGTTTGTCAGAAGGCTAGAGGGGGCTTTTGCAATATATGGTTTCAAGATGGCGCTACATTAAAATGGCAACTAAAAATACTCCCATCATTATTTCTAAGGTGTTAGGCTATTCTTCCATGTATTCAGAGAGACTATCAAACAACAAAACAATATGCATAAATGTACAGTAAAACATATGGGAGACCTTGTGGCATAGTTTTATGACTCTCCTGTTTAAAAATATGATTTGATAAATAAATAATTTCAGGAAAAGAAAAAAATAAATAGAAGAAAAAGATGGCTGAACACTCCTAAATAGGGAAGTAAATAGACAGATTTAAGGCCCCTTTTCCCCCCCATTCCAGCTAGGGGGTTAGATAAAAGGAAACGTAAGAGTACTAGCTTCAGGTTTACAGGCCCAACCTGGAGCCTGTTAGGAGAATTAGAGAATCTTGAGTGTAACAGACCCAAGCCAACTCTCAGGATACACCATTTTGGGGACAACTGAGAATAATATTACTATTCAGCTGAGATTTCCAGGGCAGAGAAGCCATCTGGGCAGGCAAAAAGCTTTAACAACTGCTTGGGTTACTATTACTCTGTCCATATGCAACACTGAATACAATGTTAATCCACCATCCCCTTACTGTAACATATTTTTTCAATTAAAATAATACCCAGGTATTGAATCATAACCTTGCTTAAAACATTCTTAAGATTTAGCCTATTCCAATAATTAAGATTTGAAAAATAATCAGTTGAATGTTTTATTGTCTTAAAAATGCTTAAAACATTTACTTATTTTTAAGACAACTGTCTGCAATGGTTCTCTACACAGTTAAGTCTCCAAACTCAGAAGCAAGTAATTCTTCCATTATTTTGTAATAAAAAAATCTACTAATGCTCAACTTCCAACTAAAGCATGATGCTTAAATTCTTAAAATAATAGCTCAACATAACTATTGAAGATAAAATCTTCAGTGATGCATTTAGAATGTCATGATAAAAGAAGGTATTCCAAAAGGTGGGGGTGAAGTCACCTTTAATGTAAAATATTTACATTAAATGGCTTTATAAACAGGATATTAAAACAGGACAACATTACACCTGGATGAATGTTGAATATGAAGTTCTGAACAGATTTTCAAAATGTCAAGGCCACTTTACTTAACAGTACATAAGTCCGTGGAATACAGTCCTATAATATTATTTAGGGATTGTTTGTATGCATTCAAAAGGGTTATACCTTCATACTCCAGTTTGTCTTGCAAACTTCTGTAAGTCTGTCATCCGTTTTCTTTTCTGACAAAAACAAAAACAGAGGATGTGAGCATGGCTAAATGTGTCTAATGCTACTCAGTAGACTTTGAACTCTAATTAGGATAACTAGATGTTCATTTTTGAAGAAAAAAGCCAGAATAAAAGGAATACATAAAAGCTGTAAGAGCTTTCCTTTTCTGCTCAAATCAAATGCCAACCCTGAATTGTACTATTAAAAGTAGACTTGTATAATATATCAATATAAATAGCAAAGGAATACTGGCAAGCATTAGAGATATCGCTCTTGTATTACATTACTGGATTTTTAAATGAACAACTGTACTCTTAATGAGCAACAGCTCAGCCTAGAAATCAGGGGATTAAAAAGCAGCTGTGTGGCTTTCTTATGTTGAAAATGTATTACCCTTCATTCAAGTAAGTTTTGAAAATGACTAAGGCCTGAGACTCAGTCATGAGCAAAAAGCTGTGGGAGAGAAGCAGTAGGTTCGATCTTGAAGCTAATTGTTCTTTTCCCCCACTGATTGGAGTGACATTTCAATTAGCCACGACTAACTAGTCTTATTGATTTCAGTGGGACTTAAGCATGACTAACTCAACTTAGACCCAAGCCATAATTTGCCACATAAGATTTCTTTAGAGATTTTTGCATAATACCATTTAATTTTACTGGTTTTTATAATATGTATACTGGAATTTTGTAATGCTTAACCTTAGCTAGATTGTGTCTATTCTTAGAAATATTTCACAGCAATATTTTATATTAATGCATAGAGGTGCTTCAAAATTTTAAACTCTAATTCTTGCATCTGTAAAAATCAATATAGCAAACCCATGTCATTTCTGAAGTAGCAATACAGTATACATAGAAGTAGCCATGCACACTGAGAGATGGGACGTCTACAGGTAGTCCTAGGTTAACAACCTCTTGTTCAGCAACTGTTTGAACTACAGCACTGAACAAGTGGTACTTACGACCAGTCCTCAAAGTTCCGGCCATTGCAGCTCCCCCCACAGTCATGTGATCGCGATCGGGTTGCTTGGCAACTGGCCCGCATTTCTGACCGTTGCAGCATCCCAGGGTCATGTGATCATGATTTGCAACCTTCCATACTGGCTTCCCATCAGCAAAATCAATGGGGAAGCAGGCAGGAAATCAGAAGTCACAGTCATGTGAGGTCCTCACTTAACCCTCAGTGATTCGCTTAACAACAGTAACCAGGGACTGCCAGAACTGCTGTTGCTAAGTGGCACAGTCACATGAAGTTGTGCTTTACGACTGCATTGCTTAGCGACAGAAATTCCGGTCCCAATTACCATCATTAAGTGAGGACTATCTGTATCACTATCCCCTATTTTCATTAGTACAAAAGAGAAATTTGCCATGAAATCTACTAATGTGTGTTCCATTATCTTACTGATAGAATCTGTGATTTTCCTTTAACTTTGGAATTTCATTAAAAGTATAAAATACTGCTTTATTAGGAGAATCACAATATTATTTTAATGATGTAGGAATTTGGGTTTACTAATAATCTTATTTCTATGTCTTCTATCAAGCATGAATTTAAATGCACCAAAAAGGTGAGTTAAATGAGGAATGGCATAATAGAGAATAGAAGGCAAAAACTGACAAAACAGCTTATTCTAGAAAAATGTGCCAGAATCCATAGTTTACATGCTTGTACACTCTAGCTTTCAAAAAGTTTATAAAGCTGGTTCTACTGTTGAACTGCTGTTATTAGGAATTTTTTTCTTTGTGTTCTTTTGAAATCAATCTTCTTATAATTTAAGACCATTATTATTATTTTATTTTGTTTCCTACGCTCCTTATCTTCTTTTTCATGAGTGGAACTGCAAACCCAAATTTTCTCCATTCTATATCTGTGCCCTTGTTTTCTGTTTTGTAAGGACATAATTTATCCTCTTGCATTTATTTTCAGTCCATTTCTCTAATCTGGTAAGATTACTTTTAATTTAAATTCTGTACTTCAGGGTATTATTTATCCTTCACAAATCTGTGTAATCTGAACATTTCATAATCATTCTCTGCACCTTCTCATCCAAGTCATTAATAAAAACGTTGAAGAGTATAGAGCCGAGGACTGAACATTGCAGTCCTCTATCCAATGCCACCTTCCAGTCTGATGAGAAATCATTGATGAGCACTCCTTGAGTACGATTTTCAAGCTAGCATACATCTACTTCATTGCTATGCCATTCAGACCAAGGTTTCCTAGCTGCTAATCAGAATGTTATATGGCATCTTGTCTAATGGTTTGCTAAAATCATGATACTTTTTGTCTACCAAGAAAGCTCTTCAATGAAAGCATGAAATAAAGTTAGTCTGGCAAGACTTGTTCTTGACATATCCAAGCTATTATTTTCAAGGTGCTTATGGGTCACTTACTTTATGATCAGCTCTAGAATCTTCCTATGTATTGATGCCAAACTGACTGAACTATAGATCCCCAGATCCTAAAAAGCCAGCAGGGCTCACTTGACCTCCCAGCCCAAATGCCTGTGGGAACATCCAAGGTTTAAACACCTTGCAAAATGCCAACAGGGTCAGAACCATCTGGATCTCCAAGGAAATGCCTAAAGGGCAGGTGTAGCAACAGAGAAGGCACAACATGCTGACTCTGCCAGTTCTGGTGGAGTGAGCTGAGACAATTGGAGACAGGTAACCCCACAGATTAACTAAACCATGTTGAATTGCACCCAGAAACTCACTGGGAGCTTGTGCAGTTTGCAGAACAGAGATGTTACATGGGCATATCATGGAATGACCAAAATTTCCTGTGCCACTGTATTCTGAACCAACCTGCAGCTTCCAAATGCTCTTCAAGGGTAGCCCTATGTAAAGCACATTAGTAGTCCAACCAGAAAGTGATTAAGGCATGAATCACTATGGCTAAGGCCTCCCAAACCAGAAAAAGGTGCAATTGTGGCATAAAATGGACCTGTTCAGAGGGCTTCCCAGCCCTCCAAGGAGCTGCAAATCTAGGATGACCCCCAAGCTCCATCTTGGGAAATGCAAGATCCTACATTTTCACTCTTGTAAAAGTAGGGATGACATTTTCTCTCTTCCGGTTATCTGGTATTTCATCCATTCTCAGAGAATAGAAGAGCAGTAGATAATCGGTTATTCCCTATGTTCCTATTTACCTCAAAGTTCAATCCTGCTCCTTCATTTTGCTTATCACATTTGCCTGACTGTGTTCATACCCTTTTATTGGAGAAGGCTGAGGCAAAATAAGAATGGAGTTGTTCTGCCTATATTTTGATACCATTTTGCCATCTTCATTAAGGAAATGTATTGTTATCTTTATTTTGAACATATCTGAAGACCTTTTTGTTGTTTTTGGCACATATCTTAGTCAAGATAAATTATGTCCAGCAGGTCCACAATCTGCTAAGGAAGTGATTATGTGCCATCAAGTTGGTTTTGAGTTTTAGTGATCCCACAATAGATTTTCTTCAGGATGATCTGTCCTCAACCAGTCCTTTCAAGTCTTCCAATAGTGCACCCATTGCCATTGTAATTGAGTCTATCCACCTTGCTGCTGGTCATCCTCTTCTTCTCTTGCCTTCCACCTTTCCCCGCATTATAGACTTCTCAAGAGAACTAGTCTTTGAATAATGTGTTCAAAATATTATAATTTGTGCCTTAATCAACTCTTGATTTGTTCTACAATCCATTTGTTTTCAAGAGTCTTCTCCAACACCAAAGTTCAAAAGCATCATTACTCTTTATATCGTGCTTCTTCAAAGTCCAATTTTTGTTCCGTAGAGTGATACAGAGAAAACTATTGCCTGAACACTTCTGATCCTTGTAAGTATGGACTCATTACAGCATCTGAATATCTTTTCCAAGTCTACCATTGCTACCCTACCAAGTGCTGTCTGCAGTGTATTTCTTGATTTCTGGATTCTTTACTGTTGATAGTTGATCCTAAAAGACAGAAACTATTCACCACTTCAGGTCTTTCTTGAAACCCTAAAACTGGTTGATGTAACTGTTTTCTTTTAATTCATCCACCACGTTTTTGTAAGGCCCCTCTACAACATTGTTTAAATCTATCAACTCATTCCCAAATAAGTAATTTGCATGGCATGGGTGGAGTTGGTTGACTGTGAAAGTTAGATTGGCCCCAAATAAACATGAGGCTTTGGAGGCTAACTCTGTCATTCACTGTATCAGTCAAGTGGGTCATCTGTGCATGTTGTTCTGGAACAATAAACTTTTTTACTCCTTTTCTGTAGAATATTAATTGTAAAGTTATACTCCATTACCTCCTTTACAATCAGTTCAGGCAGCTGCTGTGGCCCTGTTGACCCTCCCCTCCATGATCTATCATTAGTAGGTTGCTAAATAGGCTGCCAAATTCTGATGTCCATGCACAGGATGATTATCTGAAGGCACTGAAGGGAGAGAAAAAATGGCAACCAAGTCTGAGGGAAAATGAGAAGGAAGGAAAGAACGGAATGCACAAATCCACAAGGGTGCACCTAATGATCAAACTATGGTTTAGTAAATGTTTCTATATGTGAAAAAATAAAAACATGTTTTGTATAGAGCACTGACATTTGACAGGACAGCAAGGCAGAAAATATCTTACTGTAGGTTGAATGAGGAATCAAAAAGGTTAATGAAGATGAATGAAAATTTACAGTACTGCACAAACAAGATGTGATAACCAAATAGATTTGAGAAGCAAGTGAAAGAAAAAGATTAAAATTAAAATCAAGCTGACAATATCAATAACAACAATAATAACCATGACAACAACCATGAACCCAGCAAACCTGTGTTTTCCAGCATCTAGTAAAATAAATATTTGTTTATTTCAGCATATATAAAAAGTAGGGGCACTAAATGAACAAACTAAGAAAAAAATTGGAACATTGATTTTTTTTAGCCTCAAAATCCCATATTTTCCTGAAGCTTCTGTTTCTCATCATCTTGAAACTATCAGAAGCAATAGTATTGAATCTCTCATAGATTGAGGAATAAAAACGAGCATTAGTTAAAGCTAATTGGCCTAATCTTGTGAAACTCATACAGAATGGCCTACATGGTAGGGTGAGGAAGTGTGCAAACCTAAGCCTCATAGATATCTTTCCATAAGTTACACATAATTGAATAATGAAGAAAATTTAATGTGGCTGATTCTTGTTATAAAATTGGTTCTTTGTTTGGCCATATCCTGTCATGCTTCCATTAACAAGTCCCCTTTAGGATTTGTAGCTTTGGGTACAGCATTTTTGCTTTCCATCATGTAAGTTATTTACAATTGCCAGTTCTATAAAATGATCCAAATGACTTATTTACCATGGTGGTATTAGGTCTTTAGAGGCAGCTGTTTCACTCTTAGTAACTCAGTTGTCCATACTTTATATTTGCATCATTTAGGTGTATTCTGGAACTTTACTGTTCTAGAAAGGCTGTCCCAAGAATCCATTTTTCTAATATCTGTTATTTATTTTTTAAAATGTATTGAGTTTTAGCCCATGCCTTGTCATAAAATGTGGAGTCATTTACATAAATATTTATTTGTACATAATATAGTTTTCATAAGTCTTTTTTTTAATTTTGGGGAGAATAGACATACTGAGGATTTCCTTGTATGACAGATTAATTTAGCTGCAATGCACTAGTGCAAGGAACATATTGCAGCATGATTATGGCCTGTTTTCTGGCTTTATTAATCCAGAAACCTTAATGATAAACAACACTTGTGTCATTGTCTACACAAATGTAATTTGTTTATGCAGAAGTTCAGTTAATCCTACCATCTGCTTTTCTCAAATGAGAACAGATAATGGAGACACAGCTCCTCACAGGTCTTCAGGCTTTTAAATTCTGATAAAATCAGGATTCTTCACTGGCTCTTGCCACAGCTCTGAATTAAGCCACTTTAAATGTAATTACTGAAGCTGGCTGTACATCAGGAACATCCATTAAAAGAATTGATTGACCATGCTGTTATGGCAGGCATTTTATGAACAAACTATCCTGATGGGTCCAGAACTGTAATTTATGAAAGCAAAAAAGCAGGTAAACACTTTATTAGCCGTTAATGAGAGGCACACTGGGTAACTAAATTTTGTCTTTTTTAACCAGCTACTTTAGGGAACCTTGGGCCCTGGCCATCTATCATGATCGTTTTACTGATCTGAAGAAGGAACTACGTCAGATCTTAGTATCTGCCCAGGTAAAGAAAAAGGGTGCTATATGCATTTTATCATATAAGCACTTATTATTGCTGATTATTTGCTTTCATATTCCAGTTGGTTTGTTGTTTCTTCTTTACTCTTAAACTATAAAAATCCAGAATATTTAAAAAGAGTTCTGTACACAATTCACATCCATTTCAGTGTGCTGTTGTTTCTGTTACTGGACATGCATTGCATTCTCTTGAATGGATTAATTGCTTTAATTTTCTTAGAGTAATTACTTAAGAAGATAAGAGTCCTATGGGATCAGTTCAGCAGTTTATTAGTGCAAAGTCCTGATCCATAGTGGGCATCTAGAAAGCCCATAGCCAAGCTGTGAAGGTGGCATTGTGAAGGTTCCATTGCTAATTTGTTGTTGTTGTTCAGTCGTTTAGTCGTGTCCGACTCTTCGTGACCTCATGGACCATAGCACGCCAGGCCTTCCTGTCCTCCACTGTCTCTCGGAGTTTACTCAAATTCATGTTCATTACATCGGTGATGCTATCTAACCATCTCATCCTCTACCGTCCCCTTCTCCTTTTGCCTTCAGTCTTTCCCAGCATCAGGGTCTTTTCCAGTGAGTCCTCTCTTCGCATTAGGTGGCCAAAGTATTTGAGCTTCAGCTTCAGCATCTGTCCTTCCAATGAGCAGTCAGGGTTGATTTCCTTTAGGATTGACTGGTTTGACCTCCTTGCAGTCCAAGGGACTCTCAAGAGTCTTCTCCAGCACCACAGTTCGAAAGCATCAATTCTTCGGCGCTCAGCCTTCCTTATGGTCCAACTCTCACAGCCATACATTACTACTGGGAAAACCATAGCTTTAACTATACGGACCTTTGTCGGCAAGGTGATGTCTCTGCTTTTTAATATGCTGTCTAGGTTTGCCATAGCTTTCCTCCCAAGGAGCAAGCGTCTTTTAATTTCATGGCTGCAGTCACCGTCTGCGGTGATCTTGGAGCCCAAGAAAATAAAATCTGTCACTGCTTCCATTTCTTCCCCTTCTATTTGCCAGGAAGTGATGGGACCAGATGCCATGATCTGGGGTTTTTTAATGTTGAGTTTCAAGCCAGCTTTTGCACTCTCCTCTTTCACCCTCATCAAGAGGCTCTTTAGTTCCTCTTCACTTTCTGCCATTAGGGTGGTATCGTCTGCATATCTGAGGTTGTTGATATTTCTCCCGGCAATCTTAACTCCGGTTTGTGATTCATCCAGCCCGACATTTCTCATGATGTACTCTGCATATAAGTTAAATAAGCAGGGTGATAATATACAGCCTTGTCGTACTCCTTTCCCAATTTTGAACCAGTCGGTTGTTCCATGTCCGGTTCTAACTGTTGCTTCTTGACCCACATACAGGTTTCTCAGGAGACAGGTAAGGTGGTCTGGTACTCCCATCTCTTTAAGACTGCCACAGTTTGTTGTGATCCACACAATCAAAGGCTTTAGCGTAGTCAATGAAGCAGAAGTAGATGTTTTTCTGGAACTCTCTTGCTTTTTCCATGATCCAGCAAATGTTGGCAATCTGATCTCTAGTTCCTCTGCCTCTTCGAAACCCAGCTTGCACTTCTGGTAGTTCTCGGTTCACATACTGCTGAAGCCTAGCTTGTAGGATTTTGAGCATAACCTTGCTAGCATGTGAAATGAGCGCAATTGTACAGTAGTTTGAACATTCTTTGGCATTGCCTTTCTTTGGAATTGGAACGTAAACTGACCTTTTCCAATCCTGTGGCCACTGTTGAGTTTTCCAAATTTGTTGGCATAGTGAGTGCAGCACTTTAACAGCATCATCTTTTAGGATTTTGAATAGCTCAGCTGGGATACTGTCTTCTCCGCTAGCTTTGTTGTTAGTAATGCTTCCTAAGGCCCACTTGACTTCACTCTCTAGGATGTCCGGCTCAAGGTCAGTGACCACACCATCGTATTTTTCAGGGATATTAAGATCTTTCTTGTATAGTTCTTCTGTGTATTCTTGCCACCTCTTCTTAATCTCTTCTGCTTCTGTTAGGTCCCTCCCTTTTTTGTCCTTTATCATGCCCATCTTTGCACTAAACGTTCCCTTGATATCTCTGATTTTCTTGAAGAGATCTCTAGTCTTCCCCATTCTATTGTTTTCCTCGATTTCTTTGCATTGTTCATTTAAGAAGGCCTTTATCTCTCCTTGCTATTCTCTGGAATTCTGCATTCAGTTGTTTATATCTTTCCCTTTCTCCCTTGCCTTTTGCTTCCCTTCTTTCCTCAGCTATTTGTAAAGCCTCATCAGTCAGCCACTTTGCTTTCTTGCATTTCTTTTTCTTTGGGATGGTTTTAGTTGCTGCCTCCTGTACAATGTTATGAACCTCCATCCATAGTTCTTCAGGCACTCTGTCTACCAGATCTAATCCTTTAAATCTATTCCTCACCTCCACTGTATATACAGGCTAATAGGCCTGTTTAGAGCATTCAAATGAGGTGCTTCTCTACTCATGGGAGTGAAAAGGAAACAGGAAATACCTCTCTTTAGCTATGAAAGTAGCATCTTGTACAGGCCTAGCCATGGTTGCTTTGAAAGCTGCTCCCACATGTCCATACATGCATATCTATGCATAGTTATAGCCGCTTTTCTCCTAATTCCCAGTATATGGTTTTTGTGTTCATTGGATACTTCCAGTTGTGGAGTCCTTGGTGCTCTCTGAGCTTGGTTGTTTGCTTACCCGACTAGGTAACATCATCAGTGCTAGTGAGTGTGGGGTTTGCTCCCTGTTTATATACAGTAGCTTGCCCTGCCAGTGTTGGTGGGGATGTGGTTTTTGTTCTTGATAGTTCCTTGATTAGGGTATTGTTTTCTGCTTGATTGTTTGCCTGATGTTAATCCCTGCTTATCTGGGTGTTGGCTGCTGGAGAGGATGTGTTCTGGTCTTTTTGTTTCCTTCTTAGCTTTTTATTGTCTCTTTTGAATGATTTGTAAATGTGATTTATCTCTATGTGTCTATTGATGGCTGATTTGTCTGAATGCCAAGCTTCCAGGAATTCCCTGGTGTTTTTGGATTTAGCTTGGTCTAGGATGTTGAGTTTCCCAGTTGAAACTATGGTTGAGTCTGTCCATGCATTGTGAGATTAAGGAGTTTTCATCGTGTCTCCTGACTGCTAGTTGGTGTTCATAGATGTGCTCTGCTAGTCTTCTGCCTGTCTGTCCTACATAATGGCTGTTACAATCCTTACACTATATGTTGTAGATGATTCCTGTTTTTTCTTCTTGGGCTACTGGGTGTTTTGGTTTACTTAAGATGTTTTGGAGGGATTTAGTTGGTTTGTGTGCTATGGTGATGCCATGTGGTTGTAATAGTCTGTTGGCTGTTTCTGATATGTTTTTGATGTATGGTAGTGTTATCCTTTTCGTAGCTCGTGTTGCTTGTGCTCTAGTGGGTTGAGTGGACAGGCACTTTTTGATAAAGTTGCATGGGTATCCATTTTGTTGGAAGATGTTGTGTAGGCGGTCTGTTTCCTTTTTCTGGTATTCTGGGTTGCTTCAGTGCATTTGTACTTGTCTGAATAATGTTCTTACACAGCTCCTCTTGTGGGAGATTGGGTTGTTATTGTGGTAATGGAGCCCTTGGTTAGTGTGGGTTGTTTTTCAATAGACTTGCATTTCTAATTTGCCGTCATTTCCTCACTGATGAAGATATCCAGGAAGGGTAGTGTGTTGTTTTCTTCTTCCCTTGTGAAATTTATTCCTTTGAAGATGTTGTTGATGGTTTCATGTGTCTTCTCTAGTTGTTCCTCTTTCATTATGACAAATGTGTCTATATACCAGATCCATACTTTTGGTTGCATGTGTAGGAGTGCTTTAGTTTCTAGATTATGGTCTCTGCTATGAGTACTGAGAGTGGTGATCCTATGGGTATTCCAGATGTATAAGAAATCAAAAGACATAATTCACTTATTCTGTTTGCCTTCCTTAATTAATTGTGATTTTTAAAAAGAGGAGAAGTGATAGAAAAACATGGAAGAGATACAGTTGAAAGACTTCGATATCTGGACCCCTCTCCATAAAAGTCAAAACATTTCTGGAGTTTCTGAATCTGAAAGTTCCTGGTAGCCTTCATGACTAATAACTGTTAATAAAACCATCCTCCGTATTGCAGTCCTAATTCAAATTACACAGGTGTTATCTAAAATATACTCGAACAGCATTTCTGTCATAGTTTTTGGTGGGAGGGGCGTCTTTGTTAATCACTTTTAGCAAAAACAGCAACAGAACTTTGGGTAAAGATTAATAAATCTCTGTTGTAATGGGTATTTTGGCTTTACGTTTGGGGGCAGGGAATTCTGTAGGTAAATTAAGGATTGCATTAATAAGTTCTTTTTCTATTTATATTGAATCTACTGTCTATCAGTTTTATAGCATAAGGCAAAGTTCTGATCACTTTTTTTTATTTTTTACATTTGAAGTGATGGGAAATATGAGGATTTGCGTATCTGGTATAGTTTAAGCTAATGCAAGTATGCAACCCTTGCTTGATTTGGGAATCATTAAGTGGTAATGTAACATATGTGAAGTAAATTGTCCCTAAGAGAAACAGAAGGAGAATTAGAAGACCTTCTGAGGGAGTAATAAGAGTTGACAAATATTGCGGAAATGACACAGGAAAATAGTACCTATAAGAGAAAGCTGAAAAGAAACTGAATGTAAAGGAGGAATTTCATGGAGAAGACAGGAGGGCTGGTTCACAGGATGGGGAAGGAAATACTGTTTCAGGAATAAACAGTAGAGAATGCATTGGGGGGTGGGGGGGAGGTGAAGAGTTCCTAGTAATTCTCTCTTTTTTTATATAAATTTTATTTGCCATACATAATACACAAAATACACAACATTAACTACATTTATATACAAATATTTACAATACATTACAATACTCATTACATAACATATTTACTATAACATATCTTTACTTTAATTATTTCCTCTCTATTTCCATCTTCTCTTCTTCTTCCTCTATTCCTCTACATCTACCCTCACCCTTCCTTTCCATTCTCCTTTTTTCATCCCTATCGAACATTCTCTCTTTCTCTCTTTCTTTCATTCCTATCTAATGTTCTCTCTTTCTCTCTCTCTTCCTACCTTCCTCATTTACACCTACCACTTTATCCTCTTTCCATTCTCATTTACATTTTTCTATCCCTAATCTTATATCTATTTTCCTTTCTTCTCTTCTCTTATGTTATGTTACAGTTTAATTTACTATTTGATCTAATTCTACTTAAACTTATATATCTTAAACATAGAATACATATATGCGACTTATTAAAATTCCTCCGGTTTTCTTAACAAAGAATCTAGTTGTAAATACTAGATTTACATTTTACCTTTTTCTTCTTGTATCTTATCTCCCCCCCCCCTTATTTAGTTATTTTATTTTTATTATTTATTGGTCTTTATTTAATATCATATTCTTTTTGAATGTATTTTATAAAGGGATCCCATATTTCTTTGTATTTCCCTATTTCTTTTCCTTTTATTAAATTTGTCAATTTGTCTACCTGCATTAATTCCATTATTTTCATAATCCAGTCCTCTTTTGTTGGTATATTTTCTTGTTTCCAATATTGAGCATATTTTATTCTTGCTGCTGTACTTAGATATAAGAATAGAATCTTTTGTTTTTTATTTATATTATCATCCATTTTACCTAGCAAATAAAATTCTGGTTTCATCCTTACATCTGTCTATTATTTTACATATATATTTATGTATTTTACACCAGTATTTTTTTGTTTTTGTGCATGTCCACCATAGATGGTAAAAAGACCCACTTTTAATTTTACATTTCCAACATAAATTAGTGTTACTGAATTTTGATTTAAATAATATCTCAGGAGACATATACCACCTAAAAATCATTTTATACAAATTTTCTCTTAAATTGTTGCTTAGAGTAAATTTCATATTTTTAATCCAAATATCTTGCCAATCATCATACGTGATTTCAATTCCTAAATTTTCTTCCCATTTTCTCATATAATTTTTAATTTTTATGTCCTTGGTTTTTATTTCTAATAATATCTTATATATTTTTGAAATTAAATGGTCTTCTTCTTTCTCTAATATATTGTCCCAATTATTTTCCATTTTTGTAAATTGATAATTTTTTAATCTATTTTGTATTGCTCTTTCAATTGAATATATGTAAACCAATGACATATTATATTTTCATTTTCTAATTCTTCTCTTGTTTTAAGTTCATATTTATTTCCATCAAATTTTAGTAAGTTTTTATATCTTATATATTCTTTTTTATTTTGATTTCCTATTCTGGCACATGCCTCCTGAGTTGATACCCATAACGGAAGATTAGGTAATAGTGTTCTTTTGTACTTGTTCCAAATTTTCAACAATGATTTCCTTATTATATGATTATTGAATGCCTTATTTATTTTGCTTTTATTATACCACATGTATCCATGCCATCCATATCTATTATCATGACCTTCTAGATTTAATCTTTTTCCATTTTCTAATTTTATCCAATCTTTAATCCGTATTAGTCCGCATGTTTCATAATATAGTTTCAAATCTGGCATTGCTAGCCCCCCTCTATCTTTTGTATCTTGCAAATATTTTAGCTTGATTCTAGGTTTTCTCTTTTGCCATATAAATTTTGTTATATCCTTTTGCCAATTCATAAATATTTGGTCCTTAATCATGATTGGAATTGTTTGGAAGAAATATAAAATCCTTGGTAGTACATTCATTTTTATTGCTGCTATCCTCCCCAATAATGATAATTGTAAATTTTCCCATTTCTCAAGATCTTTTTTAATTTCCTTCCATAAACTATCATAATTATTCTTATATAAATCTAGATTATTAGATGTTAGTTGTATTCCTAAGTATTTTAATTTTTTAACGTTTTGGAATCCTGTTTTTTGCTCTAGTTTACTTCTCTCGTCTTTTGTCATATTTAAACTAATCATTTTAGTTTTCTGTTTGTTGATTTTGAACCCTGATAATTCACCATACTCTTGTAATTTAAAGAGTAATTTATCTATTGTATTCGTTGGATTTTGTACTGTTATTATCAAATCGTCTGCAAAAGCCTTTAATTTGTAGTTTTCCTGTTTTATCTTAATTCCCTCTAAATTTTCATCTTTTCTAATTTCTTCTAATAGTACCTCTAGGACCAAAATAAACAATAAAGGGGAGATAGGGCAACCTTGTCTAGTACCTTTTGTTATTTTGCATTCTTGAGTTTCTTCATCATTCACTATTATTCTTGCTTTTTGTATCTTATATATTGCTTTTATTGCATTTGTGAATTTTTCTCCAAAATTTCTATTTTCCAATACCTTGTACATAAATTCCCAATTAACGTTGTCAAAGGCTTTTTCTGCATCCAAAAATAGGAGCATTATTGGCTTTTCATTATGTACATGTGCATATTCAATTAAATCTATCACATTTCTTATATTATCTTTTATTTGTCTATTTGGTAGAAATCAATTTTGGTCCTGATTAATTATTTTCTGTAATATCTTTTTTAATCTTTCAGCTAGAATAATAATGAATATTTTGTAATCATTGTTCAATAATGAAATTGGTCTATAGTTTTTACATTCTGTTGGGTCTTGATTTTCTTTTGGTATTAAAACGATATTAGCTTCTCTCCATGATTGTGGTATATTTGAGCCCTCCAATATTGAATTAAATAGTGTTTTTAATGGATCAATCAAATATTCCTGAAATTTTTTGTAATATTCGGCTGTAAAACCATCGGTTCCTGGCGTTTTTCCTATTTTCAATCTTTTAATTGGTTCAATAATTTCTTGGGTTGTGATACTATTATTTGTAAAATCTTTTTCCTCTTCTGTTAATTTTCCTAAATTACATTTCTTAATATATTCATCTATCTTATTTATTGGTATTTGTTGTTTTTGGTATAGTTTAGTATAATAATCAAAGAAAGCTTTTTTAATATCCTCATTGTATATTAGTTCCTTATTCTTATCTCTAATTTTAGTAATATTTTTTTTCTTTTTCTTTTCTTAATTTGTATACTAGCCATTTTCCTGGTTTATTTGCATATTCGAAATTTCTTTGTTTAATAAATTTTAGTTTTCTGTCTAATTCTTCTGTTAGTTCTATCTTTACCTGGAGTTGCAATAGTTTGATTTGATTTTTTATTTCCTCTTTATCTTTTTTATTTCTTTTATTATTTTGCAAATCCAATTCTTTCTCTTTTATCTGTTCCATTAATGTTTCTAGTTTTTTTTTTAAATATTTTTTTTGTTGGTTATTTAACGATATCAGTTGTCCTCTCATATATGCTTTACTTGCATCCCATACTGTTTCTATTTTAACCTCATTATCAATATTCCAAATAAAAAATTCCTGTAGTTTTTTTTCTAATTCTTCTAATTTTTTTTTGTCTTTAAGGATATTTTCGTTCATTCTCCATCTGTATTTTTTTTGTATTTATATTTAGGATCATTTGAACGGGGCCGTGATCTGAAAGTGTTTTTGGTAGAATTGATATATCTTTAATTTTATTTTCTAAGCTTTTAGATATCCAGATCATATCAATTCTAGAAAATGAATTGTATCTATTAGAATAGAATGTGTATTCTCTTTTGTTTCCTTTATTATGCCTCCATGCATCTACTAACATTAAATTTCTAATCATATTAAAAAATTATTTTGGTAATTTCCCTTGGTTTTTACTAATTTGGTTTTCTGATTTCCTATCTATTTTAGGTTCCACAACCCCATTCCAATCCCCCATCATTATCCAATTATTATTCGTATATTCTGAGAGGACATCTGATAATTCCTTGAAGAAATTTTTTTTGGTTATTATTTGGGGCGTATACTCCAATTATCAATATTTTCATATTTTGGCTTTCAATTTCAACAATTAAATATCTTCCATCTTGATCTTTTACTATTAATTTTGGTTTAAGCGAGGGCTTGACATATATTGCTAAACCGTTTTTTTCCCTTTCATTTGCTGTTATAAATTATGATCCCAATTTTCTATTATCTAAGTATTTTATATCTTTCTTTTTTATATGGGTCTCTTGTAGGCAGATAATGTCTAGTTCTAATTTTTTTAAAAATTGAAATGTCCTATTTCTTTTAACTGAGGAATTTAATCCATTTACATTCCATGTTAGATTTTTTAATTTGCTCATTTTCTGTACTTATTTGTTTTTCAGACAGTATTTTAAGACCAACCTTTTTCTCCTCTTTTTTTTAACTCTGCTCCTGCTCTTTTCCTTGTTCTTTCTTGTTTTTTAACTCTTTTTCCAATTTTTTATAGAATTCCTTTGCTTTAAATATAGAGTTTAGTCTATATCTTTGTCCTTTGTATATTAAATTTACTCCTTCAATATTTTCCCATCTAAAGTTTATTTCATTTTTCTTTAATGTGTCTGTAAGGAATTTATATTCTTTTCTTTTTTTTTAGTATTTTCCCTGGAATTTCTTTGAAGATAGTAATTGCGTTTCCTTCAACATCAATTTTCTTATTATATGCAGCTTGAATTATTAAATCTCTCTATATTTTTTTTGAGAATTCTATCAATATATCTCTTGGCTTTTTATTAACCATTGCATATTTCGAATTAACTCTATACATTTTTTCTATTTCTTTATCAATTTTCTCCTCCTCCCATTCTATCAAGTCTGCAAGCATTTGTATTAACATCCCTTTAGTATTTTCCTCCTTATCTTCAGCCACCCCTCTTATCCTTATATAACGTTCTTTTTCTTTCAGTTCTAGTAAGGATATACGTTCTTCTTCTTCTTCTCTTCTTTCTTCACATTTATCGGCTTGTTTTTTAACTTCTTGTATTTCCTTCTTTAATCTTTTCTCTATTATGTCTAGCTTTTGGTCTAGTCTTTTTTCCAGTCCTATTTTTTCTTCTAATATTTTTTTCACTGTCTGTGTTATAGTTTCTGTCGTTTTTACTGTAAATTCCTCAAATAATGCTTTTAAACCTTCTCCCTCTGGTATGTCCGATCCTCTTCTTGGATAACGTCTTGTATTCATATTCAAAATTTTTCTACTTGTTGCTTACAACTTACATACAAACTTCTATATTCTTAACAGTTATTATATCTACAGTGCTTTATATTGCCTTAACTTTAAAGTTAACCAATGTTACCTACAATATTATATTTTACCTTATTTCTAATAATATTTATATAATATAATAATATTTCTTATTTCTAATACACAAAGGTTATTTTACTGTAGTTGTAAGTGCTCTATGTAATTATATTCTAATATCCATGAAAATATTTTGTAGTCTCTAGAAATGGCCACATTTAATAATTAATTAATTGAGTCCCTTTTTTTTAGAAATACTTCAGTCTTTTCAATATCTTTCGCTTATTCTTTGTTCAGAAATTTAAGCTTCTTTTGTTTTTAATCATTCACTATTGTCTGTGGTTAAGAAAGCAACCCCTGTCAGTTCGTTTGTTAGACTTTGCCGTTGGTTTGGTTCTTGTCTTTCTTGCTACTCGGCTTCACGAGCCTCCATTAACATCAAGCATTGACAAACATAAAACGAAAACACACACTTGCCCGACTCGTTGACCTACGTAGCAGCTGAAATTCTCACCCGGAGAAGTATTTCTCCACTTCTCTGGCCGGTCTCGCCCTTCTCCTTTTTCAGCAAAATCGTCTTTCCCCAACAGCGGCAATTTTTTCCTTTTCGCGGAGCTCGTCTCTTTCGCGTCACCTTCTTAGCTCACCCGGAAGTCTCAGTTCCTAGTAATTCTCAATTTGCATTGGGCAGGTTGGTACAGTGGTGCTTAAAAGTTTGTGAACTGTTCCTTGTGAACTGCTCCAGGTTCTTCCACAACATTTCCATAGGATTAAGGGTCAGGACTTTGACTTGGCCATTCCAAAACATTTCGTTTCTTCTGCTTTAACCATTCTTTGGTCATACAACTAGTGTGTTTTAGGTTGTTGTCTTGCTGCATGACCCACTTTCTCTTGAGCTTCAGTTCACACAGATACCCTGACATTTTCCTGTAGAATTTGCTGGTACAACTCCAAATTCATAGTTCCATCAATGATGGCAAGCTGTCCTGGTCCACAGGCAGCAAAGAGGCCCAGACCATGATACTGCCACCACGTTTCACAGATGGGATAAGGTTCTTGTGCTGGAATGCAGTGTTTACATTTTGCTTTTCATTCAAGCCAAAAAGTTATATTTTGGTCTCATCTATCCACAGAACATTCTTCCAACAGCTGTCTGACTTATCCACATGGTCTTTTGCAAACTGTAGACAGGCAACAATGTTCTTTTTGTTTTCTCCTTGCCACCTGCCATGCACACCATTGTTGTTCAGTGTTCTGTTGATGATGGTCTAATGAACACTGACATTGGCCAATGCAAGAGAAGTCTTTAGTTCCTTAGACATTACCCTGGGGTTCAGACTTCCCAGAGTATTACATGCCTTACTCTTGGTGTGACTTGGTTGGTTGACCATTCCTGGGGAGGGTAACAATGGTGTTGAATTGCCTCCATTTGTACACGATCTGTCTGACAGTGGACTGGTGGAATCCAAGCTCTTTGAAAATAGTTTTGTAACATTTTCCAGCCTGGTGAGCATCAACAACTGTTTTTCAGAGGTCCTCAGAAATCTCCTTTGTTCGAGCCATGACACACTTCCACATACCTGTGTTGTGAAGATCAGACTTTGATGGTGAATACCCAGAATTCTGTTCTTTAAATAAGTCAGGACCTCCCACACTCACCCGATTGTCATCCCATTAATTGAAACACTTGACTCTAATTTCCCCTTCAAATGAACTGATACTGTAATCCTAGAGGTTCAGATACTTTTGCCACAAACAAATATGCAGCTTTGGATAATTTTCTTCAATAAATAAATGAATTGACCTTAGGAGCCACAGGTAACCCTCAAACTGGTATTAGTGTATCAATAAAAGGTGTCTTCTGTCCATTGTGGAGCAATTTCCTCCATAGAATTTCTCTGGAAATAGAATTAAAACATGATTTTAAATCTACAAAGTCTACATGTAGTGAAATTTTAAAGCTATGGGCATATTTCTCTACTAGATGAATATAAGATCATTGCATGATCAACTGCAGATCTACCTTATCTAAACATTGCTCTTCCACTAAGATGTTGTTGTCCGATATCCAATCAGACATTTTTGATATAAATCTTTGGTGTACATTTTACTGACTATGTTCAGGAACCTAATTGGGTGAAAATTGGCAGGATCTTTCTTTTGTCCTTTCTTATAAATTGGGATAATGATTGGTGCAGCCCACTCTTTTGGGACATAAGTGATCTTATCAGTTAATGTAGAAAGAATTGCCAAAACAGGTGTCTTGTTGAAAAACCTCAGCAGGGATGTAATTGCTATCAGGGGCTTCATTTGATTTCAACTGATCTATTAATTACCCCAATAGATACCATTGGCCAAATTGGTAGGAGGTTTAATGACACAGCAGCAGCACTTTCCTGCTTATATTATGATTAAAAGTAAGCTTCCTATGCAGTTGCAGATATACAACAAACAAGTTTTCAGATCAATTTTGAATCACTGTATGCCAAAGGTGTGTGAATTGTTGGATTTTATGGTTGCAATCAGTTGATGTCAACTTTCACACAAAAGCCTTCTGTTTTTTTCCCTCAGAAATTGTTTCTTTTGACAGTCTTTTTGTCATTAGATTTTGAGAAGATGTCTGTTCTTCCAGTATTGGGGATAGCAGCTAATAAGTTCCTTTTTAGCATGCACACATTCTAGATTAAACCAAGGTTTAGATCTTGGTTGGCTAGGATGTGAGCTTTTCACCTATCTTCCAGCAGGGGGTGCTACAGAGCTTCAAGTCAAAATTTTAAACTTTGCTAAATTATTGGTCCCTCGTTCATTAGTTTAAAGGAAATTTGTTTTATCTGGTGTGGATGGAACAAATGCATATTTTTTTCAACCCATTAATTCATTTGGTCCTCATTGCAATGCATCCCTTCTAGATTAGTATGATGAAATTTATCAAGGTGTGTGCAGATTTGAGGAAACTGTAAATTTGGGGTCAATGGAAGGTAGCCACCATCTGGCCTGTTCATTATCACCTAAAATGAGTCCAGTAAGTTAAACTCATTGGTTGAGATAATGATGTAATTAATTGTGCTGGTGCCCAATCCCCAATCCCCAGAAGGTGTTATATAAATACTACAATCAACTTCAACCCCACCGAACATACTACATTTCCCTAAACAAAATCCAACCCACCAGGAGGCTGATAACAACATTGGGACCGCTCTAAACTTTTCTTCATCCACCCATCAGTGGACATAACAATGGTGGCCTGGCATAACCTATTATTTGCTCTTGCTTTCTCTCTCTCTGCATGTTTGAGATACACACGCATACATACATTGATATATTTTATCTGCATGCATTGGCAAGATGTTTAAAACATTTTTTTAATGTAAAAATCAAACTAGAAATAAGATCTAAGAAATATTACAAGCTTCTGCCTTTATTCTTTCCTTCCTTCCTTCCTTGTTTCTTTTCTTCTCTTTAAGTTCAGTGGTGCTCAGTCACAGCTATATACAGAGAACTTGGATTTCTGAGTGGTTTTAAATGGGGAGCACACATTTCCTACCATGGAAGATTACCAAAATAAATAAATGGTAATTTTTAATATGACCTGGGAATTTATTTCTCCAGGCATTATGTAGGTCAATTATTGTTAGGACTGTTCATTTAGTAGCTAAAAACACTGAAAATTGGTACCAGCCTTGCAGAACCCTAAGCAACTTTCTCTACTCCTTTACCCTTCTGTGGTGTTACTTTATGACTGAGTCCTTTAACTGGCAAATTCACATGGCAAGAAATCCTCTAACATCCTCAACTTTCTGTATATACAGTAGTTTTTTCACTTGCCATCTAAAATGTTAAGAGTAAAATGTGCATGTTTGAATTAATTAACAGATATTTGTGAATTGTTTCTTACACCATGATATTGCAAACCTCAGATTAAATACAATAAGTACCAGGGGTCTCATATTGTAATACTTTGCTACAAACTCATGATACTGTATTTTAACTGCCAAGAAAACATATATCCATTTCTTTTAAATTTCCATACATCCACTTCTGGAAGCATTTTTTTCTGTGCTGATAATATTTATGTACCTTATCTTTACAGCATTCAAAGCAATAGGTTTCTTGTATTTATTTTTCTATACCAAAACATTTTTCAAATCATTATAAAGTCATTTGTTTATTCTACAATAAATGACAGAATTATGCTAATAACTGTCTATTTTAATTTTTATTTTTGGAAGTAACAGAACAGATGTGAGTCATGAGTACTACTCTAAATTAAGAGGAACCATTATTATATTGGAGTGTAGTTGGACCAGCACTCGGGGCTGTGACTCCTAAGCTGGGAGAGTGGCTCCAACAGATCCCAGGAGCAACATCAGAGCTCTCTGTCCAGAAGAGTGCAGTGCTAGGAACAGCTAAGATACTGCACAGAACCCTCAAACTCCCAGGCCTCTGGTAGAGGCCCGAGGTTGAGGAAGACACATACCACTCATAGGGGTGAGAAGGGAATGTCTGTCTGTCTGTCTGTCTGTCTGTCTATCTATCTTTCCTCCTCCATAAATTAAATACATGTTTTATTTTCTGAGTCACTTCTAGACTTCTTCCAACACAGTCCCATTCAGGTCTATTGTCCTCAGCATATGGTTACTAGGTATTTCATTCTAAAATAGTCTTTGATTTTCTTCTCACTCTTGGTACTTGGGGACTCCAATTGTTCCCGTGTGATTTT
Organism: Charina bottae; assembly: GCA_023362775.1. Lineage (NCBI taxonomy): Eukaryota > Metazoa > Chordata > Lepidosauria > Squamata > Charinaidae > Charina > Charina bottae. The sequence goes on along the minus strand of JALMGJ010000016.1, from coordinate 19,607,000 downwards.
CCATTAATTTTAAATCCCTTTGTGTTTAATTTATATATTCTGTGGAAGGTTTAATGCTCCCAACATTTAGCATTCCTGATTTTCCTAGTTTTCCTCAGTATGGAACCTACTATACAATCATCATCTTCTTCTTCTTCACCATCATGGAAATTCAGCCAGATTGGCTGCTGTACCAATATTGCACCATCCAAAATAAGGCACAATGCCACCTGTGCCAATAAAGTTATGTTGCTGAACCTCATCTCTACTTCTTACCACAACTTAGGGGCAGAAGCTACCATATGAACTCTTGTCAAACAGACCCAAATCAATAATTTGGGCATCTTATTGAGCTCCAGTACTAGGGTAGCCTAGAGGATTTTAAAATACAGTATGTTAATAGTAAAAGAAGCACAGTTAGCCCACCGCCAAACATAAGGTGATATTCTAACAGTGCAATTGCATCAGCCTTTTTGGATCAAACTCCTTTTCTGTCTGTGATCAGTGATGCTAGGTTATCAATACGCTGGATGTCTTACAGAAGTATGCAGATGGTATAAATCATATGTATTTCAATACAGTGACACATCTTCAGTTTCTTTCTTTTGTAATTCAAATAATTCTTTTGAAGAAAGCAATGCAAGTATATCTGGACATTAAGCAATGCTATATGTCTACACTTATACAACTATGTCCTATTAATATGATTTGGAACAGAAAACAAATTATTGGTTTTATTTGTGTATTTTTATATAGCACAGGCTGCATAAATGGTGCTTTACAAAATATCTTAAAAACATGCCTTACCTTGCAGGTTTAAATAGAGCTGATGGAGCTGATGAAGGGAAGGGGTTGTAAAGAAAAAATGGGGATGGAAGAAAGGGTGATACGAATGTAGCTTACGTATACTTACCCATTATAGATTAATGAGAAAAGAAATTGTCCTCTCACACTGGCAGTGACAAACTCTGCACTTTCACTGGTGTCAGGCTTCCTTAAATTTGAGTAATAAAAGTGTTCTGTCAACACAGATTCTGTTGAAATGAGCACGGGCACATGCTAGGCAGCACTTTGAGGATCAACTGGCATGTCTGCCTGCGTTCCAGGGAATGTGGTGAGCAGCTGCTTCCCTGAATTTGTTGTCAGGGCCTGGGGAATAAGTGAAGGTGGAAAAGAGGCTTAGGAGATAGCCTGTGGCTAAAGACAGAAAGCAATAAATCCCAGGTTGACTTTTGTCTTAGATTAGAATTCTTTTTCTGGTGCAGCATTTTACTAATATGCGCTAAATTTATCTACTGTATCTGTGGGTTATTTCGAAATCCTTGTGCATTACTCATATTATGCTGATAGAAGATGGTGATGCCACACTGAGCACTTAAATCTTAATTATTATCTTCAGACATTTACTTTTCCCATTTCTTGCTTACAGGAAGAAGAAGTTCCTTCAATGCAAGAACTTGTGCGTCAAGTAGTAGAAGGTGAACTTCCATTACTCGAAAGACCAAAGACGTATCTCAAACGATCCTTTAAACAAAGTATATACAAGAACCTGGTAGAGAAAAGCATTGTCAATTATCTTAATTATAACAATTATCATCTACCAATGTTTGCCTGGCCAGGAATAGTTTAGGTATGGATGACTAAATATGGCTATTCTTACAACAAATATACAATTCAACAAAAGTTTGGGAATGAAGTGTAAATTATTAAGTTCTAACTTTTTATGATTATCCAGTGAGGAAGATAGAATTTGCCATTTAAGTATCTGTGCTAATTATACATGTTAAATAATTAAAAAGAAAAAGAAAACCACCAAACATACTGTTAAGCAATGGTACATAACAACACATGCAGATATATGAAAACAATAGAATAAATTCCTGTTTATCTCATCTGAGGCCAACAGTATCACTAATAAGATCTGTCTCAGTGCCAGAGACTCAATGGTAATGTAAAATAAAGTAATTCCATTTCATCAAACTGACTCTGCTTCTGAATTTTGTTTCTTTTAAACCCTGTAGCCTCCTGGACAGTGCTGGGGACTCCCTCCCAAGCAGAACTTGACAGATGGCTGCTGAGATTTGCATATTGCATTTTAGCTTTTTAATTGTTCATTCAAAATGCGAACTTTGTATCTCTCTGTCTTTCTGGACAGAAGGTACATTGTAAGAGGAGGAAGGTCAGTTTTCTAATGTACTGGCTAGTGACCTGGCAGCTGCAGGGTTAACTCTCTTTCAAGGGACAGCTCAGAAACTCTGACCAATTGCAGCTTGGCTGCAGAAAGCAGTTGACTGGTTCTGCCAATAGGAAGGGGAAATCACCAAAGTAGGGAAAATAAAGTGGTTTCTCTGTATTCCAAATGATGAAAATGAACTGGTATAATCAGGTGCAGAACTCTAGCATAAGATTTATCAACAATTCTGGCATAAACTAAAATCTTTGAAAAGAGGAGGGGTAGTATGAAGTGGAGATGGTCAGATGTGGAGGGTGGAGACTATAACACCAAGTCTATCAAATATCTGCAGACATTTTTCCACTTTCACTGCTGTTCTATCCAGTCAGGAAGGATAATCTTATGCATATCCAATCACAAAGCAATCCCATAATTTCAATGAGGCTAACTCCCAGGTATATGGACATAGGATTATTTCTTGAATTATTTGAGGTCTTGTAATATGAAAAGGTCTGTGTTGTTTCGTACCAGGTAAACTACTTTGTAATACTTCTAGCACTAAAACAGAAGTACATAGAAAGCTTCAGAGAAGTAAAAAAAGGCTGTATACACACAGTTTAACAATTGTACAATTCATTTTTTAGTTGAAACAATTTCTCTGTACTTGCCATATCAGCGACATCACAAAGCAGTGTACAATAAATTTAAAAACAAAACAAGTTAAAAATATTAAAATAACAGCAGTTAAAACTTTTAAATTTTTAAAATCATAAATAAAAGAATACCTCAGCCCATGGATCTAAGAAAATTGGTCTAAAAGACCATGGACAACTCTCCTTGAATTTACACTCAGACGCAGTACCCAACTATTGCATCAAGACTTTCTACAAAACTCAAGAGAAATTTGAATTCTTCTGAGTTTGCATCTAAATCTGTCTTCATTAAAATTGTGTGCTGATTCTTTTTTTGAAAATATTTTTATTAGAATTTTACAATACCATAAAAGTATAAAAATGTAAACAAAAATAAGAAAAAAAGGAAATGAAAACAAAAGAAATGAAAAAAGAAAGAAAACATAGAATGTTGACTTCCACCCTTCAAAATTGTGTACTGATTCCAAAGGACGGCTGCTAATGAGACAGGCCTGTAATTTTGGGTGTTGATTCACACTACGCCAAGAAAAGTGAACTTCTATTCTGGTTACCACTGAAAACGTGACTGAAATCAATGAGCTTAAGTGCTCCAAATTCTATGCAAGTCTATACGATTTATTCAATTCAAGTAAACATATTTGATCGCATTCAGTGTGATTATGATAAATATTAAATTCAGATATTTGGGAACCTGTCCTACTTGCTAGGAAGAAAATTATTTTCCCTCCCTGAGGCCTTTTTCCCCATAAACTTGGAAAAGATTGAAAATGGATTACAAAACAGTTTCAATTTTTTTTTAAAGTATATATATTGATACAAAAGTAATTGGTCTATGCTTGGAAATAAACCAAATCAAGAAGTAAATGACATAAAAGAAAGGTTCTCTCAATACAGTTAAGCTTTAGCTTTTAGAAGTCCATACAATGATAAAATAATAAAAATAAAAGGTCAGAAATGGTAAGAATTGGTGATAGTGATAGTACTAGATTCAAGAAAAACTGATTATTTTACATGACAAAATCTGCATTTTGAGCTTTGTTTCCTCTACCCTTTTCCTGAAAATTATAGCTTATGTCTGTAAAATACATAATTTTCTTCATTTTAGTACTATGTTGAAGGCTTCTTCTGTTTTCTATGTTAAATGTTTTCCTGTCTGCTTCTCCTATATTGGCAAAAATAAAGAGATGCTAGTTCCTTAGAGTTCAATAGCTTTTGTTCCTTTTGCAACAAAAATAAAAAACAATAATAAAATTATTATTGTTTGAATAAACTATATTTACTAAAAATGGGGTTTATTCTGTTGCTTTAAATTTTTCAGAAGTGTTATATCCCTAGTCCAGTTTCATTCAATAGAACATACTTCTCTATGTTGTGAGGTGGGGGGAGGGTGTAGGAAAAGAATTTCTGCTTGCTTTACTTCGGTTTCTTAGATAACTTTTATTTTGGTTAGGAGTGATAGACAAAATGCATACAGACCCTCCAATTGTTTTCAGGAGAAACTGCTCCTCTGGCTTGTTCCCTATTCTGTTGTCTTGTAATATGCTGTTTGGTCTCTGTATGCATAAAAAAGCACTGTCTTCAATAGTAGTGTATCTTGACATCATGGGTCATCTGGGTATGCATGGCATGAGGTCTCTTGGGTCTCCAGGATGTGTGGGGGAGTGCTTGGGCATCATCTATACTGAATTACCAGTCCTGCTTCACCATCACATTCTTCCTGGATTTACTATCTTCTCCTTTTACCTGCTCCTCAAATTCTTCTTGTCCATCAGTTCCAGTATTTTATTTATTTATTTATTATTCATATTTATACCCCGCCTATCCCCTCCCTATCGGAGGACTCTAGGCGGCTTACAATATCACACATCCAATTACTAACAATTCATATATTTATTTTTTAACACTGTTACAACCGCGCGCTTTAGGAAAGGGGTAAGGGAACCGACTCTTGAAGTATTGGACTACAAGTCCCAGCATACCTTGCTTCAGAGTCGGCTGCTGACATCCTGGATGTTGAGACGGGATCCGTCGTCTCTGTTCTCCGCTCTCCGTTTCCGCCGCCATTCGCGAGGTCTTCTTCGCTCCGGAGGCGACCCCCGCCAGGACGCCAGCAAATTGACCCACGTGGAGTGGTACCCATTTATCTACTTGCAATTAGCTTTCGAACTGCTGGGTTGGCAGAAGCTGGGGCAAGTGACGAGAGCTCATCTCGCCACGTGGATTCGAACCGCCAACCTTATGGTTGGCAATCTAACAGCCCAACGGTTTAACCCGCTGAGCTACCGCGCCCCACAGTATCTCCAACGCAGTGCCATAGGCACCATTGTGCTCACTTGGCTGTACTGAGGTTCCTGCCAGGCTATTTATCTCATATATGTGGTCAAAGGAATATATCCATTTATTTGCATGGGGAGGAAGCAACCCAGAGAAAGTACAACTGTAGGAAGTTAGAATTCCACTGCCAGCAAGGATTCTCCCTCAATAGGAAGCAACCCTCTCCTACCCGACATCCGCTGAGGAGGGGTTAAAGTCTACTCTTTACGTCACATGCACACACATGCCATTTTCAATGGGAGAAGGCTTTAAACAATGGAACTGTCAAATGTATTAAATATGATAAATAATATTGAGAGTCAGTGTGGTGTTAAGGTGCTGGACTAAGGTCATGGAGACCAGTAGACATGGAAGCCAGCTGGGTGACTTTGGGCCAGTCACTTCCCCTCAGCCCAAATCAGTGTCAGGTTCTGCAACAAACTAACTGATTAAAAAAAAACCTGATCACATCAAGCATTGATAAAGCTTTGCTGTAAGAACTAGGCGAGCATAATGCCAACACATGCAGGACAAACACTAAGAACAACAATATAAATAAACAATAGAACAGAATAATTGCAGAAAGCCAAAGATATGATCTTGAACGAACTATGCAGTGACAGTTAACAAAAATATGTTAAGCCCAAGAAATGAAGAAAATCTTCATTTAACTCAGACTGACTCCACCTTAACTACCTGGGTATAAGAAGGACGGAAGGAAAAACAGAGTCAGGCTTTCAAGATTGAAGGTAGACCCTCTCAGGAAACAGACTCCACCAGAATGCTGAAACTCTATTGATGTAGGCTATACTGTATAACAGAATCTTGAAAGAGGATTTTCGCTGCTTCTACCCTTCGCCACAGATGCCAATCTATAAGTTTATCCTTCTGAGTTTGTGTGTTTCACTGTGCTTGCTCTTCACTTGCTGGATTTGTGCATTAAGCTTCACTTGGTTACTAAATTATCCCTACATTCTGAGTTTGCATGATCCATTGAAGCTCACCAGATGGGCTACAATATGCTTGGGTACAAAACAGACAAACCAAAAACCAAAAAGTTTTTACTTTTACTGACCTGTTCAAGCCCATCTCGCAAACTAGCCTGTCACTCTTTTTCTGCATGTGTCCCCATTTGCCTATCTGTCCCTTGTGTGTATGGGTGGCCCTTGGGCTCTTGTCGTTATATACAAAGTGTGATGCCCTCGATCTGTTGACTATTAAATCAGAATTCCTGACACAAGCCCCTCAGGGATATGAAGGAATCTTTATTAAAGCCAGTGATCCATTACACGTTAAAGACTCGAGTGAATAAAACTCCCACAACCAACAGTTTAAGAATCTCCAAGTTTACCCCCCTCCATTGGGATTCGTGGCTCAGTCGCCCTTCCCTTTGTCTCTGTTTTCAGGTCTTTCTGGGTCCGAATCAACTAACATGGTGATATCGCCCTTTGATCTATCCTGGCTGCTGAATTGCTCGGTGCGATCTTTGATTAACATAGTTTGCAGTTCTGTGAATACACCCAAACCCCATCACCAGCATTCTCCCCTACTTTACACGTCTGGTAGTTTTACTGTAAAGCACCCCTAAACGATCCTGTGAGTTTAACAGACTGGCGGGATGTTCCTTCCTGGCGCCATGGCAGGATGATATGGATGACATCCTGACACAAATAGTTACACCAGGGCTTTCCAAAGTTTTCCCGCGGCACTGCCGTTGGTGTGTCGCCGCGGGAAAACCCAGAAGCGCTCCTGCCGCTTTTGGGTTTTTGCACGCCGCTGTTGGTGTGTCGCCGCAGGAAAACCTGGAAGCGCTGATGATGATCAGCGCTTCCGGGTTGTGTGGCGACACACCAGACTGTGTGGGGCGACACACTTTTGTGTCGCGACACACAGTTTGGAAAGCTCTGAGTTACACATTTATACGTCAGTTTGTTAGTCAGTTTGTTATATGGAAATAAAGGGAACTAAGCCCCAAGGGGGCTATAAAGAGAACTTCCCTTCAGTGCATAATGTGGTCTGTCCCTTTCTCTATTTTTCCTCTGTATCTGAAGGTATACAGTGGAAGCGTTCCCCACTTTTAGTGGCTGGCCATACTCCTGACCATGAATTTATTAGTAGCCATGTTCTTTCACATTAGGCTGACCATATTTCCTTCAGGCAAAAACGGGCGTGCGTGGGGGGGGGCGGGGGGGCATGCACACGCAGGGCATGCGCGTGGGGGGCGTGTGCACACGCATGCGGGGGGCAGGGTGTGTGTGGGGGGAAGGGGCATGCACGCACGTGCGGGGGGCATGTGCACACACGTGCGGGGTGTGGGGGGCATGCGCGCAGCTACTTTCAAAAATGGAACAAATTGGCTTTTTTTCTTAAAAAGACGGGACGGTCAAGAATTGTTTGAAAGACGGGACGTATGGTCAGCCTATTTCACGTGGCCCTTTTAAAAAATGTCACCTGTGCTCATGGTCTCTTGACTTGATCTAACTTAACTGAAGATCCTCACAAAAGACTTGTGCTGGATCAAAGCTTTGTCCCATTTAGTCTGGCATTCCAGTATCACAGTAGCAGACCAGATGTCCACAAGAAGAACATAAAGACAATACCACCTTCCCAATCAACCTTCATAACAATCGCTACTGAGAATCCCACTGGGGGTAATATATAGCTAATGTTACAAATGCCCATTAACAGTCTAATCCCCCATAAATTATTTGAATAATCTTGCAAAGATATCCAGATTTGTAGTTATTACTGCATCTTGCAATAGCAAATTCCACAGGATAACCATGCATGCAGTTTTAGAAAACAAATTTCTCACAGAGTTTTATCTGAAGGTTCAATATTCTAATATTCAGGGTTTTTTTGCTTCAGATTCAGATACAGAAAATTTTTCTTTACTTTCTCAGAGCGTGCAGTTAGGAGAGAGTCTTTTAGGGCTATTCCTTGTACCTATTAATTGCACTAATGATTTTGTGAAGGCAAAAAATGGCAACCTCACTGCTCAATTCTCACTCTAGAAAATTAATGAGCAAATAAAAAAGTATTAGTTCCAATACAGATCCTTATTCATTTATTTAATCAATTTATATAGCTGCCCAATCAACATGCAGCTCAAGGCAGTGTACAGAATTGAAAATAGCAAAAGCATTAAAATACAGTAAAACACATTGCACCACAGGCAATTTCAAGCAATCAAAAACAACTAAAACCAATCAAAATTAGTCAAGACCAGCATAAAACCTCCTAACCCAGTAACGGGGGAAAAAAACATGTCTTCAGGGCCTTCCAAAAGGCAGTCAGGGTCGTGCAAGAGTTGTATTTCAGAATGCTTAAGAGGGCTGTGCACACTTCAAAAATGATTTAGAAAAAGTTTTTAGACTTCACGTGAGCACAGCATCTGGAAAAAGGGGCAGCTGGTTTAAGAAGTCAAATGCATTAAAGTTAATGTGGTTTTTAAAGCAGTTGCATTTTTCTTTAAATTTCAGGCTCATGCAGAAACCTGAAAAAAGAGGGGCTGCTTTAATTAGAACCAATGAGGTGCCTGCACAAGATCAGATGCACTTTTTCCAAATAAGTTTTGAAGGGAAGCACAATTACTAACACTTAATTTTGTTTTGTAATAGCTTCACTAAACAACCACTAAGCTAACTATCTTGTAATTTCCAGGATTCTTAAATCACAAGTGCTCACAAATTAATTTTCTGGAAAAGACATGTGTTCAATAATGCTCATTCCCTAAGATCATATATGAGACAATTCCTTTATGGGATGCTTTTTTTGTAAGACTGAGGTAAGGTTTAGCTACATTCAGTGAAGGAACTTTTCCCCACTGCAAAGTTAAAAATTCTATCCACCCATCCCTGAGTCAGTAGAAAACTTTTTGGCACGGTAATTTGCTGTCTTCATTGTTGATTTCAATTCTGCCTCTGTTTCAAGTCACCATAGTAGCCCAACTTCCTTCTAAGGAGGTGGATGACAAAACCTAAATGAAGGTCACGCATCTTGAAGCTGCCTGTGGACAGTGCCAGAACGGGAACAGCTAAGGGTGGCTTAAGCCTATCCCACTGATGAGCTGGGAGCAAAATTAAGACCAACCATGAGGACAAGGAGGAAGAAAAAAGATGTTGCCAGGGCTTGTTTTACTGTATGTTGTTGTTAGGGGCAAGGGGGGAAAGGCCCAGCCACTTGCACTTTGTAAGAAGAGCCCAATTTATACCACTTTCCCAACTGGAGCAGTGCAGTGGGTTGGATTGTGAAGATCCCCGTTCGCTTTGGCTTTGGCTTCTGTTTTTACCAGTTCCAGCAAGGCCTGAGTCTAGACCCCTGCCTGGCCTAGAGCATCCCGAGTAGATTCGGATTGCAGGGCATCTGTGAAGGAGAAACGCAAAAGGCCTCTCTTCGGAAAAGGGGTCGACTGGTCACAAACTTCACTGCACTGACTCTGACAACACGGAATCTGCCTCTGAGGTTTTTGGAAGGGGCTAATGACTAGTGCAAGCTTTTTACACTAGTCACGCTCTTCCTTCTCCACAAGTAAGAAGGAAAGAAGATGTAAAACATGCTTATATTATATTCCGATTTGCGGGGGGGGGGGCAAAACAAGAGAAAGGAGGCGGGCTGAGGGCAGAGTGGGCTCAGTCATGTGTGAGAAGCTGTTGATTGTTCTAGTTGAGGAAAGAGATGATAAGGCCGGGATAAAGTGTGCTTCGCCCATAAGGGTGGAGGAGGAGGGACCGCAGCTGTATGCTAATGGGCACGAAGCGACAGCCTCCCTCATTAAGTAGAGAGTAGGCAGGGAAGGCACACATCGCTGAGCAAACACATTCGCGCCGGACAAATGAAACACGCGCGCCCTTGACGCACCGCACTCCCGCACACGCCGCCAGAGAGCAAAGGACAAAGAGCCCGCGAAGGAGAGGGCCAGAGATTTGGGAGGGGCGCCTAAAGCCTCGCTGCATCTCCTGCCGCGGGGGCGGGCAGCTGGCGCCTGACCTTTCCGCCGCAATTGCCTGTAACTGTCTGCCTCTGAGCAGCTTCGCTCGGAAGTTAGCGCCGAGAGGGCTTGCGCGGTAACTCCCCCCGCCCGCCCGCCCGCCCCACAGAAGGCGATGTTTTCTGAGGTTTCTCGAAATACTCTTTTTAGGCTAAAAAGCGCGATGGAAATAAGGCACCGCCTACCGGGAAGGCCTCTGGCCCCGGCCTCACTGAGGCGGGAAGTATGGCCCAATGTGTTTTCCTGCGGTCATCTGGGCTTTTTCACCTGCTCCTCTTCAGGACGCTTGACTCTGGTTCTAGAAGTAGCCGGCCGTGCCGGCGGTGGTGGTGGTGGAGCTTCCACCTTGTTTCCACCAACACAGCCAAGCGAAGGGCTGCCTCTTCTCGGTTTCGCCTAAATTGCGCTGGGACCCAAGCTGGCCTCGGTACTCAATGTGCGGACATGAGAATGGAGCAAGAGAGACTATGAGATCCCTCCCTCCCTGTCTGTTTCGTGGGTTTTGTTTTTTCTTGTTTTCGTTCTTTCATGTCCCCCCTTCTTTACTGTGTAATTATTTAAACGGGAGATCCGTGGCAGCTTTATGCTAATAGTACATAACAAAGTGTGTGTGTGTGGGGGGGGGGGGGGGGGAGATTGACAAGCGAGGGAGGGCTCGCCGCTTAGAAGGAGAATAAAGGCCGAAGCCGGGCGCGGGGAGGCGGGCGGAGGACGTTCGCGTGTCCCTCGCGTGTCCCTCGGGCTGGCACAACAGTCGCTAATTCCTGTGAACACAAAGGCCTCTCTCCCGAGGCCCCGCTTGGCCCGGGTCAAATAGTACTCAGCAATGCCACCATTGTTTCCGCCGCGCAGGGAGTAAGAGCGGTGGTTCCAAAGCCGAGGAAGGTGCACACTAGCCCGCCGGGAACAGCAGGGAGGCGGCGGCGGGGGAGAGAAAAGATGCGGAAGGCTGCTCGGATCAATGGGAGGGCGACCGGCGGCCTTCCAAATCTACCCTGCGCGGTGCTGCTGTGCGTCAGTCGGCGCACCCGGGGGTCCGTACTGCAGGGTTTCTCTCCAGAGCCGAGTTACTGGCGGAAGACCGCTTTGCTCACTATACATGGATGCTTCCCCCCCCCTTTTTTTTTTTTTTTTTTTTGCGCACGTAATACAAATATTAAGTGTGACTAACAAGATAATGACTCCTTCGATTTCTGGGATTCACTGTAATTAAACTAAAGCATAGTAGCCCAACTGGCAGGCAACAGGCCTGTAAAAGCAGTTGCAAGGAGGGTCCGGAGAGCACCCTCCCACGTTACCGCCTGCCACTCATTAGGCAACTTTTCAGATAGCTAAACCTGCTGTTCTAAGTATCTGCTTTAAATTCACCTCACTCTGCACCCATATTAAGAGGAATCGTGGATGCCTTTCTACCCAGCAGGTGGGTCTTGGTCGAAGGGGAAACAAAGCCAGGGAATCCTTAACTTGGGCTACAATAATAAGGAGAGCACCGTTTGCCAACCTCATTACTGTGGCAGAACAGGGTCTGGCAACAGGAGGAAGCACAATTTATGCCAGCATACTTTTCTGTTCCTCAAGGACTGGTGTAGAGCGGTTTAACTCAGCTGTCTGGAACAGCCCAGAGACAGACTAGTCATTAGCAACGATTTGCACTGTATCTTAAAGTAACTAGCAGCATGAAAATCTTACCCAGGTTGGGCTTCTTGCAAACCAGGCATAGTGGGAATATTTAGCATCCAGAGCTAGATTGGTCCTTTGCCAGCGTTTCGCACTGAAAGAACATTTCCCTTGATTTAAATAGAAGACTAACTCAAATAAAACTGCTACTTTATTTATAACCCCACTAAGTGCCTTCCTATCAAGTGATTACCAGGCTCAGCTTCAGTTAAGTGCTGAATATTAGCTTATGTGCAGGAAATCTTTTTCACTTTTCAAGCTCCTTCATCTTGTACATTTTTTTAAAATCTGCATGGACAAGTCCCTGTGGTTTTCTTGACAAGGTTTTTCAGAAGTGGTTTGCCATTGCCTCCTTTCTAGGGCTGAGAGAGAGTGACTGGCCCAAGGTCACCCAGGTGGCTGGACTAGAACTCATGGTCGCCCAGTTTCTAGCCTGATGCCTTAACCACTTCTTTACTAGTGATTTTGCCAACCCGCATTGCGGTAATTCAACCCTGTCCTCATTACTGATGTATCAACACAGTGATGATGTCATAAAGCACTCACATATGTCTGATGCTGAAAACAAGATAAGGTCAGTAAGCTAGGACAGAACATAGGAGATGCCAGGACATTCTGGTGCTGATGTAAACTTCAGGGGAAGAAAGGATCAAAAGGCCATAAATTATCCATGCTTTGTCTATTCTCATTAGGGAGGAGGAGGAGGTGGCAGAGGCATTTGTGATATGATGGAGAATTCTGGTCTATCCCATTTTAATGTTTGTACCACACTCCAGAGCTGTTTTAGTCGTGTTTAATGTTTCTGCTACAAACCAGTGCCCAAGAAATCTGGACCTAAGCCTCAAGGATCAACCTGAGCATGGTGCAATCTGGTACAACCCTAGTCCTCCTTTCTCTGGTCACATCATAGCTTCTTTTTGTGGCCACAGAAAGCCCAGGCAACATTTGCTTTCAGAACAAGGTGCCCCTCCTTTGCAACCTTGTTGATTGTGGGGGGGGGAGGGGTGTCTTGCAAGCCAAAAGAAAGATTAATACAGGCTGTGCCAGTGAAACCCTGTGACCTCAAGGATACCAGGCAAAGCAGTGGGGCCCTTTGACTGGCTTTTTGTTGATAGCTGTGCTTGTTTTGCTGCTGGAATGCTTATCTTCTGCAAAACTAAACACTTCCCTTCCCGTTTGGATGGGAAGTGATCATAAAGTCTGTTGCAATAGGACCACAGCCAGGCCACAGGGACCCTTAGCTAGAGAGCTTATAGTGGGCAGATCCTGAGCGTGCACTAAGAAGGATGGAGCAAGAGTAGGCAAATAGGGCAAATTGAGAGAGAATGCCAAAGACCCAAACATATATAGCCTCCTATGTTGGAAGGGACGTAATGGTATCAAATAATATTTTGACTCCTATTTGGCAGCGATGCCAGTTGGCTAGAATGCTGGAAGGCAAGCATAACAGACCAGATTTATGTCTTATTGAGCATTTGGATCAAATGCTGCCAGTCTGATCTCCTGGTATTTCTACAAATAAGAGAGCCAGAAGCCTACTTTATGCCTTAAAAATGCCAATAATTCTGGAAAGGGGCTTGGAGCCCTGGCTTCCTAAAAGACCCATTGAACTCCTACACAGGATCTATCTTTGCAAGGAGTATGACTTGTGCAAATATGCTTTTTAAAAAGCATCTGATGCTAGTAAGGGGAAATTTGTGTAAGGGATGGGAGAGAAAAATCTAGTCTGCTCTGTACCCTTCAATGGGGTTGCCTTGGTGATTGAGGGAAAACCTTCAGATGGCACAAATCCTTGTATATGCTCAGAGACACAATCTTTTCTGTTTCTGCTTTACAGAGCCCAAGTACTGAAACTAGCTTATTCTGGTTAATCCTCCCCATCCCCATTTAAATAACAAACAAGTAAGCAATTTAGCTAAAAGTTGCCAGTGACTCATTTAATAATATCTAGGTTCACACAGCACACTAAACCAGGCTGAAATGGGGTTGGATAGTTTGTTGTTCAGCATATTGCAGGAAATGCAGTCATTGTCTTAAGTATGTTGGGTGATCCGGACTACTGTATCATATTAAGCTATAATATATTTTGGTTGTTTGAGCATAGATTGTGTTATAAACAGAGCTATTGCATTTAGTTAATCTAGTTTAGTGCTGATTGTGCTATGTGAATCCAGCCAACCAGTATTTCTTTTAAGTCTTGGTTTGCAATGTCAGTCTTCCATTAATGAGATAGTGATTGAATCACAATTCAAGCCAAGCTTAGAGCACTTCATGGTACAATCCTATACACATTTGTTTAAGGCTGGCTGAGTTCAAATGAAGCTTAATTTCCAGGTAAATTGATTTAGAAATGCCTTGCTCCCATTTATTTGAGTGGGAGAGATACAAAAGAATTTAGTAGTTCCCATTAGAACTTATTTGTGGTGGATTCTACTCTTTGTTAATCATGTATACAAAGCAGCTGCCCAACCTGGTACCTTCCATGTTTTAGCCTATATCACTAAATTGATGGGGTCTACATTCCAATACTGTACACAGCATTGGAAATGTTGCACCACCCATTTTCCCATTTCCCAACAACTTTAGCATTATTTTTTCCATCACTGTAGCACTATGAAGCCCAGGCTCATGATTGCTGCATTGTCATCCAACAGTGATTGGATGAGCTAGAAGATGTCATAAGTCACTAGTGGGGTTCACTCTTTGTATGACAGATATTTGGGGGGCTCTGTGTTTGACTGGAATGGGGCAGGAAACACAATTTTTCACCCTCTATTGGTGCCTCAGAATCCTTAGAAAATCACAGGATTCCACTCCATAAGTAAATAATTTATATATTTTAATTTATATATATAAATAATAATCGTCACTTTACTGTGGCTGAAGTCTTCTTGCAAATCCCACAAAAACAAATAAGAGATGAGCTTGCAGTACCCCCTAGTTTGGAGGAAGTCAGTAAAGCCACTAAACAAATGAAAAATAACAAAGCTAGTGGACCTGATGGGATTCCTGCTGAAGTCTTTAAAGAAGGCGGGGCTGAACTTATACAACAACTTCATAAGCTCATCGAAAAAATCTGGATGAGGGAGGATATTCCAGCAGACTTTAGGGATGCCATAATTATCACTCTCTTTAAAAAGGGTGATAGAACAGTCTGTGCAAACTATCGAGGCATCTCCCTTCTAGCCACAGCAGGCAAAATCCTGGCAAAGATCATTGCAAACCGTCTCCTATCTGTATCAGAAGACATCCTCCCTGAAACGCAAAATGGCTTCCGCCCTTCCAGGGGAACAGTGGATATGATCTTCACTGCACGACAGCTTCAAGAAAAATGCAAGGAGCAAAACCGCCCTCTGTACATGGCATTTATTGATTTGACTAAAGCTTTTGATACTGTAAATCGTACTGCTCTCTGGACCATCCTTCTGAAAATCGGATGCCCTGATAAATTTGTGAACATCTTGCGGCTACTCCATGACGACATGATGGCAACAATCCTGGATAACAATGGCTCTCAAAGCGATCCATTTAAAGTGGAATCCGGCGTTAAACAGGGATGTGTTATTGCTCCAACCTTATTCGTTATCTTCATCGCTATGATTATACACCTTGTTGAAGAGAAACTTCCTACTGGTGTAGAAATTATATATCGAACAGATGGAAAGCTTTTTAATCTTAGTAGGCTGAAAGCAAAAAATAAGGTAATTACAACTTCTGTTATAGAACTTCAATATGCTGATGATAACGTAGTCTGTGCACACTCTGAGGAAGATCTTCAAACTATCCTAAACATCTTTGCAGAAGCATATGAAAAGCTCGGCCTCTCGATTAACATTAAAAAAACCAAAGTGCTTTACCAGCAAGTTCGAACCAATCCCTCCGCAGCGCCATCAATCCAGCTTAAAGGTGTGTCACTAGAAAATGTCGACCACTTTTCTTATCTCGGCAGCCATCTATCTACAAAAGCCGACATCGACGCTGAAATTCAGCATCGCCTGAGCTCTGCGAGTGTAGCTTTCTCCCGAATGAAGCGTAGAGTGTTTGAGGATCGGGACATTCGCAGGGAGACCAAAATGCTTGTTTACAAAGCCATTGTACTACCAACCCTTCTCTACACCTGTGAAACATGGACCCTCTACAAACGCCACCTCCAACTTCTTGAAAGATTCCATCAACGCTGCCTCCGAAAAATTCTGCAAATTACTTGGGAAGATAGGCGAACTAATGTTAGTGTATTAGAAGAAGCGAAAACCACCAGCATTGAAACAATGATCATCCAACATCAACTTCGCTGGACCGGCCATGTTGTTTGAATGCCTGACCATCGTCTTCCAAAGCAGCTACTTTACTCCCAACTTAAGAATGGAAAACGGAATATTGGTGGACAGCAAAAGAGATTCAAAGATACTTTCAAAGCTAATTTAAAAAAATGTAATATCAGCATTGAGAACTGGGAAGCCCTAACTCATGAGCGTTTCAATTGGAGGTCAGCCTATATTAATGGCGCTATGGACTTTGAAGAAGCACGAGTACAGGGCGAAAGGGAGAAACGAGCTAAGAGGAAGGCACGTCAAGCAAACCCTCATCATGACCGTCTCCCACCCGGAAACCTATGCCCTCATTGTGGGAGGTTGTGCGGATCCAGAATTGGCCTTTACAGCCACTTACGGATCCACTGTTAAAATTTTACCCTTGGAAGACAATCTTACTAGGCTACGAGTGATCGCCAATGAAGATGAAGATGATTGGTGCCTCAGAATCCTTAGAAAACCACAGGATTCCACTCCATAAGTAAATAATTTGTGAAGTGCAACATCTCTTTTCCTAATCTCTACTACAAACATCTCTGCCTGCATTCCTCACTGTTGATGCTCTTCCACCTGTCTTTTAATCTGCAGAAAAAATTGCTGTCCCTACTGCTGATCCATCCTCTGCTCCTACTGCCGATCTTCTGACTCATGGCTGAGTGGGGCTGTCCTTCACGGGCAGCACAGGAGAGGCAAGGCTATTGGGTAAGACCCCTGAATTTACTGCCCCCTCTTTCAGTATAACACCATCCAGCAGGAAAAACAGCCACCAGTCATGGCCCTGCAGCATAAATGGGGTGGGTCCAGATGCAGGACTCTCCTCCTTCCATCATTATCTCTACCTTCCTTATGATGCCCTACCTTTTCTGCTCCATTCTGATTCTTCCAGGATGAATGAAGTTTAAAAAACCACTAAATCACAAAAGACCTGAGTCAAAAGCCGCAGTTTTATTACACACACACACACACACCTTCCCTTTTTTTATAAATATAGGCAACAAATGCACACTTACAGATTCCTCTGGGCTGTTTGGGAGGGAAGGGGGGAGAGGTACCATCATGTCAGTTTTATGTTATTTCAACCTGTTACAGTATTCTATTATACCATTTCACTGTTTTTCTACTTCAGACCCTGGCAGGTTGTTGCTTTTCGTGTGCTGTTCTGTCCAGTTTCTTAGGGAGACAGCAGCAGAATGGTGGCAGGCAAGGCTGAGTAGGGACCAGGGGGAAGAGGGCGTGCCCTATTAGCCTGAAATGGCCAATAAGCACCTCTGTGACCCCATTGGCTGCTGGTCACCTGACTCCGCCTCTGATATAATGGGTGGAACTTTGTTGGACTCGGTCAGGGTAAGGGGGAAAGGCGACTTTTAACAACGGCACAGCTGAGTGAAAGCCTGTCTCCTCACTCAGGGGGACAGAGGCTTTCAGAGGATGAAAGGGTTAGGTGCAAGTGGAGAAAGGCCCCAGGCTGCCATGCATCCTAAGATGCTTGCTTGCAAAAATTAGAGGAAGTGGCTTCTCCCTGGCTGGTTGCGCATAATTCCTGCTTCTTGCATTTGCTTTGAAAGATGGTACTTGTGAGATTTCTCCTTCTCATTGCAAAAATTAGTTTAGAGTGTTCTTTTCAAATACCTTTATTGTAGGCGATCTTAAACCAAGAGCGTTCACGTTTACTTTCATGTGGCGACGGATAACTGAGCAGAAAATAAAGCGGGGGGGGGGGGAATCCTAAGTGTAACCAAGAGGGTTTTTTTATTTATATAAATGTACTATTAGGAAAACCTCTTACAACTTTTGCGTCCTGAGCGATTTGTTTAGAAATTAAAATAACCTGGAGGTTTGGTTTTGTGTTTTAAATGCATCTGAAATTTAGTGACGAGAGTACAGTATAGGGATAAAAGTATAAATGGGACAAATTACCGTCTCGAATGTCTTTATCCCCAGCGTTCGGAAAGTGTCCTAAGTCTAAATTAAGAGACTAATTACATTTATATAGTGTGTGTGTGGGGGGGAGAAGATGTGTTAGAGTCACTACAAAGAGCAGTTGAGAGAATACAAGGAGTCCATACTCAAATTACAGATCACAATACTGAGTGTTGATAACGCTTGGGTTTAATATAGAGACTCTGAATTCAACGCTTTTTCCTACTATACAATTAAAGAAGACCCGAAAGTTATTTCTCATTCGTTCTCCATTCTTTTACCAGTTTTAAGTGAATAAAGGGGTCCATTCTGGGGAAGCAAGGTCTGCGAAAACGAATCCCTTCGTCTCAATGATGCTTGAGCACAAGCGTCGCCTTCGCAGTTGTGGGGAAAGGTTGGAAAATCGACTTTCCGACCGTTCTGCTGCCGTTTATTGGGGTTGCGGACTGACGGGGGAGAGGGAGAGATCACCTATAGCGGGAAGTACCGGGTTAGGTTGCTGGTTTTCTCTTCGGCCTGGCGCCATCACCGGCCCTGAACAAATCCACGTTCTTGCTAACTTCGCAGCAGGCAGCAAAACGCTCGGGGCCTCGACTGCTCCCCAGGAAAGCCCTCGAAGGGGGGCGAGCCAGCGCCGGAAAGGCGGGTGGGAACGCGCGGCGATTCTCCTCCGGCTCCCGCTCCTCTTTCCCCGGTTACGCTGCGCCGGTTGGCTTTTTCTACGAGCCAAGCGTTCGAACTTGGGGGAGAAACTTCGTCTCCTTGTTCCTAAGGCCTCCCAGCGCCCGAAGATCCGGACTGGCCAGTAGTGCTTAAGGGTTTGCGCGGAGTCTCTCCAGTCGCTCCCCCACCCCACCCCAGCCCAGCCCCGTGGCGGGCCCCCAGCAGCACGCGCCTCTTGCTGCTCCAGATTGGCCGCGGTTCCCTTTCAATACCCAGAGGTTAATTTCCTTGACAAAGGTGGCGGGGGAGACACAGGAAGACCTCCTTGGGCAGACAGACCCTTTCTCTCTCTCCCGCTTTGGCTACTTGATTAGACCCCTTGATTTAGCATCAGATGTCAAACAGCAAAATGCCCGCACTGGATTAAAATGCATGAGCCCCCTCCGGCCCCGTCTTTTCTCTCGCTCGCTCCCTCCCTGAGCCGCCAAGGGCGCCTTCATCAACTTTAAAGAGTCTGTATCAGAATGGCAACCCACCATCAGCCCACTTAAACCGAATGAATTCGGTTTTGAACCATCTGGTGCTTTGAGGAGGAGGGGGCGATTCTCTGCCCCTTTTGAAATGCAGCTCAGCTTCTTCTCGAAGGTTGCGCTCTCCGGGTCAAGCCCAGAAGGTGGAAGGAAACAACCCTGCCTGCCGACAGGAAGCCGAAATAAACGGACCCGGTTTCCAAAGAATTAGGCTTAATTTACACGTTGCAGGGTGGTGAAGCGGTCAGGATTTAGAATTCCGAACCTGGCCGAAGAGCCCAGATGCAGCAGGCGGGACGGGACGGGACGGGACGGGACGGGACGGGCCCGGCCCTCGGGGTGTTGCTTGGGGTGGCCCTGAGAGCCGCTCGTTGCAAGGTTAGGGAAGAGGGGCTCGCTGCTTCCGCAGCCAGGTAGAGCTCTGGCGAGGAGGGGAATGTAAGCCGCCGGGCTGTACAGTCGCTGTTGATCTGGAAAGCCGCTGGGTCCTGACTCGGCCTTGCTGCAGAGATTTGGGAGTCGGATCCTGTCCTTCACTAGGATCCGAAGACAGCTGGAAGGGACGGAGCCCTCTCTCCCTCCCTCCCGGGTGGTCTCTGGCATTAGGAAAGCAAATAAAAGCCTCTTTGTGCAGGGTGCTTTTGGGCCCAAGATGTTACCCGTATTCAATATTTACAGCCCAATTCTATATCAAAATGTCTCATCGGGTCAACGCACAACAGCTCATTCCGCTCTGCTCAGTATGGCCGTTACGCATTTGTAAATATATTAATGCTTGAACGGGGTAAACAGCTGAAGCAGCAGTGACATGCGCACCCCCAGGACAGGCGGCGGCTCCTTGCTGAGCGTCAGCGCCACAGCGCACAGCTTTGCGGTCTGAAAGAGCCACAGGTCTCCCGGTTGGCCGGCAAGTGGTTGCAATCCGCTGCTTGCGGTTCTTCGCCCGGGCAAAGGAAATCACCCACGGGCGCCTCGGATTTCGCTCCCCCACCCCCCGGTTTGCCAGCTAGATTAAAAACGGCAATATCCCACTGAACCTTATGGGTTTACTCCTGAGTAGGCCCGTACAGGATTAAGCTGGGCATCAGGGAAGAGGGTTGCGAGAGGGGCGAGAGGAGTGGGCTTTTTTTCCCCCAAAAGCGCTAGCGCAGCCGCAGTGCTTTCTGCGGACAAAGCTCTTCGCCGCGAGGAGCCTTTGCCTTTGCGGAGACAACAAGCGGCTGGAGGCGCGGCCGGGCTCGCGCGCGTCGCCTTGTCCTTCTCTTCCCCCCCCCCCCGCAACCCCCAAGTGTGGCGCTGGGCTGCTTCTGTCCCGCCACTAGAAGCTCGCGCGCCCCACGATTTCTACAGCCGTTCCTTTCCTCAGGATTTTCCTGGCCCCGGAGGGCTTTTAAACAATTGGCGTCCTTCTCTTGCTCTGCACCGCTCCCGGCTCCCTCCTTTTCTCCCGTCTGCATTTTGCCCTCTCCTCGACATATTTCGACTCATTCTTCTCTTTTGTTGCTATTTTGCTCCCGGAGGTGTGGGCAGTTCTCTCCCCCCAACTGCCAACACACTCGTCCTCCCCATCCCTTATTGTCATGCTGATGGATATTTCGATTTGGCAGCTCTTGTGCCCCGCCTGGAGAAAAGGCACAAAAGGGAGGCACGTGCGCCTTCCCATAGAAAAGCAGCAGACCGTGAAAGGAGGCGGAGCTGGGCGTGTGCCTTTTGGGGGGACAAGAAGGGGGGGGGAAGGGAAGGCCTAAGAAAGGGAAAGGAGGGGGAGGGAAAACAAAAAGAAAAGAGAAGCGCCGAACCCCTCAGGTACATCTGCTGCGCTCTACCTAGCTCAGCCACTCGCTCGGCGGGCGCCTGCCCCCTTTCTGCCTCAAAGCCAATGGAGCAGCCGCGGGAAGCGCTGATTGGCTCCGGGGAGGAGCAGGAGGCCAGAACAATGCTGTCCTCCCCCCTTAAAAAGCGGGCGGCGAGGCTGGGCGACTGGGGGGGCAACATCACCGAGAGGCGGCGGCGGCGGCGGCGGCGGCGGCGCGCTGGCGGGGACGCCCGGGGAGTCAGCCGCAGCACAGACCGGGCGTGCGAAGTGAGGAGGCGAGGCGAGGCGAGGCGAGGCGAGGCCTCCGCCTCTCTTCTTTCTCTCTCTCCCGGCTCGGCTGACGGCGGGAGGACGGACTGGCCGAAGGAAGAGCCAGCTTGATGCTGGAACCGCAGTTGCCGCTCAGAGACTGAGGCAGCAGCATCACCAGCAGCAGACGCCTTGGCACCTCCCGGAGCTGCCCGAGGATGCCCCGGGGCTTTTTGGTGAAGAGGAGTCGCAGACCTACGCCCACCTCTTACAGGACGCGCTGCTCCTGCTACCCGGCCGCTGTGCTGGAAGGAGGCGATCCGGTGCAGCTCTTGGTTCCCCCGCCTTTTCCCGCCCTTCAGTTCCCCAGCGCGGCTTCTGCCTCGGAATCCGCTGAAGCGGCGCTTCTGCCTGCGCCCGCGGTGCCGCAGTTTGGGACTCCCGAGGGCCCCTCCTCGCCGGCGCCGCTGCATAGTCCGGCGCGGGCGGTGAGCGAGGAGCGCAGCCTCCACCTGGCCTCGCCCGTCTCGGCCGAGTCCTTTCCGGCGCCGGAGCCGTTACTCTTGGGCCCTGGAGGAGAGCTCAAGCTTTGGGCAGTGGCGGCCGCCGCCGCCGCCGCCATCGCTACTGGCCCGCCGCCCGCCCCTCAGCGCAGCCACGGGCCGAGCCCGGGTGCATCGAAGCGATCTCAGGGCAGGAAGGCCAAGGCGGCCCGCAAGTTGCACTTCGAGGACGAGGTGACCACGTCGCCGGTGCTGGGGCTGCGGATCAAAGAAGGGCCGCCGGAGCCCGCGCTAGGTACGCAGCAACCGCAGCAGCAGCAGCAGCAGCAGCCGGGCTCGGCCGCGGGGCTTCGGCTGGGAAGCGCGCAGCCGCTGGGCGAATTCATCTGCCAACTGTGCAAGGAGCGCTACCCGGACCCGCTGGCGCTGGCTCAGCACAAGTGCTCGCGTATCGTGCGCGTCGAGTACCGCTGTCCGGAGTGCGACAAGCTCTTCAGCTGTCCGGCCAACCTGGCCTCGCATCGCCGATGGCACAAGCCCCGGCCAGTCAACGGCCCCTCCGCCAAGGCCAAGCCTGTTCCGGAGGAACCTGCCAAGGGAGGGGGTGGCGGCGGCGGCAGCAGCAGCAGCGAACGGGATACGCCGAGTCCCGGGAGCGGCGGCGGCGGCGGCGGCGGCGGCGGCAGCAGCAGCGGAGAACCGGAGGCCGCCGGAGCCGAGGAATTCACCTGCCCGCGCTGCGCCAAGCGCTTCCGACGCCAGAGCGCCCTGCGCAAGCACCTGCCGCTCCACCACGAGCCCCTCGATGGCTTGCCCCAGGCTCGCCCGACTCCTGAGGCCAGTCCGGAAGAGGCGGCGGCCGGCCACAGCCCGCTGAGCTTGTCCGGGGAGTGCCACCTGTGTCCAGTGTGCGGGGAGACCTTTCCCAGTAAGAGCGGTCAGGAGCGCCACCTCCGCGTCCTCCACGCCGCCCAGGCCTTCCCCTGCAAATACTGCCCAGCGACGTTTTACAGCTCGCCAGGCCTCACCCGACACATCAACAAATGCCATCCGTCGGAGAACCGGCAGGTCATCTTGCTCCAGGTGCCCGTGCGCCCAGCCTGCTAGAGGGAGTCCTGCTGTGCCTTCCCCCCAGCACCAGCGCCGCCCCGGCCTCCCGCCCGCCCGACCTGAGGAGTGGCCTAGGACTACTAGACTTGGCAGACCCCTCGCGCCTTTCCTGCGGGAGTCCGGCCGGGGTCAGCTGGCCAACCAGCGGCTCTCTTATTCAGCTGCTGCTGCTGCTGCTGCTGCTGCTGCTTCGTAGGGCTCTCTCCTCCCCCCACTCCCCAGCCGCTGCGCATCCATGTGGTGCTGGTGTTTGAGGCCTCTTTCTACTTGTGCCGCTGGGAGGGCGCTCACTCTGGAGCAGCCCCCCCCCTTTCCCCTGCACCCGGGAGCTGCTGCAAGTTCCAAGAGTCGAGCTATCTTAATGGAAAATATTCCCTTCTCTCCCTCTCCCCCAAGTGAATCTTAAGGAATGATGATGGATGCCTTTACATTTCACAGGCTATGAACTGAACATTTTACCTACTTGATTAGCTTTATTATGGCTTGTGAACTGCTGGGATCTGGCTTTACCTTTTCGCTGTTGTTGGTTGGTTGATTGGTTTCCTTAAATTTTATTTTGTATGTGAACAAAATCAAACTGCTTAAAGATATAACTTTGGTTAGCATAGCCACAATTGCCTTGACTTTATTGTTGTTGAAAAAAATGTTGTAGACGCTGCCTTAATATTATACAATGCCAACCTTTGTTTTTTTTTTCCTTTTTCGAACTAGAGAGATTTGTTGACACTCTGTGTATATGTTGATTTATGCGCAATTGTTATTTATTGGTTATTTATTAATCATGGTGTTTATATCATTTTTGATGTGCTTTGCCTTTCTCTTACCATTTCACTGTGCTTTTAAATGCCGCAGTCCCAAACTCACTTCCCTGGGAATAAGTCCTACTGAAATCTGTGGGGCTCATTTCTAGGTAAGCATACATGGGATTGCACTATTTCCTTTTTTTAAAAAAACAAATCTGTTGAAAGGGGTTTAACTTTTATATCTAGAATAAACGTACAACTGCAACTCTTTTATTCTTGCTTGGAGAGCTCTCAAACAGCTCGGCTTACTTTTAGATGCAATCTCTTTTCTACACACATTATTTTCTTAACTGTTAGCTATTTATAGAATGCTTCAATAGAACTGTTTTAACTGTATAATTATTTATTATTCAAATAAAATATTTTCAAATTCAAGTGCACATTTTCCCCCACATTTCTATGCCCTATCCATTCTTACTCAGAAATTAGCCCCATTAGGTTGGCCAAAGCTTACTCTGTTAAGATTGCTGGGGCTGCAGCTATTACATGCCTAGTTGCAGAGTTGAAAAAGAAAATGTTGTGCCTCTTAGTAATTAAATAAGTCATGAGTGAGCAAACATGAATTTTCTACGTTATTTGGGAGCATCCATTTTTCCCACTTAGGGGCCACGGGCCTAATAGGGGTCAGAGCTCATCACCTTCTTTCCGGATTTCTCATTCCAGTGTCCGAGCTCGGCTGCAGAAAGCAGGAGGAGGTAAACCCGCCCTTGAAAAAAACGGGGAGTGCTCCTCCCTCACTAGCGACAGCACTGCCCCGGTGGCTTCCTTCGGGTCCGACTAGGGGGTCAGTTCCGCTAGAAAGAAATTAAGCATCATCAACGGGGCGCTTTTAGGAAAGGCCCTCTGGAGCCTTCAAGCGCGCTCTCCTGCTGCAGCTCACCGGCGAATTTGGAGACCTATTTTCCACCGGCGCTTAAATTTCATCTTCCTCTTGTTGCTTTATTGTACTGGATACAAGAAACCACCCCAAAGTCCTGAATTTATCAGTGTTTTAATACGGGAAAACGAATAAACCTATTTTCAGCAGATTTTCCAACTGCTTTGAAGATACATCTCGGAGGCTCCTTGTGGAAAACGAGGAGTTAACTAGGGATTTTCTTCTGGATGCTGTGGGGCGTGGAGGGGGAGGGATTACTGTCTTCCAGCACATTTTGTTGCGGGGGGGAGGACACACCAGCGGGCGTCCTCCAGTGCCAGGGAAAGAAATCGTGACCAGGCTCTATTGAATTGAATGGTGAGTACGGAATTGCAGCCCAGCCATTTGCGGGTTTGTTCCAGGCAAGTGCCATTCATTTTGATGGAGTTTCCTGGCTGGATGTGAGTGTGATCGGTCCGAGAAAACAAAGCAACGGGAAAACTCTCTTTGGTTTGAACCCTCGCTCATTCCCAAACCAATCTGATTTTTTTTCCCTTGCAGATGAGTCTCCCTCCCATGGAGGCCGGAGGAAAACCGTCTCTCTTGGCTGCCGCCCCTTCCAAAGCCAGGGACTCTAGTGGCCAGAGCCGGCGCCTAAGGAAACCCTGCCTGCCCACAGATCGGCCAAGGGGCTAGGGCTGCCCTCCGGAGACCGAGGCGGGAGCCGCGCAGATTAGGCCAGGCGAGGCAACCCCCAGGGCCACTCTCTGAGTCCTCATACAGTACGGGGTCGCCGATTTCCGCCCCCTCCGCTACAGGCGAGCGGCAGCTCCACAGCCGGAGAGACGCGTCCTGCAAGGCGCGCCTCAGACGGGTACGAGTCGCGCGAGAGGCGGAGTCTCTTAGTAATTCCTCCCAGATATTTCAGAGGCAGGGGCTGCTGGAGGCGCAACAGCGAAACGGCGGGGCTTGGCGCGTTCTAAAAAATACCCCCCCCACCCCCAAGCACAACAGCGCCTACCCGCCCGCCTCGCTTTGTCTGCAGCCTGCACGAGCCCTTCCACTTTCCCGGAGGCGGGCGGGGGTCGCGGCCGCTCTCCAGGGCAGCAGTTCTAGGAGCCCCTTCCTCTCTCCTCAGGCACGCTCGAGCCCAGCGCGGGCTGCCTGAAAGGACTGGCCGCGGCCCAGGCACCGCCCCCCGGGCTGCGGATCTTCAGCGGGCGACCTGACGTGAAAGGTGAGGGTTGTTTCATCGGCTCGTTGGCCGGCGAGCATGAAGTTTAGGGGTAAGAAAAAAGAGGAGGTGTAGAACAGTTTTCTCTTGAAGTATTTCCTCTTTTGCCAATACTGCGCCTTATCTGAGAGGATATTTTTCTTCAGCGGCACTGAGCAATGTTTATGTAATCTCGGAGACATTTCTCCCCTAGGCAGAGCGTTTAGAAATTCAGCTCCCAAAGGTGGCCTGTTCCTTTTTAGTGCCTGCTAGGATGTCAGCGGGTGCACTTTTCTTACCCTGCACCCCAAGGGCATGAGGGGGGGGGGAGGAGGTGTCAAAAAAGTCAAATTGGTGGCCACAGCCACACAATTGAAGCTCCACCCCTTTTTCCATGCATGTACAAAAAGGGAAGGGAACCACTGTGTGGTTGTGGCCACCAATTTGACTTTTTTGACCTCTCTCCGTGGATGCCCCTGCCTGCAGCAGAAACTTGCGCTGCTTAAATTTCTTACATGGGAAAAACTATTTTCTTCTTATGGCATTAAAAAAAAACCCCACAAGTGATATTTGTCTCAACATCCTGTTGAACTTGCCCTTTTTCACAATTTATTATTTTACAATTTTTGACAATTATTTGTATGCCACTTACTTGGATGACTTTAAGTGTCTTACAATTAAAATGAAAACCTTCATTAGGTCATTGGAATATTCTTGTGTTTATTTCAAACATATTACTCACACTCAAAATAATAAAAGACTGAGTTCTGCTGTGGCACCTTAAAGACAAATCTATTTAATGTTGCTTAAATATTCATGGATCACAGTCATTTTAAGCAGATGCATGTCATCCAGAGAATGAAATATTATATGTCATATACAGTATACAATATACTGTATATCAACTTCTGTTGGGAGTGAGAGAAGGATTAGTTTTGTGTAACACAGGGATTCTTGCCTTGATGAGCTGGTTAAGTGTGAAAAGAAGCTTTTGTCTTTGTTGATCAAGAGAAGTGTTGAATCTTCCAGTGTCTCTTTTGTGATGACACCGGTCTGTCTTATATTTCTTTTCCTCAAGATTGGCTACTTTGAGGTCAATAATAGACATGCAGGGTTTGGTCCTGATTCAGAAACAGGAAACAAAACCTCTGGCAGACTTAAATGCTAACTCTGACATAAGATGGCAAAAAGTGGAAAAATTAAGAAAATATGCCTTCCCCCCCTCTAGAACTATTTTCTGTCTTTCTGAAAAATTGCAAAAATGGAAAGAGTAACAAAAATTTCAAATATTTTCCTTAAAATAATGAATATAACAAGACACTGTACTGATATATTGCTATGCTGTATCCCCCTTTTTTCCTGTTAACTTGTAAAGTTTTTTAACTGGAGCAGTTAAAATAACTTGTGAGACTAATTTCTCACACTAAGAAGAAGTCTAGCAGCAGTTACCAAAACAATCAATTGATAGTAACTGTTCTGCCTTCACAAAAATGACAAGTCTCCTCCTCTTTGCACTGAAAAAGCATGGAAAAAATGGGCTAGACTGTTGTTGCCCTGAGCTACAAATACTCTCTTCGATCGTTGTTGCTTTAGCCTGCGTATATGTACGGGTCTCATTTCAAAGTAAAGTACTTGCTGGAATTCTAGTGCAGCTTAACCTTCTAGTAAATCTTATCAATCAGTTTGCTGGATTAACTGCCTCCAGTCTAAACTGCTAGGAGGGAGGTCTGATTCAGCAATCCAATGCAAGAGCAAGATGCCATGGTGGGGTGGCACCAAAGAAGGAAAGAGGATTCAGTGCAGAGTTGTTATCCAGGCAGGCCAGTCTGGTTCCTGAGAACTGGTTACCAAATTGTTGTATACTTGGCAGCTAAAACCAAACCTCGCATTTTCCTGCTTATCCTGGCACCGTGGGAAGAAAAGCCTGGAGTGCATTTGACAGGGATCATGCTCTGCATGCAGAGGCAAAACCACAGCTCTGATAGGATTGTGCTCTAGGCTTTCTACACATCCTGCTTGTCCAGGCACAGCAGGGAAAAAAAATGAGTTACTGTATATCTTAGCTCTAATTATATTAAAAGTATTGGCGTTTGAACATCTAAAGAATTTAACTTCTGCTGATACCTTTTTAATGGTTGTGGTTTAGGGGTGACATTCCCCCACATTTTTATATATACTGTCCGTATGCTTATTTAGTTTCCTATTTATTGTAATTGTACTGTAATACAGAACTGTATCACAACAACCTAGTTCTAGGCAGAAGTATGGCCAGTAAGTTAGGATTGAAGGTGATGCCACTAGTAAAGCCTTGAAAACAGTTTTACTATCTGTGTACTGCATTAGCAATATTAAGAATAATGAAGGAAAAGTTAAGTAAGAAAACAATGATAACTAAGCATTTATACTTTCACCCATCATCTGTACTCTAGAAAGCTATCAAGTTATTTTTCCTTATGTCTTCAATTTTCTGGGCAAAGCAACCAGGACCATATGTTATAACCTTTTATTATCAAGATATGCCATTCTGTTCTAAGGTAATTCTTTATATGGAAGATTTGTCAGTCTTACATTACGAAACCATTGTGATCAAGGGATTCAGTTGACATTTGAACTTTAGAGCAGATTCCTGAATTTGTGATAAGATGACAAGATTGGTTCTGTAAATCCTCATTGCAATGTTGCAATGTTAATGATTCATGTCACTAAAAAGATTTATTGGTATTGTTGTGCTGTGTTGTTTATCTTTGTTGAAATTATAAAGCTTTCTAAAAGAACTGTTAGTTTGTCCTGATTATTAACTAAACTAATACTTCTCATTTCAAAGTACTAACATGAGAAATTATTGTTAGAAAGGGTTGTTGCCTATTTTAGATCATACCTCTGATTATTTCTGGGATTGTCTATTACTGAGGCTTATGCTGGTCTTGTACCAAATTAAACTAAATGTATGTTTATTTAGAGGTCAATGGATCTGTTTTTGACCAGGCTTCAAAGGATAGAAGAAGCATGAAGGAACATCAAAATAAAGTTTTAAAACATTTTAATGTAAATTTAATAAATGTATTATTGCCTAACTTAATTATATATTAAAATTTTACAAGGCATGATGTGAGGAAATTAAGTTATAGAATAGTGAACTGAATTTACATCAGTAAAGAATAAACATAAATCTGACATTTTGTTGTTGTTTATTTGTTCAGTTGCTTTCGACTCTTCGTGACTTCATGAACCAGCCCACACCAGAGCTTCCTGTTGGCCGTCACCATCCTCAGCTCCCCTACGGTCGAGTCCGTCACCTCCAGAATATCATCCATCCATCTTGCCCTTGGTCGGCCCCTCTTCCTTTTGCCTTCCACTTTCCCTAGCATCAGCTTCTTCTCCAGGGTATCCTGTCTTCTCATTATGTGGCCAAAGTACTTCAGTTTTGCCTTTAATATCATTCCCTCAAGTGAGCAGTCTGGCTTTATTTCCTGGAGTATGGACTGGTTTGATCTTCTTGCACTCTCAGAATTTTCCTCCAACACCACAGTTCAAAAGCATCTATCTTCCTTTGCTCAGCCTTCCTTATGGACCAGCACTCGCAGCCATAGGTTACTACGGGGAGGCCTTTGTTGTCAGTGTGATGTCTCTGCTCTTAACTATTTTATCAAGATTTGTCATTGCTCTCCTCCCAAGAAGTAGACGTCTTCTGATTTCCTGGCTGCAGTCAGCGTCTGCAGTAATCTTTGTGCCTAGAAATACAAAGTCTGTAACTGCCTCCACTTTTTCTCCCTCTATTTGCCAGTTATCAATCAAGCTGGTTGCCATAATCTTGTTTTTTTTGAGGTTTAACTGCAACCCAGCTTTTGCACTTTCTTCTTTCACCTTCGTCATAAGGCTCCTCAGCTCCTCCTCACTTTCAGCCATCAAAGTGGTATCATCTGCATATCTGAGATTGTTAATGTTTCTTCCAGCAATTTTAGCTCCAGCCTTGGATTCCTCAAGCCCAGCACATCACATGATGTGTTCTGCATACAGGTTGAATAGGTAGGGTGAGAGGATACAACCCTGCCGTACTCCTTTCCCAATCTTAAACCAGTCCGTTGTTCCGTGCTCTGTTCTTACCATTGCTACTTGGTTGTTATACAGATTCCTTAGGAGGCAGACAAGATGATTTGGTATCCCCATACCACCAAGAACTTGCCACAATTTGTTATGATCCACACAGTCAAAGGCTTTAGAATAGTCAATAAAACAGAAATAGATGTTTTTCTGAAACTCCCTGGCTTTCTCCATTATCCAGCGGATATTAGCAATTTGGTTTCTAGTTCCTCTGCCTTTTCTAAACCCAGCTTGTACATCTGGCAATTCTTGCTCTATGAATTGCTGGAGTCTACCTTGCAAGATCTTGGGCATTACCTTACTGCAGGGCTTTCCAAACTTTTCATGTTGGCGACACACCAACGGCGGCGCGCAAAAACCCGGAAGTGCCACAGTGGCGGTGGTGCGTGAAAACCCAGAAGCGCTGCCATGGGGCTTCCGGGTTTTCATGCACCGCGGTGGTGGCGGCGCTTCCCGGTTTTTGCACGCCGCCACAGTGGCAGCGCTTCCAAGTTTTTGCAAGCCGCTGCGGCGGTGCTTTCGGGTTTTTGTGTGCGACGGCTGCGGCGGCAGTGTCCTGGTGTGCCACGCGAAAACCCAGAAGTGCTGATGGCCTGCCGCTGCTGCCGCCACACACGCTACTACGCGTGGTGGGGGCGCACCGTCAGTGCTTCCGGGTTTTCGCGCGACACACCTGGGCCCCGCACGCGGCACAGTACTGTGTCGCGACACACAGTTTGGAAAGCTATGCCTTACTGGCATGTGAAATAAGTGCCACTGTTCGATAGTTCGAACATTCTTTGGTGTTTCCCTTTTTTGGTATGGGGATATAAGTTGATTTTTTCCAATCTGATGGCCATTCTTGTGTTTTCCAAATTTGCTGGCATATGGCAT
The DNA here is from genome assembly GCA_023362775.1 of Charina bottae. Classification (NCBI taxonomy): domain Eukaryota; kingdom Metazoa; phylum Chordata; class Lepidosauria; order Squamata; family Charinaidae; genus Charina; species Charina bottae. The sequence goes on along the minus strand of JALMGJ010000016.1, from coordinate 19,576,268 downwards.
GCATCACCTTGACAGCATCATCTTGCAAGATTTTAAACAGTTCAGCTGGGATACCATCGTCTCCTGCTGCCTTGTTATTAGCAATGCTTCTTAAGGCCCATTCAACCTCACTCTTCAGGATGTCTGGCTCTAACTCACTGACCACATCGTCAAAGCTATCCCCCATATTATTATCCTTCCTATACAGATCTTCTGTATATTCTTGCCACTTTTTTTTTTAAATTGAAACTTTATTATATAAAATTGTTTCAACATACAACATATACACATACACATATTACATATATACATACACATAAATCATATATACATACATATAAAAAGAATAAATAAATAAATAAATAAATAAAAATAGGGGTCCGATTCCCGACTATCTTTACAGTGACTAGTATATCTATACAATTTCTTAATTACTTGTCTTAGTTACATTTTGATACATTTCTATTTCTAATGTGATTAATCGTTAAATCCTATATTTATTGTATTGTTTTTTGTATATTTATCATGTAGACAAGAAAGGGTCGCCAATCATTTTTAAATTGGTCCATATTTTTATCAATTAACATTTCTGTTAACTTTGCCATCTGTGCAAGGTCCATTATTTTTGTGATCCAATCTTCTATTGTTGGGATGTGTTCTTCTTTCCATCTTTGAGCATATGTAAGTCTGGCTGCCGTAATCATATATAATAAAAGTTTTCCATATTTTTTTCCTAGTTCATCATCCATGAGGCCAGGTAAATATAATTCAGGTTTTATTTGTATGTCCATTAATATAATTTCTTTAATAGTTTTATGTATTAGTTCCCAATATTTCTTTGCTTTCTTGCACATCCACCATAGATGATAAAACGTTCCTTTTTCTTTTTTACATTTCCAACATTTATTTGATACATTGTTATACATTTTTGATAGTTTCTCTGGAGTTATATACCAATGGTACATCATTTTGTAAAAGTTTTCTTTCAAATTATAATTTAATGTAAATTTTAGTCCTTTTGTCCACATATTTTCCCATTGATCATACATAATATTGTATCCAAAATTTCAAGCCCAATTTATCATACATTCTTTAGTTTGTTCATCTTCTAATTTTATTTGTAATAACATTTTGTAAAATTTCATTATAGTGTGTTCATTACTGGAAAATAATTGGTTTTCCAACCACGTTGGTTCTTTTGTAAATTTATATTTCTTTTTATCTAATTTGAATTGTTCCTTTAACTGAAGGTATATAAACCAATTACATTGGTAATCCTTTTTTTCCCCAAATTCTTCTCTTGTTTTTATTTCTAATTTGTCTCCTTCATAATATAGTAAATCTTTATATCTAAAACATTTACATCTATCAGAACTTTCTTATTATCCTTCCTATACAGATCTTCTGTATATTCTTGCCACTTTTTCTTGATCTCTTCTGCTTCTGTTAGGTTCTTGCCATCTTTGTTTCTTTGTTTCTGATCATACCCATTTTTGCCTGGATGTTTCTAATTTTCTGGAAGAGGTCTCTTGTCCTTCTGATTCTATTATCTACTTCCACTTCCACACATTGCTTATTTAAAAATAATTCCTTATCTCTTCTGACATTTAGGATAACAATATCCAAAGCTTAGGAAAAGGACATTTCAATTTCTCAGAAACTCTGTTGTTGATCTCAAGATAGTCATCCATGAGGAAGTTAATTACAAAGAAGGATTTGTAATTCTGGAGGACATTTTAATGACTGTTTGCAAATACATGCTTAATTACATTGCACTCTATTTGAGTCTCTATAGCCTACATGATGTATCATATAGTTTGTAGCTTAGCTGGTGTATTTGAATAACCCCCCCCCCCCCCCCGAGTTCCTGGAATCTTTGCCTCTCACAGAACTGTCACCTGCTCAAAGATGCAATAGTGGAGAATATATATAGCTCATGGTTGAAGTGTTGGGTTCTGGGCTATCTAATCTTGATTTTCTTTTTGCAGATGATTCATTACTAGACTAGGTAATGTCCAATTGAGAATACAATTTATAGAACACATTGGGGTGGCATGCATAGTTGATGAATTCACCTAAACACATATTGCTTTTGTATTTTATTATTCATTTTATTATAAGCCTCTGCATTAGCTTATACTCTTTTATCTCTCTCTTTTACCTCTACTTCACTTTATTGTATTTTATCTTATTTAATCTCACGCTAGTCTATTTTATCATATCTTACAGTATTTTACCTGCCTTACGTTACTGTATTTTATTGTGGCTGATGCCCAATTTTTTGATATGGTCAATTGACTAATCAATAAAGTTATACTACTACTACTACTAGACTAGGTAACATCATTAACAACAGCACTTCCATACACCAAAGATATCTCAGAAACTGCCAACAGGGTACAACCACTTGCCATCACTGTAGCCCACAAACCAATAAACTCCTTCAAAGCATCCTAAGCAAAGTCAAACATCTAGAAGCCAAAGAAGGCAAAACAGGAGTCATCTACAACATACAATGTATGGACTGTGAAAACCACTACAGGTAGTCCTCTGTTAATGACAGCAATTGGGACCGGAATTTTGGTCGCTAAGTGATGTAGTTGTAAAGCATGAATCACGTGACTGTGCCTCTTAGCAATGAAAATTCTGGCACTTCCAATTGCCATCGTTAAGCAAGTCACTGCGGGTTGTTAAATGAGGATGTCATGTGGTTGTCATTTGTGATCTCCTGCCGGCTTCCCCATTGACTTTGCTTGTAGGAAGCCAGAAAAGAAGGTCGCAAATGACAACCACATGACCACATGACACTGCGATGGCCGGAACTTTGAGGACTGGTTGTAAGTACCACTCTTTCAATGCCGTCATAAGTTTGAATGGCCATAGAATGAGTAGTGTATAATCAAGGACCACCTGTATGTATTTTTAGGTAAAAGATTGGCATAACGCATCCGTGAACATTAATTGCAGTCAGAAGCCATGATGAAAATTCTTTAATTTCACAGCACACAGACAAGTTCAACCACAGGTTCAACTGGGAAGCTGTAGACATTTTAGATCAAGCCACATGTAAGAATCCAAGAGAATTCCTAGAAGCCTGGCACTCTGACAAATTAGCCAACAGACATACAGTATAGAAATAAACTCAATTTATAAACTGTTCAAAAGAAACAACCAAAGGTCAAAGAAAGAGGCAAACAGGCTTGAGTACACCCTACAGGGAGTCCTCGCTTAGTGACCCTAATTGGGACCGGAATTTCTGTTGTGAAGCAATGTGATAGGTGAAACATCACGTGACCGCACTGCTTAGCAACGGCAGTTTTGGTAGTCCCAGTTGCGGTCATTAGGCCATCGTTAGGCCAGGACCTCACCCTTCTCCTGCCCTGCTGCGCTCGCCTCTGCTTCCGGTGCACCATCAGCGCTTCCGGGTTGTCGCGCGAAACACCTGGGACCCCCAGGCGACACAGTACTGCGACACACAGTTTGGAAAGCCCTGCCTTAATGACTTGCTTCCTCCTTATCTGTACCTCCCTGAAGGGATCTTATAGACAAGATTCCTGGCTTTTTGTCCTCTCTGCTTATGTGCCTGCTTCATCTTTAGGTTATGGCAGTTTCAGCCTAGTCTCACAGTGGCCAAAAGGGCAGAGGTGGGGGGCGGGGGGGGGGCGGGATCCAAAACAATTTTCCACCTAAAAATGAATACATTTTTAAAAGTGGGGGGATCCAAAACAAGAACCCAACAAAGTAACTATAGACAGATTAGTGATTGAGTTCATTTTTAAAGTGTACTGTTGCCTGGAAAACCCCAAAGTATGTTTTCCTGATTAAAACGTCATAGCAACAGCAACTATTCTTGTTTTCTTGCCTATTGAGCATATAAATGATACAGTGAAGGGTCTGTCACTAACATTTGAGAAGTTCCTATTCATCAAAATCTATTATTAATATTCAAATTGTGTTTCACAACATTGAAGACTCCAAAGCCTGCTATACCATACAAAGTTAGCATTCAGAAGTGCCCAAATTATGTTTGAGATTCTATTCCTGCATAATAAACTTACAGATCACAGACTCCATATGTGGCCTTGAACACATAAGAGTGATTGATGATATTATGAATATAACCCACAAAAGAAATCATCTATATGTGATGATTTCATATTATAAATTAATGCATACATGGAAAGAATGGACTCATAGTAGTTACAAGTCAAAGTGGACATGGTAAGAGAGATTGATGCAATTTGAACATATGACTAGTTGCCCATTTCCCTCAATTTGAATTGGGTCAAATGCAGGCTGCTGGATAAAGGAGTCTTATTTTCCCCAGCCTTTTTCCATTGTATGCCTCCCTTTTTCTTTTTCCTATTAAATGGCAAAAACATATACGTAGGTACATATGTATTTTGACTTGTAGAACAAAGCAACTCTTGGGCAGGGGAGAATATTAGCTGGGAAAATGACATGGGGAAAAGGATGAAAACATAACTTGAGCCAACCCTGTTTAGGGAATTTCTACACTTCTACAGTCATTGGCTTCATCCTCAGACTGTCAGAAACATTTTTGTGGTGCCCCAAAACCATCTTCACTATTATTGTCCTTGCATTGCTAAGTGCTCACTGCAAACTGGACAGTAATTCCTCTAGCTAGTCAAGGGGAAAATGCAGTTTCAGAATGACTGTATATTCCTCCTCCAGACAAGCAATATACCTTGGATAAATATTTTTAAATTTTATTTATTTATTTATTTATTTATTTTCTATCCCGCCTTTATTATTTTGATAAATAACTCAAGGCGGGGAACATACCTAATACTCCTTCCTCCTCCTATTTCCCCCACAACAACAATCCTGTGAGGTGAGCTGGGCTGAGAGAGAGTGACTTGCCCAAGGTCACTCAGCCGGCTTTCATGCCTAAGGCGGGACTAGAACTCACAGACTCCTGGCTTCTAGCCTGTTAATTAGGGACACATTTTAGAAAAAACAGTTTTCCTTGATAAAGTTAAGATGAAAGAAATCTGCCATGGTGGTGTTCTAGAACTGCATGGCCACCTAGACGAGGAGAGTTCAGAGGTCTTAGGGTGTAGATGAGATGGTGATGCTAGGTGGAGAGCTCTTAATTTTTTGGGCACTGGGAAACTTTTTGGACAAGAGGTTAGAGGCTGGAATGAAATGGAACCAGTTGCTGGCATGTAACATTAAGAATGTGGGGAAACATTAGTTTCTAAACTAATCCCTGGGGAGATCCAACAGGTGCTGAGCTAACATAGATAAGAGCAATATTGGGTTAATACATAGAAAATCAGGAGACGGAAAGAAGGTAATAATACAATGACAAAGGCTCATGCCAACAATATTTGTAAAAGATAATGGCCTTGTTAACATAATAAGTCTTAGAACCAAGATGTGATCATTAGAATGCTTAGTTGTGAACATGAACATAGATATAGTAGGTATAACAGAAACCTGATGACATGGAATCAATTGTGGGTTATGGCTATTCTTGGAGATAAGTTCTACCGAAAGGACAGGGAAAAGGGTGTACGGCTGAAGGTCTTGTTATTTATGTCAAAAAGGGTATACAATCCAACAGTGGAAAATTATGTATGACAACCAAGCACTTGATTGGAGTCTGAAAAGAAATTGTCAAGGACTGTTGGGCTTCAGCAATGGCTTTTTGAACAGGAGCTTATTAACACCTCTTTCAAGGCTGGCAGGACCACCTCTCCATAAAGCTACCTAGAAACATATTTAGGATTCCCTTACTAACTTTGCTCAGACTGAAGAAGCTCCTTGGATAAGGAGCGAAACGTTTCCACTGAGAAAATAGAAACACAGTTGACATGATTCAAGCTACAGACAATTCCACCTGGATGACTGAGAACCTTCATAGACATATCTCCATCAAGCATGAATTCACCACTGCTTGGACTCAACTGCATGTCACCTCCCAAGAGATATGGATCTGACGTAGAAGTGGCTGGGTTTACAACCCTGAGAAAACAAAATGTCTTTGACAAAGTTTATAATCAAAGTTTGTTGAGTAAATGTAGTGATCATGGGATATGAGAAGCTATCCTTTTATGGATTGCTAGCTGTTAAAAAAAAGTCAGGAGTAGGAATAAATAGGCAATTTTCCCAGTGGAGGGAGAGAAGTAGAGTTCCTCAAGGATCTGCATTGGGACCAGTGATTTTTAACTTGTCCATAAATTGTCTTGACTTAAGAGTAAGCAATAAGCCAGCCAAGAGTGCAGATGATACTAAACTGTTCAGAGTGTGAAAACTAAAACTGATTATGAATAACTCCAGAGGATCTCTTTAAACTGGATGATCAACAAAATTTGAAATATGATTCAATTTAAATATGTGCAAAGTACACTGGGGCACTCCTCTGCCCCCCCCCTTCATATATACATTGATGGCTTTTAGTTGTCTCTAAGTAGGAAAAAGATCTTGGGTTCATGGTAAATAGCTCAATGAAGACTAAAAATAAAATGGCCAACTTTTATAAATTTATGGTATGTCCATATCTGGAATAGTGTGTACAGTTCTGGTCAGCACAAGTCTGTAATAAAGCAGGAAAAAATGCAGATGCGGGCAATCAAATGATCAAGGAGACTGAACTTCTTATATGCATGCTCTTAGAGGTCAGGATGTTTTATATTTAATTTGACTTTGGAACTTTTCGTCTGTTTGATTTGAAAATCCAAGTGTATTTTTAGTGTGAAGGGGGCTGCTGTTGAACATAAATTGTTGTTATATGCTAATGATATTCTACATTTTTTTGTGGTTAAAATGAATGTTACTTCAATATTGAATTATGAGGAATATATTTATTTATAAAGGTAAAGGTTCCCCCCGCACATTTGTGCAGTCGTGTCCGACTCTAGGGGCCAGTGCTCATCTCCGTTTGTTAGCCAAAGAGCCAGCATTGTCCGAAGACGCTTCCACGGTCATGTGGCCGCATGACGCGCGCGGAACGCTTATATATTTCTTTATATATAACTTTAAATATAACTTCCTTATAAAGAAGTTCTTATTTATTTAGATTTAAGCTTTATTACAGGGCTTATATTTTGAGATCTATTTCTTTCTGGAATGTGATTCTTTTCAAAAAATCTTTAAATTTATTGATTTATCTAGCAGGAGGCTGGCTCTGGTTTTACTAAAAAAACAGTTGTTTTTTTTCCTCCATTAAAAGCTGCAAGCTATATTTAGAATATGTTGGGAAGAAAGCTCAAATTTGATCTTTATTCCCATGGCAGGTTTAAATTCTGGGAGAATCCTTGCTTCAGAATTGCAGCTAAACAATTGTTTTTGGGCTCTTGGGCAAAAAAGGGCACCAATATCTTAGAACATCTTATTCGCAACCACTATTTTAAAAAGTCTGGAGTGCTGCAAGAAGAATTTAGACTGTCTAAAATTGCTGAATGGCCATTATTTAATCAAAACATATTTGACTGTACAATCTGGATAGGACACATTAGCCCTAAATTATTAACACTGGATAGAGTTTTGGAAGATTCTAAAAAAAAGGTTTATAATCAATAGAGTATTGATACTAGTTGATATAGGTAGTTGGCAAGACAATTGGAATGAGGAGTTGGAAATTTTTATTTTAAGTAAGTTAGTGGGTTATCCTTTAACAAATGTTAAATATGTATCTTTCAATCTACCCCATTATTTCCACATAAAAATCACTATAGCAGAGCTTTCCAAACTTTTCATGTTGGTGACACACGTTTTAGACATGCATCATTTCATGACACACTCTCACAGCAGGGCACCAGCAGGTTTGGAGGCAGCAAGGCAGGCACTAGGACCTGCATGGAATACTGGCAGGTCTCGGAGGCAGCAGCAGCCGTGACACACCCAGACACTGCAGCCGACACACTCGACACACAGTTTGGAAAGCTCTGCACTATAGCAATGCAGAAACACATAGGCAATCCAGAGCAATCATCCGGTGGAAAGAGGCATGCAGAAATGCGCAGAGACGTTTCCCATTTTTGTTTCTTTGTTGGATCTTGTTTTTGGTCTTTGAAGATTCTTGACAGACAAGTGTGAATGAACTCTGACCATTTACAGCAGCGGAAATGGCAAAACTTCTGTTTTGTGATTCATAATGCTAAAGTGTGTTAGAGCTTGGGTGGATGGGTGGGCTGATTTCGCCCTTTTGCATGACTCTGATATTCCTGTTACATGTACTTTATCAAAGGAACCCAATCTTTATTCTTCTAGTCAGTTTCTAATTATTTTCCCTGCTTATAGAAGCAGTGGGCATTGTACTCTTGCTGCAGCCTGTCTCCCAGTCTTGAGTGATCTATTCCTCTTTCTCTCACCCCTGTTATGCACTGAAGGGAAATTCTCCTTTTACCCAGGTCTGGGGCAGAGCCCCCTCCACGGAAGCCTGACTGGGCACAGTCTATTCATAGGTATTGCTTTAGACAACTTCTATGATCAGTTGTCCACTCATCCTTGTATTCACTCTGTAAGATTCAGGTGGGCAATGGAAACACATGATATGTTTTGAAATGAATTATATTCAAGGCAGTGAGAGAGTCTCTAGGATTCATACCTTTGTACAGAAGCACAGGAGATCCTTACTCTGACTGAAGAGCACTCATAGAACATGATTTCAGCAGAGCTCACAGAAATGTACTCTAGCAAAAAGTCTTATTTTTTTGGGAAATTGTGCTTGCTAAAACTTTCTCTTTTAGCAGCTGTTCCAAGTCAGCGTATATGTCTTCCTTTGGCTTCAAGATGTGTAAGAGAGGAAATCCACAATTATTTGAAATACATGACAGTACTAATTATTCAATAAATCACATAAGCAAGCAAGTAAGCAAGCAAGCAAAAGCATTACAGAGAAAATTAAGCAAAGCTGCAAATAAAATAGGTGTTGCAGTCTTAAAGCAAACCCAGGCTGATGTTGGTTCATCTAGTTCAGAGCTTTCCAAACTGTGTGTGGCGACACAAAAGTGTGTTGCCACACACAGTCTGGTGTGTCGCCACACAACCCGGAAGCGCTGATCATCATCAGCGCTTCCGGGTTTTCCCGCGGCGACACACCAACTGCAGTGCGCAAAACCCGAAAGTGGCAGCAGCGCTTCCGGGTTTTTGCGCGCTGCCGCAAGGATGGCAGTTCCGGGTTTTCCCGCGGCGACACACCAACGCCGGTTGGTGTGTTGCTGCGGGAAAAACTTTGGAAAGCCCTGATCTAGTTAGATGGCCAGTACAATTAAATACCAGAAGACTGCAAAGCCGGATAAGTATGTGAGATTTGGATCAGCAAGTGGAGGTCCTCCAAATGGTTGAGTCTCCTGGGTTGTTATTTTATACCTTATTTCAGGCTCTGGTGGTCCTGCCTTCTCACTCCTGATTGATCCAGAACTCAAGGAATGATGGTCCTTTTGACAGGACAAGATCCTTAGGGTACACTGTCCATGGTGCTAACCCTGAGCTGCTTGGAACTCAGTTTTGGGCCTTACTTGTGCAGCATTTCATGACATTTCCCATTCTTATCAGGCTGACCCATCACTTCTGGCTCCTCTACTGGGATTTCCTAATAAGCAATTTTCAGTATGCCACTATTTTTGTTCCAAGGGTTCTGTTTAATAGTAATTTTAAACTCTGCTTAGGAAATTCAATAGAAAGCAAGAGAAAAGTCCCAAAGATAACTGCACAAATTATTTGCATGAAAGAAAAATGCATATAAGCCATGATAGCGATTTACACAGTTATAGCAGATATTGTCTCTTTCAATTAATTTCAAGCAACCAAATATGTCTGGATCATAATGAGTGCGTATTTTAAATATTATTGTGAATTCACACAGTCTTCCTTGGCAATATTTCTAGTAAATCCAAAAGGACTTTCCTTTCGTGGTTGGAATATAACCACTTAGAATTCTCTAGCAGTAAGAGAACATTTCTTACTTTCTTGCAGCCTATGATGTTCTCTCTCTCCAAGTATAATGGATGTCTGAACTAGAAGTAGAAAATATTTATGTGGAAGGTTATGAAACACATCTTGTTCCTTCAAAGAAGGTATCTCTCACTGCTTGCCATTCTGGCAGCATTATCATCTTGTTAACCCAGAGAAGGAGGAAGCAAAACAAATTAAATTAGAAATTGTCGTATCTTTCTTAATAGTGGGGTTTTGATACAGTAAGTGGAAAAATTCTCATTGATTATTATAAATGTTTATTTCCCTAAATAGAAATTTTAAAATATTTTGAGTAGCCTTGTAAAATGAAGTAGTAGACCTTTTAGAAAGCCAGTTTGTAATGTCCACTACTGTAATATGAGAGAATTGAGAGGGATAAGATTAAACTGGCTAAATGACTGGTCTGCTGTCCCCTTCTAACAAATGGTTAGTAAATCAAACCCTGTTGGTCTTTACTTCCTGGTTTTGTTTTGTGCCTAAAAGGAACAATTTAATTATAAATGAGCACGTCCCAAGGATAATCCAGGAAGTTTTATGTGTTTATCAACAAATGAACTAAGCACAACTTATGGTGTATGAATCCCCATTTTTTAGGGCTGCAAATGTTATAAATTGTGAGATTATCCTAATAGCTGGAAGTGATCATCTGTCCTTGATCACTGAGTTGCTTTGTCCAGATAGCAGTAGCTCAACAAGTGAACAAGTAAACTGCTTCAAACAAGCAGTTCATGCTAGACAATCCTCAAATGGAACTAAGCTGAAGGAGATCACCAGCTGCAGAAAACACTTAGTAGGAGATATTGCAGCAAAAGGTGGCATAACCAGTTATTGACTCTAACTAGTTACATATACCACTTTTCACTTTTACTGTGTTCACACTTAATGACTACATGTTGGATGATTTTGTTTCTGAAATAAATGAAAGAAGCACCACATTTTGATGTTATTTGTTCACTCAGACTCCCTTCATATAGTACGTATATCAGTAGGAACCACACAGAGTGCTGATAACATTCAGTGGCAAAGATATGTCAGCAAACCTGGAAGGGGTGGGTGGGATATTTTTTGACAGAATTGTACCACTTTATGCTTAAGGAAAACATACCACTTTTTGTTAAAAGAAAATGTTTTAAGTTACAGCAATCGCCTGAATTATGGTGTAGCCCTTAGATTACCTTCAGGACAAGTTCCTTAAATTAAAAGATGGTGTCATACTGTAAAATCTAGAATATCCTGATTCACCAAGGAAGTCTATGTGCCTGGGAGGCAAGATAAAACTATGATGGGGGGAGACAACAGGTTTCTACCTTTCAATTTGTAATAATGTTCAGGGATTAGAATTCCTTGGCAAAGCAATTTGTCCTTTGATTTCCCCAAAATTGGGGGCGGACAATTTTTTCACCATGAGTTCCTCTTTCTACCTTCCCTGGGAACTACAGCATGGCCAATGACATTATAGGTGGGGCTGAAATGTTCAGACCCATTCTTTGAGCTTTTGTATAGGTGTTAAAAGCAATAAGCAGAGGCTTAAGACACCCATTTTGCTCCTTAAGACTTCCCCAAAAGGGAAAAATCAGTCCAATTTATGAGGTCTTGAAATAGTATAACTTCCTCAAGCATTTCATTTCTGAAACCTTGACCCACCCCACAAATGAAAAGAGACTCAAAATGTTTGTCCTCACTTGCTGTGAGAAGCTTGGTGGTGGCATCTCTCTCGGTGTGCCAGGAGTTGCATGCAGCTCACAGGCTGTGGGTTGTCCACCCCTGCCTTAATGACCTGCTTTGAAGCCAAAACAAACTCCCTGAAATGTTGGCTGAAGATTCACATGTCTTCCAAAAGAGATTTCCTACAGCAACAATCTGCTCCTGGATGTGTAAGATCAACTGGACAGTGGGCACTGTCTGGGAGCTGCATCCAAAAGAGAAAAACTCAAATCCCTGTAAACAAGCTAGTTAAGATTTGTCCTCCCAAATATCTAAGGCAGTTTTTCTGGACTAATAAAAAGGGACCACTTTCCTCCCAAAGTGAATTAAAAGCAAAATGGCAAAGTTGTCATAAACAATGCCCATGTCTTCAAAAGCTGTCCAGTATCGAGCTGATAATGGTATAAGGTATCATTTTAAAAATGTATAAATTGACAGTATGTCTAGAAGTCAATTTAATTAATATAAATATTTGAGATCTTATCTACCATGAACTGCAAGATGAAAACAGTTTATAATTAATAGAAAAATAAAGTGTTTCACTTGAAATAATTTGCATATTATTAAATTTAAGAAAAAGCTGTTTCTTTTATTATAAATGTAATATATTCTGGATTCTCAGCTTGCAATTTATTGCATTTCTCTTCTTCAAAATGCCATAGCTTCTACTGGTGTGAATGTTCATTTTGAATTCACTGAATTGTACTGAAAGGGATTTTTTCAATACTATTTAATCAATAAATTGGGGTATGTGTGTGTGTTTAAGGTAAGCAAAAGAAATAAAAACTGAGTGTCTGTAGAAGAAACTTGTATTTTAATACCATCAAGTTAATTCTCAATTGTTTAAGTCTTTCTCATTTGAATTGCCTAAGCTAGGAACTTGATATAATAAAACAGTATCTAATAGACAAGGCAGGTTCATTCTACTAGCTTATTGTAGTTCTGAACTCCTAGATACACTGAAGCAAAACCAGATAGATTAGTTGCATCTATTTTGAATTCTTCAACTGAAATATAATACTTTAATTCAAGATATTTGGCAAAATGTTGCTTTTAAACTTTACACTTGCACTCCATGATTTGGAATTAGTTTAAACAGCACTTCAGTTAGGAACAGAACAAGAAGATTCTCTATAAATATCCAAGGTATTGTCATTCCCAAGTGCTACTTGATGAGGACATGCCTACTAAGTCAATTATTATAGAACACTTAGAACCTTCCAATGAAATCAAGGTGAAGTCAGTATAGTTGGTATTAACCAGGGATGGAGTCATAGAGAGAGATGTATCAAGGAGAGCGAAGCACACTCGCAAACTGCCCATTATACAAACCACAACATGCCAACCGAAGACCCTAAAAGAGTGAGACATGACGAGACATCTCAAATCAATATATGCTTGAAAAATATTCATCACAATTTTAAGTATCTAGTGCAGGGCTTTCCAAACTTTTCATGTTGGTGACACGCCTTTTAGCCATGCATAATTTCGTGACACACTAATGAGGAGTCCCTGCCCCCCGGCCCACGTGATTGGCTGCTGGCTCCAAACCCCGCCCCCCGACCCATGTGATTGGCTCCTGGCTCCAAACCCTGCCCCCACCCCATGTGATTGGCTGCCAGCTCCAAATCCCGCCCCCCGGCCCCTCAATCTTTTACTGTATGTATTGTATTGTATGTAATTGTAGATCAGAGCTTTCCAAACTGTGTGTCGTGACACATTTCTGTGTTGCGGCAAGGCCCCAGGTGTGTTGCAGGGGAACCCGGAAGAGGAGGCCATGCACCACGTGGAGTCCCGCCCATCCCTTGCCACGTCCACAGGTCCCTGCTCTGAACCCAGCTCTTCAGCTCTCGCCGCGGAAGCCAGGTAAGTTAGCAGCCCAGTAGGGCTGCAACTGGGGGGGAGGGTGCAGGGATGTCACTAGGCCGCCGCGCTGGGGGGGTGGGGGGTGCAGGGACCGTGAAGTGCGGCAGCCGGAGACATGGCTTTTCCTTCCCGAGAAGTGTCAGTGGCCTGGCAGCCAAGAAAGGGATGGGGAGGCGGCTCCACTGCCCGCCTCGCATGGCACCCGCGCCGTCCACGTCTCCGGCTCCCCCTTTCCCTTGGTGGCAGCCCCAGCTAGGCAGAGGCGGGACTGGGCGGGCTGACAGGCGGCACTCTCCGCCTCCGTGGCCTGGCCTGGCTTGCCGCTTCCTTCCGTCACCTACAAGCGGAAGATGGCGGCGGTCTGACGCGCGGCTCGTGAGAGCTGAGCTGGGGCCGAGACGAGGGAGCCTGCTGGCGGCTCTGGCCCAACGAGAGGGCTCCTGGCGCTCCGGGGAGACCCAGCGAGGGTGGCGGGGACGGGGCAGAAGCAGAAGGAGAGGAGCTGCCGGCAGGAGCGCGGCACGAGGAGCGCCTTGCCGGTGCCTGCCCGGCTTCCACCGCGCTTCGTCGGAGAAGGTAAGATGCCGCGCCGGCGGGCGGGCGGGCAGCTGAGAGGCAGGCGGGCAGGCAGGGGGTCGCCTGCAGCGGGCTCGTCTGACCGTCCTTCCCAGAGCTGCTGGTGCCGGGTGGAGGACTCGGCATCGCTCCTTCCAGCGGGCGCTCCAAGCCCAGCTGTTCAGCCATCGATCAAGGATCGATCATGCCCGGGGGCAGGGCTGGCCGAGGGGCTCGGGGGGGGGGAAGAGGGAAGACGGGTCCCTGTTGCCTGAGACATCCTCACGCATCCTCCCCCCTCGCCCCGCAATATGGCAGCAATAACAACCACAGCGACCACCACCTGCCGCGAAGGCTCTGGCAGAAATGGATCCAAGTGCGGGACGCTCTTCTGGAGAGTGGAAAGTGCAAGATCCCCGCTCTTTCTTGGGGCTTTCCTTCTCTTTTGGGCCCTGCCTGCTAACTTACCTGGCTTCTGCGGCGAGAGCTGAAGAGCTGGGTTCAGAGCAGGGACCTGTGGGCGTGGCAAGGGATGGGCGGTGCTCCACGTGGTGCATGGCCTCGTCTTCCGGGTTCCCCTGCGACACACCTGGGCCCTTGCCGCGACACAGAAATGTGTCGCGACACAGAGTTTGGAAAGCTCTGATCTAGTGCTTGGGGAAGAAGATGAGGGAACATCTATGTATGTGTGGAAAGGGGATTATAATTTTTATTTCCAGTCTTGATTACAAACCTAAGAAATGTTTCTTCCTTGCTGATTTATTTTGTAATTTTAGCAGAGGAAATTACTCGCTAAACATTTATATTTAAAAAGGGAATGAAAATGCTGCTTGCATGGTTTGTTGATTTCTTCTTCAACACATTTAATTATTATAATAGTGTAAAACTGTGTGGTGGTGTAAAACTGGTTTATAATTATTTTTAGTCCATCATGTTTCCCAGCACAGAGGTTTTCATTGGAGTAAAAAGCCACATTGGCCACTGGTGTGTCCTTTGCAGAATTTAAAACATGGCAGGGAAGAACACAATGCAGAGTGAAGCTTCTGAAATTGTTTCTGACTCCTTAAGAGTGGCTCCTCCCTGGGTCATGTGACCAGGGAGGCAGGAGAAGGTTTAAGAATGGAGTTCTTCTTTGGTTGGCCCATCATATCCAATTTGATCACATTCTGTTCTGGTTTTGGAATTATCTGTGGTGGATAGATCCCAAGCACTTTTCTATGCTTTCTTTCCAACTTTCTGTTGGGCTGCAAAGGATGAAAATGCTTAGATTTAGATTCCTAAACAATTGCCTTCTTCTACACAAGTCCACCCACAGCTGCTGTTACCTACAGGCTGCTTGAAGTCCATTGTCCTTCTGAATTGGTGCCTATCAGCAGAAAGCACTTCTTTTCAGTTGAGGCAACTGGAATGTGGCGTGCGGTCAGGTAAGAAGGTAATTGGCTGTTAAATTTAAAATCCTTTTTATATCAAGTAAAGCCCTTCATCTTTGCCTAGGCTCTGTAGCATATGGATGAATGGGCCTTCATTTATGATTAGCTTTGGATTTTAGTGCTCTGGTTTTGCTGTTATTAATTTTATAGAGCTTGGCAGTGGATCATTTGAATTATAGTGACAAATGGCTATTGATTTCAGTCAATATTTCAAGATGCCAAACTACTAAATACATTTGCAAGCACTATGGTCATTTTCCCATTGCAGATTTAAAGATTTTTCACTGCTGCTTGTATTGGCACAAAAAATGTCCTAATTTTCTTGTTTACATCATTCCCCTCTTTTGCATTTGCATCTGTTGTGACTCCCTGCTGATTGCACTGTCCAAATTTGTGTGGGTGCCAGTTGTTATAGGCATGTTGCTTCTCCTCTGGCTTAGCTACTCTCCTTCATTGGCACATCACCAGCCAGCAGGAATGCCATCCATAGGTCAGGGTATCATAGCATGAGTGGGGAATCTGATGTAGTTTTACATTTTGGGGCCTAGCCTTTGCTTCTATATGGTGGTTTACTTACAAGTTAATATATTTCTTTGAAGTGGAGAGGGAGGAGTGTTGAAACTGGCAAATATAGGAAAACTGATAATCGGCAAAAGCCCAGAATAACAACCTTTTGCTTGACCACGCACAGGGGAGAGGGGGCATGCTCAAATCACCATGACGTATCCAACTCACAAACCTGGTAACATCCACAACAGAACATTCAACCTCATCTCCATGATATGAATGGCAAAGCAACACAGTTTATACTCCTTGAAACTATGGCATGACAGTGACGAATTAAGGGTAAGTAATCTTTATTCTGGTACACAATCGTCAACCATGGATGGTATGAGGCCAGTATCATGTGACCAGTATCATGTCACAACATTACGATACTGCTTTAAAATATAAGTGGGGAAGGGGGCTTGTAATAAATCCAATGAAATGAAGGAATTAATGTTAAGTTGCTATGGGCAGAGATGTGGAAAAAAACAGTGAGTTTGGATTGTTTTATACAGAGGTTAATCTGCTTCTTTTCGATTCTATTAACATGGTCCAAATGACGTTCCTTAAACTTCTGAGTGCTTCCACTGAACAAAACTTCACTTACAAGTGTCATCAGTCAGTAGCATGGCATGATGTCTCTTCTGACAGCGATGACAAAATTTTATTTATTTATTTTATTTATTTATTTAATTTATTCCCCGCCCATCTCCCATACAAGGGACTCTGGGCGGGTTACAATAATTAAAACTTAAAAATTTAAAATATTTAAAACCATACAAAATAGAAGATGTATAAAAATAAATCCAGATATAAAATAAAATAAAATAAAATCCAAGATGGATTGGGGACCGTAGCATAGGTCTTATTGCTACGGGGCCAGCCAACCCCAGGAGGCACTACCACCTCCGTTGTCCCAGGCCAGGCGGCAGAGCCAGGTCTTAAGGGCCTTCCGAAAGGCCAGGAATGAAGGGGCCAGTCTCACCTCCGGGGGCAAGATGTTCCATAAGGCGGGGGCTGTTGCAGAGAAAGCACGCCTCCTGGACCCCGCTAGATGGAATTCTCTTGTTGAGGGGGTCCGAAGCATGCCCTCTCTGCACGCACGGGTGGGGCGGGCTGACGTTATCGGGACGAGACGGTCCCTCAGGTACCCTGGTCCTATGCCATATAGGGCTTTAAAGGTAATCACCAACACCTTGAATTGGACCCGGAAGCAAACTGGCAACCAATGCAGCTCGCGTAGCAGAGGTGTTACATGTGCCGATCTTATGGCACCCGTAACTGCTCGCGCCGCCGCATTCTGTACCAGCTGAAGCTTCCGGATACTCTTCAGGGGTAGCCCCATGTAGAGCGCATTACAGTAGTCTATGCGGGAGATGACAAGGGCATGAGTGACTGTTCGGAGGGCCTCCTGATCCAGGAAAGGGCGTAACTGGCGCACAACTCGAAGTTGTGCAAAGGCCCTCCTGGCCACGACTGCCACCTGCTCTTCGAGCAGGAGTCGCGAGTCCAGGAGGACCCCCAGATTCCGCACTGGATCCGAGTGAGGTAGTGCAACCCCACCCAGAACCAAAGATGACAACTTCCCGGATCTAGGGGGGCCATCAATCCACAGCCACTCCGTCTTACCAGGGTTCAGTTGAAGCCTGTTGTTCCCCATCCAGACCCCCACAGCCTCCAGACACTGAGATAGGGCATCGACCGCATCACCTACTTCACCCGGGATGGAGATGTATAACTGGGTATCATCAGCATATTGGTGATACCTCATCCCGTGTTGACGGATGATCTCACCCAGCGGCTTCATGTAGATGTTGAACAGGAGAGGAGAGAGAACCGATCCCTGCGGCACCCCACAAGACAGGGGTCGCGGGTCAGCTCTCTCCTCTCCTATCAACACCGACTGGGAACGGCCCTGGAGGAAGGAGGCGAACCAGCGTAAAGCCACGCCGCCCGCCCCCAACTCCCTGAGCCGCCCCAAGAGCATACCATGGTCGGTATCAAAAGCCGCTGAGAGATCTAAGAGAGCCAGGATGGACGCACTCCCTCCATCCCGCCCTCGCCAGAGATCATCCATAAGTGCGACCAATGCAGTCTCTGTCCCATATCCTGGCCTGAAACCTGACTGAAAAGGGTCCAGATAATCCGTTTCCTCCAGAATCCTCTGGAGTTGCAATGCCACCACCTTCTCAACCACCTTTCCTAAAAAGGGAAGGTGGGAGACTGGGCGAAAATTGCCCAGAATAGTAGGGTCCAAAGACGGTTTTTTGAGGAGGGGGTGCACCAGCGCCTCCTTAAAGGCAGCCGGGAACACCCCCTCACTCAAGGACGAATTTATAATCGCCAGGACCCAGCCACATGTCACCTCTCTAGCTGATTTCACCAGCCAGGAGGGACATGGGTCAAGTTGACATGTGGTGGCATTTACAATCCCAAGGATCCTGTCTACTTCATCAGGCCCAACAGGATCAAACTGCTCCCAGATAACATGGTAAGTACGAGCCTCTGGCATCTCCCCAGATCTTGTCTCACGCTTGGAGTCCAACTTGGAATGAATCTGAGCGATTTTGTCCTGCAGATGCTCAGAAAACTCTTCCGATCGACCCTGTAGATGGGTCTCCCCTTGCTCCCGACCCAAAAGCGATCTTGTAATCTTAAACAGGGCCGTCGGATGGCATTCTGCGGACGCAATAAGAGCGGAGAAATATTCACGTTTCGCCGCTCTTACCGCCACAAGGTAGGCCTTAACAGCGGCTCTAGATTGTGTTCGGTCAGATTCCGTCTTCGTCTTTCTCCAGCGGCGCTCTAGACGTCTCTTAACCCTCTTCAAAGCCCTCAACTCCTCCGTAAACCACGGAGAGTGACGGGCCGAACAGGGCCGGAGAGGTCGCATAGGCGCGATCTTGTCCAGGGCTCCGGCTGCTGCCTTGTTCCAGGCTGCAGCCAGGACCTCCACTGGACCGTGAAGCAAGTCCTCGGGAATAACCCCCAGCTCCTTCTGAAACCTCACTGGGTCCATCGACCAGTCGAATAGGTCCCGCCTCCCTGCGGAGTGGGGTAGCACAAGAGAGTCTCAGGGTCACCAGGGCGTGGTCTGACCATGACAATGGGGAAAGATGTAACTCTCCCCTCAGATCACATTGCCACTGCTCGGACAAGAAAACTAAATCCGGAGTGAGACCACTGTCACGAGTCGGGTCACGAATAATCTGAGACAGGCCCATAGCTGCCATGGTAGCCATGAACTCCCGGGCCGCCTCCGAGGACCGCCCCAGGGACGGCAGATTGAAATCCCCCAGAACCATAAGTCTGGGAAACTCCACTGCCAACCCCGAGACAGCCTCGAGCAGCTCAGGCAGGGAGGTCGCTACGCAGCAGGGAGGCTGGTACAGCAGCAACACTCCCAACTGTTCTTGTGAACCCAACTTGAAAAACAGGGTCTCACACCCGGCCACTTGTGGAGCAGCGCCCCTGAAGGCCACAAGGGACTCTCGGATGACAACTGCCACCCCTCCTCCCCTACCCCGGTGTCTCGGCTGATGCCACACCCGAAACCCAGCTGGGCACATTTCTGAGAGGGCTACTCCCCCCTCTGGGCCCAGCCAGGTCTCGGTAATACACACCAGGTCAGCCCCCTCCTCTGTGATTAAATCACTTATAAGGGGGGCCTTGTTATTCACCGACCTGGCGTTCAGCAGCAACAGTCGGAGACCGGAGCCCACGAGGATCTGCTTACCAGGGTCCGGGTATGAACACGGGGGGCCGGAACGCGCCACCGGTAACAAACACCGGGGGCGCCTTCCCCGGTAATGGCTCGCCCTCCGGTTCCCGTCATACCGTCCCCTGCCCGTCACCACCTGAATCAAATGGCCCGCCCCCCAGCCCCCAGAGATTCCTGACTCTGGCCTAGTAGCCTCCACTCCCAGGCCTCCGGAATTCTTGGGACTAATCAAGGGTCCCTTATCCCATTCATCCATCATCCAATCTCATGCAATGTCGGGTAGCGCGTAAGACCCCCCAGCGCACCAGCTCTCGCTCTCGGCGCTGGTAGGGTCCAGCACCACCCCCACTCACACTCTACACTCGCACCCTGCACCTCTCCCTCAACTTCTCTCACTGGTCAGGGAGAGGCACCAACACTCACCAGCACTCACTCCTACCCCACCTGACTCTCACCCAGGGGGGTACTCTTACAAAACCATACAATCTTGGCTCCCCCCCACCTCGTCTCTAACCTGGGGGGGGTCCACATTCATACTAAGGGACCCCTACAAACCCTCTGCCGCCTTAGCCCGAATTGGGACAACATCCAGGTCTTCATGGGGGTTAGTCCGTATTATGATTTTTCTTATGCCCTGATCTCCTGGGCTCCAGCCTCCGCAACATCTGCACTTTCCAGGGCCGCAGGGTTCGCCCCCAACTCCAGCCAGTTCTAACATCAGAGTTTCTGAACCCCCTCTAGAATCGGCCCAGGAAAAAAGTCCAGTTTGTCTGCTTGTCTGTGGGGGGGGGGGGGGGCTCAACCGAGGACTCCGTTGCACCAGCCGGGCTCCTCTCTGTATCACGCCGGCTCCGCTAGGCCCCACCGACTCCACCGGCCCAACTCGAGCTCCAACGGTCTCCCGCCTCCAACAAACGAAATCAGAGGCCTCCGGCAGCCTTCCGCAGCCCTCAGTAGACACCAGCCCCGCAAGCGTCGCCGGCCCAGTTTGCAGACCAATAACTCACAGCATTCAGCTGCCTCCTGCAGCCTCCCACACTCTCCGGTCTTCGGTGGACTCCAGACCCAAACCAGCTCCACCGGCCTCACTCCACCGGCCCAGCTCGAAGCTCAGAAGCCTCTGCGGTTTTCGGCTTCCAACAAACTTCGGAAGCCTACGGCGTCTTCGGCAGTTCACTGGGCTTTCTCGCGCAGATTCACAGAGCTCCAACCTGGACACAGGCCTCACCCCAGCTCTTCCCCCCGGAGAAAGCCACTCACCATCGGCAACACCACCTCTCCATCAACAGATGTGAGGAAAGAAAAATCATGGTCTATGCAAAGACCAGGCGTAGTTACAGTCAATAAAATATTGAGGTTCTCAGGGTCAAACGATGAAGAAATGTCTTATGACAACAATACTTATATTAAAGTGCTCCAGGATGGCTGTGCAGTAAGAATAAGCTTTGGGTACATTTTCCTGCTTTAATAGGGCAGGTGAGCTTAGTATTCAAATTAGTTCAGCTTAATATCACTCTTACACATGTCTGTTTTCTTAAGCATATTCTTTCATTTTTTATGATTTTGTTGTAATTTCTCTGCTTGATTACTGTGAGCCGCCCAGATTTGTTGAGAGTCAGATGGCATACAAGTTTAATAAATTATTATTGTTATTATTGCACATTTGCAAATGGTTGTTTATTACTTGGAAAAAAGATAAGTACTTTGAAGAAAATAAAGGTCTACAATCAATCAGTGGCATCCCTTACAAGCTGCAATGACATCAGTATGTGGTGATATATGTATCATGATGTCATTGCGCAAACAACTTAGAATTAAGTACAAGTAAGTAAAATCATTTGCATCATAAAATAATGCAGTTGTGCTTTGTCTCCCCCAGTCCCTCTGTGGATGTCTGTGGTTACAGTCCTGATAATGTTATTCTGGTCCAGTAAGTACATGTAACTAATAATACTATATTGTGTTTTGGAAAACAATAACCCTATCTATTTGTAATTCTAATTTATCTCATTATTTTATTTATTAACTATATCAAAGGGAAGATTCTTTTATGAAGACAAATTAATTCTAGGCTATTTTGTTTGGTAATGATAGACTTTATTAATAATTAAACATATTCAATTGCCTTCAAATTATTTTATCCCTGAATCCTTGGTCTCACACATGGCTTTTGATCTCCTTATATAATTACAGTCAGTAAGCTGCAATGAGAATATCAGAAGATTTAGAGTGTCCCAAGTATCATTAAAGTGCCTACAATTTGTTGGAAGGATGTGAGTTTCGTACTAACTCTAGCCACTTAAACCCTAAACTGCTATTAGTAGTTTGTTGCAGCTTGATTCCGTTTAGATGAAAATATATGTATAGACATTCTCAATTCTACCTCTTTTCTTACACGCCAAATAACTTTCATAATGTGGTAATATATTTCAAAGATGTAATGCATAATTATAAAGTGCAAGGATGCATAGTATATAATCTTTTGTGGATCAACCGTTGACTATGTTAGCTAAATATTCATGACAAGGGGCCCAGTTCAAGCCTCTGAGTCTCTGATGAATACAGCTTAGTAGTATGAATTAGGTTTGCTATATCCAGTTCTATGCCAGGAAAAGGGCTGCATTAATGCACCCCATTCCCACCAACATTGTTCCTAAATACTACTGCTTCATCTGCAAGCATTTTTGTTCGTTACCAATTATTTAGATAAAAAATTACATGCTGGATCTTGACTTTATTATAGATCCATATAAATTAATGGGAATTTGGGTGACTCATGTTCCTTCTCCTATCTCTGTGGTGTTCTCCTTAAATCTGCTCTTAAGCCCATTTAAAGGAAGGAGCAGGGAGAATCCATTTGGAGGGCAGAGCAAGGAGGAAGAATCCATTCTACTGTCAGATGTTATTCAGTCAGCAGTAAATACAAACCAAGTCTACACTCATGACAAAATCTAGATCTAATCCTGTATCTTTAAAATAAACAAACAGACAACACAGAGTTCTCAAAATGAAAGTACAGTATTAGGGCTCTCAGGAAGATATTTCCTGATGTTAGCAATCAAAAAGGATTGTGTTTTCCATCTTTTTCTTGTTATTTTTCCTGAAAAAAAAGGCAATAGACAAGCATAGGATAATTATAAATGGTGATGTCATCTGGACTCCCTATTAAACTGCATGAATGAGGCAAGGCCACTGCATGAAAAAAACCCAATTTGGAATAGTAATAACGATTTGGTGCAAATGGTGTGCAGCCCCTTAATAGGTAACCTGTAGCAAACAAATAACAAACTGATAAAATGCCTGAAAACTATTATTGAGTACTATTATTGAGTCACGGGGAGCCTTCTCATGCTACTGCAGTAATGTTTAGAAAATTGGATCCTCATAGGTGAGACCAATAGCACAGATTTTTTTTCTACCCACTTGCATTTGTGTACTTGTCTGAGCAGATAACAGAACTTGGCTACCTTTATCTGGGCATTTTAGCTACGCAAGGTTGGGACTGATTGCTATTTGAATAGGAAACAATCAGGAAATCCTGGGTTTGTAGGCTATCCTGGGAAGTCAAAAAAACCCCCCACATCCTGGCAGAAGGCAATGGCCAGCCACCTCTTTACTGATGTAAAAACAACTCTGCATAGATGTATCAATTAAGTCATCAGAAATCAAACTCAACTTGGAGACTTTACTTTTTCTGCTTATGCAAGTATATTCAACAAACATCCCAGAAAAATAAAGGTGGCCCATATTGGCACGTTTTCATAAGTGAGATGTGTCCAATTACTAACAGCGTCTACCTGTGCAAGGACTTTGCTGGTTTGCGCCGACATCCCAAGCATTGCTTTACAAAGAAGGCTTTGTAAACCTGAACGTGATTCCCATGTCCTGCTTCATATATGAAATTACCTTCCTTCTAAATTCTGGGTTCAAACAAACTGCCAGGAAATGTGTATTGTGCAAACCCAGACAGTGTCATGAGTTTATGATTCGATGTATTGCATGAATCCAGGCAGATGGGCTAAGCAAACCATAAGTTAGTGTGCTGTATGAACCGAGTTGTTGTATTGATCCATATTTTCCCAGGTGATCAGCTAAGTAGCTATTCTGTGCTGATAAAGTAGCCAGTATTCCTAACAACATAGATTAAGGCGGGGTGGGGAACCTTTTTTCTGCCAAGGGCCATTTGGATATTTATAACCGGGGACCGGGTGGGTGGGGGGTGGGGTTTCTGGGATTTCCACAGACTGGGGGCTGGAGTTTGCGGGTGGGAGCCAATCACAAGCTCTGGGGGCCGGGGTTTGCGGGCAGGAGCCAATCACGTGGAAGGGGCAGGGTTTGCGGGTGGGAGCCCCGCGGGCCTTATATGGCCCGCAGGCCTGACGTTGCCCACCCCTGGGTTAAGGGAATAATTTTGCCATTTTATCACAGAGAACATTCAGAAATAGGAACCTTGAGTTGGCACAAGCCACCTAACTACCCATTGTAAGATTTAAATGCCATAGTTACATACTGTATATCTTGCATATGAAATAGTATTTTACCAGGCAATTTAAATTTAGGTTTTACTACTGTATTTTATTTAACTATATACATACTTAAAAGTGCTATTGATTATGAGTAGGCATTTTCAGTTATGTGCACAACAATAAACTTTGGAAATAATAGAAAATGATAGTATATTTGAAAAGATATTGTAAAGCATAATCATTTTTCATCTATATGTTAAGTAGTTTGGTCTTTACTGCCAATATAAAGCACTTTTCTTTAATATAAAAAGATTATTAGTCAAAACTCCTTCATTTTGGCTAAATGTGGGTCTCCACCAATGAAATAAAAAGAAGCTTTCTTCCAGTAAATTTTAAATTACACTGAAACTGTTAATGTTACATTTAAGACTTTTTTTTGGGGGGGGGGGCTTTCAGTTATTGTTCTGCATCCTCTTTTAGATTATACATAATTGGTAAACTAAAATTAGAAAGCAAGTATTTTGTCACAGTTTAAACTGGCAATAAAAAGTCTTGATTTCAGTCCTCCATAGCAGAAAGTTATCAAGTGAGCTCCAGGAAATAATACAGGAAAACATGAAAAATTTAAATTTGAAATTTAAGGAACAATGATTTCATAGCAAAAACAGAAAATAAAAAACCTTCATCTTCATCTTCATGCAATCTCCAAAAATTACCAGCTGGAGAGATACAGCAGATGAGAGCGTAGGTTTCTTCAATTATTTCAAACTTCCAAACTGTTTAACTTGAAGATTTACTGAGAGTACTGGCCAATCAGTACAACTTCCCAGAAACTTGTTTTTTTTCTCTGACAGTTGCTAGTATTGGTGAAATCTCTGTTTATTCTATTCTTACAGGTGCAGTAAGATCAGCATTCAAACCTGTAGTAATAATGCCTACAAAAACAAAGAACATCATATTAAAACATATACAACAAACAACAACATAGGCAACTATACATACATTGGTTAAGAAAGATTCTACACTGCATGGAAGTTCCAAGGGCTAAAATAGAAGCCACACGAGATTGAAATTGACCAGCTTGTTTTCATACACCACCCTTTGTGTCCAGCTTCTGCCTCTACAAGCAGATGGAAAGGACTTTCCGGGAAGTGGCACAAGACAAATCTGCACAAGCATTGCTCTTGACGGATGATAACTAAACCTGTTGCCAAGCTGGCACAGCAGTTGTCCTCCTTTGCAGACTGCCAAGCTGGCACCAAGGCCGCAAACTGAGGACATCAAGAACTAGACTCCCCAACAGAGGAAGCTGCAGAGTATTTCGCACACCTCCAAGGAGAACGTGCCAGATATTTTTTCTCTCTTCTACAGAGCCTTTACAAAAATAAGGTTTGATGCACTTCTGCTGGCAGTCAGATTTAGGTCAGATTTCAAAGCATCTCTTGTAAGCAATGTATTTACCCTCATGGATTAGGTATAATAGAAAATGTTACTTTACCTTTTACAGAGACTACATTACATGTACCCTATTGCATTTTCCAAGTTGATCAGAGCAATTTTAGAGTTTCTGACTGCTGTTACACAAACATCTCTTCATTACATATAGTGTCACAAAATTCTGTGCAACAGCACATAGAGCCTGGCATGAGATAACAGCAAGGCCACCTTTGTGAATTTAATTTTTATCTTATCTGTCTTGGAGCATTTTAGATTTTAAATGTGTTTGTATATGTACAGGTTGATTATGCTGGTAGATTCTCTAACAAATGACTTACTGTACTGACGTACAAATAATACTACTGTAGTATTTAGTATTCTTAGTATTCTTATGCATTCTATCTGGCTTGCTTTGGCTGTAATATATTTCTCCTTTTATTCCTACCCCTCTGTAGACTAAACTGTGGATTAGAAAAACTAATGTGGCTTGTGACTCTGAGTATCTGAATGAATCCATGCAAAGCTGATCTTTGAAAAATGTACAAATTCTCAGTTACAAGAGGGATGTGTAATATGTGTGTGTATTTGGAGGGTTTATAATAAAACCCTTTATTTTTCTTACACTCTGATGAAATCCGCATTCAGAAATAATCACACAATCCCCTTAGGACTATATCATTTCAGACTGCAGACAGAACTGCATGCTTCCCCAAATCTTTTAAAAGAATCCATACATATAAAAATTGTTTCATTTGGGTAACAATAGGTAGATTATATATAAACATGTCCCACTTGATGATCATTAGGGTTGAATGTATATCATTATTACATTATAAAATGATTGAATTTGTGATGAAGGAGGGCATGAATGTTCTCACCATTATGGTTCACTAACAGATGCTGACAAGCACTTTGCATTAACTCAAGGCTAGAATCTTCCTCCTTGACTTCCTTGCTGGCAGCTGCAGATTCTAGTAAAATACTGTATATAGCTGGTGTGATGGAGTGCTTCAAGTGTGGTTAAAAGTGAAATTCCTCCAATTGTTTGTAACTTCTAGGGCAGTGCTTTCCAAACTCCCGCTGTTGGCGACACACCAACGGCAGCAGCGGCTGCGGCGTGGGGACATGCACGGCAGCACGCACGGCTGCGGTGGTGTGTATGGCGGCGGCGGCAGTGGCCTCGTGTTTTCCGCTATAACCCAGAAGTGCTGATGGCACGCCGTGCGCACTGCTGCAGGGGCAGCAGCAACGCACCATCACCACTTCCGGGTTTTGTTGCAACACACTAAAGTGTCGCAACACACAGTTTGGAAAGCTATGTTCTAAGGTAAGACAGACTTCCACTTCAGTCTTCTATATCATATCTATGCTATGGCTGGCCAAGTTCCTCTGATTCTTGGGGAAAGAGTGTGCTCTCCCAAGACTTATTTATTTAAAAAGTTTATCCCATTTTTCTATTTTAAAAGCACTGATGAATTTTATGCTATGTTGTTAAAGTGCTGTTAGAACATATACAGATCTAATTTATTTCTTTTATAATAAAATATATAATGTTTATTTATTTTACATCACTTTGTAAGGGTTATTATATCTTAAAGGTTATTTAGAAATCTTTTAATAAAGCAAGGCTCCTTGGCTTTACATATTGACAGGAACGTTCAAAATATTATTTTTTTCTTTGTCCTATTTCATAAACCCATTGACAAACACAGTGAAGGGTTTGGGTCAATTCTTGGTGTGAGCCAAAGGGACCAATGCCATCCATTTTATATTTTTGTTATGTAGGCTCAGCTTACCAACCATACGATTTTATTGCATCAAAAATACAACTGGCAACAGTCTATAGATAGCTTAGCAAATGATATTGGCTGTTATGCCAGACAAACATGCAACCATTAAGGAAAAAAGGAAACTAGCTGCTGCCACATGATGCAGTTCCTAGAAGAGTAACATGCTCACACTCACATAACAGAGACAACATCACCAGCAAAGTTATCAGTTTACCTGTGATGTCTGTCTGTGTGTCTGCCAGGGTATAAAATGTTTGTATTCAGGTGAGCAGTAGTAAACTGATACCAGATTCTAAGTTGCATTCTTTAAACAGATACGTTGGCAAGTGAAAATCCAGGAAAATGTAAAAAAGCTACAATACTTCCAACAGCTATGCTTCTCATGTCATCTAGAGTTTTTGGCTTCCATTTTCACTGCATTGCTGATCCAAGCAGTCTGCAGGAGTTTACATGAACATTTACCTAAAGTCAAATAAACTTTCAATCATGTAAACAATTTGTGCTAGGAGACAATGTAAGACTGAGTTCATAATCTTGGGATGAACTTGTATTAGGGGGCTGAATGTGAATGTTATGAGATGACAGTGTTCTCTATGTTCTATTTAAGATGTTCCTCCTATGTACAAACAGTTCACTTCAGAGCTTTATATAACACTCTAATTCCCTGAAAGAGATAAAGCAGTTTCTGTTTAAATTGTTACTCCTCTTGTGCAGACATCATAATTTACAACTTGACAATCAATCTTATGTCTTATTTATTCAGAAATACATTCTAGATTGTTTAAAGTGGCCGAGTCTAATATCTGTATGTAGAATTGCAGCTAATATTGCATCTCTTCTGATTGAAGATAAAAAGTTACTTAATTCAAAAGCTGTTAAACTTATTTAAAGGGTATATATACATGTACATAAGAGAATGAGTATGCAACTCCTCTAGTTAGTTCCTTAGCATAATTATAATCAATGCTCTTAGGAGCAGAGAAATGCATGTTGCAATCAAGCACAGTTGTTGCTACTGTGTCTTTGATCCATCCCATGAGACTTCTGTAAATGCAAATGCAATTTCATCAGCTCTCTCCTAGTAAAGAACTTTTAAACAATGTTATCCATCTCCTGCAACTGTCATGTGTGTTTGTGTGTGTGTATGCCAAATGCCATACATAAATTCCTTTGAGAATGGAGAGTTAGTTGTATGACTCCCATAAACAGAAGAAAAAGATGGACAACTTTGAATCTGTAATGGTATGTGGGAATGACCTTGAGGGGAAGAGATGCTGCCTAGGGAACGATCAGATAAAAGGAGGAGGAGCCTGCAGCTGCATAACGGCAGAGAAAGAAACTTAGAAAGGACCCACCCTAACTTAATCAGGCTGTAAAAAGAGTCAGAGGGAAAATTGTACTTTCAGACTTCCAAGATTCTGTTAATGTAGCCTTACAATAAAGTAGAAATTAGCTCATCCTGTCGTGTTTCCTGTCTGGTCTACCTGGGAGGCTGACAGAATCTACCACTGCTAGTTCCTCTGTTTTTTTTAAATTATACACTGGTGAATGCATGCTTATGTACGTTGAAAATGTTTGCATTCATGTATAATGTTTCATCTTGATGGAATGACAAAGGGAATTCATGGTCCCACCAAATCAATTGTTTGAACATGTATTTACCAATAGGAGCATCTGCAGGGGTGGATGGGGAGGGATTCCAAAAAGTGAAGACGTCAGGTGCCACCATATGATCAAATACCCACCCATGTTTAATATGTATGTGACATCTGCAATCCATGTTTAAAAGGGGCAGGGCTTCAATTAAGTGGTCGCACCACCATCTTGACTCTTTTGGCCACCTGTGCAGATGCCCCTGTTTGTCTGTTTGTCTGTTTGTTTGTTTATTTATTTATCTATCTATCAAATTTATCACCTCCCATCTCTACCACGGTAGACTCTGGGCGGTTTACAACAAATGTTAAAATTAAAGTTAAAAATCAATAATCATTAAAATACAATAAACAGTACAATAAATAAGAATATAAAAATCCAGAGGATGGTAGGATCTTAAAAGGAGGTCATTATTAAACTAACCACCCCCAGGAGGAACTATCTCTACCTTTGTCCCACGCCAGGCGGCAGAACCAGGTTTTTAGGGAGTTCCTAAAGGCCAAGAGGGAGGACGCCTGCCTCACCTCTGGGGGCAAGATGTTCCACAGGGCGGGCGCTATCGGAGAGAAGGCACGCCTCCTGGACCCCGCTAGATGGAATTCCTTTGTTGACGGGGTCCGCAGCATGCCCTCCCTGCATGACCGGGTGGGGCGGGTAGATGCAATTGGGATGAGACGGTCCCTCAGATAGCCTGGCCCCATGCCATGTAGGGCTTTAAAGGTGATAACCAACACCTTGAATTGGACCCGGAAGCAAACTGGTACCCAATGCAGCTCGCGGAGCAGTGGTGTTACATGTGCTGATCTTCTCGCACCCATAACCACTCGAGCGGCTGCATTTTGGACCAGCTGAAGCTTCCGGATACTCTTCAGGGGTAGCCCCATGTAGAGCGCATTGCAATAATCTATATGAGAGATGACAAGGGCATGAGTGACTATTCGGAGGGCCTCTCGATCCAGGAAGGGGCGCAACTGGCGCACAAGCCGAAGCTGTGCAAAGGCCCTCCTGGCCACGATTTATCATTGGCCCAGTTTACTATGGGAGAGCATGTGACTGAAATAACAGAAATATCTTTGGAAAGTGGGTTTGCCAAAATGATGGCATCTAATCAGGCAACAGTCACAACTATTTACCACATAGTGGGGGAAAATGAACAAACACCTGCTCTTTTGTTTTGGCAAAACTATGCAGAGATCATCAGGACCTTAAGCTTTTAGAATGTGAAAATGTCTTGCTCTTAACCTTGCAGGTGTTTTTTATTCATCCTTACAAACGCTTGTGACATTTAAAACCATAAGGAGGTGCTTTCCAACTGGAAATTCCCTTTCCCCAAGCTGTATCCCTAGTTAACACAATTTCTGTCTATATTGTAGATTAACTTATAACATGTTTTCCAGGGCATATCCCAAGGAAAATTTTGTACAACTCACATGAGATCCCAGATTGCATAACTGCTGCTGCTCTGCCACTATTATTATTCCTCAAGGGCTCTGATGTTGAAAAACTGATTTATCTTCTTGCAGTCGTGTTTCCAACTGTTAGCAACCAAGTTGCTACTTTTGCTCTGCTCTCACTTAAACTTAGGAAGAAATATTTAAGTTCTTAGTTGTAGCTCTGGCTCTATTTTGTTGTAACCTTTTTCTTTTATCTTTAATGCTTCTTTTATTATTTTATTTTATAATTTCATTTTATTGTTTTAATGTTATTATATTTTATTGCATTCTTATGTTATGACCTGTGGTTACAACAACATTATTATTATTATTATTATTATTATTATTATTATTATTATTATTATTATTATTTGCATTTACCCTTGCATTTGCTAATTGCATTTACCCTTGCTTCCATAGACAAAGAGAAAGGGAAGGAATGAGAGAACAGTAAAACCTTAGCAAAAAGGTTGCAAAAACTGAAATACTAAAGGTGTCAGCTACATTTCTGTAGAGAAGAGCTTTCCAAACTGTGTGTCGGGACACGTTAGTGTGTCGGCTGCAGTGTCTGGGTGTGTCGCGGCTGCTGCTGCCTCCAATCCCTGCCAGGATTCCGCACAGGTCCTAGTGCCTGCCTTGTGCCTTGCTGCCTCCAAACCTGCCCTGCCAGGATTCCATGCAGGTCCTAGTGCCTGCCTTGTGCTTTGCTACCTCCAAACCTGCTGTGATTCCGCACAGGTCCTAGTGCTTGCCTTGTGCCCTGTTGTAAGAGTGTGTCGCAAAATGGTGCCCTGCTATAAGAGTGTGTCGCAAAATGATGCATGTCTAAAAAGTGTGTCACCAACGTGAAAAGTTTGGAAAGCTCTGCTGTAGAGAGTAAGGAATCATCACTGTGCCCCCAAAAGAATATTGGACGTATGAGAGGGCAGCGTCTGCTTGCCTCTCCCCAAGGTAATTAGCTACAGTACCAGCTATCTTCTCCTGCCAAGAGGGCGTGCCCTGTGGCATGTGGACAAGCCCCTTTCTGAAAGGCAGGAGGTGGAGCTAAGGAGTATGAATAAGGATGGCTGAAACCTAGCAGAGGAGAAGAGCTGTTGGTCAGAAAAGGGAGTCTGTTCATGAGGCCATTACAGTGGCAACTAGGAGATGGTTGGGGAGGAAAAAGAAAAGGAAAAAATGACCACCAGAAGTCAAAAGGTTCATAAAAAATAAGATTCTCCTGGCTCAGAAGATGTTTCAAGAAGGAGAACAAAGTAGTGAGCTGTGGAAGGGAGAGTGCTGTTGGAGTTGTCTGTGTGTGTGTGTATGTGTCAGTGAGATGGAAGTAGAGAAGCTGTAATCAGGAATCCAGCAGACTGAACACCTCAGGAGTTTCAGGCAAGAGCTGTCTTTGGAGAGAAGATTGGAGGGTGAGTGCAGTCTTGTCATTTCCCCAACCTTTGTTAGGCACTGCCCATTAAGACTGGTGGTGGCTGCTGGGCCAGAGAAAGGAGGAGCTGAAAAGAGAGGAGGAGGAGGAGGCTGGCAAAAGGAGAGTCCTTCAATGACCCAGAGGAGAGTTCCCACAGAGGCTGCTGACAGAAGGCTGAAGACCAAATTAAATCCCAGACACTTGAAGGAAGGAGGTGGAGGAAGCAAAGCAAGTGCCCCTAGCAAAAGGGAGGGAAGAGGAGAGAGAGTGAAAGGGAATAAAAGTCTAAGAGTTCAGTTATAAAATATGAGATATATAGTCAGGGACGAGTGAAAACAACATAGTGTGTGAGCAGAGAAAGATGTTAAAAGTGTCAAGGTTAAGAGTGAAGTCTAACTAAAAGGAATTAAATTAAGATAGCAACCAATCCCTAGAGATGCAAAATAATGTTAAAAGCAACACAAATAAATCTCAGTATTTTTAGGTTAATATCCAGGATATTTTGTATGTATCTGTAGAGAGTAAGGAAGATTACCTTGATGGAAGCAGGACACTACCACCAAGATTAAAAAAAGCACAAAAATACATAACGTAACTGAGGTCAGCCACAATCCTTCAGTTTCCACCCACTATAGATGGGCTCATCCCCCAACCTGACTCAATGCCTGTGGGAAAAGCTCAGTCTTTAAGGCCTTACAGAAGACCAATAGAGGGGTCCAGAAGTATGCCCAGCCTGTCCGATCTTGCGGGATGGGCAGACTGAGTTCGAGAAAGATGGTCCTTCAAGTAACCAAGCTCTGCACCATGAAGGGCTTTACAGGTGCTAACCGGCACCTTGAGCCTATTGGGAGCCAGGGCAGTTCATGGAACAAGAGTGTTGCATGGGCACCCATATCTGCACTGTTGCATTCTGGAGCAGCAGCACCTTCTAGAGCATGTTGCAGTAGCCTAACTGGGGAGAGGTGACTAAGGCATGTGAGTAGGGCCTCCTAGAGAACCCCTAAATTGCACGCCAGTTCTGTCTGGGGGAATGCAACCCCATCCAGAACTGAACATGTTAAGTCCCTGGATCCAGGTGACCCTAACACCCACAGCCACTTGGTTTTGCTAGGGGTAAGCTGAATCTTGTTCTTCCCCACCCCAAATCCCACAACCTCCAGATAGTGGGAAAGAACTTTGATGACATAACTTCGTTGGCCAGGGATCGAGATGTATAGCTGAGTGCTTAACCTCATGCTTATTTAAGCCCATCTGTGGATAACCTCACCCAGTGGCAACATGTAGATGTTAAATAGGACCAGAGAGAGTCCTCTTGAGTGACCCCTCAAAGTGAGGGTCTATGGCTTGATCTCCTCCCTCCTACCAACAGCAACTGGAACTGGCCATGACAGGAGAACCACCATAACACCATGCCCCCATTCCCAACCCCTAGAGTTTGTGTAGAAGGATACCATGATTGATAGCACTGAAGACTGCTGAGAGATCAAGGAGCTGGCAGAAGCACCCCTTCCCTCAGGAATGCATTCACTACTGCCTGGATCTAACCACATGTTGTCTCTCCTGGTTTTAACCAGCCAGGAGGGACATGGATTTAGTACCCAGGTGGTCATGCTTATAGCCCCGAGGACTGTGTCCACTTGGGGACTAACAGGTCTGAACTGTTCCCAGATAATCAAGCCAGACTGTGCCTCAGTCAACTCTAAAAGGCCTGCACAGAGTCCAACTTAGCGCAGAACAGTCTTCAAAGTGGCCTTGCAGATGTTCCTCTGATACCACTGTACCCAGAAAGGGGTGGGTCACTTAAACAGAGCTGCCATCCAGCTACATATGAATATACTCACATATAAACCCATCTGTGGATAAGCTGACCCTCGCATTTTTAACCAAAATACCATGAACAATTAACTTACGGATAAGCCAATTGTGAAAAATTAAATCATATGAAAATTTCAAGGGTTGGCTTATCCACAAGTGGCACATTTTTCATGGTATTTTGATTAAAAATTTGAGGGTTGGCTTATCAGCGGATGGGCTTATACGTGAGTATATATGGTATTTTTCCGCTATTATCACATCCAGAGAGAGCTGGATATATGGGTACTTTAAAAAAGTATTACCGTATATACCGTACATAAGCCCATCTGTGGATAAGCTGAACCCAGTTTTTGGGTTTATTTTGGCACCTAAAACACTAGGCTTATCCGCAAATATATATGGTAATTACATCTTGCCACTCTTATCACCACAAGCTAAACATTAATAAGGGATTTTACCCATGCTCAATTGGATTTGTTCTTCATTCTTTTCCAGGAGCGTTCTATGCATCTCTTCTGCTACTTTATCTCCTGGAGTTCCTCTGAAAACCAGGGGGCTCTATCAATCAAGCTTTAGTTGATTTGTGCATCAGAATCAGGAATAATCTCAAATTCCCTCTGAAACTGAGCAGGTTCCATCAAGAGCCTGGGATAAGCTGATTGAATAGGTCCTTCCTCTAGTAGAGAGCAGCTACAGAGAATTCAAGGCTAACAGAGTGATCTGACCATGACAAGGATCTAAAAGTAATATCCTGCAATTAGGGATCACATTGCCTAAGATGTAACTTAACTAAAACCTAACTAACACTAGGAGAAACCAGATTTAGTGTGAGATGTCCACTATGAGTTGGGCTGTCAATCATCTGGATCAGGTCTGTAATTGCCATGGTGGCCATGATTTCCTGAGCCGCCTCTAACTCTGCACCCATGGAAGGCAGATTAAGGTCTCCCAGAACCTTAAGCCTGGGGAACTCCATTGCCAACCTTATCACAGTGTTAAGCAGCTCAGCAGGAAAGCCACCATGCAGCGGGCCGGCTAGTATAGTAACAGCAATGCTGTATATTTCTTATACTTTTAAACTAATTCATTGTTTTTTAACCCTGTTGTACGCCGCCTAGAGTCACTTGGAAAAGTGAGATGGGCGGCTAATAAATTGAGTAGAATGAATGAATGAATGAATGAATGAATGAATGAATGAATGAATGAAATGCCGTCTGATCCCAGGTGCCCAATTTAATCAACAGGGACTTACATATAGTTATCTGCAGTGTAGCACCTCTAAAAGCCACCAGTCTCTCTCAGATAACAGTAACAACTCCATTGCCCCTACCCTGCAACTGGTGTGCTAGCACACTTGAAACCTAGGTGAGCACATTTCCAAGAGGGGAACACCCCCTTCATGCCCAGCCAAATCTCGGCAATGCACGCCATGTCAGCCCTCTCATCCACTATTAAATTGTGGATGAGAGATGTCTTATTAGAGGCTGACCTGGCATTCAGCTGATGTCACTGAGGATCAGGCTTGGGGTCGAGTGCAGGGGGCTGGAACGCCAAATTTGTATGACACTCAAAGACAGCCTTCCCTGAGAACAGCCCACCTCCTGTCTCCCACCATATCTCCCCCTGCCCATTACCACCATTATGTTATTGCCTGGCTCTCCCTCCCAGGCACACTAACCCCCCCCCCCAACTTTTGCCAATCACACCCTCAGGTCAAAGGGGTCCATCACACAACACATCCATCTAACCAATTGGCTATTAACTATGTGCCAGCTAGCTGCCTGGCTGTGATAATGATCTGGACAAAGGGCAATAAGCTGAATCCAGATAAGTCATTCAGTAATGCAATGTCCATGTTACTTGTGTAGGTGGCATTCAACTGATCTGGAAGAAGTTGCAGTTCCCTCCAAAAGGACAACTTCATAGCTTGGAGTGACAGACCCATTTTTTGCATTAGAAGCACAAACGTCCTCCGTGGCACTGAGCTCCTTTTACCAGCTCAGGCTGCTGTCAGTTACATCCTTATTAGGATAGATTGATATAACTTTGATTAGATTACTACAGAGTATTGTACAGATGGGTCTGCCCTCAAAGATGGTCCTGAATTGTACAAAATATGACAACAAAAGTACTGTCTGGAACTGGGCATTATGATATATGATGCCAGTTTTTCATTATCATCATCATCATCATCATCATCATCATCATCATCATCTAAATTTATTGGCCACCCAACTCCAGTGGACTCTGGGCAGTGTGGAAACCTAGAAAAAACATAAAAATGGCAAAAAACATTAAATCAAACAGGCAGCCCAGACTAAAATAAACTAATAGACAGCAAAATCAACAAAATAAAAAAGGGTTAATGAACAAGTAACAAACATCAACCCCAGGCCTGGAGCCAAAGCCAGGTTTTCAAAGCTTTCCGGAACCCCAGGAGAGAGGGCGCCATCCCTCTCTCTGGGGGGAGGCTGTTCCAGAGGGTGGGGGCCGCAACAGAGAAGGCCTGCTTCCCAGGTCCCACAATATGGCAGTGTTTAATGGAGGGGGACCTGGAGCGCACCCACTCTGCGGGAACGTACCGGGTGGGCAGAAATAACGAGACAAGGGGTCTCTCAGATATCCAGGCCCTCTGCCATACACGATACATGATCTTTACTGGCTCCCAGCTTCTTTCCACTCCCAATTAAAGGTACTGGCATTAACTCATAATTTTTTTTCACAGCTTGGGACCACAGTATCTGAAGAAATGCTTATTTCTGTGTGTTCTTATCTGTATCTCAAGTTAATTTTTTGAGCATATTCTCCTTTACTACCCTGCCACTCTGAAGTACGGTTGCTGAGATTGGAAAAAATGTTGGTTTTTTGCTTAAGAGTTTGATGAAAGGAATATATCAGGACTCAGCATGTGCTGTTTAGTGTTGCCTAACATGAACTCTGTTAGCATGAGATAGTTTTATATAATATTGGTACAAAAGTTTGGCAGACAATAACACCCTTCCAATGTTCTTGCAAAAACCATAGAATAAGCCAGCTATAGAACAAGCTGGTGCAATGTGTTTTCTTAAGAAAAGAGATAAATGAGAGGCAAAGCCTAATGCTTGAGTCACACAACATTCATTTCACATATTCAGTCCATGTGAATACCGCCCCCCCCTCCAAGTGGACACTGAGTCTGTAACTCTATAAATAAGGTACCGGGGGAGTAAACTTAGAAAGTGTGAATAAGGTGGGCATCAAAACAACTGTTTGTGAATTGGGCAAGTTTGACTCAGCTGATGTAGTGAAAATAAATAAAACAAAGCCTTCTGCGAAGCTTGCCTACCATCTGATGTATTCTTAGCATCAGGCAAAGATATTTTTATTTTCCCAAACCTTTTAATATACAGTAATATTTTAACATTTATGCTGCAATGTAACATTTTAATTAATGTATTTTTGCTTTCTCAGTTTCTGTTCTTTATGTACTGCATATTTTTAGCCACTGCTTTTAGTTTAAAGTTTAAATTATGGTTTTAAAAGGTTTCTAAGTCAAAACTTTGATTGGAGTCTCCTTCGTTTATACTCTAATGTTCCCCCACAGGTGGTATCTGGATGCTGAGATTCTCTAGGATCTGTTTTGCACCGTAGATGAACACTTCCAACAACATGTTCTGAAACTTACAGTATATTGCAATCAAATCGCAGTAGGCCTGAGATCTCTGAGAAATGCATCGATGCATTATTAGAGGGGCCCTCTGTTGTATGAGCTCCCCATGCTACTACTGATACCGAAGTTGGCAATGAAATTCCAACTGGACAAACCATACTTCTACTGATTTCAGGTGTAATTTTCAACAGTTCTCTGTCCAGAGAGAGGTATTTCTGGTATCTCTATCTACTCTTGTGAGGGAAATACTTATTAAAAGCAAACCAAAGCATTTGGAGAGAGCCAACAAGGCTTCTGTCCCAGGATCAGGAGTTAGTGTCATCTGACCTTAGTGTAGAATATTGGACATGCATTTTTCCACCCAGTCAGATTGCTACTTTTAGTTAAATATTAAAATGGAAATCTTGCTCCCATTTTATCAAAAATGTTTATTCAATTCATTTTAAGTTTACCTTGCAGCAATTTTGGCACATATAAATGTATTTTTGGTAATCTCATGGCCTTCTCAAAATATTTTTAAGTATCCTTTTAAATCTCCATCTCATGGCCTTTAGGTAACTACAGGTTTTTAGCTGCTGACTTATTTATGTATTATAAACGTTTATACACCATTTCCTATAAAGTACCTCAAAGTAACGTACAATCACAATTGCAATGTTAAAATGCTTAATATAAGAACATACCCATTAAAAATGGATGGGAGAGAAAAAAAATTAAAAACTTTTTTTACGATTCATACAAGGTAAGCCTGACTGAAAAGATGGGTCTTCAAGTAGGTAGTTAAATGATATAATATGTGATGATCTGGATATGGAGGGGAAAACATCCAGCCTTAACCATATTCAGATAATTTCCTGGTCCAGATGAAACTGATTGCCACTAGGGATCTCTACAGGGTAAATGGACTAATTTGGATTGCCCACTTCAGGTGTCTCATAGATCCCAATGATGCTTGTGGAACATTCCAGCAACTTGGTCGGCTGTTCTGTTGATTGTCTTGCTAACCACTGGCATCAGGAGGCTACTTGAACTCTTGACTAGATTGCTCCTGAGTAGCCTTGCAGTCCTGCAGTCTTGGTTTACCAAGACGTTCTGCAAGAGGAAGAGGCAGAAATAACACCTGGAAGAAGTTGAAAAGTAAATCTGACCAAGCTCAGGTATGAGCCCAAATTCAGGCCTGTATCAAGGTGGTAAGGGAGGCAAAACTGCTCCAACCTTAGTGTATCAGTAGGCTGTTGGCCTTATTTAGGGTTGCCAACTCTATTTTGCAGAGAAGTGAGCAGGTTAGTCTACTGTTTGGCAGCTGTGATAATACAAATGGATCATTGAACAAATTAACCCAGAGTTCTTAGGCACAAAAACATTAACTTTTGGGTCACCCTACTAAAGCATCTTCAACTTAGATGTTAAAATCCTCCAAGAACTTTAGTCCCGGAGTTCTCCAGCACTAGATTAGCCCCATATATCACAGACCCAATGAATTCTGTACTACAAGTACATCTGCCATACTTTGCTATGTATGGTGCTTTCCTTGGATATAAATTTTTTAATGAAAGTGATGATGAGCCTATTATCATTCACCATGAAGGGCCATGTTGCAGGTGTTCAGTTTTATGTCAAAGCTGTCAGGTGTGTGGCAATGTTACTCTGGCCTAACAGCTAAAAACATACTTCTGCCATTGTTTTTTTTTAAGATGTATATTTTGCCCTTTCTCCAGAAACTCAAGATGTCTTACAAGAGGATTTTCCATAATTGTATGCCCACAACAGCAAGAGAGCAGAGAGTAAATTATTCACCAAATCATCTAATTAGGCTGAGTGTGGGGTTGAACATGGGGTTGAACATGACATGGCATGCTCTCCAGTATCTTAACCAGTACATCACATTGGCTCTCAACTGTAGCTTTGACATTATTTATGGCATTCTGACCACATGTTTGCAACCTGAATATTTCAATTATTTCAGATATGGCTTTTAGGTAGGTAGGCAGGCAGGCATTTTCATTATTACTGCTCTTTATACACTTGTGTGAGGAACAGAGACTGTGAAGAAATACTAAAACAGACTATTTAATCTTTGATTCTGCTCCTTTGAGGAGTCATCTCCAAATTACTCTACTTTCTTCATCAGATGCTCTACAGTTACAGTATCTGTATTCCAGTGACTGTGAAAGTAAATGGAATGGGGGATTACGCTATGTGCATGTTTGCTGGTGAAAGAAGTGGGCTTTTTCCACCAGAAAATCTCTTTTGGACAAAGTTCTGTGTAGATGTAAAATAAAAATCTGTGAATGCGCAGATAATATTTGAAGCACAATTTAAGGCTGGCATTCTGCTGCTATTTCCTTTGCTTAATTTTTCATCCTGAAACTTCTTTTATGAACAGATGTACTAATTTAAGTAATTTAACATGCAATACTTTTTTCTGTTTGAAAATTTAGATATTTGATAGAATTAGGAGGGTAACTTCAATTTAATCTAGGAAATTTAGGCTGAATGGTAGAGAGTTAAAACAATACTTTTCCCCCTTCCAAGTAAGGAAACTCAAGCAAAGCTCATTCAAAACTCTGACAAGAACAGTTCAACAAATATGGAAAATAGTGTAGGACAAATAAGGAAGGACAGTCACAAATGGGACATTCCATGCATCTGCAGAACATTTGATTAGTATTTCAAAAGCATACATTTAATCAGTCAATGTTTTCTGGTGCCAAGTGAAACCATTAGTGCATAGCTTTCCAAACTGTGTGTCGCGACACAGTACTGTGTCGCCTGCGGTGTGCAGGTGTGTTGCGCGAAAACCCGGAAGCGCTGATGGTGTGCTTCTGCTGCCGCCTGTGGCAGTGCACGACGGCGTGCCATCAGCGCTTCCGGGTTTTGTGCGACACACCTGCATGTGGCCGCCGCTGCGTCACCAACGCACCGTCACCAACAGGAAAAGTTTGGAAAGCTATGCATTAGTGGATAGCTAGAACCACTTAATGGAGCAGAGCTTATTACAGCAAAAAGACGCACACAGAAAGGAGTATTATTTAAAATAGCGTTCATGAGCATGTTAGAGAAATACAGGTTATTGATCTTACACACTTAGCCCACCCAAGCATAAAGAATTGCACACTTAGACAAAGTAGGTTCAAAAATAAGTACAAAAGAAAATCTTATTTATTTGGTCCAGTTACATCCATTCAGGAAAAATGATTCTTGTTCTTCTTTCTTTCCCTAAACTGTATTGACCCTTAGCCCTCATTGCTGCTAAAGGCTGCATGCGGAATGGGGGAAACTCCTGACTCTAGGCCCAGGCATGGCGCCTAGATGGAAGGAGAAGAGGCAGCATGCTTCCTTCCCCGATGGAAGAGAAGGAGGAAGAAGTGAGAGGAATGTGGGAGGGGCAACAAACAGCTTCCTCCAAAAGCATATAGAGAATTTCCACCCTAGAAGGAACTCATCCACATGCTAATGAGGCATGCTGATTTGCTGGGACCTCCAACACCAAATTAATAGGGAGGGGTAGATGAATCTGTTGAATCTGATTTTGCTTAGTTTCTCATTTTTTCAAACTTAACTTCACACAGTCTCATGTTCAATTCAACTTTTCTTTTTAAAAGTTTGTATGTAAAGGTTCTCATACACACCTACATATGATCATATTTTTCCTAACAAACATATTTGTGCATAATACTTTCCTTTAATAATGCAATCTTGTATTGTTTTCACTGATATAAGCACTTTGCACACATTTTTGGTTTTGAAAAGTGTCTATATTGTCTATATTGAAATGTTACTGCATTATGGTTTGGAAAATGCAAATATGTTTTCCCATCCCTAAGTAGGCCTGATTGATGGGTAGAAAACAGCTGCAGAATGAAGAAATAAATGCAAAAGATACAATTCTGTTATATAAATATTTCACCTATAAGCCATATGGCACAAGGTTCAGCTGCTTAGATTTTTCTCATCATCATTGAGAATGGAATCTTATTCATATTCTTATCTCACTACATAGAAAAGGAACAGTGCAAATACTGTTCGCATAAAATAAAGGTAAAGGTACCCCCCGCACATTTGTGCAGTCGTGTCCGACTCTAGGGGCCGGTGCTCATCTCCGTTTGTTAGCCAAAGAGCCAGCGTTGTCTGAAGACACTTCCACGGTCATGTGGCCGCATGACACGCACGGAACGCTGTTACCTACCCACTGAAGTGGTACCTATTAATCTACTTGCATTTGCATGCTTTCGAATTGCTAGGTTGGCAAGAGCTGGAGCTAGTGTGGGAGCTCACTCCGCACGCAGGGCTAGGGATTCGAACCTCCGAACTTACAATCTTCTGATCGACAAGCCTGGCGTCTTACCCACTGAGCCACCACGCCCCTCGCATAAAATAGATGCTTACTAATTCAAAGGTTATAGTGAGAGGCGATTACAGTAAAAGGCAGATAGGGTACATTTTTGCCTGTACCCAAACTATGTAAAGCATTAAAAAAAACATATTTGGCTGGAAGGTGTTTCTCAACATGATTCATCTTTGAATAATAAAAGGCACACTCAGTCTCCAAACAAATACTAGGACACTATCTGATTTAAATGGAATTACTTCCAAGTAATAAGAGCAAAGTTAAACTGGTGAAACATTTATAACTAACAAACATGTTACTCTTTGAAACATAAATGGTTTCCTTTCCTTAAGAACAGTTCATCATAGAAGTTTACTAAATGATTATCTCTGATACAGAAGGCTATTTTTCAGTTGGTGCAGGGATGTAACGCAGACTCATTGACCAACCTGAAGAGCTGGCCATTTAGGCAAGTTGTTCTTGAAAACTCCTCCGTTCTATTTATCTGCAGGCTGGTTTTATAAGAGTTAAATCAGTGTCCCGGCAACCCAGTGAGTGCATCCATCCAGCAATGCTCTGCTGCCCGGCAGCTTCCTTCTTCCTTTTCAGGATTGCACTGGAAATTGCCCAAACAAGCAGAACCAAGCAGACTGCA